>CM042834.1:149411961-150011961 GCA_023653725.1 Bungarus multicinctus | reverse complement strand
TGCATCATATACAGAACTTTGCCCTTCCTTCTGCAGAAAAGCATCTTCTCGCTGCCTGCTGCATTATTCTTTGCATAGCTGTGCCTCCCTTTTAACTGTGCTTCATCTTTAAGAATTGATCTGTACACTCTTTGGCATGATCAAAGGTTGACATGTGGGTAGATGCTTAATGCTGCCCTGTCACTGCCTGTTCTTTGCAGCTTCAATAATTCATCACAGGAGCCTGGAAAAACAGTGCCAGACAAAAGAAGCAGGCAAAGCAAGGATTTTGACTGTGGAAGTCTGGTACAGAGGAAAGCGGATATGTTATAACTTGGCTGTCAATTCATTAAGCTCGATCCATCTTAATTGGGTTTCACATGCTCTGTTGCTTCTCTGGCAGAGAGTTTTCCCCCTCCGTCTCTCTCTTTTAAAAAGTAGAAGCCTTGCTCTTCAGATCTCATCTTCACAATATGTAATTAATATAAAAGTCTCATTCTTGGAATATCAAGGGCTCCTCTAGGCTTAGCGACCCCGCCTGGAGAACAAGTGTTTGTTTCGGGTAGCAGTAGGACAATCAGGGTTCTCTTCCTGCTCCTTAGAAAACTAAATTTCCCCTAAGAAAGATGATGTTGAAATAGCTTTTCATGATAATTCCCAGAATTGTGATAGGCAGTGCTGGCTGCCATATTTTGATGAAATTTGTACTTCAGTTTTTCCATCGTCTCTAAGTACTTTATGCTGTTTGCAACCAATCGATTCCTCCGTCCTAACCGACATGACAGGATGCCTGAATTAACATAGCCTAGTCAGTTTGTCAAAGCCTGGTCTGCCATTCTATCATATCACCTCCCAGACACAGCAGGTAAGCAGAAGGTGATAGGTTTGGTCTAGAACAGGGGTGTCAAGGCCTGCAGGCCAAATCTGGCCCGTGGGCTGCTTAGATCTGGCCTGCGGGGCCGCCCTGGAAACAGTGAAGGACCAATCCACAATGCCTTTGCCAGCAAAAACGGAGAGTGTGGCAGTGGTGGGATTCAAAAATTTTTACTACCAGTTCTGAGGGCATGGCATCGTCGGTGTGGCTTGGTGGGCATGGCAGGGGAAGGTTACTGCAAAATTTCCATTCCCTCCAGACCCCACTAACCTGCTTTCCAGCTCCGTTCTCCTGTGCAGGGCAACAAAAGAAGACACAGCTGATCAGCTGGGACTTGGGAGGCAGAGAATAGATGGGATGGGGCCAGTCAGAGGTGGGATTTGCTGGTTCTCCGAACTACTATAAATTTCCACTACCAGTTCTCCAGAACCAGTCAGAACCTGCTGAATACCACCTCTGGCGTGCGGCCCTCCGAGCTCTGTTTTTGCTGGCAGAGGGCTGCAGGAGGCCGTCACAGCCGAAACCCCAGGCCACTAGAGGCACTCCTGACATGAGTGATGTTGAACTGGCCATGCCCATCCCAGCCACGCCCCCCCAGCCCCCCAAGGTCAAACGCAACCCTGATGCAGCCCTCAATGAAATCAAGTTTGACACCCCTGGTCTAGAAAAAGAGCAGATAAGTTTTGTTTTTTTTTCACACTTACAATTTCACATGCAGAGAAACAGACAAAAAGTGGGTTGCAAACCAACTGATGAGTCAAGGAGAAAGAATTGGGCCTGGAGTTTTATAGTGATAGATTTTTTAAAAATAGATTGTGGCTAGTAAGCTAATTTGGATTTTGGCTGTTGAAAATTTCCTGGTTCCAAAATGGAAAGCAAGGCAGAGAAGACTTGTCTGTTATAGAATGGGCCAAAGGTCACTGAAAATGAATCCAGAGTGAAAAAGAAGATTACTAAAGATGGAAAAAAGCATCATGGGATCATATCTACTCTGTGCAGATTACCAGAGAGAGAGAAAGGAAGAAGGCCCACATTCTACTGGAGGGATTGCCAGCTAAGCATAGATAAAGCCCTTGATTAACTCCAAGAAAAGGAGGGGAGGGAAGTGGGATTTAAGGATACTGCCCGTGTAGCTATAGGCTTATGTGGAATGCATCAAAAGTAACAGGAGCCTTTGCAGGCAGGAAAATAGCTAACCCAGAATTTTTAGATCAATTAAGCCATAAATCTGCTGCTCTTTTTACACACATCAAATTATTTAAAGCAAAAGCTATAAGAGAAAGTTGGGAGGGAAGATCTAAAGGATTCTTATTTCTCTATCCTGGCTGAGATTACTGCATAAGTAATCTTACATGGCCAAAAATGAAACTAAGATTTTTTTTCCCCCTACCTGTGTTAGGAATAAAGAAAATAAGTTCATCCCAAAAATAAGGACTTGGAAAACTCAGAGACTATTTGCTTTTTTGTATGTAAGAAAGCAAGCTGGAAATCCACATCTTTCATTTATTTCGCGTGTTCCTTGGGTTTATCCAACACCTTCCTTGCTCCATTGCCAAGATGGCCTATTTATTATTTGTGGAAGGCCATTTTGGGGCCATCCTGAAACAGGGCAGGTGGAAGCCAAATTAAAATGATCCAACAGGAAAGAGGAAAAAAACAACTTCCTGTTGAACATTCTGATCCTTGTGGAGGAAAACCCTCAGAGTAGTTTATGACTGCAAAAGCTGCTTACAACCTAGTTCCAAAGTTATGATGTCCAGCTCCACCCCACCCCACCCGATCATGTGACTGGATTTTGGGCACTTGGCAACCAGGGCACATTTGTGGCTGTTTGCAACACCCTGCACTCACGTGACCATGATTTATACATTTTCCCAGAAATGTGCATTTACTTCCAGTGTCTGGAAAAAGCACCCCATAGCAAACAATGGGTTCACCTAATGATCATGAGGTTCACTTAATAATAAAGATATAGAAAGTACGTAGATTACTTGATATTTGAAATAAAGCTGGGAACTCAAGGTGAGAGTAATTGCAAATTATTATTATTATTTACATACCTTTGTACACACCGTTCCCTTATGGCTTAATGACACCTCTTGATCTTGAGAGACAGATGATACCAGCTGCTGGACTGTGGTCTTTGCCCATTTGAAAAGATATCTCTCAGTTGTGTTACAAAATAATTCACTCCCCCTACTGACAATCCACAACCAAAGACCTGAAATAGAGATACTGCCTTAGTTGGAAGATCCTTGTTCAATGAAAATGCTCTTTTAATCCTTGCTAATCTCATAGGCTGTTGAGATCTCCCACTGTGACAGAACACAAGATTATCTCTGGTTGGAGACAAGCCATTGCTTGATAATTGATAGATGATAGATAGATAGGGGAGGGGGGGTTGCGGTGGTTATTAAGGAGGATCTGTGTCCGAGGGAATCCACTGTTTCTCAGACGACCGGGTGTGAGCTCCTTTTCGTGAAGTTCGGTTCCAGGGTACAGGTGGGCCTGTTGGTCACATACCTGGCTCCCTGCTATGCGGCATCGGCCCTGCTTGAGCTCCTTGAGGTCATAGCTGGCGTGGCGGTTGGGACCCCCAGGCTTATGGTCATGGGGGATTTCAACTTGCCTTCTGCCGGCGGTGCCTCGGGGATTGCACAGGAGTTCATGGCTTCCATGACAGCCATGGGCCTGACTCAGTTAATTCGGGACCCTACTCACGTGGGAGGTCACACCCTGGATCTGGTTTTTGTCTCTGATCAGTGGCAGAGTGATCTGGGTGTAGGGGATATAGTTGTAGAACCCCTGTCATGGACTGATCACTTGCTCCTGAAGCTCGACTTCCGTTCTGCACCCCCCGGCCGCAGGGAGGCAGGACCGCTAAAATGGTACCGCCCCAGGCGCCTGATGGACCCTGATAGGTTCCTGACAGAGCTTGGGCCATTTCCCGAAGCTCACACACACGACCCGGTTGAGGGCTTGGTCGCCACCTGGGATAGGGTGGCTGCTGGGGCCCTTGACCGGGTCGTGCCCTTGCGGCCTCTGACCCGGTGCCGATCCCAAGTGGCTCCGTGGTTTTCTGAGGAGCTAAGGGAGATGAAGCGCCGGAAAAGACGCCTAGAGAGTAGTTGGAGGGCTAGCCGCTCTGGGTCTGACCAAACACTACTACGATCTTATATTAAGACATATTTAGTGGCGATAAGGATGGCGAGGAGGTCTTACCTCTCCACCCTTATTGCATCCGCGGAAAACCACCCAGCTGCCCTGTTTAGGGTGACCCGCTCCCTTTTGGAGGTGGGAGCGCGGGAAGATCCCTTGCAGGGGCGGGCTGAGGAGTTTTCTAGGTTTCTGCAGGACAAAATTGCTCAGATCCGGGATGAGCTGGACTCCGACTGGGCATCTCCGGGCGGGGGGGCAGGGGTGGATATCGGTGAGGTCAACTGGGTTGAGTTCGATCCTGTTACTTTGGAGGACGTGGACAGGATACTGGGGGGGCTTAATGCCACCATTTGTTTGTTGGACCCGTGTCCCTCCTGGCTGGTTTTGGCCACTCGGGAGGTGACACGAGGCTGGTTCCAGGGTATTATAAATGCTTCCTTGAGAGAGGGGCTGTTACCTGCCGCCTTGAAAGAGGCGGTGGTGCAGCCCCTCCTCAAGAAACCGTCCCTGGACCCAGCATTGTTATCAAATTATCGTCCTGTCTCCAACCTTCGCTTTGTTGCGAAGGTTGTTGAGAGTGTGGTGGCATGTCAGCTCCCGCAGTACCTGGATGAAGCGAGTGATCTCGACCCCCTCCAATCGGGTTTCAGGCCCGGGCACAGCACGGAGACGGCGTTGGTTGCGTTGGTGGATGATCTCTGGAGGGCTCGGGACAGGGGTTGTTCCTCTGTCCTGGTCCTGTTGGATCTCTCAGCGGCTTTTGATACTGTCGACCACAGTATCTTATTGCGGCGGTTGGAGGGGTTGGGGGTGGGAGGCATCGTGTTTCGGTGGTTCGCCTCCTTCCTCTCCGACCGTTCACAATTTGTGTTGACAGGGGGGCAGAGGCCCCGAGGCCCCTACTGTGTGGGGTGCCTCAGGGGTTGGTGCTCTCGCCCCTGCTGTTCAACATTTATGTGAAGCCGCTGGGTGAGATCATCCGTGGCTTCGGGGTGGAGTTCCATCAGTACGCTGATGATACTCAGCTGTACATCTCCACCCCGGGCCACCCCAACGAAGCCGTCGAAGTGATGACCCGGTGCCTGGAGGCCGTGCGGAGTTGGATGGGTCGTAACAGGCTTCGTCTCAACCCGACCAAAACCGAGTGGCTGTGGTTTCCTGCGCCCAGATACAGCCAGCTTGTTCCTTCGCTGGCCGTGGGGGGAGAGGTTTTGACCCCCGTGGAAAGGGCATGCAATCTGGGTGTCCTCCTGGACATACGGCTGTCCTTAGAAGAACATATTGCAGCCGTCGCCAGGGGGGCTTTCTATCAGATTCGTCTGATTTACCAGTTGCAGCCCTTTCTGGATCTGGGCGCACTTCGCACAGTCACTTCCGCCCTCGTTATCTCCCGCCTGGACTATTGCAATGCTCTCTACATGGGGCTCCCCTTGAAGAGTCTCCGGAGGTTGCAGTTGGTCCAGAATGCGGCCGCGCGGGTGATCGTGGGTGCCCCTCGAAGCTCCCACGTAACACTGCTTCTCCGCAGGCTGCACTGGCTTCCTGTGGCCTTCCGGATTCGATTCAAGGTGGTACTGATGGTATTTAAAGTGCTCCATGGCTCGGGACCTGGGTACTTACGGGACCGCCTACTGCCATCATCAACCTCCCGCCGCCCAATACGCTCTCACAGGGTTGCCCTGCTTGGGGTACCGCCGCCTGATCGTTGTCGGCTGGTGGCCCCAAGAGTGCGGGCTTTCTCTGTGGGAGCTCCCTCCCTGTGGAACGATCTCCCCCCGGAGATACGGGCCATGACGGATATCCTGACCTTCCGGCGCGCAGTGAAAACCCTATTTTTCAGACAGGCCGGCCTGGCCCAGTAATGGGTTTGGGTTTTTAGATCTAAATTGGGTTTTTAAATTGTTAGATTTTATATTTTTAACTTTTAATCTATCCCTGATTTTATATTTCTAAATTTCTTAATTGGATGGGATGCAGCCGGACTTGTTGATTTAATATATTTTTAAATTGTATTTAAATTATATTTATTCTAGTTGTATGTTATGTGTTTTTAGTAGGCTGTACACCGCCCCGAGTCCCTTTTTGGGAGAGGGAGCGGTATAGAAATTCGAATAATAAATAAATTATTTAGAGAGAGAGAGAGAGAGACAGAGAGACAGAGAGACAGAGAGACAGAGAGAGAGACAGAGAGAGAGAGACAGAGAGACAGAGAGAGAGACAGAGAAAGAGAGAGAGAGACACAGAGAGAGAGAGACACACAGAGAGAGAGACACAGAGAGAGACAGAGACAGAGAGACAGCCAGAGATAGAGACAGAGACACAGAGACAGAGAGACAGACAGAGAGAGACAGACAGAGAGGCAGAGACAGAGAGAGAGAGAGACAGAGACAGAATCAGAGACAGAGAGAGGGAGAGAGAGATGAAAATATGATTATTATGATGTATTGTGGGAAGATAGATTTTGACCACCTTGCATTAAGTAGATGTGGCAGATTTTAGTAATATATGAAAATATGTAAAACCTGAACTAACTCAGGGAGGTTGGCGGGCACCAGGAAAGCATCAAGGGGACACAATGGCATAATGGTTAAACACGCTGAGCTTGTCAGCTAAAACGCTGACAGCCTAGCTTCAAGACCTGAGCATCATATGATGGGATGAGCTCTCATTACTTGACTCAGCTCCTGCCAACTAGCAGTTCAAAAGCAGGAAAATGTGAGTAGATAAATAGGTATAGGTAGGCACCACTTCAGCAGGAAGATAACAGCATTCCATGCCCTTTGACATATAGTCATGCTGGCCACATGACCACAGAAATGTCTTCAGACAATGCTGGCTCTCTCAGCTAAGAAACATAGAATCAGACACAACCAGACAGAGGAAACCTCAACCTTTCCCTTCCTTAAGACTGTTATTTTCTTGCAACCTGTATAAGGAAGAACAATCAATAATACCAACACAATCACAACTTTATTTACTTACATTGACCATTGAGAAGGACCACATGACCGTTCCCTCCTTTATGAGACACTTCAGTCAGGAGTAGCCAGATATTCTTCTATGGTACTCAATCCCTCCGCTAGGAATTGAATTCAGTTCTTTGCACTTCAAATGATTCTATGCAGCATGTTAGCATTAGGAGCTATCCAGCTCTTGGTGCTGAAAAAACTGCAGGAAGTACAGTATATCTAGAAATGGTATCCAAATGGTTCCCTTAAGCTCTCAGAGAAGAGGGATACAGGTAGTCCTTGACTTACAATCACAATTGAGCCCAAAATTTATGTTGCTAAGTGAGAAATTCATTGAGTTTTGCCCCCATTTTACAACTTTTCTTGCCACCATTGTTAAGTGAATCACTGTAGTTAAGTAAGTTACACGGTTGTTAAGTGAATCTGGCTTCCTTGTTGATTTTGCTTGTCAGAAGGTGGCAAAAGAGGATCACATGACCCAGGGACATTGAAACCTTCATAAATATGAACCAGCTGTCAAGCATCCAAATATAAGACTATGGGGGTGCTGAAATGGTCATAAGTGTGAAAAATGACCCAGTCACTTTTTTCCAGTGCTGTTGTAATTTTAAACAGTCACAAAATGAACTGTTGTAAGTTGAAGACTACCTATACAGATGTCATACTATGTCATGCTCCACATGTATGGGCTTTAAATGACAACACCCACATACCTCTTTGAAGAGGGGAAGCTTCTCTTTATTTGGTGTATTGCTTGAGGTAAGGGCCCTCTGGTTTGTATTGTCATCGGCACTGTAGAATAAAATAGAATAGAATTCTTTTATTGGCCAAGTGTAATTGGACCCACAAGGAATTTGTCTTGGTGCAAATGCTTTCAGTGTATATAAAAGAAAAGATACATTCATCAAGAGTCAAGAATCATCAGGTACCACACTTAATGATAGTCATAGGGTACAATAAGCAATCAAATCATACTAGGAAACAGTCAATATAAATTGTAAGGATACAAGCAACAAAGTTATAGTCATACAATCACAAGCGGGAGTGGATGGGCGATAAGGAGTGATGAGAAGATTAACAGTAATAGTAGTGCAGACTTTGTAAATAGTTGGACAGTGTTGAGGGAATTATTTGTTTAGCAGAGTGATGGCATTCAGGAAAAAACTGTCCTTGTGTCTAGTTGTTCTGTTGTGCAGTTCTCTATAGCGTCATTTTGAGGGAAGGAGTTGAAACAGTTTATGTCCGGGATGTGAGGGGCCTGTAAATATTTTCACAGCCCTCTTTTTGACTTGTGCAGTATACAAGTCCTTGATTGAAGGCAGGTGGGTGGTAATTGTTTTTTCTGCAGTCCTAATTATCCTCTGAAGTCTGTGTCTGTCCTGTTGGGTTGCAGAACCAAACCAGACAGTTATAGAGGTGCAGATGACAGTCTCAATAATTCCTCTGTAGAACTGGATCAGCAGCTCCTTGGGCAGTTTGAGCTTTGTAGACACCAATTGCGCCACTCCTCCAGACATTGTAAAGCCCTTTCCTAACCTGGTTAAAGGAACACTCAAGCAGAGAATGGGGAGATGCCAAGAAGGTCTACTTCTGCCCCTGTTGCCACCCTGACCAGCTTTGGCGTTCACACATCCATAAGGAGGAAGCCACTGCACACACAGAGTTGAACATGAGAAAATAAAGGCTCCCTGCAGATGTTTAGATCAAGCTTGAATGATATTTAAGTGACATAACAGAAGGAGACTGTTTTTCTCCTTCTTTTCAGTGAGAATTCAACTGGAGGGGGTAGATAAAAGAAGGAAAGATTTAAGGCAGCAACCCGGCTCTTCCATAATAGATAATTGATGTCCTATGATAGTATCTGAAGCACATTTTTATAACAAAGCACAAAATGGAACCAAAAAAATGTAGATAATTTGTGCAAAATAGTGCTTGGCCCTGAAGGTACCGTATAATAATTTGCCACTTTCTGTGGAAGCCACGGTGTCTTTTTATTTATTTATATGTTTCCCCATGTGATGATTCAGCTGACCTAAATCTTGACCCTTTGGGGAATATGGGGCAAAAATAGAACCTAAAATTATTCCAAAACAACCCAGGAATTTTGTTGACGTGCAGTTTTGAAGTGAAATAAGGTGAAGGGGAAATAAGAAATTTCTTTTTTGCTGTGCGAATTCTGTGCTCTACAGGCAGTAGATGCCACTCAATGGGGGAGCTTTTGAATGAGCCTATCCGTGAGTTTTGAATGAGCCTATCCATGATTCAGTGACTAAGATGCTGAGCTTGTTGATCAGAAAGTTGGCAGTTTGGTGGTTCGAATCCCTAGCGCCGTGTAACGGAGTGAGCTCCCGTAACTTGTCCCAGCTTCTGCCAACCTAGCAGTTCGAAAGCATATAAGAAATGCAAGTAGAAAAATAGGGACCACTTTGATGGGAAGGTAACAGCATTCTGTGTGTCTTCGGCGTTTAGTCATGCCAGCCACATGACCACGGAGACATCTTTGGACAGCACTGGCTCTTCGGCTTTGAAATGGAGAGGAGCAGCGCCCCCTACAGCTGGAAACGACTAGCATGTATGTGCGAGGGGAACCTTTACCTTTACCTATCCATGAGTATGAGCCATTAACAAAGGAAAGGCTGAGTTGGGATTAAGGATAGATCCACCTTGTATATAGGTAGTCCTCGACTTACAAGTTCAATTTTTTTCTTACTAAGTGAGACATTTATTAAGTGAACTTTGCTCCATTTTACAAGTGTTCTTGCCACAGTTGTTAAGTGAATCACTGCATTTGTTAAATTAGTAACACGGTTGTGAAGTGAGTCTGGTTTTCCCATTGACTTTGCTTGTCAGAAGGTTGCAAAAAGTGACCACAGGACCCAGGAACACTAAAACACTCATAAACGTGAGTCAGTTCCCAAGCAGCCGAATTTTTATCACATGACCGTGGGGGATGCAGCAACAGTCGTAAGTGTGAAAAACGGTTGTAGGTCACTTTTTCAGTGCCGTTTTAACTTCAAATGGTCACTAAATGAACTGTTGTAAATCGACAACTACCTGTATATATTTGCATTTATCCCCTCTATATGTCTATGGAGATTCTCAGTCAATCCAGGTCACAGTTGTCTCAAAAGTGCTTTTTTTCAAGAGGCAACTGGACTTTCTGGTTTTTCTTTTGAAGACATTTCACTTCTCATCCAAGAAGCTTCTTCAGCTCCAAGAAGAAGCAAATTGGATGAGAAGCGAAAAGTCTTCAAAGAAAAACCAGAAAGTCCAGTTGCCTCTTGAAAAAAGCACCTTTGGGACTGTATCCTCTATAAATCCGCCATTTCTGATCAGTGGTGGGATTCAAATGTTTTTTACTACCAGTTCTGTTGGCATAGCTTGGTGGGTGTGGCAGGGGAAGGATACTGTAAAATCCCCATTCTCTCCCCACCCAACTAGCCTGCTTTCCAGCTCCGTTCTCCTGTGCGGGGCAACACAAGAAGACTCAGCCGATCAGCTGGGATTCAGGAGGCAGAGGATAGATGGGGGCGGGGCCAGTCAGAGGTGGTATTTGCTGATACTCCGAACTACTCAAAATTTCCGCTACCGGTTCTCCAGAACTGGTCAAAACTTGCTGAATCCCACCTCTGTTTCTGACCCAGGATTGAAGTGTAACTTTCATTCTGACATGTCCATGGTTAGGAACTGTCATTTGAAACTGCGAAGGGGAGCAACAGGTGCCTCCTGTCCCCATGCCCAGGATTGGAAAGCACAAGGTAGAAATAAGTGTATTGTCTCTCCTCCTAAGCCAAATCTGTGATGCCCAGGCAACCCCACAAAGCAACACGGTGAGATAGGGGTTTATGGGGTTGCGTAACTGAAGTGGAAAGGACACTGCCTCCCCAAGGTCTCCGAGGCAATTTGGTAGCTGATTCAAGAGAGGCTCTTAGTTCACACAGCTCTCATTAACCTGCCCGTGGCTTGGGGTTCCTGAGAGATTTGCAATGACAGCTCCCTGGATTAAGTAGCACATCCATTCCCTATCTTCGGATTGAGGGAAGAGCTCAATTTGCTTTTTGATTGGAGACAGCGTGCACTTGCACATGTATGTTTACATCTGTGAAAAAGAGCCTCCCAACCATTCTTGTGAGTGTGTCCTTGGATTCATTTAAGTTCGGAATGGCTCGAATCTCCAGCTCCCTTACTTGCAATTACCAGCAACATGGGCAGAGCAAAACTATCCGTTGTTTGAAATGCTAACATAGTTAACATGCTCCTGGATAAAAGGGACAGAACAGCATCATTCCTAGCCCCACCCACTCCCAGCATTCCAGTCTCTCTGTCCGACTGGCAATGGGGGGAATGACTCTATATCAACTCCACAGTTAAATGGGAGCACTTGGGAGGTAGCAAATCCTATGATCCATGATCATATCCGGTTTTTTCCTTTTGTCAACATTATACAGAATAGAATAACAGAGTTGGAAGGGACCTGGGAGGCCTTCTAGTCCAACCCCCTGCCTAGGCAGGAAACTCTACACCACTTCAGACAAATGGTTATTCAACATCTTTTTAAAAACTTCCAGTGTTGGAGCATTCACAGCTTCTGGGTGCAAGTTGTCCAACTGACTAATTGTTCTAACTGTCAGGAAATTCCTCCTTAGTTGTCAGTTGTTTCTCTCCTTGATTAGTTTCCACCCATTGTTTCTTGTCCTGCCCTCAGGTGCTTTGGGGAATAGTTTAACCCGCTCTTCTTTGTGGCAGCCCCTGAATATATATTCCAGGCTTGGAAAGAAACAGCTTTGGAGGCTTCTGTAAGGGAGTGGGAGAAGGTTTCCCAATTTCAGATATTCTGTTCTGAGATTAAACATACTTTAACCTCAAGAAAGTAAAACGAAGATTCCTATAAGCGCTTAGGATTCTTCCCAAGAACATTGGGTTGCAGTTTAGAGTCATACTTTATATATTCTTGTCTTTTTAAGAGAGAATGAAAGAAAAAAAGAACTGCAGTAGGAAAATCCTTTAGATCAAGGGTCTTCAAAGTTGGCAAGTTTAAGACTTGTGGACTTCAACTCCCAGAATTCCTGAGCTAACATGACTGGAGGAGGAATTCTGGGAGTTGAAGTCCACAAGTCTTGAAGCTGTCAAGTTTGAAGACCCCTGCTTTAGAGGTATTTGTGCTCCCTTGCTTGCTCATGGCCTCACCTGAACAACTTTTTATAATTATGGCTAGGGAGATTCTCAATCATCCAGGTCACAGTTGTCCCAAAATTGCTTTCCCAAAAGGCAATTGGACTTTCTTGATTTTTTTCCTTGAAGACCTTTTGCTTCTCAGCCAAGAAGCTTTTTATGCAATTCTTTGAAAACAGGTGGGTGGGTGAGTGGTCCATTCTGCAGTTTGCAGTTCATACAATAAAAAGACAAATTTAGGCTCTCAGTAGAGGAATCCATTTTTGATAACCCAAATTTCAAACTGGTCTTTGAAGGTGAGAAGAGAAACTAGCCCGAAGTTTACCCAATCAGAACAAACCAAAGAGAAGCAGTCAACTTTATTTCCCTGGTACAATCTTGGTTATTTCGGACTGTAAGTTGCAGGGGCAGTAAGCAAAAAGTGGCTAGTTCTTGTCTGACATATTCAACCACAGCAACCTGGATCAGGAACATGGGGATTCAGCCGTAAGCAAAAGCTTCTTGGGACAGAAATAAATTCTTCTCATTCCTTTCTGCTTGTGGTTTGGCGTTCTCTATTCTGGGGTCATTAATGGGAATCTCCAAAGACCTCTAACTTAAGGATGGAAAGGGGCTTG
Source organism: Bungarus multicinctus (assembly GCA_023653725.1). Lineage (NCBI taxonomy): Eukaryota > Metazoa > Chordata > Lepidosauria > Squamata > Elapidae > Bungarus > Bungarus multicinctus. The sequence goes on along the minus strand of CM042834.1, from coordinate 149,999,191 downwards.
GTTCCTGGTAGTCTGATATTTTGGAGGGAATACCTGTGGCCTCTTCTATCAATTGCCATCTTAATGAGGAGTTAGGTATTTGCCAGCAACTCTCAAGCAACTCACTGCAGCCTGGATTTGAAGGATCAGTGCTGGGCCTTGTCTTTTTATTTTTTTCTGCTTTCACAGATCTGGGATAGGTTCACCTTGGAGTCCCAGAATTCAGTTGTTTGTTTATTTAATTCATATTGATGGTCACCCTTGCCACATAAAACTCAGAATGGCGTATAATGAAAACAATAATCACACCATAAAAATAATTATCAAAATATAATGGCATAGAGCAACTGTGCCAGAAGCAATTCGACAACCCCCCAAAATGGGCAGATTCACAAGACCACCTGACCCAACCCCTCAGCAGGGAAAAACCAAGTTATTCAAGGCCTTAAAAAAAGAACTCCCGCCCCTCAGAGTAGACAGTCTGATTCAATATAAGCTTCATTTATATTACCTTAGATAATGTGACTTTTAGTTTAGTAACTTTTAGAAGTGAGTCTCCCAGGTATTGCCGCCAGGAGTTGTAGTTCGGTGATATTTAGAAAGCCTCTGGGCTCCTTCAAAGTGAAAATGGGGTGTCACAACCTTTACACAAACAGGCTACAAAGAGATTAATTTCTAGTAATAAGTGGAGTAGTCGGGTTCAGAAACTAAATGAGAGCCTCGCACTGCCGCCTGAATCAGTATTTCCTTTCCTCACTGCTGTTTTCTCCATTGAGATCAATGGATCAATAAACAGAAGAACTAGGAGGTGAATTCACGCTAGACAGCAAAATGGGTATACCCATGGAAAACGACAAGCGACTCAAATGTGCTCCCTGCAACATATCCTATACCACAGGGAAAATTGGTTGTCAGACTGGATTCTCCGCTGTTTGCCTAGAAACCTAGAATTTATTTAAATAGTTTGGGGCGGGAGGAGGGAGGACATACTAATTTGGATGGACTCCATTCAAATTAAATGGATTACGATGCTTGCTAGCGTTGCCAAGTCAATGCAAAATGTTCATTGACTTGTACACAGTTCTGGATGTCTAATTTCAGAATTGATTTGGAATAATTGCATGCTGCATTCACAGAAGTAGATTAGCAAATCACGTCCCCTTTAGTGATACAATTTGATAGAATGCATTTGATTTTAAAAACAACAACAACAACAACAACAACAATAACAACAACTGCAGCGAACGATAGAGGAATCGCAAAAGGAGGCTCACAAGCTTACAAGCCGTAAAGAAATCTGGTGGTCCCAAATGAGTTATCTTTTCCATATGAGAGGATTGATTCAACAATATCTTGACAATCTTTAAAATCAAAGGACTTGTGGATCTGGAAAAGCCTGAACATAAGCCTTGGTTTGCTCAAAGCCGCTGCTGATTTACTCTGATGGTACCTCATACAACTTCAACCTCAGCACCCTTTGCGACAGAATGATGGATATTCAAGTCAACAGATCCTTCCCCATCGCACATCAGGAGTGGGTCACTTTTGTATAGAGAGACAGTCAGAACAGGGCAATATGGATAATGGAGTGTTTCAGATTGATTTATGATCTATATCAGGGGTGTCAAACTCGATTTCATTGAGGGCTGCATCAGGGTTGTGTTTGACCTCAGAGGGGGCATGACCAGCTCAACGTCACTCGTGTCGGGGGCGCCTGTGATGGCCCGAGCGCTCTGCCAGCGAAAATGGGCTCCCGATCTCTCTTTTCGGCTGCCACGGCCTCTGCATGCTGCCCTCCTGAGCTCCATTTTCACTAGCAGAGGGTTGCAAGAGGCTGTGGCAACCAAAACGGAGCTCGGGAGCCCATTTTTGCTGGCAGAAGCACCACGGGCCAGTCCTTCGATGTTTCCAGGGCGGCCTCGCATGCCAGATCTAAGTACCCCACAGGCCAGCTCCGGCCCTCGGACCTTGAGTTTGACACCCCTGGTCTATATACTGTGCTGATTGCTGTCATTGATCCTTGATTATTCATTTGATTTAGTACATTCACATCCTGATTTTTTTTTTTTGGCTTTGAACAGAGAAAAATGTCCATTATCTCTCCACTGTCCTTTGCCAGTTCCTTTTCTGCGACTGGCAAGGGATGCTAACTGGGTATTATAATATGTCCTTCTGATTAGTCTTGTCTTAGTGGTGAGGCTGTTGACATTTTTGCATTCTCCTTGGAGGCTTAGCCTTTGGGGACCATCATGATGTTCTTTTGCATTTCAAAACTTACCACTCAACTTACCAGCATCAAAATATACTTATTTACATGCAAAACATCACAAGGAAACTCCAAACTACAGCTATGTTTGTGTATGTGTAATTTGTCAGAATTTAAATTATGCTCTTATATTGCCCAAAGGCCCTTCTGAATTGTACTGGTTATAGAATATATTTTACTGGTTATAGAACAATTGAACATGTATATTTTACTGGTTATAGAACAATTGAACATGTATATTTACTCAAGAGCACAAGAAAAAAAATGGCTTTAAATCAAGAGTTTGCTTTCTTCTTTCTCTTGTCATTTTAACTCCCATGCTTTCTTTTCGATTGAAAACATCTCGAGTCAAAACAAACTACCCTGACACAAAGGTGGCTTTTTAAAGCTTTGGGTCAAAGGAGCCACGTCTGCTTTTCTTAGACGGTCCTACCCATCGGTGGCAACGGAGAGGCAACACGCATCGGATCACAAACTAATTGATTAGAACATTTTGCTTTAAAATATAAAAGCAGCCGCTGGGTCATCCAATCGTCACACCTTTCCTCGCTAGGCTGCCTTTCTTTCCCCCATTGGGGGAATTCGGCGGCTAGAAAAATCGCCGTAATTACTTGAACTTAAAGATGGTTTTGGGTTTTTGCAGCACTTTCAAGGACTTCTTCTGTTCAGCCTCTTTTCTTTTCATTAAAGGACATTGATGGTGGAAAAAAGGATGAGAAAGGGAAGCTCAGGGAAAGGGGGGGGGGGAGAAGGGAGTTCAAAAGCCCCAGGTGCTAACGAGCTCCAGGGAATAGTTGGCAGGCCCTTAACTGCCTTGCAAGCCACACAAGGCTGGGTGTGTGTGTGGAAGCTTTCGCTAAAGCCCAACGCAACTCGGGTGGGAAAACTTCGCCTGCTTGGAGGAAGAGCCTAGGCCTCAAAGAGACATTGAGAGGGATGTCGCCATGCTACCTCCTGCTGGTTGAAGTCTGCTCCATTCCAGCCATGGCTTCGTGATCAGAGGAGGGCAGGGCAGGGGGGAGAATAGCAATAGCACTTAACACTTATATACCGCTTCACGGTGCTTTACTACCCTCTCTAAGCAGTTTTACAGAGTCAGCCTCTTGCCTCCAACCAGTGGTGGGATTCAAAAACTTTTACTACCAGTTCTGTGGGTGTGGCTTGGTGGGCGTGGCAGGGGAAGGATATACTGCAAAATCTCCATTCCCTCCTCACCCCACTAACCTGCTTTCCAGCTCCATTCTCCTGTGCAGGGCAACAAAAGAAGACCCGGCCAATCAGCTGGGACTCAGGAGGCAGAGAATAGATGGGGGCGGGACCAGTCAGTCATCAATTCTATCTCAACATCCAATCCAGGAATACACTACTGGAGGCATCATATCTCTATCAGCCTATTGTCAGGCCCCGTTAGGGATGGTGGATAAACTGAGCCCGTCAGCACATTTGCAAGAGCCGCTACAGCCTGCCAATATCTACTTCCGGGATTGTTTAACTGCGTCACATGCAGCATTAGAGGAGTAGGATGTTCGAGGGTATCCTCAGTCGTGGGTAACGTGAGGGGGAAATCCGGAAAACCCTTGTCCCGAGTTGACGGCTCATTGGCGTTGGAGGCTAGATTGGCGATTGCACTGAACTGAGGAAAATGAAGCAGGCTTGCACAGTTGTTGGATGGGGGTGGAGTTTGACTATCTAATTCACCTGCGATGAGATAGGAGTCACGGGCGAAGGATAGGGTACAGAGAAGGAAACCATGGACATATTAGGTATACCCGGATGGTGGGAATAAGGGGTGATTAAGGGAATAATTAGGAGCGTGTACAGGAGATAGAAGAGTTTAGGTGGGTGTGTCTCTACCTTTAAATAGCACTGGAAGGGAGAAGCTTCCAGTGCTAACCTAGACCAGATTGTATGCCGTTCTTGCCGGATGGAAAGTTCGTTGTTTAACATTAAACACATTGAAACCTGCTTTCTGTTGTATGGTGGTTTGTGTGCTAATCTGCAAGTTTTCAAAGACCGGCTGAGAGAAGGTTAGCACTGGAAGCTTCTGCCTTCTGACCTCTATCCAAATTGAATATTTTGCTTTGCACCATGCTATGGGCATGTACAGGTTAATCAATGTACAGATACGCTCATTTGAGCCCTCTGGCACATTTCAACATTTGTAATGGTGGCAAATATCTGTAGCTTGGTGGAGGTTGAGGGTAGAAGTTCATCCTCTGAGCTTGTGGGTTGGTTTCTGAACATTTCTTTACCAGGCTCATTCTTCAGCAGAATGTAGGTGTTCTTCAGTTTATAAGGGCTTTGTGTGGTCACTAGTTCTTGTGATGGGGAGGCCATGTCAGGGAGGATAACATCAGGTGAGGGCCTTGTGATGGGTCCCATCAGGTGAGGTTCTTGTGATAGGTCTTGTGATGAGGAGGTCGCATCAGACGAGGGCACCGACCCTCAACAAACCCATGCAAACCCTCTCCAACCAGCATGTCATCTCCCAATGACCTTCACCTGGCATGACCCACACCGAACCCATCACAAGGCCCTCACCTGACATGACCCTCACCTGACATGACCCTCACCATCACAAGACCTACTGACCACACAAAGTCCTTATAAGCAGAAGAACACCAACTCTAAAATCCCTTAAATTCCATTTTAAGATGTTACCTAACCGGGCAATGAAATATTTGGAAACCAACCCACAAGCTCAGCGAATGAACCTCCACCCTCACATTTCAATATGAATTGAGAACTGGCCTCAGGTGTGACAATGTGGGTTAGGAGGCACGGCTCAGAAGATTAGGATAAAATCTGTTCAGATGACCTGTCTAGAATTTGGACATCTGAATCCTGGCTTTGCAGGAGGCTATGTGGCTCCTAAATGGGGTGTGGCCACTATTGACCTCACCCCATTCCTAAGAGGTCTGTAAGGGGGCGTGCATAAGTGCACTATCATGCCTACCGTCCCTGTCCTATTGTCCCCATTTATTTGTACCTATTTCCTGTATTCTTACTCATGTTTATACTTATACCTATTATCTTGTAAGTGATTGTCAAATAAAATAAATAAATAAAATAAATAAATAAGCTCCACTCAACTATTTGAAAAACAAGTGTTTTCCTGCATGGTGATGATTTGCTACTACAAGGATAAATGAAAAGTTGTAGGTGGAACTGATAATATTGCACAACAAGCTTTCTTGTTATGATGCCATCAGCCAGCTGTGCATACTCCATATATCCGTGCCACTTTTCCGTCTTCCTTGACTGTCCTGGCAGGGATAGGCATTTTCCTGATAAACACACCTAATCCTTGCTTAAAAGAATATGGAAAACTCATCCACCTCTCTCAGTTTACATCAGCAGCTGCAGAAAATGTGGGCCTTTTCACCTCCCTGCACGCTACTCCAGCAGGTTGGTCGGCTGTCTGTCTCCGCAATGCAATCAGTAGTGGGCTGCAACAAACAGGCCCCGGGGGATTTGCTGGGGAATTCTGTGAAGGCTGCAATTTGCCGGCAATAAGATTACAAGAAGGTATAACAAAGCTGGCTAATTTAATTAGGCTGCTGATTGCAGAAAGATTAAAGATGTGACAGACTGGCTGAGCATGGAGAGAAAGAGAGAAGGAGAGAGAAGCGCTGGGATAGAGGGTACACCAAACCACTTTGGGTAGAGGCGAGAAAATATATTATGCTTCATACAACCTGACAAGCAAGCAACAAGGAGGGCCAGACCACTCAGGCGAAGCAAAAGGAAGAGGATTCAGGGGTGGCAATGGGCACTTTTTATGCTCTCTGCTTCTCCTGTCAAGAAGAAAGAGGTAAATGTGCCCACTTGGGCCACTGAAGTCTTATATATATCTACTTTGGGGGGGGGACACTGGGAATTGACCAGAGGTGGGTATTCAGCAGGTTCTGACCAGTTCTGAAGAACCGGTAGTGGAAATTTTGAGTAGTTTGGAGGACCAGCAAATGCCCCCTCTGATTGGCACCCATCTATTCTCTGCCTCCCGAGTCTCAGCTGATCAGCTGGGTCTTCTTTTGTTGCCCTGCACAGGAGAATGGAGCTGGGAAGCATGTTAGTGGAGTGGAGAGCAGTGGTGGGATTCAAAATTTTTTACTACCGGTTCTGTGGGCGTGGCTTGGTGGGCATGGCAGGGGAAGGATACTGTAAAATCCCCAGTCAAGAGGTGGTATTTGCTAGTTCTCCAAACTACTCAATATTTCTGCTACCGGTTCTCCAGAACTGGTCAGAACCTACTGAACACTACCTCTGGTGGAGAGGGAATGGAGATTTTACAGTATCCTTCCCCTGCCACGTCCACCAAGCCATGCCCACGGAACTGGTAGTAAACAAAATTGAATCCCACTACTGGAATTGGCCTTAAAATTTGCTTCTTTCTTGCAGACGAGAGCAGAAATATCTGCCTTTACCTTGGATCGAACTCACAGCCTCCTGGTTCTGAAGCTAGAACTCCACCTCTAGGCCACCGCACCAATGTATTTTTTTGTATATACATAAATAAATCTGCATCTATTAAACAAATTGTCACAGTGCCATCCATTTACTACTCTGGCTGACAAACAAATAAAAACAGAAAACAACACCATTTAAAACAATAAGTTATGTTGAGGCCCTGATTTGTTTAAAAAAAAAACTCACCCCCATCCACCTACCATGGCATGTAAGTTGCCTATGGGGAAGAACTAGGTTGTTTTCCCTGCTTTCCTAAAGATCAAAAAGGTTGGGGCCTTCTATATCTCCACGGAGAGGCTGAGGCAGGTGCCAGGACAGAGAAGGCACATTTGTGGGGCCATACTCTGTCCATCTCTATTAATTTGAACCCAAGAACAGTGTATGACAGAGGGACAACAAAGCTACCACTTTTGATTACCAATGGGGGTAAAGATTATGTTTAAATGCCCACAGCAACATTTCCTCACAAGATGACAATAGACATATTGAATGAAAATTATTCCCCTGCCAGCGAGGGAAACCTTCATGGGGACTGGAAGCTTTGGGTCAGGTGTAAATACATTTGGAAGGTACTAGTTGGAAAAGGGTGGCCTAGAGAAAACTACTGCTTTCCAGAAGCTCAAGTCTATCTCATCTCTGTCCTAAGCAGAGGTGGTATTCAGCAGGTTCTGACCAGTTCTAAAGAACCGGCAGCGGAAATTTTGAGTAGTTCGGAGAACCGGCAAATATTACCTCTGATTGGAGATCTTACAGTATCCTTCCCCTGCCACACCCACCAAGCCACACCCACAGAACCGGTAGTAAAAAAATTTGAATCCCACCACTGATTCTAAGGGTAAGAAATTCCACCCCATCACATGAGGACAGCTTTTGCAGGTCTCATTCTCAACTTTCCAGCTTTGACTGGTATGCGAGGAGGACTCCCATTATTAAATCTATGAAGGTCAGGAATGGCCTACTTAGGTATCAGAACAGTTGCTGAACACCCCCTGCTCCCAGGTGTTCCCCATCTTAGGGGAAAAGCAATTTCTTCTTCTCAGACAGTTGCTTGACAAGTTTCTTTATGTAACAACAAGGTTGCAACTTCAGGGGAAAATTCTGAGATTAGATATTATCAGGAATTTTCTGATGGTAAGTGCTGACAGCAGTAGAATCAGAGGTAAAATCAGTGCTGAATTTGAGGCTCCTTACCTGCAAAGTCCATTTCTCAAGGTGCTCAATCCCCCTCCGTGTAGTCAGAAGTGCCATCAAAGGCTGCATTCCCACAACACAAGTGACCTGCTGTAGGTAACCTCTTCTCCAAACAGAATGTGTCTGTTCACCTCTGTGGACAGCATGAACTGCAAATTCAAATTGAACATGAGATGGCAGGAAAGAATTTTGCTCTTTTTTTTGGCTGCCACCTAGTGGTTATCCAAATCATTGCAGCTTGAACATTAGCATATTTATTTATTTATTTTTATTTTATTTTATTTGGTTTGTCAATTGCTTACAAGATAATAAGTACAAGTAAAAACATAGTTATGAATACATGGATACATAGAAGAAAAATAAAAAAAAACAATAGGACAGGGACGGTAGGCACATTGGTGCACTTATGCACGCCCCCTACAGACCTCTTAGGAAAGGAGTGAGGTCAATAGTAGAAAGTCTAAGGTTAAAGCTTTTGGGGTTTGGGGAAGAAACCAAAGAGTCAGGTAGAGTATTCCAGACATTGACCACTCTGTTGCTGAAGTCATATTTCCTGCAATCAAGTTTGGTGCGATTAACCTTGAGTTTGTATCTATTGTTTGCTCTTGTATTGTTATGGTTGAAGCTGAAGTATTCATTGACAGGTAGGACATTGCAATGTATGATTTTATACACTATATTTAGATTGGACTGAAGGTGGCGTAGTCCTAGATTTTCTAGGTCTAGAATTTCAAGTCTGGTGGCATAAGGTATTCTGTAACAATATAATGTTTGATGTTTGCTTGTTTCTCAACTGGTGGAAAAGCAGCTGAGAAGCTTCTTTAGTGACCAATTCCTGCCTATTTTTCCTGAGTGGGTGGATAAGTAGTGGCAGTAGTGCCATTGTGGATAGACTTGACAAGAGACAAATCTCTCCCAACCCTTTTATATTCCCCCTCTCCAGATACAGGGAAGATAGAGACAGGCAATCCTAGAGAGGCTATTCTCAGTCTGAGGACTGAGTTGGGTCAATTAATTCCCTCAGAGGAAAGGGATTATTATCTCATAGTGATTTTTTTTTTTAACCTCAATCAAGACTAGGGATGCTTGGATCTCAACTGAACTCTCATCTGGCTTAGGGCATTTCACATCAGTGACCAAGAGCATTTTTGCAGTGTCACCAGGCCACTCTCAATGCGATACAAATGCCTTTGGCTTCACACCATTTAGGGAAATATTCCCGTGTGACTATGATGAAAAAAAAAAATCAAGTAAGTGGGTTTCCCATGTCACAGTGCTCATCCTAAGCCAGGATGAAATATGGTCAAACTTTTAAAAGGGTTTCCTCATCTCTCTATTGCAAGGAGAAATTCTAGTTGTGCCTCACAGCGAGCGAAAGAAACTAGGACCTGACTAAGGACAAGGAATTAGAAAAGCTGGGGTTGCATTCTCTTCCTCCTTCTCAATTAATTCTCAACTCATAATTTTGGGCAATTTTAAGCAAAGACATTGCAATTAAATAACTCCATTTGGAATCAAGAATTAAGCAAGCCCCTTCCTTCCCTGTTCCTATAGAATTTGGACCTGAGCCCTACAAGGAAGGGATCTTTGCTATCATGTCTGGAATCTGACTTAGAAAAATATTGGGAGAGCCTTGCTTGCCATCTAATGGCTAAAAAGTGGAATGTCCTATCTCTATTCTGATTCCAAAAAGGAGTTAGAATACTTTCTCTTGGCTCTCTGTTATATGAGTTCAGATTATGTCTGAACCTTATACAGGCACAAGTTTAAGGCATCAATTTTCCCCTTTATTCTTAAAATCTGTTAAAGAATATGATGATGAAATGGATGCCTTAAAGTATTGTGAGACTAAATATATATATATTTAATTCCTAAAATATATCCTAATGCTCCCCAAAGACCAGGCCTAACATTTAAGCTCCATTCTCATTAGATATGCTGGGTAAGCTTCATCTGGGCTGTACTCAGATTCTATTGGTTCGATCCGGTTTGGCCAAACCGGTAGCTCCAAGGATCACCTGTGAGTGAACAGTTTGCTCTGACAATCAGCTGTTGGGCCCGCCTGTCCTGACTCTATTCTAACCTTTATTTCCTGGTTTTCAAGCTCAGCTGCCGCGCATCAGCTGTTTAACACACAGGGAGATTGCAGGATTGCAGGAGAAGGTTAGTAGGAAACTCTGCGTGCGCGCTAAGTGTGTGTTTGGCGCACACATTCACCGAACTGGTTGTTATATCGGTTGTATCACACCCCTGGCTGTACTTAAAGGAAATCTTGCACCAAAGGTATCTCAGGATGTAGCATTGTGGTAGATATGGTCAGATCCAGAGGAAAATAAGTTGATGAAGGCAGGTTTTGGAAACTGGAAAATATTTTGAAATACAGGTCTTACATGGCTGCTGGCTTTCTTTCCTTGCTAATAACTGTTAATTAAAAAATAAATAAATAATAATAATAACTATTATTATTATTATTAAAAGGCAGACTAGAGGACTGGTATGAAGGAGTGGCTTTTAGCGGTCCCATCAAAAGTTGGAAAGTGCTTTTTGGCTTCCTGTTATAAGCCGTTCATCAGGAAACTTTTGAAGCCACTCTCAGTTTATGTGCTCTGCTTTTAACTACCGTGTTTTCTTCAGGCTTTGCTTTCCAAATACAGAAGTAATCCCCTAACTGTTCCTCAGAACACATGTTTTACTCTAGCTTTTTAACAGCTGGTACAATAGACGTCTCCTCAATGGGCCCTAATGACTGGGAAAGAATGGGAGTTTTTCTCTTCAGGTCTTTTAACGGAAAAGGCTATTGGAGCTTAGGAGGTGAGACCCCCAGTGTGAGAGAGAGCATTAGATGAAGACTGAATAGTTCTCTCTGGAAATCTGTGCAAGTCATAGATCTGTTGTCTGACTAGAGGAAGGGAAGTGTCAGCTGGTGCTCCATTCAATATCCAAGAAAGAACCACTTAAACTCCATTTTGTTAGAGTAAAGGTATCTTTTACTGGAAATCAAAGTGGTAGCAACAAAGGAATTCTGAATCTGAAGAAATGAGCGCGAAAAACACATATACAAAGTGATGGCAACGTTCCCACCCCCAACAGTCCATATTGCTCCTCCAATGAGGAAGTATGCATAGCATCATGTGGGCATCTTCAGGTGGTGATGAGGCCTCTGTCCGTTGACCTTGGCATAGTTTGATAAGGAGTCGCAGTTGCGCATAGCAAGGAATAGAAAAGCAAGGAATAGAAACTTAAGTAAAACTCCCCCTCCCCTAGATATACAGTTTCGTTTCCTACACACTCCAGCACGCTTCCCAAATATATCATAGCCCATTTCCCCCCTCCCGTTACTTATGGCAGCCGAAAGATGCAAAGCAGAGAAAAAGAAATAAAGGAAGAAATCTTGAAGGCTGACATTCGGCCCTCCTGCAAAAAGACGTTAGTCCTAGAAAATATAAGAATAAAAGACAAGATATTACAAACAAATAACAACAGCATATTTGTTCAGGGTTTATCAGGATACATGGTGCGGAACGCCTGCACCAGTCGGGGGGCTCTAACATCTCTCTCGTCTACCCATTCAGACTGGGAAGAAGGAAAATGCTTCCACGCAACCAAATATTGGAGTCGACCCCGCTTCTTCCTAGAATCCAAAATTTCTTTAACTTCAAAATGTTGTTCGCCTTCAATGAACAATGGCACAGGGGGGGCTACCTGAATAGGCCTCAGATCAGATGTACGTTCAGGTTTTAACAAACTAACATGGAAAACAGGATGGATCCGACGGAGAGTTTTTGGCAATGTCAATTGGACCGCCACAGGATTCACAACTCGTTCAACCGGAAAAGGTCCCACAAACTTAGGTCCAAGCTTTTTCGATTTCTGTGTGGTCTGCAAAAATTTGGTAGATAAAAACACTTTATCACCAACTTGGTATGGTTCCTGTGGACGTCTCTTTTTATCTGCAAACTTTTTGTGAGCTTGATGAGCATCATCCAATGCCTTGCGGGCAACTGGCCAAGTCATCTGGAGATGCCTTATCCACTCATCCAACGAGGGAATATTAGTTTCCTCTTGCGGAAGCTCAGGTATGGGTACAAAGTCTTGTCCCGAGGCCACTTTAAACGGAGTGAATCCGGTGCTGCTATGTACCGAATTATTGTATGCCACCTCAGCAAAAGGCAGTAAATCAGTCCAATCATCCTGTTGATAATTAATGTAACACCGCAGATACTGTTCCAGTACCGAGTTAGTTCTCTCGCAGGCCCCATTGGTTTGTGGATGATGGGCGGAGCTTAACCCCTGGGCGGAGCCCAGTAACTTCAGGAACTCTTTCCAGAAATTTGAGGTAAATTGGACACCCCTATCAGAGATTATGCGTTCAGGGACTCCATGTAGCCTGTAGATATGCAGAATAAACAACTTAGCTAACGTCTTCGCTGACGGGATCTTCGCGCAGGGTATAAAGTGTACCTGTTTGGAAAACAGATCTGTCACTACCCAAATGACTGTATTTCCTCCACTGTCAGGTAATTCTACAATAAAATCCATGGAGATTTCCTTCCATGGGGCCGTTGGTCTAGCCACGTTCTGCAATAAGCCTGCTGGTTTACCAGGCGGCCTCTTAGCCGAAGCACAAATAGGGCAACTAGCGACATAGGTCTCAATGTCCTTTTTCAACGTGGGCCACCAAAATTGCCTTTTGACCAAGTGTAGGGTTTTCACGAACCCAAAATGTCCAGCAGGTTTAGAATCATGAGCTTGATGTAAAATTTCGTGCCTTAGCTTTCCCGGTACATATAATTTGGCCCCCACCCAGGCCAACCCATCTCTGATAGTACAGTCATTCGAGTGGGTCAGGAACCAATCATCCAGTTTTAGAGCTTCTTTCAATTTTGCCGATAAATCGTTTGACACATCAACCTCTTTTTTCTTCTGAGCTCTGGTAACCATTGGAGCTGCCAACTGTTCGGTTGGGATGATAGGTCTTATCACTTCCTGGCGGGCACTATTATACTGAGGTAATCTGGACAAAGCATCTGCCATGAAGTTTCTCCCCCCGGGAATGTACCTCAAAGAAAAATTGAACCGCTTAAAATGTTGCGCCCAGCGAACTTGCTTGGGAGACAGTTTCCGAGGTGTTTTCAGAGCTTCCAGATTTTTGTGATCTGTCCAAACCTCAAAAGGGTGTTTGGCTCCTTCTAGGAAATGCCTCCACGTTAACAAAGCCCATCGAACTGCAAAAGCTTCCTTTTCCCAGATGGCCCATCTTCTCTCGGTTTCAGTTAGTTTACGGGAGGTATAGGCGCATGGTTGCAGGTATCCCTTTTCATTTACCTGAAGTAGCACCGCTCCAACGGCTACGTCACTTGCATCAGCTTGGATTACAAACGGAACGTCCATGTCTGGGTGCTTAAGTACGGGTTCAGCAGCAAACAGACGTTTCAGTTTCTCAAAAGCAGCTTGACATTCCATGGACCACTTCAATGGCGTACTGGGCTTCGGTTTCACCTCCCCCTTGGTTTTAAGGAGATTCGTGATAGGCATCGCGATCTTCGCAAACGCAGGAATAAATTGACGGTAAAAATTTGCAAATCCCAAGAAGCTTTGCAGTTGTTTCCTGGTACGGGGAGGGGCCCATTCCAAAACCGCCTGCACCTTCCCCGGGTCCATCTCTATGCCGTCGTGCGATATGCGATAGCCCAAATAGTCAATTTTCTCCTGGTGAAATTCACACTTTGACAGTTTGGCATACAACTGGGCCGCTCGAAGTTTCTCCAGGACTGACCGCACTAGTTTCACATGCTCATCACGAGTCTCTGTGTAGATAAGAATGTCATCAAGATAAACTAACACTCCTTTGTACAAATGCTCTTGCAACACTTGGTTTATCATTTGCATGAATACCACAGGCGCCCCCTGTAGGCCAAACGGCAGGACGTTGAATTGAAAACACCCCATCGGACAGTTGAAAGCAGTCTTCCATTCATCCCCTTCCTTGATTCGGATTCGGTAGTATGCCTCTCTCAGGTCGAGTTTTGAAAAAATCTTTCCTTTAGCGAGGTGGGCCAGCATGTCCTTCATCAGGGGAAGGGGGTACACGTTCTCCACCGAGATGGCGTTCAGATTTCTGTAGTCTACCACCAAGCGTAAGGAACCATCTTTCTTTTCCCGAAACAACACTGGAGCCGCCACCCGGGGCCTAGCAGGTTGGATGAAACCACGTTCTAAATTTTTTTCAATGAACAACCGCAATTCCCCTAATTTCCGTGGGGTCATTGAATACAGTTTGGGTTTTGGGAGTTTCACTCCTGGCAAAAATTCGATACTGCAATCCGTTGAGCGGTGAGGGGGGAGCTCATCCGAGGCCTTCTCACTGAACACCTCCTTTAAGTCCCAGTATTCCTCTGGAATTTTCTCCTCCCCTTTCAGAGTCTCGGTGCCAGTAGAAGCCAATTCTATGGGAGCTTTGGGTCTCAGCTTGGATTTCCCTTCCTTTTCTGGGGGTTGGTCTGTGCGTATGCGTAGTAATCCCCTCCTCCAATTAACATGGGGGTTCCATTTCCGGAGCCAAGGCAAACCCAGTATTAAGGGGCGCTCCATCCCAGGGGCCACAATAAAACACAGAGTCTCTTTATGGTTCCCCATTGTCATCTCCACTGGCTCCGTTATAAAATGAGCAGGTCCACCCCCGGCTACTGATCCATCCAATTGGCAAAAAGCTATGGGCGTTTTCAGAGTCTTTAGCCTTAATCCCAGCTTCTCTACCATCTTTGCACTGATTACGCACCTTGTGCATCCAGAGTCGAACAAAGCCAACATGTCCCCTTCAGCCCCCGACGTGGATACCCTTAATCTCACTGGAATGGTCATAGGGCCCTGGTTCGGACTTACCAGTGCGTCGTCTTCCAGTTCGGATTCACTCCCTTCAGAAGAGGTTGGAGTTCCCAACCCCCCTCTTTTTAGAGGGGTGACCTCTACAACCTCCTCCGCTTTTAGCGCCGATCCACGAGGCGTGGCTGGGGGCCTCTCAGACCTTCTCCCTCCTCCTGGCGCCCCTTTTGGTTCCAGCTTGGCATGGCAGTCTGCAGCCCAGTGGCCCTCCTTCCCACATCGGAAACACACTCTGGTTCTGGGTTTTGCCGCTGGTCTTCCCTTCAGGGGTTTTAAGGTTTCTTGAGGCCTGGTAGGGGGCGGATTCCTCAAGACAAAGCCCCCCCGGCGTCTGTTTCGGGTTAGGTCAATCTCCACCTCTGCTGCCAGCACGTACCACTGCTGCAGCTCCCCAGGGTCTCTTCTGGCCACGCAGCATTGATAAACATCTTCATTTAGCCCATCCTTAAAAGCCTCTATCAGGGCTCCCTGGGACCAGCCGCGGATATGGCACGCCAGCTCTCTAAACTCCTGGGTGTAATCAGCTACTGACCTTCGCCCCTGATTTATGGTTTTCATCCTGATTCTAGCCTTGCGTTCAGCTAGGGGATCTTCAAATCTGGTGCGCAATGCTGTCATGAACTGGTTATAATTCAGCAGTTGAGGGGCATTATCATTATGCAAAGTCACCATCCACTTTGCAGCCGTTCCCTCCAAAGCCCTGGTCACACACCTGACTTTGGCCGCTTCTGAGGAAAAATCCTGCCCATACTCCTCCATGTGGCTCCAAACTTGTGCTAGGAAAAACCCCAATTCCTGGGGGTCCCCTCCATATTTTACTTCCAACGGAGGCACTCTTGCAGCTCTACGCCTACTGGCAATTATCCCCCCAGCCGGGGGGCCCTGTGCTGCTGCTGCTGCCTGTTGCGCTGGCCCAGGTTGATTTATGGGGGGGGCTGCCCTGATTCTTCTGCCTGGGGTTACCTCCCCCTCTTCCCCCTCGTACCTTTGATCAGCTGGAACCTCTCCGGCAGCTTCATGTGAAAATTGCTCGGCTTGCATTAGTGAGAAGCCTCTCCGTTCCTTCTCCTGCCATGGTTCATCTTTCCCTCGGCGACGGGTTGTGGTCACTCCTGGAGGGGGCCTTTCCTCAGGATCCTTCCAACCGACTCCCAGGGACCATTTAGGCTTCACAGCTGGGGTTTCGTCAAGACTTAGCTCAGCTAAGAAGTCAGTCTCTTCTGCTCCCTCCATCAGCAGGGATTCAGGTCCTCCAGTCGCTCCCTGGCCTTCTCGGTCACTGGCTGGGCTAGACATCGTTTGTTAGCAAACCCCCTCGGAAGAAAATTTGGGTTTTCTCCGGGTGGGCTGGTAAAAGGGAGATTCAGAATAATGTCAGCTGGTGCTCCATTCAATATCCAAGAAAGAACCACTTAAACTCCATTTTGTTAGAGTAAAGATATCTTTTACTGGAAATCAAAGTGGTAGCAACAAAGGAATTCTGAATCTGAAGAAATGAGCGCGAAAAACACATATACAAAGTGATGGCAACGTTCCCACCCCCAACAGTCCATATTGCTCCTCCAATGAGGAAGTATGCATAGCATCATGTGGGCATCTTCAGGTGGTGATGAGGCCTCTGTCCGTTGACCTTGGCATAGTTTGATAAGGAGTCGCAGTTGCGCATAGCAAGGAATAGAAAAGCAAGGAATAGAAACTTAAGTAAAACTCCCCCTCCCCTAGATATACAGTTTCGTTTCCTACACACTCCAGCACGCTTCCCAAATATATCATAGCCCATTTCCCCACTCCCATTACTTATGGCAGCCGAAAGATGCAAAGCAGAGAAAAAGAAATAAAGGAAGAAATCTTGAAGGCTGACAGGAAGTACACTGCTTCTTTTCATTTGTGTCCAATTTGGGTATTATAAACTCCAATAACTGCAGTGAAAGTCAACCCAAAGAACTTTTGATGCCCCTGGAATTTTCCACCTTGCCAGGAAACTGAGATATTATAAAACCAAACCATGGTGTGCTATATTTTTGACAAGGATGATGGTCAAGCATTGGTCATATTGCCCCCTCCCAACCCAATAATAACTAATAAGAAACTTAACATTAAAAAGTTCTGTATTTTTAGCATGTGCTCAAGAGAACATGAGAAGCTGGTTTTTAAACCAAATTGCATCCTGGCCCCTTTAGTTTTACTGCTCTACTTGGAGTGATAACAGTTAATGTAATAAATCTTAATCTAATAAGTGCTTCAGATTTGATTCCGAAAAGGGACTTCAGAGCACAAACTCTTTAAAGCAACTACATCTTTTGCTAGAGTTCTTTACAGTTACCTCATGATTCCAGAAAAATAATGGCCTGCTTTAAGAACAGGTGCAATGTTCCTGACAGATGCTATATCCCTATGACCTCTAAAATACCTTTTTCAAATGAAAATAGAAAATAGAATAACAGGGTTGGAAAGGTCCTTGGAGGTCTTCTAGTCCAACCCCCTGCTTAGGCAGGAAGCCCTACACCACTTCAGACAAATGGTTATCCAATCTCTTTTTAAAAACTTCCAGTGTTGGAGTATTTACAACTTCTGGAGGCAAGTTGTTCCACTGATTAATTGTTCTAACTGTCAGGAAATTTCTCCTTAGTACTAAGTTGCTCCACTCTTTGATTATTTTCTACCCTTTGCTTCTTGTCCTGCCTTCAGATGCTTTGGAAAATAGATTGACCCCCTCTTCTTTGTGGCAGCCTCTGAGATATTGGAATACCTCTATCATGTCACCCCAGTCCTTCTTTTCATCATACTAGACATACCCAATTCCAGCAACTATTCTTTATATGTTTTAGCCTCCAGTTTTCTAATCATCTTTGTTGCTCTTCTCTGCATTCTTTCTACAGTCTCAACGTCTTTCTTACATTGTGGCAACCAAAACTGGACACAGTATTCCAAGTGTGGCCTTATCAAGGCATTATAAAGTGGTATTAACACTTCATTAGATATAAAATCCTGCACATTCTTCTATCCAGGATTTCAGGGCAGGCCTTCTTCCTTGAAGGAGCTGTGAACTGAAGCTGAATCCTTTGTAAGATACTCAGATGTTCTGTCATAGCTAACGTTGCAGAATTGGCTATTGCTATTTGTAAACACTAATCTTAAAATACGGAGCTGTGGGCTCTTGCTCAATATCCTAGGAGCAATATATGAAGGAAATAAAGCATTTGTGAGAATGAAGGTTTAGCAATAGGTTCAACGCTGAACAGAAGGTAACACAATGATTTGTGATATCTCTTGAGTATTTAATATATTTATGGTTAACTATTGTATATAAGGAATGCTTCTGTTGTTAGAGATGTGTTGATTTAGGTAGTGTGTGTACACATATTTTTCTATGTAGAGGATGCTGGGGCTTTGGTTGAGAACCCAAATGAATTGTAGTAACTGTCAGGTTGCTTATATGATGCAAAGAAAATATGGACCCAAAATTAATAGATAAAAGATCAAGGTAATTATGTTTGATAGAGAAAACAGAAAGAAAAATAGAACTAAAGAATATTTATCAAAGAAAGGGAAATGGATAGAGAAGTTTTAAAGTGTGTAAATATGGAAGGAATGTCTGTTGTGAGGATTGTTGTGAGAATTAAAAGAAAAAAAATGAATGTGCTTTGCCTATTATGCTATATGAAAGGAAGAGTTCAGTAGGTTAGAAGAAATATGGACCCAAAATTAATAGATAAAAGATCAAGGTAGTTATGTTTGATAGAGAAAACAGAAAGAAAAATAGAACTAAAGAATGTTTATCAAAGAAGGGGAAATGGATAGAGAAGTTTTAAAGTGTGTAAATATGGAAGGAATGTCTGTTGTGAGGATTGTTGTGAGAATTAAAAGAAAAAAAATGAATGTGCTTTGCCTATTATGCTATATGAAAGGAAGAGTTCAGTAGGTTAGAAGAAATAAAAAGGAAATTAAAAATAGTGGTACTTATAAGTGCATGTGCAGGGGTGGGATTTTACCAGTTCGCACCTATTCGCTAGAACTGGTTGTTAACATTCTAAGCAGTTCGGAGAACCGGTTGTTAGAAGAAATTACTGGCCTAATCCTGTAAAGGAAGGCAGGAAGGAAACATTTTGGTGTTGCTTACAGAAACTGCCTCTCCATTAACCCTTATTACATTCTTGGCAGGACTAGACTTCCTGTCTCAGGAACGTCTCTGGAGTTTTTTTCCCCTCCTTTGCTTGTGTGGAGTGACCATTCAAAGTTACAATGGCACTGAAAAAAGTGACTTATGACCGTTTTTCACACATACGACTGTTGCAGCATCCCCACAGTCATGAGAGGCCAGGCGAGGAGATGCGTGCCTCGATGTGAGTGATATTGAGTTGGCCACGCCCAGCCAATAACATGACCACCAAGCCATGTCCACCCAGTCACATGACCACCAAGCCACACCCACCACCTAAGCCACGCCCACAGAACTGGTTGTTAAAAATTTGAATCCCACCCCTATGCATGTGGGAAATCAAATAGAGTGAGGAATGAATGGATGATGAGTAAAGGTCGTCTGGATGTGAAAGTGAATGACCACTATGAATGAATGAAGTCTGGAGATGATTTGGTCATTCATTCATGTAGGGAAAATGAATGAGGATTGAACTGCAAATCAAATATATTCTTGACTAGATCAAAAAAGGGAAAGATGGAGCTGATGACATTCTGAAAAACAGAGGACAAGCCTAAACAATGAAAGCAGTAAATGGAGCAAGTTCTGAAAGCAAGAATAGATTGCCAGCACAGAAAGATATGGAGACATATAATGGACAGTGTTGACAGGAAGGACAGATAGTTATTTTTTTCCCCTTAATAGTTTTAATTTCTATAATTTTCCTTTAATTTCATTGTCATACTATTATTTCTTTTTGTGCTCCATATTTCAAAAAAGAGGGACAATATATGCATATGTTTATAAAATATGAGATATACACAGAGACTGGGATATACACAGAGGTTAGATAGGGGTAAAGTATAGAGTATCATTATGATATTAAAACATAGAATCTTCTTCAAACATAGGATTAGATTTCCTCTCGCCTCTACAGTGGTGAAAGGTGAGTAGATACTTCTGTCCTGGAAACTTAGTGAAATTCAGTCACTATCTGAAATGCACAACAGCCTGTTCAGAGATGGTGTTTGTTTTGTTTTACTTTGTAACTACACTCCTCTCCAGACTTGTTTGCTAACACACATCCAGGCCTGGACAAACTGGGGTCGATTCAATCTAATCAATTCACTTACCCAGTAAGTTGCCTCATAAGGGCATAGAAAACTTCCTGATTCTCATTGCCTGCAACTGCCTCCGATTATAAGGGGATTTCAGGCAGGGGTGGGATTCAAATATTTTAACAACCAGCTCTGTAGGCGTGGCTTAGGTGGTGGGTGTGGCTTGGTGGTCATGTGACTGGGTGGACATGGCTTAGTGGTCATGTTATTGGCTGGGCGTGGCCAACTCAATATCACTCACATTGAGGCACGCATCTCCTCGCCTGGCCTCTCATGATTGTGGGGATGCTGCAACAGTCGTAAGTGTGAAAAATGGTCATAAGTCACTTTTTTCAGTGCCGTTGTAACTTTGAATGGTCACTCCACACAAGCAAAGGAGGGGAAAAAACCTCCAGAGAAGCTCCTGAGACAGGAAGTCTGATCCTGCCAAGAATGTAATAAGGGTTAATGGAGAGGCAGTTTCTGTAAGCAATACCAGAATGTTTCCTTTCTGCCTTCCTTTACAGGATTAGGCCAGTAATTTCTTCTAACAGTTCTCCGAACTGCTTAGAATGTTAACAACCGGTTCTAGCGAATAGGTGCGAACTGGTAGAATCCCCCCCCCCCCATTTCAGGCATCTGGAAAACCACAGTAGATGTCTAATAAGTTTTATCTGGTGTGACAAGCCATAGTGCTACAAACCTAGGTTAATGGTGTCAAATCTTTATTTCCTACCCTTAATTCATGCCCAGGCTTTCTCTAAAGAGCACCCCAGTTGGGGCTGCTTCCCTCACCCTTCCTCTCATCAGAAGTGTGAAAGGATTAAGCAGTGACAATGACAGGAAGGTCAGGCTGCAAAACCTGGTGGAAAATATAAAAGATTTATTTTTCAAAGACTGCAGCCAGAAAATTGTGATGAAATAGCAATTGTGAAGAGAATTTCTATTCCACAGCCTTTGGGTGGTGTTTTGTTTTGTTTTGCTTTGTCTTGTTTTAAAAGCAAGGTCCCGAGAAGTTTTGCTCCCAAGCTCAACTCTAGCCTCACTCTGGGTTTGGGAAGAGTTATGAAACGCATGTCATTCTTTTGCTGAAGCAATAAGCCCTTTTGACCCTCATTTTTTTTTCTTAATACAAATAACAAACAGAAGGACCTGAAAGGCTTTGAACCTTGTGTTTGTCCATAGTTTGGGAGCAATTCCAGGGACCCTGTTATTTCTTCCTGTTTTCATGCAACCCTTTTCCTTCTTCTTGTTTTTAACCTTAAAGATTTTCACACTGATAATAAAGGGACACATACCAAAGGACCTCTGCGTGCTTGGACGGATGTTTGGCTCTGAATAAGGTAGGGTATACCTGACAGTTCACTAGGTTTAACATTGGAGAAAGGATTGCTAGCAGGGGAGATTTGAGAAACAGGGTTCTGCAAATCTTAATGGAGAAGTCCTGCAGGATATGAGTGCCCCCTTGAGGTATATGTTTGTATGACATAACCTATCCTTAAGACTTCTCTGCTGGCCACTGTTCTCTTGTTTTCCTGGCTTAACTAAACCTGGCTTAACCTTAGGCAGCCAGGCAGCTGTAGATTTAGTATTAAATTGGGAGGGAAGGGGATTTGGAAAGATTGCTTATTGCTTGCCCTTTAAACACTTGGCCCATGAATTGTGCAGTTATTTATTCTATGTGGAAAAACAGACATGCCACAGGGTTGCACCTGTCCCTTTTGCTCCTTTATATGGCAGCTCCTGGGTAAGGCTCCAGTTTCCAGTCTTCAGTTACACATTCCCATCAGGGTTACAGCTTCTGGCTGAACTGTTTCTACTAGGCAATAAGAAGCAGGTGGCATGCCCAAAATAAATGCAGCCCAGAAAAGAGGGAGAGAGCCTAAACCAGCCATCTGCCAAAAACATAGGCTTCAACTCCCAGAATTCGCTATGGCTACCATAGAAGCTAAGTATTCTGGGAACTATAGTCAATATATATTATGGATACCAAGCCTAGGGGAAACCTTTGGAGGCTATAATGTCCAAAATTCCCATCCAGCAATTAGTTGAGGATTCTGGAAGTTGTAGTCCAAACACATCCAGGCAGAAGAAGGGTGGTGAAGATCGGTCTAAGGTTTGTACACCTTATCAGGCAGGATTACAGCATGCTCAAATCCAACCTATCAAATCCTAATACACAAGCTTCTTAAAACCCTCTGCTTTGCCAAGCCTCATATATCACAAATATCAAGACTGTTCATCCAGGGCTATGCATATTTTTATCACCAAGCAGTTAAACTCTTTTATCAAAGCGAATGTTTTCTAGAAGAATTTATTATGTGAACTGAAAAATTTGTTTACTGCTTTTGCATATTTTATTTTAGGAATTAAGCGCAGTACAGATTCATCATATGACATTCTTGTTCAGCCTCGTTTCGCTTTGAGATTTTAATAAACAATTGTCAGACGTCTCAGAAGGTTGCATTGTACAGCAGACACCAAATTTCTCTGCTTATACAGTGCAGACTCAACAGAGAGAGGGAGGGAGGGGGAGAGAAAGAACACATTTCTTTGGAAAGTCCTACAGGAGGCATAAGCCTCTGAGCAGATGTTTCAGATCCATTCATATCCAAAACCACTAACTTTTCTTCATCTTTCCCTCCTCTATCACTGTGTTGCAATCCTTCAAATCCAAAGAGATAAGAAACAATATGGTATAGGTATTTGCATTAATTATAAAGTTGTAGACAGAAATATACTCAATGTGTACTGTCTTTGTCAACTTAATTCCATCTTAGCTGTCAGTTTCCTGATTACCCACTGATGCAATTCTAAATGGCTCTAGACAGACAGCTGGAGATACACAGTCAAACATATTTTTTTGCTCAAGACCATCTCACTTGTGCAAATACTTTGTGTACGTATATCCTAACAAGTGCAAATTATTCCTATATGCTAACTTTTTCTTTCTTAACTTTCCGTGTATAGCTGAGCCCTGAAATCCTTGAATGAAGCAGAAATATAACAGATGCACAACCAGCTGCCCCCAAACAAAAATTATATACAGATTTCCAATGCAGCAGGAGATAATGAAAAACACTATTGTTAACTGACCAGGCACCTAGTCATACTTCACTGTGGTAGATGTTCTGTCCTGCTTTGCCAACTCAAAATGGAATTGTGAAGTAGTATGGAAGGAAAAAAAGAGATTGCTCGTTAGCCTCAGATAATACCTAAATTATCTGAAATGTATTAATACTAATGACAGCTGTAGAAATCTCCTGCCTTATTCTTTAGACTTTAACGTGAAATGATCAATTATATTAATCCCTAGTATGATATTTTAGGTCCGCCGTCCCAATTTTTGCAGCTTGGTGGCCCAGCGGGCAGGGGGAGAGGGGAATTAGGCCGGGTGAGCAGGAGGCTCGACTTCTGTGAGCAGTGGGATAGTGTGCCCACACACATGCGTGCATAGCTCAACTTGCACAAATTGAGCTGCATGCGAGTGTGCACAACGTGCAGTGGCTCACTGCTCATGCAAATTAAGCTGTGCATATATGCACGCCAATCCACTGCTCACACAGACTGGTTCTGAATAGTCCATGGCCCTATAGTGAGCCCTGAGCTGGTGGGGGGATGAGGACCCCTGATTTAGGTCATTTCCATATATTTTTTCTTCTGAGACACATTAGACATTTTTTTTTGTTCTCCCTAAGCAATCTTTTTTTAATTAATGAAGATGTTTCAAGTTTTCCTATGGAGATGCAATTAGTTCACATTTCCACCCACATGGGATTATAGCTGTTGGGACTGCAACATCTAGGCCCAGAAGTAGAAAATCCAGAAATCCAGGTCCAAAACATCAGTACTCCTTTTTACAATTCTCTATTTGGACACACATCAGGGCTGGCTCAAATTACAAGCTGCATAGTAGTTGAGTAGAGTAGACTAGCTCCCAAATCTGTAACACCTAATGGTCCAACGTAGAGTAACAATGACGAGGGGATTGAGTTAAAAAGTGAAAGCTAGTAACATTTGGGCAGGAAAGCAAATTAATAAATAGTATTTTGTGGTTGTACTAACTCCACCTGAGAGACTTGGATGAATTGTGAAGTACAAGGAAAGTATGAAACAAAAGTAGTGTGACTGCAAAAACGATAGGTAGGTAGGTAGGTAGGTAGGTAGGTAGGTAGATAGATAGATAGATAGATAGATAGATAGATAGATAGATAGATAGATAGATTATATATGCAGGTCTTGGTGTGTTCGGGTCTTTTCCTGTGTAAGATTGAGACTATTTGGGCAACATTTCGACGAGATCCCACTCGCCATCTTCAGGCTGGTGCTTTCGGATTTGTGCGAGCAAAGCGTGATCTGAGCTGCTGTCTCCCTAATATATACTGGTGGGGAGGTTGGCTGTGTTGTCATTTCTTAATTGGTTGATGGAGTTGATGTTTGCAGATTGGCTGGCTTTTTCTTAAGAACATGTGTGACTGAGGTATTGGCTGTGTGTGTATCCGCCTCCTGTGTTGTAATGACTTGGGTGATGGGCTGTGTGATGAACTTCTGAGTTCTAATCTTGTGACCACCTGGGTCTTGTGCTATAATCTCCTGGGTCGTAATGACCTGGGTAATGGGCAGTGTGATGACCTTCTGAGTTTTAATCTTCTGACCTCCTGGGTCTTGTGCTATAATCTCCTGGGTCGTAATGACCTGGGTAATGGGCTGTGTGATGACCTTCTGAGTTTTAATCTTCTGACCTCCTGGGTCTTGTGCTATAATCTCCTGGGTCGTAATGACCTGGGTAATGGGCAGTGTGATGACCTTCTGAGTTTTAATCTTCTGACCTCCTGGGTCTTGTGCTATAATCTCCTGGGTCGTAATGACCTGGGTAATGGGCTATGTGATGACCTTCTGAGTTTTAATCTTCTGACCTCCTGGGTCTTGTATTGTAATCTTCTGGGTCGTTGGCTGTGTTGCAACATCCTGAGGTTTTGTGGTGTAGCCTCCTGCTAATCTGCAAACATCAACTCCATCACCAATCAAGAAATGACAACACAGCCAACCTCCACACCAGTATATATAGGGAGACAGCAGCTCAGATCACACTTTGCTCACACAAAGCCGAAAGCACCAGCCTGAAGATGGCAAGTGGGATCTCGTCGAAACGTTGCCCAGATAGTCTCAATCTTACACAGGAAAAGACCCGAACAAACCAAGACCTGCATACCTGTACCCGTGAAAATCTATGAAAACATAGATTATATATATATATATATATATATATACATACATACATACATACATACATACATACATACATACATATACATATCTGTTTTCTGAGGTTTTCACGGGTATTTGTATGTGGTTCTTTGGTAATTCGGGTTTTCTCCCGTGTAAAATTGGAAGTATCTAGGCGACATTTCGATGAAGTCTCATTCATCAACTTCAGGCTTGTGTCTTCAGCTTTGTGCTTCTCGGAGTAAACTCCGGAGTAAGCTCCGGAGTAAGCTCCGAGAAGCACAAAGCTGAAGACACAAGCCTGAAGATGATGAATGAGACTTCATCGAAACGTCGCCTAGATACTTCCAATTTTACGCGGGAGAAAACCCGAATTACCAAAGAACCACATACATATCTGTATGTATACATGCTATCTGCAAGACTGTGTTCTGCCGGTAGTCTCCCACCAACCACAGGGAGGGCCTCCTTCAGGTCCCGACGGCATCTATGTGCCGCCTGGTGACCCTGAGGAATAGGGCCTTCTCTGTGGGGGCACCCACCCTCTGGAATGGGTTGCCTCCTGAGCTACGTAACAACGCCGACCTGAGAGCATTCAGATGTGCGCTGAAAAGCTGGCTCTTTGAGCAGGCCGGCCTGGACTGAAATGGGAGTTTTAAAGTGTAATTTTAGAAATTGGGGTTTTAAATTTTGGGGTTTTAAATTCGGGGGTTTTATTGTTAATTTATTGGGGTTGGGCATAAATTTTAGTGACAGCCTTAAGATATTTAATCTTCTTTTAACTTTTGTATAGTTGAATGTTTTATAGTTGGCTGTACACCGCCTTGAGTCCTTCGGGAGAAGGGCGGTATATAAATGTGTAAATAAATAAATATATGCATACATACATACATACATATATATACAGAGAGAGAGAGGGGGAGGAAGGGAGAGAGGGAGAGAGGATAGATAGAGATAGAAAGGCAGATAGACAGAGGGAAATAAAAAACAAATCACACATATTAAATTGGTAGTTTTGCAGAAATCACAAGGGAAACTACAGATACAAGGCTGATGGGATGAGAACACTAGAATGAGAAACTGGCAGCATTGCTACCTTAGCAACATCCTACTCATTTGCAGGAGAAAGAAAAGTGCAGGCTGTTATACATGCAGGCACCCAAATGCATATAAAAACCAAGTATGATGTACAGTGGGTTGATAGCAAGATTTAGGAAACATGAGCCAAGGAGCGTGTCAGCACAAATTTATTGAGCTTGACTTTTTGTGAAAATAGGTTTGAGTGCATCAGTGTACAAGGAACTCCTAGCATTTGAGAATTCTGCACAATAACATGTCTGAGTTACTCTGCAAGGTATGAACAGGCAGAGTAAACTGATGGGATAAAGTAAAGAGCTGTAGCAATCATTAACTGAAGATACACATTATCTGGACACTAAAATTGCATCACTTGATAGGTATCTGGCTATAATTCCTTGACTATTGACCATGTTGTCTTTATGATAGTTCAACTGTAATCCAAAATGCCTGGAAAGCAACCAATTGCCTACCCTGATTTATAGGGCCTCCTGAATAATTGCCTCCGGTGATCTGAGAAAAGAGGAAAAAGAGCTTTTTCTCCAGTCCCTTATGAGACAGAGTGTTCAGGAAGGCAGTATGAAACATTATTTTCATGTCTCTCCCTTTACTAAAGATTTGTCTGTTCCAGATGAATTTTGAGTTTAGACCTGTTTCTATTTTGCATCAAAATCCTGAGAACGATATACAGATCAGTCAGTGGCCCTTTGACAACCAAGTAGCTTCCCCATTTTACTGAGCTCTTAGGAACTTTGCAGGCTCATATCATATAAACAAACAAAGGCATGGCAGCAGAAATGCTGCTTAATATTAAAACATGTAGCGCATCAAATCTCTGTCATAACTAGTGGCAGAAGAGGGTATAGAAGGAGACAGTGCAAAATAATAATGACAAAAAAGTCTGGATACTGAATATTGCAGTACCTGGAGACCGCAGAAGAGAAGAAGAAGAAAAAAATCACAAAATAAAAGAAGCCTGTAAATAAAAGCAGAACAGCTATGGCCAAAGAAAGCAAAGATAGTAACAATAATTACAGGCCCCTTGGGAATAATCCCAAAACATCTGGAGCACCACTTGAATGACATCAGCATGAACCAAATCACAATCCATTGCAAAAGGCACAGCATACGTTGCAACAACACCCTTAATTCAACAATTACATCTGCCTAGGTCCTGGGGAAGAATGCGAAGGGTGGACAATAATGCAAAATGCAACCTAAACATCTGGCTACTGTGCGACCAACTGTAATTTCATAATAGAAGGAAAGCAGTGGAAGTGGACAAGAGCCAATCTGGTGCAGTGGTTAAAGCACCAGGCAAAAAACTAGGAGGCTGTGAGTTCTAGTCCCACTTTAGGCACAAAGCTTGCTGGGTGACTTTGGACCAGTGACTCTCTTAGGAGGCAAGCAAGGGCAAGGCAACTTCTGAAAAACCCAGGCAGTTGACCAGGCAGTTGCCAGGCATCAACAATAGCTTGAAGGCATCAAAACAAATGGAAGAGGAGAACAAAAGTCATTTAAATATCAGTTCAATTTCAGGGAGCAGAACAATTTTATAGCTTCCCAGCAATTGACAGCCAATACGGAAACTGAGGGACCCTTGAAGCTCTCTCAGCTTGGTTGTTTTCTTGCAGATGTCATTACCCAAACTAGATAACATCATCAGTGCTACAACTGATGATCTTACCTGGTTTAGGTAATGAAATGTCTTTAAAAAAAAAAAACAAGCACCAAGGACCCTTCATGTCAACCCTGAGCTACAAATATTCTCTATTAATCCAGAAACTTGCTGCTTTGCATGAACACAGATAGGCAAGTGGGGGATAGAAAAGAGTAACAGATATTGGCAATACATAATTGAATCTAAGCCATCCAAGTAAACAAGGAGCCAGGCTCCCCCTCTGCCAGCAAAGGGACAGCCCTATCCTGAAGTGCATGCACATGTTAGTGCCACCTACAGGGGAAGGCAGCAGTAACTCTTGCCATTTGTCAATTCTGTCAATCAATCTGTCCAATCACTACTTTCTTTGCAGACAAGCAGCTTTGGCCGCATCCCAGCACCTTCATGATAGGATCATAAAGGGACAATGGCTGAACCCATTCCGGAATCTGCCAGCAGCCAAGTGGAGAGTTGAAGAGAAGCACTGAGTCCTCTCCAGTGGCAGACAGATAAGCTCCTTGCCTTTGAATCCTGGCTTACGGATGATACGGGCTTTCTTGTGAAGTCTTAGCTCTTGGACCACAGACCTGCAGAAACTCAGCTTCCTTGCAGAGAGGCATTGGCAGCTGGTAACGAACACTCAAACGCTCCGGCCTTCTCTGGCCTTGGTTATGAAATCCTTGTGAATGCCAGGCTTGGACCTCAGATCTCCTGCAAGAAGTCCGTGGGGAAGAGTCCCACTTTGCGGCCAGTGTAGACTTTGACATATCCATTCTGCTCCTCTCCTTTCTGTACCACAATCTATAAGAGGATAAGAGAGGCTGGATGAGGCAGAATCCACAAGTAGATTACCATTTTGATGGAAGGAAGGGACAAGGAAGGAATTATTGTACATTTACGTGGAGGGAAGGAGGAAGGGAGGAGGGGGGTTGCCGATAAGTAGCGCTGGACCTGAACTTATAAAAAAATTTAGAATTGCTTGAGGGCCAAATGTTATTTAGACGACATGTTAAGAAAAGCTGGGTTTTATAACTATGATGCACCCAGATACACAGTATAAAATTAAGCGTGATCAGAGTCCCTTAAACCAGGGGTCTCCAACCTTGCCAACTTTAAGACTTGTGGACTTCAACTCCCAGAATTCCTCAGCTAACTTTAAGACTTGTGGACTTCAACTTCCAGAATTCCTCAGTTAACTTTAAGACTTGTGGACTTCAACTCCCAGAATTCCTCAGCTAACTTTGCTGGCTGAGGAATTCTAGGAGTTGAAGTCCACAAGTCTTAAATTTGACAAGATTGGCGACCCCAGCCTTAAACTGTTCTTCTCCTAGCTTGGGCTTATGTGATGATTACCAGATGAAAACTCAACAAAAACCCCACTCCTCAATTTCAGAAAAAATTTGTGTGGGGGGGAAAGAAAGTGAAATTGTGCTATTTTAGCATTTGTTTACTTAACTTTTAAATTATCTGCCAGAAAGGATGGGATATAAGACCAATTTGTGGGGAAATATGTGGCAGTTTTCTGTTGAATGTGACCTTTCAGCTCATGGTGGAAAAATTTGTAAAAGTTATCATTGTTTTTGGCTGTTCAGAACGGGGGGCGGGGGCATTTATTTATAACTGAATGAAGTACTTCAAAGAGACATACCTGATCCTTTTTTAATGTAATCTGACCAATTTCTTTGTTGCCCACAAAGGACCTCAGGACCTTATGCACACGTTCTCCTGCACGCACTCGGATAATGAAGTTTGGCGGAAAATATCCAATTTTTTCTCCAATCTCCCCAATTTTCTTCCCCTAAGAGGAATGCATGCATGAAGTTACTTTATAAAGAAATAACCTGCACCCCCCCTCCAAATTCCCAATTCTATCACCATGAAACAAAAGAGGATTAACATGAGGGGGTTTTTTCTTTAAAAAAAGCAGTGAGGAAAATTGGCAATTTGCAGTGATCCTCTCCTTCAGCACATAAATACACTTCTGCTCTTAAAAGAAGAAGGAAGAGATAAGCAACTAATATTTTGGAACATTAGCTCTTGCCAACATGATATATTTTAATTATCCTCATTCCTCAAAATTGACATCAATAATCCTGCAAACTGCTCATTAAAGCCATTTTCAGGACAGTAAGTGACTTGCATGTTCTAAATGGGGGACATTTAAAAAATATCGTGAGAGAAAAATGAGTGAATTTTACAAACAGAAATAGTTCAAAAGGAAAAATACAAAATTAATATTACTAATGGCTTTTGAATCCTTTCATGGAAATATATCATTTTTAACATTGTCATTCATAACATTTTATTGACAGGGGATGGATTTATATATTTTGTTGTGGAGTAGGCAGCTTATTGATGGTCAGAGACTGGACTGAATATTTTTTAAATGTGCAGAAGGGCATATGATTTAGATAATAATACAAAGCAGGTGGAAATAGGATATACTGTGGGATTGCCCCCTTTGTTTGGGCATCTTAATGATATTATTTAATTTTTAACCCTTCCCTGACTACAGCTGCCAAAACCTAGCTGTACTGTTTCGTACAATGTTGAAGCAGAACACACCCAAAGATTTGTAGCAGAGTTCCCAAACACACTCTCCCCGCCCCCCCCCCACCACTTTCACTCCTTGCCTCCCCAAAACTTAGGAAGAAACTACAATAGAAAACCCTGGATTTCACATGTCATGACTCTATTTTTTTAAATACTTGTTTTTAATTATATACAGCCCCTGGCCGTTAAACGGTTGCCCACTTCACATTTTCACCCAGTAACTGATTTCTTAGGTGGAGGGAAGCACCATTATTTTGCCAAGTATAGTTAAATCACACAAATGAGTCACACTGAAGGAAGACTCCATGTCAGCCTTTAAGATTTTCAGCCTTTGCTTTGCATCTTTCGGCTGTCATAAGTAACGGGGGGAGGAGGGGGGACATGGTTATGGGAAGCGAGCTGGAGGTTTTACAAAACAGAACTGTATAAATTGGTGGGGGAAGGTTCTTGCTTAGGCTTCTATCCTATGCTATGCACAACTGCAACTCTTTATCAAAATCTGTCAAGGTCAACGGACAGAGGCCTCATCACCACCTGGAGATGCCCACATGATGCTATACACAACTTTTAATTGGATGAGCCAATTGAACTATTGAGGGTGGGAATGTTGCCATCACTTTGTATATGTGATTTATGCGGTCCTTTTCTCAGATTCAGAATTCTTTTGTTGCTACCACTTGATTTCCAGTAAAAGATATCTTTTCTCTAATTAATGGAGTCTAAGTATTTCTTTCTTGGATTTTGAATGGAGCACCATTTGACACTCCAGCTGGGATGCCATAGTAAAAGCTGAAACAGAGGAAATCCCAAATATTTTGCTGATATTTAAAAACTTTTTAGATTTTAAAGATCAAGAGCTTTCTTCAAAATGAACAGACTTAGTCCTGAAAGAAAAACCATATTCTTACACGCCACCATTCTTCATTGGAGTCATCAACAATTGCAACTTTGTCCCCAGGGCTGAAAGAGAAGAACAAGGGCCCAAAGATGAAAATATTGTTGCGAGTCAGAACTGCTGAACAACATGGCCCACTCTGGCATTTAATCCTTTCTTTCCCAGTTCTGAATATCTGACCAAGATGGCAACTTTCCCCCATGCTTCAGGATTCTACCACAAATTCAACAAGGGAATGAGATACAAAAGTCTTAACTGAGCACCAGAACATCCAGCAGCCTGACAAACGCTCTATTCTTCTCTCTTCATCTTGCAACTATTGGTTGGATTCTATATTTATTGTTGCTAGGACCTACATTTGCATTCAGGGTAAACCCTTTTTACTTGTCTCCCAGCCGTACTCCACAAAACAATATAAAGAAGCTGTCATGTGAAGATCTCACAGTCTTACGTGGGATGCATGCCCTGAATTAAGAGGGATACACCAATGCTATTCCACGGGGCCTTGATATTCTTGAATAAGCAAACTTCCTTCAAGACAAGTTATGTCTTGTTGTTTTATTTGAGTTCTCAGCATTCTCACATTAACGTAAAACCTGCTCAGTGAAACTTTGAGTTCCAAACCCCTTGTTGTCAATGACTTGTTTAGAAACTATCTTCGTATGTTGCATCCATGCCCCATAGATTACAAATTCCATATATTACTCCATAGGTTACTCCTCAGTCTCTGGAGCACTGAGATTGCACCCGCTTCTACTGACATGACTTTGACAAAATATATCAGAAACTCAACCCAGACACTTCTATGTTAGGATTTGTTTCTATAAAGAGAATGGTTTAACAAGGTTTGAGATGTTCTAATCAATAAAAACAAGATAATTTCGTTACTCACTGAAAATCCAAGTCGTCCTTCTCCAAGGCTTTGAAGCGATAAAGTGCAATAAAATAGTGAGACTGTGGGAACCCAGTTTGCTGCTTCTTACTCTGTTCAAAAGAAGAAAAAAGTTAAAGTCCCCTTCAAATCAAACTTGACTCTTGGTGACTTATCCATTGCCAGTTTTCTTGGCAATGTTTTGGAAGTGGCAGTTATAGCCCCTTTAGGGATGGTTCTTGGATTTCCAGGCTAATTTTTATAATACTTGAGCTTCCCAGAAAACTTATATGTAGGTAATAACCTGGGGTAATCCCGCCAAGTTAAAGTCCACAATAGAAAAAATATTTGTAGCTCAGTGTTGCTGTGGCGTCCTTAATGCTCTCTGAGTTTTGTGGGGGGTTTTGTAGACGTTTCATTACCAAACCAGGTAATGTTACCTAAATTAAATTAAATTAATTTAAACCAGTTACCTAATTTGGGTAAAGTATTGATGATGTTACCTAGTATATTTTGCTCTCAGGTATTCATGTTCTTGTCAGAAATCTTGAACGTTGGCAAAACACAAGCTCTTTCTATAGATACCCTCTTTAAAATTGGTGTCGGGATGGGCAAGGAATCAAAACAGATTATTCATAGGTGTACAAATAAATATGTTTATAGGGCCAGGAGTATCCATGCATGGATCTCCAAAGTGGATATAATCTACCTCTGGAAAGCAGGATACCAGGCAAGATCTTAGGGCTGAGCTGTTCAAAATCTTGTAGCTTCCCAACCTTACATCTCTACAAATACAGTCCATGTGTCTTTCTGTCGACCTAGGCAAGGCTTTCTAATCCTCAGTTATCTGGCACAAGTAGTAACAAAGCCATCCCCTTCCATCATACTTTATGCATAAATATGGAGGTGATAGAAAGTAGATTTTCTGAAATCTATTCTCTTCATATGCTCAAAATGTACTGTATGTCACCTTCTTTAAGTGTATATGGATGGTTAGTGGAATCTGACTGGTGGAATCTGAGGCCATAGGCAATAAAGCAAGCAAGCACACTGGGAGTCTGTGCTTGCTTGCTCAATCTCAAATTCTGACCTTGAGATTCTGACCTTGAGAGAATATATATAGAGGTGAAACTCAAAAAATCAGAATATTTCAGTAATGCAACTTAAAAGGTGATCCTAATATATGAGATAGACTCATTACATGCAAAGCAAGATAGTTCAAGCCGTGATGTGTCATAATTGAGATGATTATGGCTTACAGCTCATGAAATCCCCTAATCCACAATCTCAGAAAATTAGAATATTGTGAAAAGGTTCAATATTCTAGGCTCAAAGTGTCCCACTCTAATCAGCTAATTAAGTCATAACACCTGCAAAGGGTTCCTGAGCCTTTAAATGGTCTCTCAGTCAGGTTCAGTAGGAATCACAATCATGGGAAAGACTGCTGACCTGACAGTTGTGCAGAAAACCATCACTGATACCCTCCATAAAGAGGGAACACCTCAAAAGGTAATTGCAAAAGAAGTTGGATGTTCCCAAAGTGCTGTATCAAAGCACATTAATAGAAAGTTATGTGGAAGGGAAAAGTGTGGAAGAAAAAGGTGCACAAGCAGCAGGAATGAGGATTGTCAGGAAAAGGCCATTCAAAAGTGTTGGGGACTTTCACAAGGAGTGGACTGAGGCTGGAGTCAGTGCATCAAGAGCCACTACACACAGACCGATCCTGGACATGGGCTTCAAATGTCGTATTCCTCTTGTCAATCTGCTCCTGAACAACAAACAACGTCAGAAGCGTCTTACCTGGGCTAAAGAAAAACAGAACTGGTCTGTTGCTTAGTGTTCCAAAGTCCTCTTTTCTGATGAGAGCAACTTTTGTATCTCATTTGGAAACCAAGGACCTAGAGTCTGGAGGAAGAATGGAGAGGCACACACTGCAAGATGCTTGAAGTCCAGTGTGAAGTTTCCACAGTCCGTGTTGATTTGGGGAGCCATGTCATCTGCTGGTGTTGGTCCACTGTGCTTCATTAAGTCCAGGGTCAACGCAGCTGTCTACCAGGAGATTTTGGAGCACTTCATGCTTCCTTCTGCAGGCGAGCTTTATGGGGATGCTGACTTCATTTTCCAGCAGGACTTGGCACCTGTCCACATTGTCAAAAGCACCAAAACCTGGTTCAATGACTGTGGGATTACTGTGCTTGATTGGCCAGAAAACTTGCCTGACCTGAACCCCATAAAGAATCTATGGGGCATTGCCAAGAGAAAGATGAGAGACGTGAGACCGAACAATACAGAAGAGCTGAAGGCCGCTATTGAAGCATCCTGGTCTTCCATAACACCTCAGCAGTGCCACAGGCTGATAGCTTCCATGCCATGCCGCATTGAGGCAGTAATTGCTGCAAAAGGGCCCCAGACCAAGTACTGAGTACATATGCATGCTTATATTTTTCAGAGGTCTGATGTTGTTCTATGTACAATCCTTGTTTTATTGATTGCATGTAATATTCTAATTTTCTGAGATTGTGGATTTGGGGTTTTCATGAGCTGTAAGCCATAATCATCACAATTATGACAAATCACGGCTGGAACTATCTTGCTTTGCATGTAATGAGTCTATCTCATATATTAGTTTCATCTTTTAAGTTGCATTATTGAAAGAAATGAAGTTTTGCACGATATTCTAATTTTTCGAGTTTCACCTGTACACGAATTGAGTGGCTTGTCTATGTACCATTTCCTCTCTCCCCCCACTTTCCATGCAGGAACTTAGTTCTTTCTACTAATGTGATTTGTGCAGGAAAAAAAGACAATGCGGAGTTGACAATACAGGGAAAAAAAGCATGCAACCATTTGAATAATCAGAGGGGGCAAGTGAAGAAAAGTGACTTGCTAGAGCATCACACACTTATAGGATTTGGAGACAAAAAAGTATGTAGTCATTGTGTTCAATCTAGAAACTAGCAAACACATTCTTTCCCTCTTCCCCTCTCCCATGCAAGAGTGAGGGGCAAGCACCTTATCATCCAGGGTACTCTTCTCTGCTTTCTGTCTTTCTGGGTTTCCTGGAGTCAAAATAAACAAGCAAGCAAGTGAAATTTACATGGGATGAAATACAGGTAATCCTCAAGTTACTACAGTTCACTTAGCAACCATTCAAAGTTATGGCACAACCCCCCACCAACTTTGGACACAGTTCTGAAGTTATGAATGTTGCAGCACCATGGCAGTCATTCACCTTTACAAACAACCACAGAGCCCCTGCAACATTCACCTTACCTATCCCCGCCCTTCCCGGTCTCCTCAGGTACTGGGCCCATGAATACTCACCTTGTGAAGATCTAACAAGCCTTAGATTTCTTGGCCTGCTTTAGTGCTTCAGGCCTTTGGTTCATTTGTAGAGAATGGAGGCCTAAAGTAATGCAAGATCACGTGAGATCAGTAGCACGAGATCTTGCGCTACTGATCTCGCATGATCTCAGGGTATTTTGGGTCTCTGTTCTCTGCAAATGGAGGCCTGGGTGAGATCTGTGGCAAAAAAGGCTTCCAAAGCCTTCCCTCCATTTGCAAAGCCTTTTGGCATCTTTGCAAAATGCCTTTGCTGCTGAGAATGGAGGCCCAGAGGGACATGTGTTCCCACTCCCAGGCTCTGTTCTTGTCAGCAAAGGCTTTTTGCAAAGAAAACCAGACCCTATAGAGACACAATCTTTCATCTCTGCAGGCCTCAGCAAGCATTTGCTCAAGGCGAAACCAGGGCAGAGAGGCTGGAGATCTACATATGGTAAATGACTCGGTCAGGCAGGATGAGTGGTGGGGGGAAGCATGAGATATCTCAGTGGGTCGAGAGAGGCCTTGGATAGTCGGAAGCACTAGTCACTCCCCCCCCCCCATGGCTTTCCCCACCCTGAGATGCCTCGTGCACTTAACAACCCGCACATTTGATTAGCAAATGTGTGGGTGAAAGCAGGGAGTGATCATGTTCCAGTTACGTGATTCACTACTTCAAATCCTCAGGTTATGAATGTAATTGGCAAGCTCCATTACATTTGTAACTCGAGGACTACCTGTATGGAGAAAAGCAGAATTCAGACAGGTTCCCTTCTCCCAGGGCATTGAAAATAAAATGCCACAATGTTCCTAGTTTTTTTTTCGCCTAAAAAGAAAGTTATTCATAAATTAACTCCCCCCAACACCAGTCTCTGCTTTTCTTGTATTAGTCTTCCTTCCTTTCCGGGCTTACAGCAGTTTCAAATGCAGGTATTCTTTTTTGTTTTTCTGACCTTGATTCATTACTGTAATTTTAGTTTTATATTTGCATTTTTTAGTTAAAAGATAAAGTTTGGCCAACAGCAGCACCTAGGTGAACTTCACTCAAAAATATAAGCAGAATCACACCTGGTTACAGTTGAGCAACATCTGGAGAGCTATCAGTTGCCTTTCCTGAGATATATGGCAAAAACTTTTAATTTGTGAACACCAGGGGTTTCCTTTTCGGTGATATTCTTGCTTCTTTTTTATTTTGTTTATTCGAGCAATATTTCCTTAACAAATATGTAGACTCTGGATCCCAGAGACAGCAGATTTTCTGAAGTCTGTTAACACTTACCTCCCTCTGGTTTATCACTTTCTGGTTTGGGGGCTTCAGTTTCTTCTTCCATCATGGCAGCCAAAGGCTAAAATGTAGGAAAGAACATATATCAGAAAATATTTATTTGACAATATTTATATACCACCCCAATCAATAAATTTAGGGTGGTGCAGAAAAAAAATACAATATTGACAAACTGCTATCCTTCATCTACACTAAACTTCAAACCTTACACTAGATGTCTATGGAGATTTCAGTCATCCAGATCATGGCTGTCCCAAAGGTGCTTTTTCAAGAGGCAATTAGGCTTTCTGGTTTTTCTTTGAAGACATTTCGCTTCTCATCCAAGAAGTGGATGATGGGGAATGGAAGAATTTGTAGTCCTTGCAGTCCCAGCCAACGTGAGTAATGGAGAGTTTAGAAAATAGCTGGAATGCTACAGGTGGCATGGTGGTGCAGAGATTGGAATGCAGTATTGCAGAATAACTCTGCTTGTCTGCCAGTCAACTGCCAGCAGTTCGATCCTGAACTCCTCAAGGTTGACTCAGCCTTTCCTCCTTCCGAGGTGGGTAAAATGAGGACCCAGACTGTTGGGGACAATAGGCTGACTCTGTAAACAGCTTAGAGGAGGCTGTAAAGCACTATAAAGCGGTATATAAGTCTAAGTGCTATTGCTATTGCTACATGTGGTCAATGTTAGCTTTAGAATTACTTCTATCATCATCCATTATTCCAGCTGGATAACCTCCTACGCACCACCCTTTTTATGTTGTGATGTTTTCATCATATAGGCTTCCTACGTTTTTTTTGTTATCCTGCCCTTTCTTGCGCTCCTTGTTTGCCATGATAACACCTGAACGTAAGGTATCGAAGACAGGATCATTTCGGCTAGCTGTGAAACAAACAAACAAACAAACAGTTGTAAAAGTTACAAAGGTGTTTCTGAGGATAGATGACCAAGAGGGAAAGTCTTATTGGATGACTGACTTACCACCCGAGAGTTGTTGGGCACTGTACAATGGAGAGCTGTAAGCACGGCGGAAACCTGGAGGCTGAAGAGTAAACGGTAAAGATTATACACAGTCAAGAATGTTGGAAAAAGGGGACAAAGTCCATTTTTCTCCCAAATGATGGAGCTTGGTGACAGAGGCAGCTATTATCCTTGAAAAGAATCTCTAGCCTTAGTCTAATGCTTGTTTTATAAATCACACTATGTAGCAAATATTTTCATAAGATGCAGAAAGAGTTCTAATGCTGATTTATCAAAAAGACTAATAAAGCCAGTATGGACAAAATGCGGAGTCTTCAAAAACTTTGGCAGCAGCCTCTAAAGCCTTTCCTTAACTTGACACTTCGTTATAATTTTCAGGATGATGGAAATGGGAAGTCATTAAATGCATGAAAGATTAGTTCATTGCATGTATTGAATATAGTTTAACTTTATTTTTGTCCTCTTCTAGGGCAAAAATTATTTATGCCTACTTCTAGTCAACTTGGCAGAGCAGCCCCTGATATTTTACTTTTTTATGACTTATCACTTTGTTGTTTGTATGCATGCTGAGAGCTTATGCGCCGGAGACAAATTCCTTATATGTCCAATCACACTTGGCTACTAAAGAATATTCTGTTATCCGTTGCCCTTGAAAAAAATAGTGTGTGTTCTGCAATATGGAGAGTACAGTATTGTGAAATTCCAAATTAGAAAGAGAAGATTCCTGGTTGCAGCTGCTCTTTGCATTCTAGTATTCAGAAAAAGCTAACTCCTATTGATTGGACCTGCTAAACAGAAACTAATTGACTGGCTTCACCCACATGACCTGTGTTGTTGTTCTCAAGGCCTGTGGGCTGGATCCAGTCCTCGGGGTGCTTAGATCTGGCCCATGGGGCCACCAGGAAACTGGGCCCATGGTGCCCCAGCCAGCAAAAATGGAGCTCAGGAGGGCCGCATGCGTGCTGGAGGCCATCATAGCAGAAAACAGAGCTCGGGAGCCTGTTTTTGCTGGCAGAGTGCTCCGGCCACTATAGGCGCCCCCAGCATGAGTGACATTGAGCTGGCCATGCCCCCCTGCCCCGCCGAGGTCAACACAACCCTGATGCAGCCCTCAATGAAATTGAGTTTGGCACCCCTGTTCTAAGCTAAGACGGTCTCAGTTATGTTTGTTCTCATTTATGTCATCTGATTCACTGTGATCCCTCAATGGCTAAGGTCATAGAAAAAAATGGCACCCCAAAGCCCAAATGACTGCATATAATACTGGAAAAAAGGAAAGAAAAAGTTATTTTCTGGGAAACCATTTGATCTTCTGCAAACACATGAAAAATGTTCATAACCAAACTTTTAGTATAAAGCTATTTATAAAGAATATGTTACTAGCTGCTTCAGTTTTTAATAATATACAAAATATACTGGGTAATTTGTTAGCTTACTACCCACTGCTCTCCTCCAATTCTGCAGTTAGGGAATTGTGGCTTCAATCTATCAAAGGCAATGCGCTGAATCTATGCTAAGAATTGGAATCCATTTTTCAAAAGTATAAAGTCCATTGTAGGGCCAATAAGTGTACTTTTTCTCCCACAAGAATAATTTCCAATTGAAAAATAATGTAATCCTTGTACACACCGTAATGACTGCACATTTCTACTTTTTATTCTGGCCCATGGAGAGGCAATGGCATACATCTATTTGAGATAGTCACTTCCAGAGATTGATATTCTGATTGTGCATTATTTTATCCATGTAGAACAAGTGTAGCAAACTAGCTCTTAAATCAAGGTGCCCTACTTAAAATTCTTGCAGCACCATAGACCCCAGGGTTATTTTGGATCAGATACCAACAACAGTACTGGATATAAATGCAAGAAGAAATGATGCAAGATAAAAATGGCAGGTCTTCCATATAATCATTTAGAGGCTTCAAGGCAAGTAGAGCCGGTGAGTAAGATTACAACATACACATTCATACATAAATGCCACCCACACATAAAACTGTTGCAGAGGAGAGAAGCTATGTTCTTGGCTCTGATTTCAGAAATCTTACCTAAGTTTGTTGTTTCTCACTTACTAGCAGTAGAGAGGCAGTTTGATATAGTGGTTAAGGTATCAGATAAAAGACCAGAGGTGGTATTCAGCAGGTTCAGACCAGTTCTGGAGAACCGGTAGCAAAAAGTTTGAGTAGTTTGGAGAACCGGCAAATACCACCTCTGACTGGAGATTTTACAGTATCCTTCCCCTGCCACGCCCACCAAGCCACGCCCGCTGAACTAGTAGTAAAAAAAATTGAATCCCACCATTGTAAGAGACCATGAGTTCTAGTCTTGCCTTAGGCATGAAGCCAACTGGGTGGTGTTGGGCCAGTCCTTCTCCCTCAGCCTTAGGAAAGAAGCAAGACCAAATTGCTTCTAAAATCTTGCCAAGAAAACTACAGGGACTTCCCTAGACAGTTGTTAGGAGTCAAAATCTGGGTCAAAGGCACACAGAACAGATACACACACAGAGAGAGAGACAAAAACCCATAGCAGTGAGGAAACAGTCTAATCTCAGAGTTTAAGGGAAGTTCCTGCTGTATTTACCAGACATGACCACTGGTAGAACTCTCCAGATACTCAGTCATATCCACTAATAACTAGAGACTTCAAAAATAGAGCATGGCTGAATGAAATGCCTTACTGCAGGAAAAAGCTGCAGAATACAGGAATCAAAGCCCATCCCTACATTCTAGGGTTAAATTTCTTAAGTTTCCTTCTCACCTTGTCTAGTCAACAGATTTTTAGCCACTCTTTTCACAACCTTGAACACTGGAGGCACAAGATCTGTATTTAGGTAACAATTCTATCTGGCTTGAGATCTATTGTTTCTGTTAGCCAGTTTTTCTAAATACAAACTCCATGGGGAGGAACTGGCTCTGATTCAACCTTGGCAGGACAGAGTGGCTTTGGAGTTTTGACCTTCTAGGCTCTCCCCCAAAGTCATCTTTGATTCTGGATGGGGTGGCACTTTTCCAGACTCAGTTGGTGTGAAATTTGAAGGCCTCCTGGATTCATTGCTTCTGCTTGAAGAGCAAGTGGCAGCAGTGACTAGAGGGGCTTTTGTACAGCGTCATCCAGTGTACTAACTGCACACCGTTTCCTGGATTAGGAGGTCTTGTTTGTAGTTACTCATGCCCTTGCTCAGCTCCCATTTGAATTACTGCCATGCCCTCTACATGGGGCTGCTCTTGAAGACCACCCAGAAACTTCAACTGGTCCAGAACTTGGCAGTGTACATGGTGATGGGTGCGCCTAGGTTTGCCCATGGAACACCTCTGTTGTGTGAGCTACGCTGGCTTCTAATTTCATTCTGGGTACAAGTCAAAGTTCTAGTCATCACCTTTAAAGCCCTATATGGCCCAAGGCCAGATTATCTACAAGACCATCTTTCTCTAAGCTCATCTCCTTGTCTTACC
Organism: Bungarus multicinctus; assembly: GCA_023653725.1. Lineage (NCBI taxonomy): Eukaryota > Metazoa > Chordata > Lepidosauria > Squamata > Elapidae > Bungarus > Bungarus multicinctus. The sequence goes on along the minus strand of CM042834.1, from coordinate 149,957,862 downwards.
AGATCAGGCATGCTTCTAGTCCCTACTCTTAGATCAAGGGTCCTCAAACTTGGCAAGTTTAAGACTTGTGGACTTCAACTCCCAGAATTCCTGAGCTAACATGACTAGAGGAGGAATTCTGGGAGTTGAAGTCCACAAGTCTTAAAGCTGTCCAGTTTGAAGACCCCTGCCTTAGATATTGGCATCTTATGGGAGGTAGAAAGCCTGCCTTTTTCATGGTGGGCTCTGCCGATGGAACATTCTTTCCCCCTGAAATTTGGCATCACCTTTTTTTGTGTTTTTAATGCACTGAGGTTTTTACAGTCTTAATATACTTTTTATGTAGTTTTCATGTTTTATTAGGAGCTGCCCAAAGCTTGTTACTGTATAAAATAGGTCATCATATCAGAGTTTTAAATTAACAAATTATTTTAAGTTTCTTATTGGTAGCCATGCTATAGACTTCATGATATAGGTATTTTTTTTAATCATCAAATACTGATGGATCCAAAATCAGATTAAATAGCTTTGTTTCCTCATTTCTTTAAGACACTCTTGCAATATTCTCTGTTTTGCTAATTAAAATGTATTAACCTCAGCTATATACTTCATCCCAACCTGGATAATACACACAAACAAAAACCAATTTTAGCTAATTATATTCTAGTTATGAGCACTTAGCTTGTCACAGACAGGTTCTTGAGCATACAGTTTTTGTTACACTTATGATTAAAAACTACTGGGGGGGGGGGGGGGGCAGAAATCCTACCCTTTTCAAAGTAGAATGCCTTTCTGGAAAAAGTTATCCCTTTCTACATCTCAGTGTTGTTTACATAATGGAGCAAGCACAGAACCAAAACTGCAGCTTGCCATATCAAATCACGTTATGGATAGCAATCAGCAGAGGGCTCAGAAGAGGCTACTTACTATCTTGCCAAAGCAGCGCTGAAATTCCACATAACTTTGGCAGTGATGATGGATGTGAGTTTTGCAGTTCTTGCATTTCAAGCCATATTTGTTGTTGACTGCAAAGAAAAGAAAGGCAATCAGTGTCATTATATAGGCCAGGGGTCTTCAAACTGGACAGCTTTAAGACTTGTGGACTTCAACTCCCAGAATTCCTCCTCCAGTCATGTTAGCTCAGGAATTCTGGGAGTTGAATTCCACAAGTCTTAAGGTTGCCAAGGTTGGAGACCCCTGATATAGGCTAAGGAGTCTCTTCCCTCCCCCCCCCCCCAGCCCCCACGCTCATTTTCTGGACTCAAGTAATAGATAACACCACAACATGCCTTCTAATTGAGCCAGACCAGAGGTGGCATTCAGCAGGTTCTGACCAGTTCTGGAGAACCGGTAGCGGAAATTCTTAGTAGTTCGGAGAACTGGCAAATACCCTCTCTGACTGGAGATTTTACAGTATCCTTCCCATGCCATGCCTACCAAGCCACGCCCACAGAACCGGTAGTAAAAATTTTTGAATGCCACCACTGAGCCAGACAGAAGCCATTTAAAAACATACAAAGAAGCTATTTGTCTCCCAGATGGAGGGGAAATTACTTTTCAGGAAATGACTGCAGGATGAAACATCAGCATTCCCTAAATATGCTTCCTTTTGACGTTTTAAAAATGTTCTGCCAGAAACCACAAGGAAAAACTCTGTGCATGTTCAGTTCTATCAAAAAAATGTAGCCTGGGGAATCATCTTGGCAACGAAGGATTTCTAACTTTTAGCTTGAGAAGTCTTCCTGCTGTCCACCATGTCTTGGCCTCCTGGATAGAAAGAAGCAATAGGAGGCCCACTTCAGTGGTGGGATTCAAAAATTTTTACTACCGGTTCTGTGAGTTTGGCTTGGTGGGTAGGATACTGTAAAATCTCCATTCCCTCCCCACTCCAAGGGAAGGTTACTGCAAAATCCCCATTCCCTCCCCACCCCACTAACCTGCTTTCCAGCTCCATTCTCCTGTGCAGGGCAACCAAAGAAGACCCAGCCGATCAGCTGGGACTCAGGAGGCAGAGAATAGAGGGGGGCAGGGCCAGCAAGAGGTGGTATTTGCTGGTTCTCTGAACTACTCAAAATTTCCGCTATCGGTTCTCCAGAACTGCTGAATATCACCTCCCGGCCCACTTGGTGGAACTATGTCCTGGCTTGAGCAAATAAGATATTCCAAGTATAATGCCATGTATTGGGCTACCATTCCCACCATGCTCAGGCATCCTGACCAATCTCCATTGTAGATGATAAATGTTTCATGCATTTATGGATTATACCATTTTTTATACCAAACTGGGGAAGTCTGGTATAGTATATTTCCATTTGTTCCTCCTTGGCTCTGATTCCTTGAATCTCCTTCCTGGTTCCTGCTTCTCAGTTTCTGGCCCATTTCTGGCGGCCAACTTCTCTTCAACCCTGACAAATTCTCATTTCTCTTTTAAACAGGGAGGTAAGGATTGACATGTGATTGCCTCCATCACAACTAGTTTGGCTCTATTATTATCAGCATTTTCTCAGCAAAAGGAAATGGGTTTGGTGTAGAGGAAAAAGTAGATTGGGTTACTTTTAAAAATGGACTAATGGAATGTGTACATCCTAATAATTTTTTAAAATTTTAAATTTTTTTTAAAAAAGTTAAAAAACAGACATCAGGCATACTTTTCTCCCTTCTAGCTTGGCTTTAGATGCACATCTATAGGCAACCATTCTGGAGGTCAAAATTGTGGATGATTAAAAAGGCCACCACTTTCAGAACTAAAGAGCTGTTAATGCTTGAATTTACACGTAAAGTATTCAAGGACATGTGTGGGCAAATGTATCATAATGCAAATGACCCTGATTCCCTACTTATGTACTTATATCAGAACTAATGGCACAAGGGCCTGATTGCATTGTTTGCACAATGACCTCATGATCCACCTGACATCACCTGTAACTGTGGGTGTCTATGAGTAGATTCTGCCATTCTTTATAGAATGTTCCTCCACCGTTCATAGTATGATATGAAAGATTGTTAGGGATTTCCCTGAATTTCAGCATGGCTGCAAGAGATAACTTATGAGGGGTCCTTGGTGCTCTCTGAGCTTGCTTGTTTTCTTGCAGATGTTTCATTACCCTAACTAGGTAACATCATCAGTGCTAGTAAGGAGTGCTGTTTGCTGTCAGTTTATATTCTGGTGTCTTTCCTGTTTGTGTGAGGGTGGAGGCAGAAATCAACAACTAAATGAAAAACTGCTGATGACCTTCTACTACTGCACATAGAGAGTACCTTAACTTACTGCACCAGTGTATGGTTTGCCAATGGCAGATAGGACAGCACTGCAGAGGGTTAATGTCATTGCCCAGAGGATCACAGGTTGCCCTCTCCACTCTTTGGAAGAGCTTTATAGCTCCCACTGCCTTAAGAAAGTTCAAAACACTCTCAAAGATCTATCTCATCCTGGGCACTCTTTTTTTTTTGAACTATTACCATCTGGCAGACGGTACAGAATATTAAAAACAAGCAAAATAGGCTGAAAAACAGCTTCTATCCCAGGGAAGTAACTCTGTTGAATTCTACTATATAGTGAAATATTAATGCAATATCAGGGGTTTTCAATTCAATGTATAGAATGTGAAGGATGTTTGTGTATTTGTGTTTATTTTCATAGTCATGATGTACACTGAAGATGGTATTTAATTTCATTGTATGAGGTGCAATGACAATAAAGTAAACTAAACTAAACTTAGGGATACGTTGGTTGGGCTAACTACCTACCTAGAGATAACTACCTACATTAAACTACTAAACAACCACTATGCAAGGTGCACATGAGCATATACCGTTCTCTGTTTCAACAGTTAGCTTACCATTTTTCACTAGACATAAATCATCATCTGTATCTCCTCCCTGCATTTAAGCAACTGTTCCAAATCATATGCCTGCTAGGACTTACTCGGCTTTCAATATATCCCACCAACCCACTTTTGCTGCTTTTTTATCCCCAGGCATGATTCATGCATCTTTAACAACTGCATATGGCATAATAGAAACTCACGGACAATCATGCGGGCACAGACATCGCAAAACTTAGGTTTCTTGAAGTAGTGATCCTTGAATTTGTGAGGTTTATCGTTAACTGGTTTTTCCGGCTCAGGTGGTGGCTCAAGCTCTTCCTCATCCTCCTCCACTTCCTCATAATAGTAGATGGTTCCCCCGGAAGAACTGACCAGCTCCCCGTTGGCTTGGGGCTCCTCTGAGGTAGGCTCCTCCTCCATGGGCTTGCGTTGGAAAAACTGCTTTAGCTTCTGCAACTGAGGGTCCAGGTTGGGATGGGGCAGAATGGGGGGGTGGGGCGGACAATCAGCACTTGATAGATGCCAACCAAGAACCTTGGCAACCAGTGGAATTGGCATGCACACCCCCCCCCCAACTTGTCTAGCCCCAAAAGGCAAGGGAATGGAAGAGGGGTTCACGGCAAAAACAGGAAGACCCCCCCCCAATTCCTACTTATGGAAGTTTTCTTCAAAGAAAATGCAAGCGAAGAAGCAGCAATGTTGCAACATGCAACTGCATGAAGAGTCCATCACAAAGCTCGTTAATTGCATGTAGCAGCTTTCTATTCCCAATATTAGCTAATGATAACCCAGCTTTTGGAGTGTACTGGTGTGTAGTAGTAGTAGTAGTAGCTCCCACCATCCTATTATTCTGCAAGAGCTTGGAGACCTACCAGCTGGCTAGGGGACCAAATGGAGAAGTCCACATTGGAGGTGGCTGCCAGATTGATGGCAGACTCCACCTCTCCCCACTTGATCTCTGTTCTCCACCCACCCATCATTTTGGTTATCATATTGATGTGTTTATTCTCATTGTGTTCCTTTGCCATTGGTAACTTTATTGTTCTATTATTTTACTAGTTTTCTTTACACCCTTTTTCATTTTTCTTCCTTTTTATTATTGTAGGCTGCCTAGAGTAATCCGATGGTGAGATATGCAGTGAATAAATGTAACAAATAAGTAAATATTTAGGAGCCTCTGTGGCGCAGTGGTTAGGGTGCAGTACTGCAAGCTACTTCTGCAGCCAGCTGCCTATATTTTGGCAGTTCAAATCCCACCAGGTTCAAGGTTGACCTTCCATCCTTCCAAAGTGGGTAAAATGGGGACTCAAATTGTTAGGGGCCTTAGGCTGACTCTGTAAACTGCTTAGAGAGGGCTGTAAAAGCACAATAAAGTGGTATATAAGTCTAAGTACTATTGCTAAATAAATAAAAATAGACTTAGATGGGGAACAGCGTGCCATGATAGCATTTCAAGCAGGACTAGCAACCAAATACTGTAAAGGTTTGTTAGTTGGTTACCTTTTCAACCAAATAATCAACTATTGGTAATCTACAATTTAATTGTAGATATAGCTAATGTAGTTCAAGTCTTTATGTATATTATCTCAACTCAGCAAGCCATAAAACCTTGCAGAATCATTTACTCATTTATTAAGCCATCTGATTCTTAAATGATTCTGAGTAACCCAGAATCTAACATACTGAAAGAAATACAGCTAATCAGAAGAGCAATGCACGAAAATGCTCATATTATACTCATGTTGCACATTAAGAAAGAGATGTTGAAAGCAGACTTTAACTTAAGAGAGTTCCAAACTAAGAGACTCTCTTGGCACACTCTTAAATTTAATGGATTATAATGTTCTAGTTTTTTAATTAGTTTAACAAAGCTATTCACTGATTACAGAAAATGTGTTTTATTTTCACTTTTCATTATACCTTAGCGCAGGGCTGTCAAACTCCCAGCCCACAGGCTGGATGCATCATGGGCTGGCCATGCCTACGCCCGGTTTAGTGAAGGGGTGGGGTGGGATTCCGGCAGTTACTCCAATTAAATCATGAGCCTCAAGCCACATTCCCAAAACTAAAAAGGAAGTTAACATTCCAGCAATAGCCCGGGCGTAGCCAACTCTGAGATATGTCAACTCATAAAACATTTTGTACACACGTTTTATAGTTGTCACCCGATACATCATGTGATGACACTGTGAGTTTGACACCCCTGCCTTAGCTTAATCAAACTAACCTTTCACTCCCAGGCCCACTGCTTAAATGGAGCCACATTGATTAATCAATGGGAGGTTTTGCTTGCTAATCTATTCTATTGGCAAAGCTTTCATAATATACCTTGAGCCTAATGCTGCATGTAGATATACACTATCTCTACCGTCGAATTGCTAGCAAGGGCATTTGTCAGCTTTGATGAGGTTGTAAAAGCTTGTTTTGCTTAGCTTAAGTCACAGGATACACGCGATGCCCATTTCGCTTTGGCTATTTACACCCCACTTCCAAGATGCATATATTAATAGCGGAAGTCAAATAATCCACAGCATTAATTGGCTAATCCATCAGATCAGTTGGAACCATGTCAGTCTCAGTAATCCATCCTCCTGCTTTGTCCATTAGACCAGCTTTTATTAGAGAGGTGTCCATGACTTTTAAAATGAATAAATAATACTTACACAGTACAGGTAGTCCTCGGCTTACAACAGTTCATTTAGTGACTGTTCAAAGTTACAACGGCACTGAAAAACGTGATTTGTGACCATTTTTCACACTTATGACTGTTACGGCATCCCCATGGTCACATGATCAAAATTCAGACGCTTGGCAACTGACTTATATTTATGACCGTTGTAATATCCCGGGGTCATATGATCCCCTTTCGCGACCTTCTGACAAGCAAAGTCAACAGGTTCACTTCACAACCGTGTTACTGACATGACAATTGTAGTGATTTACTTAACAACGGTGGCAAGAAATTTGTACAATGGGGCAAAACTCAATTAACAACTGTCTCGTTTACCAACATAAATTTTGAGCTCAGTTGCGGTCGTGGGTCAAGGACTACCTGTATAGACTGGGGAAATACTCAGAAAGGCAGACAGACTAATTGCAGAAAGCTTCTGGATAATTCTTCAGTTCATTATGCTCCGTACAACGGTAGTGAGAGAGGGAGCTGGCTCACCCCACCTGAGAAAGTAAACTCTAGTAAGTTCAGAGAAGAACAACTAAGATGATCAAAGGCCTGGAAATGAAATCATATGAAGAACGGTTGCAGATTTGGGGTTTGGCTATAGCTCTCTTGAATTCTACTGTATAGTGCAGTGTTGGTGCGGTGTTGAGGGTTTTCGGTTCAATATGTGGAGTGTGAAGGATGTGTGTTTGTGTTTATTTTTATGGTCATGATGTGCACTGAAGATAGTGTTTGATTTCGTTGTATGAGGTCCAATGACAATAAAATAAAATAAACTAAAGAAAAGAAGAATTAAGGGGTGGCATGATAGCAGTATTCCAGTATTTGAGGGGCTGCCACTAAGAAGAGGGGGTCAAATTATTCTCCAAAGCACCTGAAAGGCAGGACAAGAAACAATGTTTGGAAACTAACCAAAGAGAGAAGCAACCTGGAATTAAGGAGAAACTTCCTAACAGTGAGGACAATTAACCAGTGGAACAGCTTCCCTCCAGAAATCATGGGCGCTCCATCACTGCAGGTGTTTAAGAAGCAACTAGACATTGTCTGAAATGGTATAGGTTTTCCTGCTTGAACAGGGGGCTGGACTAGAAGACCTCCAAGGTCCCTTTCAGCTTTATTCTATTCTAAGTCCTTGTTGCAGTACACATTTATAGTCTTATGTACTCCTATTGTCCTATCTAAGCTATTGGTACAGTAACTTATTTCCACAAGGGTGACGGTCATCTTGACCTTGAGCACAGCCATCTGTGTAAGATCTGAGGCAGGAGGATGGTTTACTGGCTGAGATATTGCTCCTATACTGAGCAGGGCAGTCCAAGCAGCAGAGGACAGAGGATTCCTGGGAAAGGAACAAGTTGAAAATTCCAGAGTCAGCAAGGAGAAAGCAACGGATGACATGCAGCTCAACTCCTGAGGCTAAAGGCTGCTAATATATGTCTCGGGGGAAAGCAGCAAATCATTTGCCTGCGTATATTTATTTATTCATATTCAGGGAGGATATGAGATCCTGAGATCCCGAAATTGGGCAGTTTAATGAAATGCAGAAATCCTTGCAGCATTGGTGCTTTTCTGGCAACAGAGAATATACAATTTTACCCAGCGCACAACACTCTGGCCAGCATTTTTAAGAACAAAATATGAGAATATAGATCCCATACCAAGCAAACAGCTTTCTGTATGCCTGAGCAATATTTCCATCTGTGTTATTCTGAAGGTTCTCCTGACTGGGTTGAAAGGACTTCATTCCTAAGTTCTCTTTCAAAGTTTCCGTACGGTTAAGAACTGCTCACGTCCATTTCAACCCTCAATTCCTCTCTCTAGGAAATGCTAGGCAAACTTATGGCAAAACAAGAATATTAAAATTTTCTTCTGCTACAAGTCTATTTCTTAGGTTAAATTTCTGGCACTGTATGCATAGCATATGTTTAACCGCTGAATAAATAGCAAAGGGTTGGTTGGGTTTGCAAATCTTACTAAGTCAGAAACCAACCAAAATCATTTTTGGTTTAGCGAAATGTCTGAATCAGATCGTAGATTTGCCTTCAGCACTTCCCACTTCAGGTCTGACTGCTTATATCACTTCCGATTCAGGTTTCCAAAGTCCTACTAATTCGATCTTCTACCTGAAGTCTGCGTGAAAAGAGGGGTTGTTAAGTCTTGTGACAAATGCCTTCAGTTCTCCTCTCACCCCACAGTCAGTGGCAATTGCCTTGTAAAATCATAATAGTTTGTGATATTTTGAGTTTACCAATCTGTTACCAGGGAAATGACAGGTTTTACCTTAACAGAAGACCCCAAGGCATGTAACAAGAATGAGTTACACTACTCATCCATCACAGTTATTGCTCGATGAACAGAATGACAAATGGAGAATCTCAATTCCTTGTACAAATCTGACTCATACAATTAATTCACTAGTTGGGCATGGACAAACCATTTTTAGCTTTTTCCAACTCTTACCTGAAATAGAGGTATCAGAACAATGGTCCAACTTAAAGGGCTTATTGTAAGCATCGTGAAGGATGCGCATGAAACACTTTCTCAAAATTACTTATGAATATTAGGGATACAGGTGCCAAGTATTTGGTCTAGTGGTTAAGGTTCCAGGCTAGAAAATAGGAGATTGTGAATTTTAGACCTGCCTTGGGCATAAAAGCTGGCTAGGTGACTGCAGGTCAGTCACTCTCTCTCAGCCCAACTCATCTCACATAGTTGTTGATATGGGGAAAATAGGAGGAAGAAAAAGGAGTATTAGGTATGTTCCCTAGCTTGAGTTACTTATAAAAATAATAAAAGCAGAATAAAAAAAAATCTTTAAAAAATAGAGAGAGAAGCAAGAAGATTAGATTGCCAAATATATTTCTAATAGAAACCCACATTTTATAAACTTGATTTAATTTTTTTAGTTCATATTCTTGTTGTACTTTCACTTATTATCCTATGTCATTTTAATTTTATTAAATGTATTTATTATTAAGAATTGGAAAACAGTTCTATTGAGTGGAAGGTTATTGCTTTGATTCCACTGATGCAGAATGCAAACTAAAAATTACCCTGTTGCCTAAAAATACACAATAATGCCACCATCTGAAATCAGCATCCAACACTCTTTTTGCAAGTTACCTAAGATCTGCTATAGACCAGTGAAAGTGCTTTAAGTTATTTTACCACTATGACTTTGGCATGTCAATTAAGTAAATGGACCCAACACCGAACTATTATTGACCTAGCAAATAATATGCCACTTGATAGTTGGAATTCCTTCTCTTCTATGGAATGGAACACCTATCAGAATAGGACAGATGGAGAAAAACAGCACAAGAAATAGAATCAACTTGGAGAAAGGCAGAATTCAGACTTATGAGTTTAGCTGGGTTAGCAGCAGTTGACAGAGTAACATTCAATTTCAGACCCGCATCCTGATTTGCTGGGTTTCTGCATATTCTTTTAAATGCAGGAGCTGAATAGGATGCACAGATAAGAATATAAATTAACCACCAATTGCCATGGGTCATAGGCTTATTTGATATAGCATAGACTGATTTAATCCAGCATTTTTAGTGGATCCATAATCAATAGTGATTTCACATATTGCAAACCTCAAAGACAAGAATGTGTGTATCCAATGATTCTACTTTTCTAATATTTATACTCCTGTGCTAATGTTCAGAACTCACAGAAAGAAATCATGCCTTTGTCCAAAAGCTAGCTCATCTTTCCACATGAAATTCCTCATAGATAAGCTTGCTAAATATCTTCATAACACCAAAAGTTATCAATTCTCTGCAGTTTTCCGGAATTCCATGAACCTTTAAAAGATTACAGCAATTATGCAGCTTAAATATATTTGAATGTTTCACCAGGACAGATATCCACCAGTACAGCAATCTGACCTCCTTTTTGCAAAGTTCCAAGGTGCTGTGCAGTTTTCAACCAGGTTGCAATTTCATTCCTAGAAATATTTTTGCCGCTTAAATAGGATTTGGAAGTGTGCTTCTTGAACAGCAGGTTTTCATATGTACCCATAACCCCCCCACCCTTTTTTTTTTAAAAAAAAAAAGCAAAGTGAATTCTAAAGTTTGTACTCCGCAACTTCAATGTCAAACAATACTGGTATCTGGATTTGAAAGACCATCATATAGAAGTGGGGCAAAGATTTGCTCAGTTCTGCCCCAGAGTTAGGATTAGATTTAATGAGTTTAAACTACCAGATGACAATATTGTTTTGATGGCAAGAAGAGTTTGAAAATAGAACCAATTATCTTGATAGAATTGGATTTTCCCCCACTGGAGTTCTTCAAACTGGAGAGGAACTGTGTTAGGATAAAGCTTTGGCTTAATTAAATTATGTTAGGAGTCTGATAATGGGCCCTTCAAAATGTTTCTCCAATTGAACTAAACTATTAGTTTACCCCCATGAATGTTTTTTTTATTGGACATGGTGGGTTGTATTAGAATTTGTGTTCTCATAAGCAAGGAAGTATGGAAGAACTGTGCATTGCATAGAAGAAAAATCCTTACATCATTCCATTATAGTTTGCTCTATAGTCACCTTCCCTTTTTCCTTTACTTAAAAAATTAGTAATAACATTATTCATGCCTGATTGACAACTAGTTCCTTGTAGCATATTGACCTCTGTTCAAGAAAATACATTCTCAAAAATCCCATTGGGCAAGTCTTATAGAAAAGAGAACTCTGCTAAATTTGAGGCTGGACAAGTGCGACCAATGGCAGAAATTTTAGCCTTTGGTAGAAATAATGGTAAAGAGGAGGTAGCTTCTCCAGTCATGAAGCCCAAACAGTTAATTGTAAAAAGAATGCGCTCCTCATGAACACAGTAGATGTGGTTTAGGATGGGCTATAACCTTAATCGAAAGGAGAGAACTGGTTGCAGCCATTATGGCCAAAGGCTGTCATTAAAAGGTTCTGGCATCATTGGGTTTTCCGAATAATCATGTCTCTCCAGAGCAGGTTTTCAACCTTGTGGCTTCCAGATGTGTTAGACTACAACTCTCAGACTTCTCAGTCAATAATTCAAAATATCCAGAGGACAGGAGGTTGGAAAAGACTCCAGAAAGACCCTGTGGCTGATTGTGGAGGAATTAGGAGATAGAATTTACACCCTTACCCTCCTAGAATAACCCATAACACTTACCCCTTCTGGAGATTTCCCCCTTATAGATATGGGTGAAGCGGATGGCTCAAGAATCTCTTTTTCTGTCATACTGCATAAAAAAAGGGAACAGATGCAAAGATAAAATACAAATACGGAAGAAATTTCAATTCTTCCCCCCCCAACCCCCCCCCCCCCCCCACACACACACAAAAAAGCTGGTGTTTTATCTGGTTGGGTCGTACATCCAATACTTTTGATACACTGGCAATAACATTTTATAATTCCCCACTGTGAGGAAGCTGACACTTAAATGTCAAAATTACAGGCCTGTTTGAAAATGCAAATACTCACATTGGATTTAAACCTAAGCCACATTTATCCCCTAGAATACAATTTCAGCATCAACGCTTAACCATAAACCTATAAAAAACCTATAAAAATGGTACTTTTGAACACATGGAGTATCACTTTCCATCCAATAACTATTGTCCCATTTTAACTGATACAATAGAGAGGACACAGAATTCATCAGACCGGGAGGGAATTTAATAAGACGCCAAATCTATACAATCATGAGCATTTTGTTGCATCATTTTAATTGCAAATGGGAATGGGAAAACAAATTACTAGCGCCTATGGACAATTACTGCCTTATTAATCTACACAACGTTTTTGTTTTGACAGCAGAGCAAAATGCTACTCCAGTTCAGTTTTACAAATTTTATTTTTCATTACCTCAAAAGCCTTTTTCCCAATAACCACTTTTGAAGCTGAACGCAGAGTTAACTGGATCCACACATATTTAGCCTTCCAAATAACTTCTTCACTGCATCTATTATCTTTAATAAAGCAGCCTACCACAGTTCTATCCAAAATAAATTGTCTCTAATTGTATGGAGAACTTCTAAAATATGAGCAATATGGGTTTATGAATAGGGGGAAATCTTACTCCATGTTTAGTAATCAATACGGTATTCACAAGCGATTAAGGAGAAACTCTATCTATTCCAAGGTCATTTCCCAAATAGCGATTCATAGTATTATCTAGAGTCATTCAACAATCAATGTGCCAAAATAATAGCAGTGACAATAGGCTTTATATCATTTCATTGATAGATGATCTAATAAGATGCTAAAAGTCATTATTGGGAAAGAGAATTTCGGTTCTATTCCCTTTAGGAAGAACTGACACAATCATCTTCACTTAGCTGAGCAGGATCTCTGACTGCCTTTCTTGTCCCCAGTAGGAAAAGAAGATGGGGATGAACTAGAAATCCATTAAATGCAAGATATCTGCCCTCTCCATAAGCTCTAGTTCCTCTTCTTTCATTTGAGAAATTAAATTTTTTTGGAAATGAAACATGTAAAAAGAAAAGAAAGTAGAAATTGGTTAGACTGTCCATGGCAGAAAATATGACAGTATTTTGTTGAGTTTTAAGAAGTTTACGATGACATAAACTTTATTGTAACTATAGCCTACTCTGTTTAATGCATGGAGGATTACTTTGAGATAGAGATATAAAGGCATCCATCTGGCTGTCTTTTTATGCATGACCAGCTGTTCACTGTACTGACTCATGGCTATAAGGTGGTGATTTTTTTTTTTAAAGAGACTTAAGATACTGTCTTGAAATCCAATAGTTGATACCCAATTTAGCAAATATCAATTGGGAACCATTTTCCATGAATAGTAAGTATAAAAGAATGCAGAGAGAGGGTTGCAACATTTGAAATGCTCGCCTCCCTGTCTGCCATGGTGCAGAGGGAAGTGGTGGTGTGGGAATGAATGAACATTCTTTTAATCTTTTTTTTTCCTGTCTGCACTATCCAAATGAAAACCACTGAATGTTTCAAAAGCTTTGCTTGGGCCTCCAGAATTTCTCCAAAAACCGGTACAAAATTTACATTTCTAACAAGGCAAAAGGGATATAGTATTAAAAGCATGAGGAGCAACCATTGCAGTGATATTTAGCCAACTATGGAAATTAAATCAAACTTCCTTTCTATCTTTGTATGGCCAAACACTTTAGACTGTCTACTATTGACCTCACCCCTTTCCTAAGAGGTCTGTAGGGGGCGTGCATAAGCGCACCAACGTGCCTACCATCCCTGTCCTAGTTTCTTTTATTTTTCTTATATGTATCCATTTCATGTATTCATAACTATGTATATACTTATACCTATTATCTTGTAAGCGATTGACAAATCAAATAAATTCTAAATTCTAAAATTCAACTTTTCAGAGTCTAATCTTTGCTGACTTGCCGTTCAAAGGCCAAGCTAGATATCTCTCAGCACCACCAAAAATATCATATTTCCCTGCCAATCCTTTGTGTGCATGGAAGGGAATGCTCGTCTTTAAAAGTCAATTGCAATCCTAATTCTTCAATCTAACTCTATTACTTGTAGAAAACAGGATCCAAACCAATCTATTGAGTAGAGATGGGCAGAAAATATTTCTGAAGTGAAAGACTAGTTTCCAAAGCTTAGTGAGTCTGATTTGTTGAGATAAGTGGCTTTACTCCCATGGAAAGCGGCAATTTATTCAAGCAGTATTTCTCAATTTAGTTGGCAACTTAGAGCAGCCCATTCAGGCTTTCAATCCTGCAAAACCATTGTGAAAGGTTTGACTAATTCTGGCCAGTATTTCTTCCTCCACAAGAGCAAAAACATGTCTTGCATGTATCTGACAAGGAATAAAGAATTCAACTTTTTGTTACTTTTAGAAAAACATGAAGGACCACAGCTTCTAATGCTAATCTTCTCATCACTATTTATCACCCATCCCCTCCCACTTGTGATTGTAGGACTGTAACTTTGTCCCTTGTATCCTTATGATTTATACTGACGGTTTCCTAGTATGATTTGACTGTTGATTGTACCCTATGACTATCATTAAGTGTTGTACGTTATGATTCTTGATTCTTAACAAATGTATCTTTTCTTTATGTATACTGAGAGTATTTACACCAAGACAAATTCCTTGTGTGTCCAATCACACTTGGCCAATAAAGTATTCTATTCTATTCTATTCTATTCTATTCTATTCTATTCTATTCTATTCTTAGCATATTGCTGGAAAACAGCTGGCAGTCTTCTTCTCCAGCAAAGTGCTGGAAGTCAACAATTTTCAGAAGCTTCCTCTGATGGATTATTTGGCTGGGAATTATGGGAATGGCAGCCCCAACGTGTTTGGAATATGCCAGATTAAAGAAAAATTGTCCTAGGCAGATAGTACTTTAAGGACATAGCAACTAGAAGGCCTCTGCAGCTTAGCTCAAATCTGGAAGGGATGCCAGTCTTTTGTGGTAGGCCTGTTCAAGAAACATTGCAAGAATTACAGGAATGCCATACTTTATCGTTGTAGGGCATAATAACCACAAGCCTGCCATTTTCTCTCTGGCTCTTCTTATCCCAAAGTAAACCATGGTTGAAGTTATTTTGAATTTCTCTTTCATACCTTCTCTCAGGACAACTCAGTTATTTTCCAAAGTTATCTCTTCATTCCCCTAAATGAGGTGAAATCTGCTCTTCCTGTTTCTAGCTCTCCCCTTTTGGAAATTGCTCAGGGCTGACATGTGAGGGAATTCTCTGCATTGGGATCCCCTGCTCATGTTATACGATTTCTAAGATTTTAGAACAATCCAAGAAGCTCTGTAGCAGGGGTATCGAACTCATGGCCCAGGGGCTGGATGTGCCACACACTGGCCACACCCACACCCAGTTTAGCAAAGGAGGGGAAAGTCACGATATATCATGTGACACTGCCATGACAACGCGAGTTTGACACCCCTGCCCTAGAGGAAATGTTCACTTTAGAAGCCCACAAGTACCTCAGCAGGCAGGAGATATAAAGCCAAGTAGAAGTGATAGGAAAATCTCCTTGGCATACAACCTCTTTCTTTCCCACACTTACTATTTATACTACAGGAGGAAAAAAAGTGCTTATACATTAGGCACTAGCTGTGGGTAAATAATGCTGGGATTAGGTTTTAGCTTAAAACCCATTAGAAATAAGTGGGAACCAACTATAAAACTGAATGCATATTATTCAATCAAAATAAATGTTATATCAAATTAGACACAGTCTTTGTCAAAACTGATTGAAGCATAGCTTCTAAAAATGACTGAAATGGGGGCTCCTTTCAGACTGAGTCAGCCTTTTGAAAATCCATCACCATCCTTGCAAATAGGGCATTTTGTTCCAAGCAAGGAACAACCTCAGAGCTTTATTTTTTCATTTTACTATATCTCTTGAGAAAAATAAATGCAATCATTTCCTTTCACTGGATTTAGAGCAAATATTAGTTCTAGGTTGTGCTATCATACAGTGTTTGCATTCCACTGTTAACTACAGGATGGGAAAAAGCCAACTACTATCTAGAGAATTGGCTCTCTTTTTTTTCCAGAAAGCATGCCTTTTCAATAAATCTCTCAGGTTGTATATAAGCCCCTAACTACCACTTATCTAGGGACTATGCTAGTACTGATTAGTTGTCTCTAATTAATTCAGAGATGTTACTGTAAATTCAACTGGTCAAAAGGCAGACCACCGCATGGATGAAAAAGAGATGACAATTCAAATTACACATTGTGAATAGATACTTATTTTTAAAACCCATTCTAAAGATTATTTGCTAACTGCAAGAATCATAATACAAAAGACACATTTCTGTTATAAATTTGTGCTGGAAATAAGTGTCATGGCTCCTCTTCCTAAGAATCTTAGGAACTGTAGTTTGATTAGATTCCTGAGAAACCATGACTGTTAGAGCACCTTTAAATCTATAATGAAATCTCCACCCAGGACTCCCATGGTGGAGTTTATGGGATCAAGTACGGCAGCCAAAATTCAAAGATAGAGCTCTTTTATTTCCCTGCCCGACTGCTCTTCCTAAAGGCAGTATGGAAAGGAGCAATTCATTATGATTAAAGAAAATAAAAGGAAATATCAATTCTTGAAAAGCAGTTATATCTCATACCAGACCAGAAATAAGTTATTCTGCAGTTAGTAGAGCACTGAAGGGCTAGAAGCTAACTGTTTCTTGTATATCAGCTAGGAATCTGTGTGTCTTGTTCCTAGGCAATTAGGGACACATTTATTTATTTCTTATTCCAATCTATTTTGATTATCCAGAACAAAGAAAAAGGCAGTTTGTACACACTCAGAGGTATCTGCCCTTAGTATTCCTCTAGTCTACACCATGGTTGTCCAATCTTTTGGCTTCCCTGGGCTGCATTGAATAAAGAATTGGGCCGTATATAAAACAGAGTAAAATCAGGGTATATAAATAACAAACCTCCTTTATTTTTTATAATTTTTATTATCTTCTGGTGCCTCATTACTAGCTGTTCAGGGCCACAGGTCATCATGGGCAACATGGTTCGCACATTTGGCTTGAAATACCTAAATTATACTAAGAACAAATACCATAGAATGATTGTAATTCTCTCCCCTCCCCTGCCTTCTGAACCGTCTAGAAATATACTCTCCTGCTCGAGGAGTGGGTTGGACTAGATAACCTCCAAGGTCCCTTCCAACTCTATTAATTCGATTTATATTTGGCCACCTACTTTCCCCTCCATGTCCCAAAGGGCTATTGCTTATCAGTACCAGGATGGAGCCCCATTATCAAACCAAAGGGGGGGAAATAGACCTTTTTCTGTGTGTTTCCTCTGATCCTTATATTGTCACATCAACTTTTGTGACAAGGCTAGGGGGTGACCAAACCCAGCTCATGCATGCCATCAGTCATGTTAGTGCAGCTTCTCAGTGGGAAAACATTGGGGCTTTCCAATGCATTTCTCTATCTCCAAAATTTCTGATTGCCTCAAAAGGACAGAAAGCCCTCTGCAATGGGCCAGGTGGGTCAGCCCTTCCCCCAATTCCTATGGTTTTTGTCATGCCTTGCTGAACATCCACTCAAGACACTGCCATAACCTTCCAATTGATCTCAGGGCTGAATGGAGAATGAACCTGCCTCCAGCACTGAGGGTCCAAATTCTGCTCAAAGTTTAGCTTTACCGCTTTCCTTCCATTCTGGATCCATGGTGTCCCAAATGCTAAATCATTGCTTACATTTCAAGCTAAGAAGCAAGCCCTTATCTTGCCTCCTGGGAGCTGCTAAGGGCCACAGATTGAAAGCGCAACCCCATTCCTTCTCAGAATGAGGCTTGCTGAGCTGCTAACAGATGCCAATTTTTTTCCCTGCAGAAAACTGAAACATCCAGAAAAAAACAAGTCTGGCGAAAATGAAATCTTAGGCCAGTCTTGAACACTGGCAGAAACTCAAATTACAAGTTGCAGTATGCAAGGATCCCAACCATATTCCCTGGCCTACAGGCAATCATAAAATGCAATTTTTCTGTTGCGATACCAACCCCCCCTTCAGATCTTCTAGAATTCAGCCATTTTTGACCTCCATAAATTGGACAGACACACGTCTCAAATACAGAAAGCTTAAACAAGGAGAAACTACAGGCCACATTTTCAAAGGGAACAGTTTACTCTCTAGCTTTTCAATTCTCATTTGAAAATTGAAAAAAAAAATTGAAATTGATACATTTTTATATCGCTGTGGGTTTTTTTTTAGAAAAAGAATAACTTAGAAAGAATAAAATTAGAAAAAAGGGGAAAATACTTACTTTCTAAAAGAAAGGAGGTATTCCGGTTAATTATATCTTTCCCAAACTGTCCCAAACTCAGCTCTCTTCCCTTCTCCCCAACATCTTTTAGAGATCTGCCAAGGATAAATTCAATTTTGGTCTTGGGTCTCAAGATGTAAATACTTCGGATGATCCCAGCCGGAGTGACAGAGCAAGAAAGGAACGAACAGCTGTTCTCCATGGGCAGGGCTGACACAGAGAAATCTGAGCCTGGATTTGGGCATGAGTTGCGGGCCAAATACAGGTCCAAAGGAGGCAGTAGCCTATCAGATCTGTCCAGCCCTTGGAGGACCTGCAAGGGCTGAGATTTGTCCCAAACAGGCCCTGAGATGGGTTGGTTTGCTCAAGAGGAGAAACAAATTCTGACTGTTCAGTGCTGCAAAAATTTGCACCCATCAGGATGTCTGAAGTTGAGACTTCTATCAATATTGGTTGCTTGCTGAAAGTTAGATAAAACATAGGCTGAATATTTCATTTCCAACTTTCTTGACTGCATATTTTCTCATGCAAGTACCTAGCAGCAAAGCATTATAAAATCCACCCCACTCTCCTGTATCTTCTGAACTGCCCGTTTCCAAACTGGAAATAATACTTTTTTCTTTCTTTTGGCCAAATTGCCTCTTAGGTTTACACATTGGATCCAAGGTATGACAGCAGAAATCCCAGCTTCTCTTGAAAAGCAAACTGATCTGATTAGCCAATGCAGTTTCATGGTTAAGTAATCGACTGGCCTAAAGGAGAGTTGGGTTTTGGTCCACCCTTGGCCTCCAAAGCTCACTGGGTGATTTTTGGCCAGTTATTCAGCCTTCACCTACCTCTCAGGATGCTCATTGCAATGGAAATGGAAGGGAGTAGCGCTTGGGCAGGATAAACAATAAATAAATGTACAGGCAAGTTCCTTTATAACATTGTTGTTAGAAGAGAAAGCACTAAATACATCCCTTTGAGCTGAATAAAAGGTAGAATATAAATCAAATAAATCAATAAATAAAAAAGACCAGAGGACTGATACACATTTTTTTCTCCAATAAACTTGGCCTATTGTACATGCCTGTCATTTCAAATTATATTCAAATCTCAGAAAATGATTGGTGTCCATAAAAAGCTCATAGCAGAAAAAGTAGATATTCGCTTAGAGAAGAACTAGCAGTCATTGGAGCTGAAATAAAATAACCATGGAAGGCCCAAGCTTTTGCAAGGCTGACCTGAAGCAAGGAACTGAATGCATCTGGCCTCTCAGTGGGTTCATTAATGCAGCACGTCAAGACTAAATCTTCTTATTTTGTAAAGTACCACATAGATTGCTATTTACAGCATAAATGGGAGATTTAATATAATAATGGGGCAATGCTGCAGAGTTTGCCTGGGTTTTTTTTTTTTTTTTTTGCCATTTGAAGAAAAGTGTGGTTAATTTTCTTAACTAGGCTTTGCCAATTTCAGGATTCACACTAGTTTCAGTGAATTTCCAAATTCATAATGTTAGGAAATAATTGGGAGTGATAGTGATAGATTTTTTTCTGGTCACTAAAAATGGACCCAACAGGGAACAAAAACTTGTTTCCTCTAAAGTCACATAGCTGGAAGGTGGGGCTTAAGCCTTCTTTCTGTTGTTATTTGTATGCCACTCAAGAGTCACTTTCATGAAATCAGTGCCTGTGTACATTGTATAAACAAACAAGCAACCATTTCTTGTTGGTATACTGTTAATATTGAGTGTTTTTCCACCCCTGCAATTAGTTGATCCCTCTTTCTAAAGGACCTGATTCTGGCTGGATTATTTATATAGGCTTTGGTTGGCTCTTCACATCCAACACTTGCTAGGGTGGATGCCCTTCTTTTGGTCTCCATTTTTTAACTGCTTCCTGGGATATCTCATTCTTTGGCACCAGCCTTCCTCAAAGTAGGCAAAGATCTTGGCCATTGGAGAGTTTTTGCCATGAATACTGCTCACAGCTGGTCTGGCTGCCAGTGAATCAGTTCTCTGTCCTACTTGCCTCCCCCACTATTTCATTATATGAATTCTTCCCTGATGAATAGAATAGGAATAGGAATAGAATAGGAAATATTCTTTATTGGCTAAATGCAAATAGATGCACAAGGAATTTGTTTCTGGTGCATAAGCATAAGCTTTCAGTATACATACAGCAACAAAATGATAAATCATAAGATACAACCGACAAAATGATAGTCATGAGATACCAATAGGAGTAAATAATAGGAATGATGAGAATAGTAATACAGTCCTGCTACATGGTTAAATAACTTTCGTCATAGACCGTGCTGTTGGGAATTATGGGTTTAACAGAATGATGGTATAGGAGTAAAAACTGTCTTTGTGTCTAATTGTTTTGGCATGCAATGCCCTGTAGCAACATCCTGAGGGAAGAAGTTAAAACAGTTTATGTCCAGGATGTGAGGGGTCTGTAGGTATTTTCTCAGCCCTTTTTCTAGCTCATGCAGTATACAGGTCTTCAGTGGAAGGCAGGCTGGTTCCAATTTTTTTTCTGCAGTCCTATCTATCTGTGGAAGTCTGTGCCTGTCCCGTTTGGTTGCTATACCAAATCAGAGAACTACAAAGGACAGACTCAATAATTCCTCTGTAGAACTGTACCAGCAGATTCTTAGGTAGTCTGTGTTTTCTGAATTGACGCATGAAGAACATTGTTTGTTGTGTCTTTTTAATGATGGCTCTAATGTTATTTATTTTATTTAAAATATGCATATAGCTACCCATCTGTTAACCTTCTCTGGGCAACTTCCAATAAGAAGTTATATAACATATACAACGTATTATAAAATTAAATACATTAAAGCATTAAAAATAATGAAGACCTAGTGCTAAGTCAAACTTCTAATGTGCCATTTTTCAATCTTATTCCATTACTTAGGGGATAAGCCAGATCTTCAAAAGCTTTATGGAAGGCTGATGAGGGTAGAAACCTCTTGAATTTCATGGAACTAAGTGTCCCACAGAGCAGGAGCTGCCATGGAAAAAGCTTATTTCCTATTCTTATCACATGTTGTAATACTGCTTCTTTACTCTTCTGACAGTTCTCTGAAATTCTTTGTTATGGTCCTTCCTGAGATATTTCTTTGGTTTCTCTAATTGATAACTTCCACCCAAAAACATTTTTTTAATTTCCAGTTTGTTTTCTCTCATTTCTTGATCTTTGGCAGTCTCTTTTCACATTCATCCCTTTTTTATTTCATTCCACGGTTCCTCTGGTTCCTTTCGATTAGGCTTAGGACATTAATTCCTGATGTTCTTCTTTTTTTTTTTTTCAAACTTTTATACCGCTCCCTCTCCCAAAAAGGGACTCGGGGCGGTGTACAGCCTACTAAAAAACATACAATAAATATACAATAAATACGATTAAAAATAGATTAAATAATTAGATCCGGCTGTCTATTCAAAATTCAATTAAAAATTAAAAGCTAATAAAACCCCAATTAAAATTAATTCAAAACCAAAAACACAGTTACTGGGCCAGGCCAGCCTGTTTAAAAAATAGGGTTTTCACTGCGCGCCGGAAGGTCAGAATATCCGTCATAGCCCGTATCTCCGGGGGGAGATCATTCCATAGGGAGGGGGCTCCCACAGAGAAAGCCCGGACTCTCGGGGCCGTCAGCCGACAACGGCCAGGCGGCGGTACCCCAAGTAGGGCAACCCTGTGGGAGCGTACTGGGCGGCGGGAGGTTGACGATGGCAGTCGGCGGTCCCGTAAGTACCCAGGTCCCGAGCCATGGAGCACTTTAAATACCATCAGTACCATCTTGAATCGAATCCGGTAGGCCACAGGAAGCCAGTGCAGCCTGCGGAGAAGCGGTGTAACGTGGAAGCTCCGAGGGGCACCCACAATCACCCGCGCGGCTGCATTCTGGACCAACTGTAACCTCCGGAGACTCTTCAAGGGGAGCCCCATGTAGAGAGCATTGCAATAATCCAGGCAGGAAATAACGAGGGCGGACGTGACTGTGCGAAGTGCGCCCAGATCCAGAAAGGGCCGCAACTGGTAAATCAGACGTATCTGATAAAAAGCCCCCCTGGCGACGGCTGCAATGTGCTCTTCTAAAGACAGCCGTACATCCAAGAGGACGCCCAGATTGCGCGCCCTTTCCACGGGGGTCAAAACCTCTCCCCCCACGGCCAGCGAAGGAACCAGCTGGCTATATCTGGGCGCAGGAAACCACAGCCACTCGGTTTTGGTCGGGTTGAGACGGAGCCTGTTACGACCCATCCAACTCCGCACGGCCTCCAGGCACCGGGACATCACTTCGACAGCTTCGTTGGGGTGGCCCGGGGTGGAGATGTACAGCTGAGTATCATCAGCGTACTGATGGAACTCCACCCCGAAGCCACGGATGATCTCACCCAGCGGCTTCACATAAATGTTGAACAGCAGGGGCGAGAGCACCGACCCCTGAGGCACCCCACACAGTAGGGGCCTCGGGGCCGACCTCTGCCCCACTGTCAACACAGATTGCGAACGGTCGGAGAGGAAGGAGGTGAACCACCGCAACACGGTGCCCCCACTCCCAACCCCTCCAACCGCCGCAATAAGATACTGTGGTCGACAGTATCAAAAGCCGCTGAGAGATCTAATAGGACCAGGACAGAGGAACAACCCCTGTCCCGAGCCCTCCAGAGATCATCAACCAACGCGACCAAAGCCGTCTCCGTGCTGTACCCGGGCCTGAAACCCGATTGGAGGGGGTCAAGATAACTCGCTTCATCCAGGTACTGCGGGAGCTGACGTGCCACCACACTCTCAACAACCTTCGCGACAAAACGAAGGTTGGAGACAGGACGATAATTAGATAACAATGCTGGGTCCAGGGACGGTTTCTTGAGGAGGGGCCGCACCACCGCCTCTTTCAAGGCAGCAGGCAGCAGCCCCTCTCTCAAGGAAGCGTTTATAATGCCCTGGAACCAGCCTCGTGTCACCTCCCGAGTGGCCAAAACCAGCCAGGAGGGACACGGGTCCAACAAACAGGTGGTGGCATTAAGCCCCCCAGTATCCTGTCCACGTCCTCCAAAGTAACAGGGTCGAACTCAACCCAATTGACCTCACCGATATCCACCCCCACCCCCCCGCCCGGAAATGCCCAATCGGAGTCCAGTTCGCTCCGGATCTGAGCGATTTTGTCCTGCAGAAACCTGGAAAACTCCTCAGCCCGTCCCTGCAAGGGGTCCTCCCACGCTCCCACCTCCAGGAGGGAGCGGGTCACCCTAAACAGGGCGGCTGGGTGGTTTTCCACGGACGCAATAAGGGTGGAGAGGTAAGACCTCCTCGCCATCCTTATCGCCACTAAATACGTCTTAATATAAGAACGTAATAGTGTTCGGTCAGACCCAGAGCGGCTAGCCCTCCAATTACTCTCTAGGCGTCTTTTCCGGCGCTTCATCTCCCTTAGCTCCTCAGAAAACCAGGCTGCCACATGGGATCGGCACCGGGTCAGAGGCCGCAAGGCCACGACTCGGTCAAGGGCCCCAGCAGCCACCCTATCCCAGGTGGCAACCAAGCCCTCAACCGAGTCGTGTGTGTGAGCTTCGGGAAATGGCCCAAGCTCCGTCAGGAACCTATCAGGGTCCATCAGGCGCCTGGGGCGGTACCATTTTAATGGTCCCGCCTCCCTGCGGTCAGGGGGCGCGGAACGGAAGTCGAGCTTCAGGAGCGAGTGATCCGTCCATGACAGGGGTTCCACAACTATATCCCCCATACCCAGATCGCTCTGCCACTGATCAGAGACAAAAACCAGATCCAAGGTGTGACCTCCCACGTGAGTAGGGTCCCGAATTAACTGGGTCAGGCCCATGGCCGTCATGGAAGCCATGAACTCTTGAGCAATCCCCGAGGCACCGCCGGCAGATGGCAGGTTGAAATCCCCCATGACCATAAGCCTGGGGGTCCCAACCGCCACGCCAGCTATAACCTCAAGGAGCTCAAGCAGGGCCGCTGCCGCATAGCAGGGAGCCAGGTATGCGACCAGCAAGCCCACCTGAACCTTGGGACCGAACTTCACGAAAAGGAGCTCACACCCGGTCGTCTGAGATACAGTGGCTTCCCTCGGACACAGATCCTCCTTAATAACTACCGCAACCCCCCCTCCCCTCCCCTGGGCCCTCGGCCGATGAAAGACCCGAAACCCGGCTGGGCACATCTCCACCAGAGGGACTCCCCCCTCCTGGCCCAGCCAGGTCTCGGTAACTCCCACCAGGTCCGCACCCCCCTCACAAGTCAAATCATGGATGAGGGGGGCTTTATTAACAACGGACCTGGCGTTACATAACATCAGCTGAAGGCCCAGGGCCCGATTGCTCAAACCCCCTGGGGAACGGGAGATGACAAGGGGGTCGGAGCGCGCCACAGCAAGCAAACAGCGAGGGCGCGCTCCCAGCACAGAATATGGCCCCCTACAACCGCCAAATCTGCCCCTCCCGCTCACCGTATCAATAGATTTAATTCCACCCTCCCCGATGACCCCCCCCATCCTCAATACAGTCCTGTCCGGATTCTGACTCTCCCGGCCACGCCCAACCCCCGGCCTGGTCCCAGCCTCCGGCGAGATGTCCCCCAACTCCCGCCCGGACCTACCTAACCCCCTTAAAAACCTAACTAAAAATTTAGTAAGACACCCCTCCCTCCCGCGTTTCTTAAAACCCCACCATCTCTCCGGATCCCACAATCCGTCCTTGAGATGGGCCCTCAGGGGGACACGTCTCAGGGCCCATAGATCTCTCATAGAGTAAGACAGCGTCCCGGACTGGATCTTCTCTTTTTGCTGATCAGCCCCAAGTCCAGGCCGCCCCTGTCCCCTCCAAACAGATGAAAATCGTGGGGACAGTCCTCCGTCCCCAACTCCAGCCATAGGGGCAGCTCTCCGGCCCTGGCTCCGATAGCGGCAACAGTCCACCAGCCGCCCCGGCTCCAACCGCGGCGGCCATTTTCCGACCTCAACTCCAGCCGCCCGGACCGCAGAGATGACTCTAACTCCGGCTGGGGCCCTTGCAATGGCCCCAGCCCCAGCTCCAGCAGCAGTCCTCCAGCCGCCGCAGCGACAGTCCTCCAGCCGCCCTGGCAGCTGTCCCTCGACTCCGGCTCTAGCCGCCCGAAGCGCGGCAGCAGTTCCAATTTCGGCTGGGGCCCTTGCAACGGCCCCAGCCCCAACAATGATCTTGCAACGTCGTAAGCCGCCGGGTGCGATCCTCCAGCGCCCTCTTCTAGCGTCACGGGCCACCGGCCGCCGGGCGGAGCAGCAAACCCACCGCGCCATAGCATCGGGGGCTGCCCATCCCCCTACGGGTCCCCTCACCACCCCTGCCACAGGTGAGGAGGGCCCAAGGGGGGGGAACTCCATGCCCCATCTGGATCGCCGAACACCAAGTCGCCAGGCGCCGAGTACGATCTTCCGGCGCACGATCCTCCAACACCGCTTCCCCACGGTACGAGCCGACAGCTGCCGAGCGCAGCGCCAGACCTGTCATGCCATGGCCTGGAAACTGCCCATCCCCCCACGGGTCCCCTCGCCACCCCTGCCACAGGTGGGGAGGACCCGGGGGGGGAAACTCAACGCCCCGTCCGGGCCGCCGAACGCCAGGCCGTCAGGCGCCGAGTCCAAGCCACCGAACGCCAAGCCGCCGGGCGCCGATCACAAGCCGCCGAACGCTGAGCCGCCGAATGCCAAGCCGCCAGGCGCCGCTGAGCCGCCGAACGCCGAGCCCCGAACACAGTCCTCCAGCATCGCACCACGACCTTGGGGGCTGCCCACCCCCCACGGGTCCCCTCGCCACCTCTGCCACAGGTGAGGAGGACCCGGGGGGGGGAACTCACCGCCCCATTCGGACATCGCAGAGGAGCTCTTCCAGCCGACCTCCGGTCGCCATCTTAACTCTCTCTCTCTCTCCAACTTCCAACAGATCAACACCCTCTTGAAAATGGTAGGTATAAACTCAAAGATCATGTGGTGGAAACTGGAAGGCCTTTTCCTTCCTCCTTTACTTGACTTGGAACTACCAATGAACAGTTTATCATCTGCTCCAGAGTCAGCCTCTGACCACATACAGTATATGCTGCTATAACAGAAGGAACTTCTACTTCTTGTACCAATGATTTAATCAATCTGATTTCTGTGTATCTTCTGATGATGTACATGTACATTGACATCACTGTAGTTGTTGGAAGACTATGTTGCAATGAAGACATTCCCTGGACTGACAGACATTCATAAGTTGTTTTGCTTCATTTCAGTTACCCAAGTCATAGATTCCAACTAGTCTTCTTCCTTAGTATTTCCAGTTTTGGCATTCCAATATCCACCACAATCTGTGTATTTTGCTTGCAAGGTTCTGTTGATTTCAGAGTAAACTTAACTATAACCTTCTTCAACTTCCTCTTCCTCTGCATCAGTGGTTAGATCATAAAGTCGGATATCATTGTATTAAAAGGGTGTCTACAAAGTCTAACTTTTATTAGATCATTGACTGCATTTTCCCCATACACTGTCCTTGCTAGATCTTTCCTTGGAATACAACACTGCTTTTATGCCTGAGTAACAAACGCCATCAAAACTGATACAAAAATGAACATCCAACAACTGAAAGAAGCTGTTCTTGACAAGGTGGCATGGATAGCACTTGCCTGTAAAATCACCAAGAGTCAGACACAACTGGTTAAAATAATAAACAGCATAATCCTCAGACTGAGAGTCCAATTTCAGTCCACATTGATTTGACAATGTTTAAGATGTCAACATATAGTTGACTCTTCATCTTTCACAATCGTGAGCTTTCCCATGTTCTTACTTCTGACATTTCATGTATCTACTCTGATTGTCTTTGCAGCTTGATTTTCTTTTCCCGCATGACATCAGCAAAGATGTCGCAAGCCAGTGAGCCATGTCACAAACATTTTTAGTATTAGAAACATCCTTAGCTGTTCTTCAATAGCATTTTGAGTGTCATCCAGCCTGGGGAATTGTTATTCATTTTAATATTATCTCATCTATGTGGTTTTCTTGGTAAAATAGAGATTTATAGTGCTTTCTCCCAAGCACTATGAAATTATGTCATTGGTGTCACTAAAATGATCATCCACTTCCTCCTCCAGCATCTTCTGATATTGCTGCCGCAACATCAATATGCTGAAATGTAGAGGTCTGGCTTTTAATCAAGTAGCTGAGGTGACTTTCAGACCTTGGGTGACTCTAATGCACAGGTCTCCAAACTTGGCAACTTTAAGACTTGTGGACTTCAACTCTCAGAATTCTCCAGCCAGCATGGGGACCCCTGCTGTAATGGACGTATATGTTGTTGGCATCTGTCCTTAGCATTCTTCCTTTCCTCTTCCCTCTCATGAACACATCTTCTAGGAAGAAGTAGCAAAGCAGACTTGAGGGGCGCATCTTAATGAATTCACTAATAACTACATGAAGGAAATTCCTCCTGCACTAAGATTCTAAATTGTACTAATATTTACTGGAATAGATCTAAAATTTGCATAATTATTACTTTTCTTGATTTTGCCCACCCGTGTAGAGTTTGATGTTACTTTTGAGGACATGTACATTCTGAGTGTGCTGTCAATTAAAACTTTTCAATGGGCTCTATACTTTTGATGGCCAACTTGAAGGCTGAGTTGACGTCTTGCACCAAATCAAGGATGAACAATCCCTAGGCCATTTCTATTAAGATACACTCCAAAATGTCAATTCTGAAGAAAATATTTCCTCCTAATAATATAAGGGAAAAAATAAATGCACAGAACTTTTCCACTGTACCCATTTTGTCTACTAAACTCCCTACAAATGGTCAACCATTTTGGGCTCTCCCATTCTAACTGTATCACAAGATTTCATCTGCAGAGTCCCAGGGATTTTGTTGCATTTTTCAATAAGTGCTTAACCATGACTTGTTAATTAATCCATAATGGCTGCAACACAAATCATGGTTTATGATTGGGGTGAGTCTTTAGGCTGCTCCTTAGGAATAAAAGACACCCCTTAAAGTGGATGAACCAACCTAACTAGGCTTAAGAGCATAGTGCGCAGAAAGGATTGGGGTCTCACCACATTTTCCCCATAGTCAATCAGAAATCAAAAGTAGACACACAGGGACTCATAACTGTCAATTTCCTGGATATAGAAGACATTTAATTAAAGGGCTGTCTTCACACATCATATTAAGCCATTCCATTTGTAATTGCTGTAAATCAACCAGTCAGGGAAAAATAGGTTAACTACAATAGTACTTCATCCAATCTATGAACTCAACCTTTGGATTCTACAGTAATGAAGAGATACAGAGGAGTTCCAATGGTCAATATACAGTATATGTTTTAAATTTTCTACCTCAAAACTGGATGGAACCAAACAAGTTATGCTAAAAGTCATTTGATTATGTGTACTCTATATAATTCTAAAATTTTCTGGAATACAATACAGGTAGTCCTCAACGTACAACCACAATTAAGGCCAACATTTACGTTGCTAAGTGAAGCATTTCTTCAGTGAGTTTTGCCTCATTTTGCAACTTTTCTTGCCACAATTGTTAAGTGAATCATTGTTGTTAAGTTAGTAACATGGGCTGTTAAGTGAACCTGGCTTCCCCAATGAATTTGCTAGCCAAGAAAGTCGCCGAAAGTGATTACACGACCCAGGACAATACAACCATTATAAATATGAACCAGTCACCAAGCATCTGAGTTTTGATCACATGACTATGGGGATGCTGCAACAGTTTAAGTGTGAGAAATGGTCATAAATCACTTTTTTCACTGCTGTTGTAATTTTGAACAGTCACTAAATGAACTGTTGTAAGCCAAGGGCTACCTGTATAGCTTTGTTGTCTTAAAGCAAATCCAGAACTGAACATCCCTGTTACAGAATTCTTTAACCTCGTATTTGATTGATACTGAAATATCATTTACCTGAAAATCAACTGCAATAGTTTCGCTTGCGTTAAGGGATTGATTCCATTCCTCCCATGAATTTCGAAAGAGAAAAACATTATTTAGCCAAGATCTAAATGTTTTACAATTCTACACAAAAGTTACCACATAGATAGTACCAATTGGGAATCCATATCACTGTAGCTCTTCAATGATATTGGGTTTATGTATTGTAATTTCTAAACTGAGAAGATTCCGAACATGATGCTTGCTTGGATATCAGTCTTGCAACTTGAAATTTTGTAACCTTTAAGCCTAGATATGAAAATAGCTATGGAGAGACGAAGAGATTCAAAGCAATTCTTGTGTAGCACCCCTTCACTTGTGTAGCCTTCCTTCTTCACACTGAAACATTTCATGCAATTATTATACCACAAGCAACTCTTTTTGCTTTTTCAGAATAAAAATTCTTTGTTAAAACAACTTTATTTCCTAATGCTTCATACTTGCCAAGAGGTTTTACATTAAAAAAAAAACAAAATTATCCAATTCAGATGTGTTATTAACTAATTAAGGCTAACAGATAAACTCTGTAGAAAGCTGCTATTGGGGAAAAAAAATATACCACCTTTCTTCTTGCCTTTTTGTATACAGCAGCCATTGTCACCTTCACATCTCCTTCTCCAAGGTAACCACAAATCCCACAATTTTTCCTCTGGCTACCATGACTGAGAATTCTGGGATTTGCAGTTCCAGCATAACTGAGTTTACCACTTTATCGCATGCTTCCTTTTTCAGTAGGTAATCTGAAATTAGACAACATAAAATCAGAGCTAAGATACATGATGTCATTGGAAAGGCCTGGTTTATGCCAAATTCTCCCCAACTGCACAATATTAGGGCTATTTTGCCACTAAAATGCAAATAGCAGCAAAATAACCTAAATATTATGTTGTTGAGCCACTGTGGCACAATGGTTAGAGTGCATTACTTCAGGCTACTTCTGCTGACTACCGGCTGACTGCAATTTGGCAGTTCAAATCTCACCCAGCTCAAGGTTGACTCAGCCTTCCATCCTTCCAAGGTGGGTAAAATGAGGACTCAGATTGTTGGGGGCAATATACTGACTCTGTAAACTGCTTAGAGTGCTGTAAAAGCACTGTAAAGCAGTATATAAGTCTAAGTGCTATTGCTAATTTGAGGAGAACTTGACATAGGCCAGGCCTTTCCAATGATATCATGTATCATACCTCTGATTTTATAGCTTTTCTTCTACAAAAGAACAGTGTTAAAATAATGGACTGTAAAAATCGATCATCTTTTAGCAGTCACCAAATTACCAGGTTATTAAATCAAGCAATAATTGTATAACTAAATTTCAGAAGCAAAACATTTACAACATGTCTGGGTATTCACATTTGACGATCATGGGGTAGTTTTTGATTAGAGTAAATTCCAACTGAAAGTAAATGATTGATGCAAATCTAAAACCGTAATTTATTGCACTGTAATGTATTAGGCTAAAATTTTCATCTAAGGCTCTGGGGGCAAAAATACAATGGGTAACTAAATCTAACAAACCAAAATAGGACCCAAATGGAGTGTTGGCTTAGTGCTATATAAACAAAATGCGCTTACATACATCTCTACTGCTTATATATGTGTACCTTATTTTCACGTAATACAAATTAGGATTATATATAAACAACATGTAAAAACTCTATGATCTTAACTGTTGTGTCCCTTTTGTATGCAATTCTGTTTGTAATTCTTCTGAATTAAAGTGCAGTAAGGAAGAGGAAAGGGAGCATTTCCAAAGGGCATCTTACCTGACATTTGTGTTGAGATAAAAGCATAGATTCAGACTACTTGCTGCTCGGGTATCCAAGAGTTCAGTGCCAACTTATTACGCTTATTTTATTGTTATTAATTTGATTTGTACCCCATCTTATTATTTTTACAAATAACTCTAGGCGGCGAATGTATCCAAACACATCTTCCTTCTCTTCCTATTTTCCCCACAACAACCACCTTGTGAGGCAGGTTGGGCTAAGACAGAATGACTGGCGGGACTTGAACATGGTCTGCTAGTTTCTAGCCTAGTGGTTTAATCACTAGACAATACTGACTATAACTCAAGATTCAAACTGGCTCTGGCTTAAGATTATATCTAACCTTACCTTCTGCCCTCACTCACCTCCACCCCCAAAAGGCTAAATATAATATTCCAGCTCTGCCTCCTAATGTTATGTGCCTGGGATTGAAAAATAGTCAATGCTACTTGCTTGTGATGATGGGTTTCTGAACATTCAGTTTGCGAAAGAGAGGTAGGCAGGAAACAGCTTTAAAGTGACAGACGATTCTTTTATATTTAAAAACCAAATAATAATATTAATAATAAACCCAGATTAAATAAAATGTACAGTGAATATACCCAGCCAACATCTGTTATGTGCAATTAAATACGGCTCCGTACCGCGGCACAACGCTGAACAAAACGATATACACGTGTTCCAGAGAGGGGGGCAAAGGGCATGACATGTTCCTCCACACAAAAATAATTAAAAAAACAGAAGCCCGCCCCCCCCGCCCCGGCCAACGAAACAAAAAAACAAAACAAATCAATGTCTCTTTCTCTTCATTTTGTCCATATAAATATCTCCAGGAAATTAGCCCCCTCTACCACCCAAATTAAAAAAAGGGGAAAAGAAAAAAGAAAGAAGGGGGCGGCGCATGTGGAACTAAAGGAGGCTGGTCTCGGGGCCATTGGAGGGGTGGGGCGAGGCTGGAGACGCCAGTCCAATGTGCTTCTTGCCCCCCACCCCTCCCTGCCCCTCCGTCTGCCCCTATTGGGAGCTGGCACGCTCCAGCACACGCAGGTCGTAGTTCTTTTTGGCCATACGCAACTTGAAGCAGTTAAGAGAGTTGTTGAGATGCAGGGATGCGTTTTGGGCTGCCAAAGGGCTGGGGAAGACGGCCACGATGGTGTATAAGGCAGCAAGGTCAGAATGCCTGCCGTTCTCTGCAGTCCCGTGGTTATTGTCGCCCCCGCCCCCAGGACGCCCCTGAGTTTCTTTCAGCCACTGGATTTTGGCACCAGACATGGCTAACTGGGTGAAGAGCTTGTCGGCTTCGGTACGGGTGATCCCTTCGGGCAAGTCGGTAACTTCCAAGATACGGCCCAACACTGTCGGAAGAGGCAACCGGAGCAAAGAAGAAAGAAGAGAAATATGGTTAGTATCCTCCTCTGGGGAACGGGGTGGGGTGGGGGTGGGAAAGAGCAAGAATCTATGAACAAAATGCGAGGGGACTTCAGCTTTTGTAAGTTAATAACGTTCTAGACTTCTGACTTGGAGACCTAACTCTCCCGGCCAACCATCTCCCAGGGACTGAATTCTTGCCTTTTAAGAGCTTTTGGCTACTGGCCTTGGAAACAGAACCTAAGGATCATGGGAAGGTTAGTTTTAGAAGCTTCCCCCCTGTTGAAAGCGAAAGAGTAACATCATCAGTTCTCACCTCCTTTGGGACAATCAACACCTGTTCACTAAGTCAAGCAAGCAAGGCTGGGGAATCTCCTTTGCTACAGTACTACTAAAGTACAGCCTCCTTAAATGAGAGATTTCCCCCCACCCCACCCCACTTCAACCCCCCCCCACCCCCCCAGCAGTGTAGGATGCACATCTCCACATATCAAGTTGCTTTTGCCGGGCTTTGGTTATCACTGACTCGGTCCCTCAGCAATGTCTGCAAAATGCTACACCAACCTCCCTCTTTTGGGAAGCCAGTTCCTCTCCGTCTGTTTCAGTGTATTAGACATTAGCAGGGATGGCCAATCGTGGAAAAACACAAGAACATAACGAGATTGTGTTCCCCTCAGAAATGTTACAAAATCATTCTAGTTCTATCTGAAAGCTTCGGATCCAATACAGAGAAAGCTGATTTCTAATCAAGTCACGTACGAGCCATATAAAATACAGGTATTCCTTGACTTACAACAGTTCATTTAGTGTCTGTTCAAAATTACAACAGCACAGAAAAAAAAAAAAAAGGAGCTTAGGGCCGTTTTTCAGACTGTTGCAGCATCCCCACAAGTCATGTGATCGAAACTCAGATGCTTGGTGAGTGGTTCATATTTATGACAGTTGCCGTGTCTTGGGGTCACGGGATCCGCTTTTGCAACCTTTTGACCAGCAAAGTCAATGGGGAAGCCAGACTCACTTAACCACCATGTTATTAACTTAACAAATGTGATCATTCACTTAACAACTGTGACAAGAAAAGTTGGGAAATGGGGCAAAATTTACCTAACAAATGTTTCACTTAGCAACATAAAATGTTGGGCTCAATGATGGCCATAACTACCCGTAACATCAGCCCTGATGCTTTTAGTTTCAAGTATATTAGCAGTGTTTTGTCTATCACCTTCAAACATTTTGATGGCAACAACGCAAAGTACATTGGCAAGTGAAGGAGACCTATTCAAACATTGTTCATCTCAGCCAGATACAGTACATTACATACTGTGGCAGAGATGCCTATTTGAGGCCAGAGAACTACCTATTATCCCAAAATATCCTTGGGCATCATCCCCGGAGACTCACTACCACCAGGTTATTATCTAATTATCAATTAAAATGCTACAGAAAAAGAAAAGGCATTGAAATGTCTGCCCTCATCTTCAGAGACATTCTGAAAATCTATGTTAGCCGACGGGACTAAAGAGCCTTTAAAAAGCCCATCATTGATGTTAACTGTGCTCTCCCACACCCTAAAAAGGGCTTGATTTAATCTGCCAATGGCTTGATTTAATCTGATTGTCCTTTTTTAGAGATTCTCATTCATATGTTCTTATACTTTTGTGTACTGCATTCCCTTTTTGGGGGGAGATTTTGGAGAGAGTTTACAAATACAGGAAGGGATAGCCATGGTTGGTCGGTGTAAGCACTCAGATCCCATTGGTGCATTTGAAACTTGTTGGTTTGATACCTGTTGCTGGGTGAATGGGAGGGGTGGGATTCTACCAGTTCTGCCCAGCTCTATAGAGCTGGTAGCTCTGAAGAGCAGCAGACACCGAACCGGTTCTGTATTTGCTGCTGTTTGGCACACCCACCCGCCCGGGCTCTTATCTATCCTTTATTTCCTGCGTTTTCAACCACAAAACGCAAAGCGTAGTCACCAAACAGGTAGTAACACTGGATGAATCCCATCACTGGTGAATGGCCCTTCATATTACCCTGGCAGCCTCTCTGACTCAGCGTCCTTTCTGAGATATGCCTGGTGCCAGCTTTACTATCTTCTCAGTACCAGACAAAGAGGGCTATAGCTTGTGGGCCCTCTTAATCCATCATTATCTAAATTGAATGCTGCGACAATAGCAATAGCACTTAGACTTATATACTGCTTTGTAGTGCTTTCCAGCCTTCTCTAAGTGGTTTACAGAGTCAGCCTCTTGCCCCCAACAATCTGGGTCCTCATTTTACCCACCTCGGAAGGAGGGAAGGCTGAGTCAACCTTGAGACAGTGAGACCCTGATATTATAAATGTACAGTAAACCATTTACAAAACCTGGTTTTGAAGGGCACCATACACAGAATTTACAAAAACAAAGAAAAAAAATTGAAAAAAAATACCTTCCAAACCATGTACTGCAGGTAGTCTCGACTTAAGACCACAATTGAGCCCCAAATTTCTGTTTCTAAATGAGACATCTGTTAAGGGAATTTTGCCTCATTTTAAGGCCTTTCTTGTCAAAGTTGTTAAACTAGTAACATGGTTAAGTGAAACTGGTTTGCCCATTGACCTTGCTCATCAGAAGGTCACAAAAGGTGATCACATGAACCCAGGACACTGCAACCGTCATAAATATGAGTCAGCTGCCAAGTGTCTGAATTTTGATCACGTGACTATGGTTGTAAGTATTGAAAATGGTCATAAATAATTTTTTCCACTGCTGTTGTAACTTCAAACGGTCACTAAAGAGACTGTTGTAAGTTGAGGATTACCTATATATATATGAGCCTTGGTGGCGCAGTGGTTAGAGTGCAGTACTGCAAGCTACTCCTACTGCAATTTGGCAGATCGAATCCGACCAGGCTCAAGGTTGACTCAGCCTTCCCTCCTTCCGAGGTGGGTAAAATGAGGACCCAGATTGTTGGGGGCCATATGCTGACTCTGTAAACCGCTTTGAGAGGGCTGGAAAGCACTATAAAATGGTATATAAGTCTAAGTGCTATTGCTAAGTGCTATTGCTATTACAGAGGTAAATTGTAGTGTTATAGATCAGTGAAAAAATAATAGGAAAATACTGAGATGTAAACTATATGCAGGCTATATAAATGTGACAACTTCCTAAACATTCTGGAAAATGTAGTTTGGTGGGATGTTTCTAATCACCCCACTTTAAATACAATTCTCCCAATGTATTCATGAAAGAATGATCAATGCAAAACATTTATAGCAAGCCCCCCCCCCCCCAATCCCTTTCTTATAGACTACTAATTTTTTTAAAAACCTACCAAGTTGGAAATTAGTATGAGAAGATGATGGCGTGGGTATACATCTTTATCTGTATCTAATCTATATTTCTCCATATCCCTAAATAAAAGGCTTTTTGGGGATATTTCCCTTACAGTAAGCTTTATGAAACGAATGAATCATTTTTCACAAGGATTCTGTGCTCAGGAAATTAGTCCTTCTGACCATTTGCTTGGCAGTACATCTGAATGAGTGTGCCTCATGTATGGAAGCATCATAGCGATTCCAGTTTCCAGTGAGTAGGAGTGCTGGGTCCTAGCAGGCAGGATTCTTTACTAATATTAAACAGGTATGTAACAAATATAGCACCAAGCATTTTTTCCACTGGAGAGTGCAAACAGAGCAGCTTAAAGGAACAGCTCTAATTTGTTTATGGGGGGATTTTCAGGGCCCCTCCTCAATGATTGACATGGGAACTTTTTTGGCTCCTCAGCCTGCCTTGCACAAACCAAATTTGCTTTATATATCCCAGGAGAGAACAAGATTCCTGGAACAGTTAGTTTCAATCAGCAAACAGTCAGCAATATTCCTTTTTTAAAAGGCATTTGCAGAGGAAAAGGAATAGGCTATATATCCATAAAACCCAGTATTGATGAGAGAGAGAGAGAGAGAGAGAGAGAGAGAGAGAGAGAGAGAGAGAGAGAGAGAGAGAGAGAGATATGTTGGAAGCACTGTAAGATGCCAATACAACAGCTCCCAGCCCCTTGGCACTGACAGCAATGACTTTGCTATTTGCTGCTGTTATCAGACAAATCCATTAGGATTCACCCAGGAGAAGGCACCTGGGACATTTATTGATGAGGGGTCCCAACAAAAATTATCAGTAGCGTGGAATGAATCAAATATCCTGAGGCAACATTTACATCTTCAGATGTGAAGTGTAGTACAGGTACTCCTTGATGTATGGCCACAACTCAGCCCAAAATTTCTGTTGCTAAATGAGGCATTTGTTAAGTGAATTTTGCCCCATTTAATGACATTTCTTGCCACATTTGCTAAGTGAATCACAGTTTACTATTACCGAACCCAAAGGTATAATCAGTCATGAGTTTGGAATCTAAGCTCTGGTCAAAGTAAGACAACAGATCTTCATGACTAAGTTTGACTGACATCTTGGCAGAAGATAAGCCTACATCAATTTGATCCTTCCAAGTCAGCTTAAATCTGGCCATGCTGGCTAGGAATTCCTAGAGCTGGAGTGTTCTGGTTCTGGAAAGCTACTATAATGGGACTGGAGAGGTGTCACTTGCCTACATCACTTGTCCCAAGATCTGTGGATGCTGACTTGAGAGCTTGCTTCTTACTTCGGTTGCCATGCTTCATCCCTGTTTGTGCCTGTGAGGGAAGAATGAAGGAATAGTAATAGAGATACACAAATATGCGATCCTGCACATTTTTATACTGGAATTCATTGCAGGAGTTGGTGCTCCAACTGAAAAGTTTAATCTTCAACCAGTGGGTCAAACCAAACCAAGTCGGAGAAGGAGCAATTTTGATAAATGAAATTTAGCAGGCTTGGAATTGGATGGGAGATTTTGCATTGTGCACACTTTGACTCACAACTGGTGGATTTTAAAAGGCACAAAGATCTTACTGAGCCTTCACCAGTGTCATCAGTAGCCACAAACACAGCCAAATACAAAACAGAATGCATGGAAATGTTTCATTTGCGCTTATTTAACATCTATGTTTTGTATTATCTGCTTTGAATATTTGTCTCTGTTTGACAAAATCAGTCCCATCATCTTTTTGTTCTGTTGTAAGTATACTAGGAGTTTTGACAGCATATGGAGGCCGGAGGGGAGAATGTTTGCATCCATTTGCCAGATACTGTATATGCTGTACTCAGCAGTCATTCTCTCATCTTTAGGGCTAGCAGGAATAGCCAGTCATAGATCTATATTAAAATATTGATTGGCAACTACCTAGCGTTTTTATTTTTGCAGAATGTCAACAGGGCAACAGGAGCCCAGAACAATTCTTGAAAGCAAAGATAACAGGATGATTGCTTGCTGCTGCAGCATGACTGTTTCCTATTTTTGAAAAAAGTGGAAAGAATCTTAAGAGGGTTGTGTTGTGTTGTGAAAAACTGGTTGATAGCAATAGCACTTAGAATTATATACCACTTCACACCCGGTGCTTCATAGCCCTCTCTAAGGTGTTTACAGAGTCAGCCTCTTGCCCCCAACAATCTGGGTTCTCATTTTACCAACCTTGGAAGGATGGAAGGCTGAGAACCTTGAGTTGATGAGAATTGAACTACTGGCAGTGGGCAGAATTAGCCTGCAATACTGCATTCTAACCGCTGCACCACCATGGCTCATCTAATGTCAAGAAAGTCTAGGATTAGTCATCTCAAGAACTAATCTCTTAAAAGGGAGAAAAAAAACCCTCTCAAATGTTGACAATTCAGCTGAGAAATGCTTCCTTGAGGCCTCCAGCCCTGTCTCCTTCTCACCTGGTGTGCTGTATAGCTGGACTGGTTGTGCAAGAGAGGTGGGGGGCAAATGGAGAGATTGTACTGCAGCGGCTGGCCCAACAAGGAATAGCGCCCATCACCTGGGGGAAAAAAAAGAGACCAAGAATAGTTAACTGATGGCCCTCCGACTCTCTTTTTGTATCATAAATAAAGGTGGGAGAGACGACACGGACAGTATAGTGATCAAACGTCAATAATCTTTTCTAAGTGAAATTTAGTGGTCTCACAAAGCTTCAGCTCTTTAAAAATGTATGTGACTGGGAAAGATCTTATTAAATCTTCTCTTCTTTATTAAGAGGGACCTTCCCTTCTTCATAAATCAGTGGGTAAACAGTTGAAAATATACCCAGTTGCAGGTAAAATGCCCATGTTCTTAATTAGGCAAATATTCAGGTAGAAGTATTTAGATTGCTGTCATTTGAAGCTCCAAGACTATCAATAATATTGGGATTGTTCAGCATCATAGTGTAAAACCATAGAGAACTGCTCTATGGTTTTCTAAAGGCTGAGCGTTGCAATCTGTAGTGAAACTACCTTAATCTGAAACTGTAAAGACACTACAGGTAGTTCTCGACTTACAGCAGTTCATTTAGTGACCATTCAAAGTTAGGACAGCAGTGAAAAAAAGTGACTTATGACTATTTTTCACATTTACGACCATTGCAGTATTCCCATGGTCACGTAATCAAAGTTCAGACCCGTGTCAATTGACTCATATTTATGACGGTCACAGCATTCTGGAGTCATGTGATCACCTTTTGTGACCTTCTGACAAGCAAAGTTAATGAGGAAGCCAGATTCACTTAACAACCATAATTTAACGACGGCAGTGATTCACTTAACAACTATGGCAAGAAAGGTCGTGGGATGGGGCAAAACTCACTTCGCCAATATCTCACTTAACAACACAAACTTGGGGCTCAATTGTGGTCATAAGTCAAGTAGTACCTGCACTGCTACTGACAAGTTGGCGAATAGGGCACCAAGCAAGAAGCTCAGGTCTGCAAGACCAAAATCACTTGTATGAAATCGCCCTTTAGTCTAATACAGGGGTGTCAAACTCAAGGTCCATAGGCCGCATCCAGGCCACAGGGTGCTTAAATCTGGCCTGCGGGGCTGGCCTGGAAATAGCAAAGGACAAGCCCATAGTGCCTCTGCTGGCAAAAACAGGGTGTGTGTGTGTGTGTGTTTGTGTGTGTGTGTGTGTGTGTTGGTGTGTGTTGGTGGTGGGGGTTCCGCATGCCACATTTTCGGCCTAAACACCCTCCTGCAGCACCCTGCCAGGCAAAACTGTCCAGCAGGGTGCTACAGGAGGCGTCTGACCCATCCTCCCCACCCACCCACCCACCCGGCCCGTGGAGGAGAACTACAATGCTGATCTGTCCCTCGAAGAAATCCAGTTTGACACCCCTGGTCTAATACAAACACATTGGCTAATCTTCCATTACGTTCATTATGATCAATCCTCTCCCGCTACCTTTATTACCTTGTGCTGGGCCCACAGGCCGGGGAAACTGTGTGAGCACCGGAAGGGGACTGAGACCTGTGCAGACACTGTTGAGGCTGGTAACGGGTGATGGTGTAGGGGACTGTGTAGGGGATGTGATAGGGCTGTTCAGTTGGGTGCTGCTGGCCTAGAAACAGAGGGGGAAATAGTCAAAAGGAGAGTCGCACAGACTGGCAATGAGCACAACTACCGACGGCCCAATCTTTTCTCCCTGTTCCCCTTCGCTTTACCTGAGCGCTGGTATCCGGGTTATAGATGTCGCCAGGCTTCTGACTTCGCTGGTCTAAACTATAGTACTTGCAGTGGTTCCATTGTACCATGGATGAATTCTGAGGAGGCTGGGGGCCATTGGGCACATTGAGTTGCATGACCACAACGCCAGGCCCTGCCGGAGACACCCCTAAGAAGAGAAGGGAGGGGGATGATGAGATTATTATGGACGTTGAGTCAAGCATCAACCTTCTTGGTTTCTTTTCCACCCTCTTCTCCTTGGGGAGGATGTGGTCGTAAGAGAAATGTCATGGGAATCAATTTTAACATAGGCAAATCCTAGCTTATAGCAGCATTTCCTTCCTGGACCTCTTGAGCAAGCCCACTTTCGCACAGTTTGCTTGCCATATCTGCATATGCACAAAATGGCAGATGGCTTCCTCCATGTATACAACAGAGTATCCAGCTTTTTCTGCAAAGGCTAAGATGGTGGGTCATGTTTTATGTTCTTTGCACAGTTTAAACCCATGTAAATTGGCTCAACTCAGAGACCACCTTTGCTAGCATTTCATCATCTTATTAATGTACATGGCCGTTCATTTCATAGAACTACATTGGCAATAAAATAAATTACTTCAAATAAATCATTTCTTCTCAGAAATCTTATGAAATAAATGTTAAAAGCATGAGGGGAAAAAGCAACAAATTCTAAAAGATATAAAATTGAGGCATGGTGTATGATTAGGCACATTAAATGAATGAGTGCACATTAAATATTTTAGAAAAGCATTTCAATTAGAACAGTGAGCAATAAACCAGACTGGTTGACTCCTGTAGTAGACCAATCTTCCTTAACCTGTTGTGCCCCCCTCTGGTACACATTGGGACTGCAACTCCCAGCATTTTCAAAAACAACACTACTAATCCAATCAATCAACCAATCAGAATAGAGCTGGAAGAGACCCTTGAGATCTTCTAGTCCAGCCCCCCACTCAAGCAGGAGACCCTACACCATTTCATAAATGTGACTGGCCAGTCTTTTCTTTAAAAAAACCCAGTGATGAAGCAACCACAACTTCTGAAGGCAAGCTCCAAAGAACCTTTGGAGGTCTCCTCCCCAAACCTTCTTATCCATATAAAAAAAACAGGATACATAGATTTTCAAGGAGCTCATCTTCACTTGAGCAGCATCAATCTCAACAGAATGAGGGGTTCTCCCAAATCTGTGATCAAAAGCAAAAGCAGCAGGATGGCACTCTCCCCACCCCCAATGGAGATGGACCACCAGGCCATTTCTGCCCCAAATCTCAGCCTGCAACCAGACCAGAAAGCATCCAAACAACCCTTCTCCTTCAAGGAGGTCTGGGAACTCAAATGATCCCAACCCAGCAACCAGGAAACATTGGCCTTTATCCCAACTGGCAGCTGCTCCACAAGGCCGTTTCTGGTCCATAGCAAGGCAGCAGCGGTAGTAAGTTAAATACGTCGATAGAGATTCTCAATCATCCAACAGAGTTGCCTGGAAGTTGAATCATAGTAACCAGATTTCTTTTTTTCTCTGAAATGTTTCATTGCTTATCCAAGTAGCTTCTTCAGCCTGAGCAAGCTGGTTAGTTGAGATCCCATATATTTCCTCCAGGGTGGTTTCATTCTCACTTCTAATCTGAATAATTCTAATTCTCATTTCTAATCTGAACAGGCTGATAAAGAAAGATTTTAAACTGAAAAAGAAGTCCAGCTGCCATGATTCAACTTCCAATTAAACTGGGATTGCTGCAAAACATCTGGAGGGTGTGCTAGGCTGGGAAGGGTACACAGGTAAGGTTAAACAGGCTAGGAAGACAAGTGGAAAACCAACAGCTCTGAAAAGAACAGATACATCTTTCCCTTCAGATGCCAGTCTTTCATGGTAAGTGTGAAAATAAAAACTCAGGTGTGTTTGCTTCCCTAAAATGATCCCAGTCTTCAGAATACTCAGTCTACTCAGGAAGGAATGAGCTACGTCTGCTTTGGCTGTGGAGTTATCATAGGCAGCAGTAGCCATATAACACCACATTAATCAACATTAATCATTTCAAAGATGAGAAAAGAGGAAGAGAAACAGGGACTCAGCACTGGATATAGCCAAGTTTCCAGATCAGTGATGACAAGCCTGTAACTTGCCTGTTAAAAGACTCGCCATAACATTGGGGTGATGTGTCAGCATTCATCAACACTCAGTAAGTATTCTCAAAAGTATGTCCTGTCCTTGTGCAATTTGTACAGGCTGTGGAGGCTGTGCCAGAATGAGGTGTACTCTCAACATGGCCCTCAGAACTTGTGCGAGAGGCCTATACCCAAGCTTAGTTTCAGGAGGCTCTGAAAAATGTGTGAGAATGCTTTGAGGTGATTTTTGGAGACTGCAGAGGCCGTGTGAGAATGGGATAGGCTTTTGCCTCAAAGGTGTCTTTTTTTTTTTCCCCTTCAAAAGGCAACTGTACAGTTTTCTCCTTGAGGAAGATGATGCTTCGCTTCTTATCCAAGCCGTCACCTTCTTCCACGAGGAAAAAACAATCCAGTTGCCTTTTGAATAAAGGACCTTTGAGATGACCCGGATGATTCAGAGTCTTCACAGACAAGGCTTTTGTGTGGATCCTTTGGGAAGTTGCCTGAGAGGACCGTGTTTTTGTTCAGTCTCTGAAAATTGCCTGAGGACAGTTTTCAGAGGCTGCAGAAGAGCATTTGAATACAAAGAACAAGCACCTGAAGGGAAGCAAGTAGATCCTGGGGAATCGCACACGATCGGACTGCATTTTAAAAAAAATAAACGAATAGGTAAAAAATTGTTCCTTTTTTGCTTGGAAGGGGAAATTGACATGCCAATAGAATCAAGTTAGGTATTTTCTGAATTTTTGACATTCTGAGCCTAAAAGGCTGTTCCCAGGTGCTTTTGATGCTTTTTGTCTCTCTGCAGTCCTGGCTCAATAAAGCTGCTTCCCAGGGCCAGAAAAATTCTAAGTACATTAAACTAACTTATTTAAAAAGTAAAAATAAGTGCCTGAGATGGGTGACAGGGAAGCAACTTTACTCCCCCAAGGTTCAAACTTCAGCTTTTTTTCCCCAGGTACCTTAACAAGGAACAGAGCGAACACATCCATGCATGTGTATGGACAGAGTAAAGGATCTGAAATTACATAACTTTCAACGCCGATTCTTATACAGTGGGGCAAAAAAGTATTTAATCAGCCAGCAATTGTGCAAGTTCTTCTACTTAAAAAGATGAGAGAGGCCTGTAATTGTC
Source organism: Bungarus multicinctus (assembly GCA_023653725.1). NCBI lineage: Eukaryota > Metazoa > Chordata > Lepidosauria > Squamata > Elapidae > Bungarus > Bungarus multicinctus. The sequence goes on along the minus strand of CM042834.1, from coordinate 149,914,700 downwards.
ATCATAGGTATACCTCACCTATGAGGGACAAAATGTGAAAACAAATCCAGACAATCGCATTGTCTGATTTGGAAAGAATTTATTTGCAAATTATGGTGGAAAATAAGTATTTGGTCACCTACAAACAAAGATTGCTGGCTCTCACAGACCTGTAACTTCTTCTTTAAGAGGCTCCTCTGCCCTCCACTCATTACCTGTTTGAACTTGTTATCAGTATAAAAGACACCTGTCCACAACCTCAAACATTCACACTCCAAACTCCACTATGGTGAAGACCAAAGAGCTGTCGAAGGACACCAGAAACAAAATTGTAGACCTGCACCAGGCTGGGAAGACTGAATCTGTGATAGGCAAGCAGCTTGGTGTGAAGAAATCAACTGTGGGAGCAATAATTAGAAAATGAAAGACATACAAGACCACTGATAATCTCCCTCCATCTGGGGCTCCACGCAAGATCTCACCCCATGGGGTCAAAATGATCACAAGAACGGTGAGCAAAAATCCCAGAACTACACGGGGGGACCTAGTGAATGACCTGCAGAGAGCTGGGACCAACGTAACAAAGGCTACCATCAGTAACACACTACGCCGCCAGGGACTCAGATCCTGCAGTGCCAGACATGTCCCCCTGCTTAAGCCAGTACAAATCCGGGCCCGTCTGAAGTTTGCTAGAGAGCATTTAGATGATCCAGAAGAGGATTGGGAGAATGTCATATGGTCAGATGAAACCAAAGGAGAACTGTTTGGTAGAAACACAACTCGTCGTGTTTGGAGGAGAGAGAATTTTTAAATTTTAATCTGGTTTTTAATTTTTCTTAATTCCTCTGTTTTAAATTTTAGTAGAGCCAATTGTATTTAATTCTTTTAATTTTTAATATTGTAATGCTTATATATGTTTCATATGTCTATTTTTACTTTGGCTGTTCACTGCCCCGAGTCCCTTTGGGAGAGGGGGCGGTATATAAATTTAACAAACAAACAAACAAACAAATAAATAAATAAATAAATACATGCTGAGTTGCAACCAAAGAACACCATACCTACTGTGAAGCATGAGGGTGGCAACATCATGCTTTGGGGCTGTTTCTCTGCAAAGGGAACAGGACGACTGATCCGTGTACAGGAAAGAATGAATGGGGCCATGTATCGTGAGATTTTGAGTGCAAACCTCCTTCCATCAGCAAGGGCACTGAAGATGAAACGTGACTGGGTCTTTCAGCATGACAATGATTCCAAACACACTGCTCGGGCAACGAAGGAGTGGCTTCATAAGAAGCATTTCAAGGTCCTGGTGGGGCCTAGCCAGTCTCCAGATCTCAACCTCATAGAAAACCTTTGGAGGGAGCTGAAAGTCCGTGTTGCCCAGTGACAGCCCCAAAACATCACTGCTCTAGAGGAGATCTGCATGAAGGAATGGGCCAACATACCAGCAATAGTGTGTGACAACCTTGTGAAGACTTACAGAAAACGTTTGACCTCTGTCATTGCCAACAAAGGATATATAACAAAGTATTGAGATGAACTTTTGAAATTGACCAAATACTTATTTTCCACCATAATTTGCAAATAAATTCTTTCCAAATCAGACAATGTGATTGTCTGGATTTGTTTTCACATTAAGGTATACCTATGATGACAATTGCAGGCCTCTCTCATCTTTTTTAAGTGGGAGAACTTGCACTGTATATAAGAAAATGCAGACACGGAGAACAACTCTGCTTTCACAAACAGCTCTCATTTTGCAGGCTTTGGAGTAAGCTTTTGAAATTGATTATCTTACTGGCTTTCCCCTTGAAGGAATGGAAGGGGATAGAATGTAACATTCAGACTGGCCATATGGTGGATCTGCAGCTTTGGAGTTGTGAAACTGGCTCCCAGTCAAGTGTGAAGATGCTCACTCTCTGATTGCTTGGGAAACTGCACTTGGCCCAGAAATCTCTTCACTTCACTGCAGTGACTTTGAACCATCAAACACACACACACACACACACACACACACACACACACAGCAACCGAGAGGAAAACAGCTGGGGGAAAGCTGCAGGGATAAAACCAAATGGGCCCCATTCAGCAAAGAAATCACTGCTACTCCACAGAATTGGCAACCATGAGCGTCTCAGACCCGCCCACTTCAATGTCACAGTGAGAAAAACGATTGCTCGGTTAAAACCTTCCTCTGCTGTCTAACACAGGAAAGATCAAAAGGACAAATTGGTACACTTCTATAATTTACAACCCTGGCAATGGCTCAGAGATGCTGTATCTGCTTGCTGCCAAAGGCTAGACTTTACTCTTTATTCATTATTGAAAACCTATAATTACAATTGACCTTATTCACTAGATTTGGCAGAGGGCCATGACCCAAGAAAAAGACCCACAAAGGACACAATTAATAGAAACCCACTGTGATGACCTCTCTGCCACCCAGGATGGTATCAGCCACTATTTAGCAGAGACTTCTGGAACAAGGAATTAAATTTTCCTTCCATTCTGAGGGTTTTTTTTGGACCAACCAGAGGCAATAGAGAACTATTTCCCATAATTTCACCCTGGCCAGTTTGAGCCAACAGAATGGGCATGTTCTGGGTAGATCCCCTCAATTAAACAGTTTCAGGGCCCAGGAAACATGCCTTCCCCTAGAAATTTGGGTGGCTCCTTCCCTGATGGTGTTCCAGAGAGGCTTAAAAGACTTCAGTGGACTGGAATGATGCCTCTAGTTAGATGTGCTTAATTTGCATATGTTTTGGAATTGGATGTCTGGATGTTCCATCTTCTTTATTTCCTTCGCTGTATTTTCATTTACCTTCTCAGTAATTTTACCTTATTTCTTTATACTGTGAGCAGCCCAGATTTGGCTTGGAGTTGGGCACCATGGAATTAAACAAAATATTGGGAAATCTGGACGCTTGTTTGAAAGCTTATCTGGAGTTCCTTTACAAAAAGCCAAATTGGTGTTAAAAAACTTTCTAATCCTAGCTATAGTTCAAGATGTTTTCATAAAATTAATTTCTACCAAATTGAGCATTTAGGTTACTACATTCAAAATCTTTCCAAACATAATATGGGTTCTTACAAATCATTCCAGAAAATTATGGAACAGAATCCAAGAAAAGACTTTATAGCATCTTTAGGAGATGGTATTTTACATGTGGTCTACATTTGCACATTCTGGGCAGACCAAAACTGCCTAAACCCAAAAGGGATAGAGTTAGACAGGAAAAAAAATATTGATGGGCAAAAGACATGAGTAGGGATAACTGGGCAATGACAACAATTATGTTTGTCCAATTTGCATGTATAGTATTGGACTGACCTCAAGCTTCCAAAATACTCTAAAGGAAGCAAATATATGATGTTATTGGATAATAATTACTGAGTAAAGTTTTGCACTTGCATGGGATAGTTAGAATCTTCAGGAATCAGCCACTGGACAGACAAATTGCATTGATCTCCAGGGTTATGTTTCACAGCTAAGGTTAAATGTCATTGTGCATATTCCTCCTAAAAATTCCATATCTGGCCATATATTTAGTTACAGCCTGTTTGATTGGGGACATCTTTAGCAATAGCACTTAGACTTATATAGTGCTTTACAGCCCTAAGCTATTTACCGAGTAAACAATCTGGGTCCTCACTTGCTTATATATATATCATATAATTACTAGTACTTTCTAACTGGTAATGTACCATAGATATTTTTCAAAAGGGTTCAGAAACCTTAGCTAATCCAGAACACCAGAGATCAACAAGAGCTAATTGTAAGGGGAATGATGGGCATTTATACTCCACAAAAGGATATAATGCATTTCAATAAGGGAATCTACACAGCCTCATTGGCTATTAAGTCAGTTTCCAGGTATAATATGGAACATTATTTAGGGCTTAATATGACTCGATAATTTTGGATAAAGCTGTTGGGAAAGACTTTAAGATCTGAAGAACACATTAATTTCCATCTCATTTGATGCAAATGCAAGAGAAGGCCTCCTTTGCCACTGTTTCCAAACTTTGGAATTCTTTGCCAATGAAGGTCAAGGTAGCGCTCCTCCATTGTTGGGCCACGGGTAACTTCTATCAACCTAGCTCCAATAGGTTTTAGAGGAGGTGTGTGTATTGTTTGCAAATCAATCATGGTCTCCCAGGTTTGCTGTTTCTATTGGTAAAGTCCCCAGCCTTACCTGAATACTGTTGCTGCATCTGGGGTGGGCTGCAAGGAGAAGGGGACTGGGGCATCTGGTACTGCTCTGTTCCTGGAGGCTGCAAGAAGCCAACAGAAGGGCTAGAAAGAGAGAGAGAGAGAGAAAGGACATCAATTGGAGCAGATTGTCATCATGATGGGGATAAAACTGTAGTTCTACTAAGAGAGGGCCATTCCTAAGACCTATTTGGCTCAGTAATTTTTACCAGCCTAATGCTATTCGTTGATTTCAATTAAGAGGATGCTTATCCAGTGCTTCAGAGAATAGGAACAGTATACACACAGTATTTCCTCTTTCTCTGGTCACTACAATTGGGCTTATGCCAGAAAGTTCTATCAGTATAAAAGGAGATCAGGGTTAGGGTTAGAGACTCTCCCCATCCTGCTTACAATCTTTGTGAACTGTTGCCTTCTGGCAGAAGATACAATCAAACAATTAAAACTCAGACCACACGTTTTCTGAACAGCTTTTATCCCAGCTATAATAGCACTTAACAATGAACTTAAGGACCACCATCAGTGAGCTGTTGGACAGTATTACTTGATCTGTTGTGTGGATGCCTGTGTGTTTTAGGGGGTGGGGAATTTTGGTGGGTGGGGTGTGTGTTTGGGGATTGTCATGTGTGCGTGTGCATGCGCGCGTGTGTGTGTTTGGTCTGGTCTCTGGGTGTTATGTGAATTTCGTTGTATGTGTATACCGTGTTTATACATACAATAACAATAAAGTATTGTTGTTGTTGTTGTTATTTGTTAGGATTTATGCCAATTTTGAGGAGCTTGTGCAACCTTTTAAGATTATGGATGCTTTTAAAGAAATAAAGGAAGGCTGGAGCAGGATGCTTTTTGCTCTGAACTCAGAGGAGCCAAGAGAGAAAATGGTAGTATCTACTGCTTAGAAACTAAAATTTGCAGAAATGAAAAATTGTCTATAAATATGGTAAATATGTCAAAATAAATTATATTGCCTCACAAAAGCTTCCAAGCTTGATAGATTGGTGAGAATTGTAAACAATTCTTTCTTGATCTCTTTTTAGATGGTCTTTCGGTTATAATTCATCATTGGGTTAAACTGTATACAGTACATTACTTTGGAAATTTCTTTTTAAAAAGAAGTATAACATACAAAACTTTTAATATATGCCAATACATTTATTTTGGCCTTGTACTTTTTTGTATTTTGTGAAGATTTCTCTCTCTCTGCTTTTCTCTTTGCCTCTCTCTCCTTCCCTCCTCCTCTTCTTCTCTCCCCCCCCCCCCACCGCCCTCCACTTTTGCTAGACTAGAATCTGGGAGAGTGTGAGTTCAAATCCTTCCTAAAGCACGGAAGTGGCCTAGTCATGCTTTCTCAACCCAAATCATTTCACAAATTTACTATTATGAGGGAAGTAGAAGGTTGGGTTATGTACACAACTCCGAGTTGCACAAAATAAGGGCAGGCTATAAATCTGGTAACTAAATAAATCAATTCCTTTTTCTAAAAGGAATTTTACCAAAGCCTGAATTTTGGTAATAAAACTTTCAAACTAATTCGCATAGCATAAAATGAGTACAGCCCTTCCATTAATCTAATGCACACCAAGTTTTTTTAAACAAATAAAAAATGCTGATATATCAAGGGAAAATTGTCCCAGGACAGTTTTCAGAGGTTGCAGAAGAGCATTTGAAAAGAAAGACCACTTGAAGGTAAGCAGTAGATCCTGGGGATCACACACAGTTGGACTGTATTTTTTAAAAAATAAACAAATATGTAAAAAAAAATGTTTCTCTTCTGTTTGGAGGGGAGTTGACAATGCCAATAGAATCAAATTAGACATTTTCTGAATTTTTGACATTCTGAGCATAAAAGACAAGAGCCCATCACTGTTCCAGGTGCTTTTGATTTTTGAGTTTCTGTCTCTTTGCAGTCCTGGCTAATATATGAAGGGAATTCTTGGAAGAAAATAATGATTCTGAACGCACATCTTGGCAAAACGTAAAGGTTAAGTAGAGGTTTGGCTCTTACTCATACCTGGTGCCATTCTGCTGGGCTGGGGGGATAACACTGTAATAGACTGGCATCCCTCCAGCCTGGAGCCCTCCTTGCACAGACTGGTTTGCGGGTACCAAGACGGGCTGCTGAAAGGGTTGTTGGACTACACCTTGAGAGTCATTCGCCACGGGTACCTGCTTGGGATATTAAAAGACAGAAAGGAGTGAATGAAGGCGAATATTCATGTCCCAGGATAATGTTGCGGGATCCAATCTGGGTCCAGTCCCTGGGATCAGAGGTTTTGTCTTCCGAGATTTCGGACTCATTCTGGAGCCCATCTTCAGATTCCTTCCTATCCTTCAGAAGATGGGCTCCAGCACGAGTCTGAAAGCTCGGAAGACAAAACCTCTGGCCCTGGGGGGCTGACCCAGATAGGACCCTGCAGAAAGGAGAGAACATATGATCTTGGAGGAAAGGACAAAAGGCCTTGAAAGGAGATCTGAGTATAGACCAAGAACATCATCAGGTTCCTCTCCTTGGGCTTAGAAGGCCTCCAAGGTCCCTCTGTTACTCTATTGTTCCTCCCCAATATTAGATTCTACGTAACCTCTACAGTTCTCCCTCTCAGCCTCTACAGCTCTGGAAATATTCGTCATTTGGCAGGAATTATTCTGTGGGTTTTTTTAAAAAATGAGACTATATATTACAGTGGCAAAAGTACACTGTACTTAACATGACATTCACTCTTTCCTCCCAACTCATCTGCCATCCCATTCTTCCATCTTCTCCTTTTCAGGGTCTTGCGCACTCTTATTTTTCAGATCTTATGAAAACTCAGCCTACCAATGCCTTATTTGCCGCATTAAAAATGCAACTGTACTGCCCACCCCTCTAAATGAAAATATGGGATTAGCCAGAGGGATACTCTCACTGTTAAGATTGTCTCTATTTATATTTGCCAACAACAGGTTTTTTTGTTTTATTTTTCCAGATCTGAACTGTTCTCTTCCACTTCCTAGGTCCTACTTTTCAGTGTAACTGTTTATATAGGTAGTCCTCAACTTATGACTGGTTGCTTAGCAACCATTAGAAGTTACAATGGATCCCCAAAAAGGGATTTACAACTTGGATTTGAAGTTCTGATGTCTTCTTGCCCCCGGTCACATGACATTTTAGCCACTCAACAACTGACCCCTTTAATGACCATTTGCAGCACCCTGCAGTCGGGTGACTTCACCTTACAACCTTTTTGCCAGAAACCAATGCTTGCTTCCGGTTTCCAGCAAAAATCACCTCACAGAAAACAGTGAGTTCATTTAACGACCATGGCATTTGCTTAAAGGCTGCCATAAAAAGAGATCATTAAATTGGGTGCAGTCCCATCTATTTTACAGTTGTCATGACTTACGACTGAAATTACAGGCTTAAGTATGGTCATAAGTGAAGAATTACCTGCATTGTGAATTTTGCATGAGATAACGTACCTGAATGGATTAATTAAGTTTTGGATTCCTGAAAAAAATTACACCAACTGAAGATTTCCAAGCCGCTGTGTTTCACCAAAAATAAGACCCGGTCTTATATTTTTGGGGGCGACAAAGTCAGCACTAGGGCTTATTTCTGGGGATATCTTATTTTTTCCCATGTACAGGAGGCCCACTTCTGCTTGCTCGCGGCTGCAATGGGGCAGGAGGCCATACAGCATGCCAGTGCTGCCATGAGATGGGGAGGTGGAGCTGCCCCAAGTACCCTGCATTGGCTTACCTCAGGGCCTCTGCGGCCAGACTATCCACACCCTGACACCTGCCTTGCCTTGTGGCCGTGACACTGGCACATCGCTCGGCCTCCTGCTCCATTGTAGCCATGAGCAAGCAAAAGTAGGACAGCGGCCACATGGGCTCCTGCTGAACATGGATGCTGGTGCTGGTGCTGCCGCCATGAGAACAGTTGTCAGGATGTGGATGGCTCTGGGGACCCCGAGGTAAACCAGTGCGGGGCGCATGGGGCAGTTCCACCAGCCACCTGTCTCTCCTCATGTCGGTGGCATCGCAAGTAACCAGACGGAATGGGAGGGCGGCTGCACAGGCTCTTAAATAGGGCTTATTTTGGGAGTAGGACTTATATTAGGTGCATACATAAAATCATGCTAGAGCTTATTTTCAGGATAGGCCTTATTTTCAGGAAAACACAGTGTGTCGCATCCACTTTTTATATACTAGATCCCCAGTGCTATAACATCAGAATTGTGACTTCCCTTCCCTTCTGTTCCCTTCCCTACCCCACTTGCCATCTTTGGCACCACTTACTTGATATGAAGGCAATGGAGTGTACTGGACCATCAAGCCTTGCATCTGACTGCCCATGTTTCCTCGTTGGCTGTTCAAGAGGCTCTGGTTTTGGGGCTGCTGCACTCCCATCATGCTCTGCATCTGGCTACCCATGCCACTGCGCTGGTTGCTGAGGAGACTCTGGCCCTGGGGTTGCTGCACTCCCATCATGCCTTGGTATGTCTGTTGCTGATTGGACAGGATTGGCTGTAGTCCTGCATTGTAATAAGAGAGGGAAGATTATGACACCACAGCTGAGACCCAAAGGTGGGATATCTCTGTTCTGTGTGGAAGCCAGCCAGTCAGCCACTGCATTCAGTGGCCATGGAGCACATTTATCCTTTCAGATGGGATAAGGAAACCCTTTTGAGTTTCCTCTTGAAGATTTTCTTCCCCCCAAATGGAAGGAGAGCTATTCTGAACATAATTTTATCTGCCTTAGCCACCTCCAGAGCAAGGTATAAATCTTTTTTTTTTTCAGCACCTTTCTTAAGAATATGTAGGAAAATTGACTTGTGTGTGGATAGTGTGGCCAATTATCTGACCAGGGAATTGCACTATTGTAGTATGATTTTCAGAACTGATAAATGTTTAGGAATGTAAGCAGGTGGAAATCCAAAGAAGCTCAGCTAATGTAAGAGCCAAACTGCACCTTGGCTGAATGCAACAGCTGCTAACATTGCAACTGCTGTGGGCTTGGCTCTCCTCTTCTCTAAAACATCTAGGCCTAGGGAGAAAAAAAATCTTTGAATTGCGTGGGGTCATGACATTCTACCATTTCTCCACATCCTTCTACTGCTGGCATAAGATAAAAAAAAAAAACCCCATGAGTTAAGTTCTTACTAACAAAGCAATGGGCAACCTGCAGCTCATAAGTGCCTCCCCCCCACCATATCCCTCGTGTCTTGTGATCCTATCGCTACAAGTTAAATTTTTCATAGCGTTTTCTTTCCAACCCACCCTTCTCATTGCCACAGGTAGTCCTTGACTTATGACCACAACTGAGGCCAACATTTATGTCACATTTTTCAGTGCCGCTGTAACTTTGAAAGGTCACCAAATGAACTGTTGTAAGTCAAGGACCACCTGTACTTAGCTCATCCCCGCCCCTCAAAAAGCCTGAAACGAATCAGCCTGACCCGGTTCTGCTGACATCACCATTTATCTGCGCCCGTCCCCTGCAATCCCTTGCAAAGTGAAACAGTGGACAGTAGCCTCTAACCGTTCAAATGTTGCCTACTTCTTGCAGAAGACTTGCTCAAGATGTAGCTGCCATGTTATGCAGATGTTACAGAAACTTAAGCTAGTCTCTTTTCTTTATCCTTATCACAAGACTCTCGCTGATGGCTCACAGCTGATCCATCACAAGACCCCCCACCCACACCGTGACACACCCATGCCTGAAACCGTTATAAACAGAAGAACACTGACCTCCCCTAAACTCCGCTGAAGATGTTACCTGGCCTGGTAATGAAACGTTTGGAAACCAACCCACAAGCTTGAAGAATGAACCTTCCCCCCTCATCCTACACCTGAGCTACAGATATTCGCTGCTATTGCTAGTCTCTTTTCTTGCCCAATGTGTATCCAGTTTTGCTAGCTTCATCCAGTGAAGCCACGATATGAAGCCTTCTTTGCAGCAAGAGATTCGAAGTTCTGCTGCTTTTGGCAGCAGCTTTCTGTTACAGCTTTTAAAACCAGCTTCTTACAGATTTCAACTCACACGCCTAATCGGATCCCTCCTTGCTTCATCAAGTCTAGTTGACAAGACTCTCCACAATATTGGTTTTCAATAAGCACGGCCCTCGGGCTCAAGTTTTAAAATGCATGGAGAATCCACAGAAGGCAAGAGTTTAAGGCATATGTAACCTGCTTGTGCTTTACAGCTGAGGTAAACTTGCCCTCACAAAGATCTTCAATGCATCTAGGTTTCAAGCCCTATAAATAGGATGACTTGCTTCGGGTTCCAAGAAAGGGCAAGATGGCTTAGCTCTCCCTGAACAAGGATTGGCTACCATGCCCGCCCCTCCAACCCCAACTTCTCCCGCCTGAAAACTGCTCATCTGGAGACTTACCAGGCTGCTGGGACTGTTGAGGCAGCTGTTGGCTGCGCTGGGGGCTGTAAGCCACTGGATGCGAGAGAGGCCGGTACTGCTGGCTGGAGTTTGGATATTGCCCAGGAGGGTAGTAAGAAACCTGAATCTGTTAGAAGGATAAAGGATGTTGTTAGAGAACAAAAACAAAGGATGAGAGGCAGAGAAGAGAGCAGGGCTAAGCTCTCAGCGAGTCAAAGGCAGGAGCTTCTGCCCTCGTTGCAGTTAACATCAAGAGGTCCTGACTGTTAGCTTTATTATGTAGCAAGTGTGGTTGTGTTGCATTTAATGATGGTACATCACTAAGAGTTGGTCCAGACGATAGGACAGAAAAACAAGAAATCAGACAAGCTTCAGTAAGGGAAAGCCAGTCTCTCATTGCAGCCTCCTGAAAGAAAAATTAGCTTTATCCCTGACAACAGAAACAAAATATATCCACAAATACTTTTAGTAGTCCTCAACCTACGACCCGACCATACTTTGAGCCTGGCAATTACAGTTGTTAAGTCATGACAGTCATAAAGTGAGTCATCACATAACGGGACCCCCATTTTATGACCTTTTTTGCTGCTGCAGCAGCAGCAGCCATAAAGTGAACGTAGCAGTCATAAAGCAACGTCTGTGATGAGGGTGGTGTTTTCCCCCCAGAAACCAGAAGTAAATGCGTTTCCAGACAAAAATAATAACAATTATAAATTGCAGTCATATGACCGCAGGGTATTGCAAACAGCTGTAAATGCATGCCAGTGCTGAATGCCCAAACTGCGGCCAGAAGATTGCATGCCGGGGTGGGGGTGGGAAAGTCATAACTTTGGAACAGGTCATAAGTAGCTTTGGGGGAGGTTTTGGGGGTGGGGGTGGCATATCAGTTGTAAGTTGAGGACTACCTGTATTCAAAACACTCATTATTAGGTGTTGTTTTTTTAAAGATAATTTTTATTGAGACTTTTAAAAAAAATAAAAATAAATAGTAAGATTACATCATTTCTCCCTTTTTTCATCTTCTAAACTTTCTAATCATCAAACCCAAAGATTACAAATTCATTGTTTTCAGCACACGCACAAAAATCCACAAAGGGTTTTCAGTCATTGACAAATGGAGTTATTGTCTTTTCTCTGATTAAAAAGTCATTTTGGCCCTCTCTGCAAATTAGGACACCTTCACCAATCATTTCCCCCTACAGGCATTTCAGAACCTTTCCATCTTTTTCTTTTTGTATATAATAATTTTACTGCAGTCACTATGTAATTATAATTATCAGTTCTTCATGCTAAGCACCATTATTGCAAGATTGCATGATGCCATTGGCACCCCAGGTATATTTTATATTTATCTTTCAATAAAATATTAAAATGGCCCAAAATGGGGCCAGATTGTGTTTATTCTTGCTTGCGCTCTCCCAGCTTTATGCAAGACCACAGAATCTTACAAGATTTTAGCGAACTCATAAGATCACATTTGATGCTTCATGTCTTTAATTTCATTTTTTTTTAATTATTTAAGCTTGACAAGTGCCACCTGTAATATACTTGGTTGTCTGCAAGATCTATGTTGCAATCATCAACATAGCTGGCATTGTGAAAAGATACAAAAACAATAAGCTATGGAGACAGACAGTGTAACTGGGGAAATGTTAAAATATGGGTGTAATTTTCTTATGGAGTGGCTCTGCATCTTGTTTAATGTGACTAAGTGAAGGCTGCATCTGTTCCTCACAATTGGAAGAAGATCACTGTTCTCTTATGCAAATGGAAATAATATATAATACGGAAGGGAGGGATTATTTCTTTATTATGCTGGGGAAGATTATTGGTTGAACCCTGATTGAAAAGAAAGGAGAGGTAACAATAAGTAAAACTTGGGAAGTGCGGTGCAACTCTAAGCCAAGAAGAGGGATGTGGTTATGGGATCTGGGTCTCATTAGTGAAGCAATGTCACCAGTTCCCATTAATGAAACCATGTCAGCAGAACGCACGCTTTATCTGTAATGGTGTCTCTTTTGCAGAACCGTCTCCTCAGAAATAGACAGACCCAACCCCGTCAGTCTTTCACAAGCCTAGTGAAAACCTGGGTCTTCCCCCAGGCCTTGTTGGACATGGATGGAGTCCTGGCGCGGTTTGACAAGCTGATAATGTGATTTTTAGGGCCCTCACTCAGTTCCTTTTGAACTGAACTCGTATATCTATAGTTTGTCTTTCTTATTTTTATAAACATCTTGAGATGGTGAATACCTAATATTCCTTCCACTTCTGTTTTCTCCAAAACAACAACCCTGTGAAGTGTGTCAGGCTGAGAGAGTGTGACTGGCCCAAAGTCACCCAGCTGCCTTTCAAGGCTCAGGCCGGACTAGAACTCATGGTTTGCAACACAAAATCAAACTGGCTCTCAGTCTGAAGTTTTAATTTGGTATGTATAGTTATATTTTAGGGGGTATGACGGCTCAACGGTTAAAGATGCTGGCAGCCTGGGGTTCGAGACCCAACTCCACGCAACGGGGTAAGCTCCCGTTACTTGCCGCAGTTCCTGCCTATCTAGCATTTTGAAAACATGCAAGTACCAAGTAGATTAGACACCATTTCAGTGGGAAGGTAACAGTGTTCCATGTGTCTTTGTCATATAGCCATGCTGGCCATACAACCATGGAAAATGTCTTCAGACAATGCTGGCTCCCTTGGCTAAGAAACTGTGATGAGCACCGCCCCTCAGAGTTGGACACGGCTGACAAGGAAACCTTTAGTTATATTTTTGTTCAACATGCAGAATTACTTGGAGAGGAGAGGAGAGGGATTACTCTGTCAAGTCACAGAAATATTTGTACATTTATTGATTTAAATGAAGAGTATCACAAAGGAGGCATGAATTCTGGAATATTTCCAAGAACAGGATAGTTCTAAATGAGAAAGGATTGCCATACAATGGAAGTAAAGTATTCCTAAGAACAAATACAATCCGTTCTTATATAGCATGAGTTTATACAACACAAATTTGTTCAAATAGGATTGCTCAATAGGGGAATGATGTTTATATAGCAAAAATATGCTTGCTTATACATATTTTTTCTGGGTTTTAATTCTGGGCTAACCAGAAATGACAGGAGAAATGTTCAGTTAATGCCTCGCTGCTTTATTAATTGTCCACTCAAGTCAGTTAGCATGTGTATCCTACTCTGTTAGTGTCTATTTTGCTCCCTTCCTCATTTTGGGTCCTCCTCCCTTTTCCCAAAATGAGTAACCTAAGTGCCAAAGAAATGTACTGAAGAGAACATTTCAGGTGAAGAAAAGAAAAAAAAAACTCAAATGAAGAAAAGTTTGAGATTCCCATGCGATTTGACAGGAATTAAAGAATATATATGCTACTGGCCCACATGAGACACATCTTACAATTAATTAGGAAAAGTGCTAATAAAGTAATTAGGATAATTTCTTGTTCTTGGGAAGGTTTTGGTTATGAAGGTGTTTTCATTCATGAGAGCTCTGCCCCATAAACTATTTTTTCTAACAGCCCTGCTACATTTTTATTGCAGCATTTTGCATACTAGGGTTTCTAGCATCACAACTATTAAGACAATGATTTTATAATGCTTATTGAATGATTCACCACCAAGCAAGGACATGTCATGGCCGTTTAATGTATCTATGGTTAAGGAGTGCTTGTACTAAAATAACAGTAAAGACTGCTTATGATAAACTTACGTTTAGGGCGGGCTAATCAAGGACATGAACATGCTATTGGCTCAGAATGTATTTGCTTGTTTGTTTTTGTGCCTTTGAGTCAGGGTTGACACCTGGCAATTGCAATTTTCTAGGCAAGGGTTATAGAAACTGTGTGTCCTTGCCGCCTTCCTAGGGCTGAGAGTGACTAACTCAAGGTTACCTAGCTGGCTTTGTGACTAAGATAGAACTAGAATTCACAGTCTCCTGATTTCTAGCCTGGTACCTTAACAAAAAATGGTGGACAGATTATATGATGCAGTGAGAAAGTAGGGATCTAAAAATCCATGTAGTAAAGACCAAAGAGAATTGAATTTGTAAGAGAAAGTAAGACAAAGTTTTACATTAATAGCAAAAAAAAAAAAAAAAACTAGCGCAAACAAATGAAATGTTGTTCTTCAGAAGCATGTTTACTAAAGATGAAAAAATGGATAACAGTGATCTGTTGCAACAAGTGAATATATATATTTTTTTAAGTCAAAATGCCTCTGAATGAGTGTCTTTGTGCCAGTTTGTTGCATGCAAGTGAGAGGTATGATACATAAAAGATGAATGTAATGAGAATGGATTACTAAAGAAATGTATGGTAAAACAAGATCTAGAGGGGGTCAAGAATGAATGGATTAATTTAATGTAGACTGAATACAATTAGTAACCAGTATGAAAAACTGTTACTGGGAGTAGTCAGGTAGAAAAACTAATGAGGATCAAATTACAAATCAGGTCTAAGATGTAAGAATGAATGAGCTGATGAGGATAAGAGAAGGTCCAACAAAAGCATAGTTGGGTGGAATTGATAAGAGTCTCAAAAAGGAACTGGTTAAAAAGTACAAAATATAACATATAAAGCCATGTGTAGCTGTGGCAAGGAGCAAGGGTAGTCTCTGAGTCTAGAAATATACGGAGAGATATAGTGAATGGTTTCCGGAATTTTCATCAACATATATGTAACTATGCTTCCTTCTCTCTTTTTTTACACATTTCTTAATTCCTCTTAAGACTCCTTAAAAGGGATTCGATTCCTTTCTTTCCCTTCCCTTCCCTTCCCCTTCCTTAATTCCTTTTGCTTACTATTTTTACTCTGTTCTTGTAATATTGAGAACAACTATATGATGGCTTAGTATGCATGTCATTTCAAAACTTTCAATTTTTTTCTACAATCAATTTTTATCATGAATTGAGAGCATACTGTTCTAATCTGTCCTGTGATGATGTTACATGAATTCTCTTATGATTTCCTTGGGTCAACTTGCTTAGAGAAAAAAATTGTTGGGTGTATTCCTCTCCCATTATTTTAAGTATTTTTGTATAGTACCTGTTTTATTTTTATACAGCTAACCATAATACACGTTGTCCCTTGAATATGATCCCCCGAAAAGATGTAGTGGTTTCTCCCATTTTTAATTCAAGGCCGATAGATGGGAGCTACGACCGCCCCTCCGTGCTACAATGGAATGTGTACTGGTGGACTGTACCATTCTGCTCTATCCTGAGAAAATCCTAAGCAGAAGACATTCCGATGGAAGTGCTACCCTTTACACCCAGTGCTGCTACTTACTTGCTGAGGAGGCTGCATATAGCTCTGGGGTTGCAGGACCTGCTGGGCTGGTGCCGTGTGCCCTGAGGCAGAGTAGTTGGAGGCAGTGATTGGCTGTCCTGGGGAAGCCATGATGAATCCTGTCTGCTGAGGATGCTGGGGCATGATTGGCTGCTGGAACATGGCGGAGGACGGATCAGGGGCTTCACTGGATCCTTGGCGGCTGAGGCTGATCTGTCCAAAGGGATTGCTGAGCTCATCAGCCTGTGGCCAAACAAAGGAGAGAGAAAAAATTAAGTAGAAAAACTGGCCTCGGGGTTGTCTCCATTAGCATGCACAGAGTGCCAGCACCACCTGCCAGCACAGTGAAAACAGCATCAAGGCACCAACAAAGCATACCAGTGAGCAGGGATACGAGCCCCTTTTTCGGAAGGCTGAATAAGAAAATCACATGCACCAAGTAGGTGGAGAGTGGAGAAAGGGAAAGAGAAAATCCAACAGTGTCACTTTAGCACCTTGATTCATCACCTCACATGATAATCCTATGCTAACCTTTATACCAGACATACTTAAGAACTATTGTTCAGCTCCACAAATTAAAAAAAAAATCAGAATGAAAAACAATGAAGTACAGATAAGCATTTCTACATCATTAAGTTAAAGCCATCACAAAGTGCTCAGGGAGGAAATGATACTTCCATTTTTGCCAACTAACAGTCTAAATGCCACCTTGGAATTTGCATTGCAATTGTGGGAATAAGCTGGGAAAATGCAGAGTCCAACCTAGAAACAATCAAAGAAGACTAAATGACTACTTGGGCATTCCTAAATTATACAATGTGTTTGCTAAAAAAAACACCACCACCAAAGTAACACATTTTAAAAGATGATTTTTATAGACTGGCAGGCCACCACCGCAAACCTTGCAAAATGGGTAGACCTTGATCTGGAGAAGGAGAGAGTCATTTTAAGGAATTATTGCCTGTTTTCAAATAATAGTAAAGGTGGGGAAAGGGAACAGAAACAAGGCAGGAGGATTCGAGAACTGAACATCAGCGATTCCTTCAAGTTATTATGCTTATTTGATATAAGAACCTACTTCCTGTGATGGGAATTAGCTTAAAATGTGAGAGTAATAGGTTATTTAGTCTTCAATTAGGGATTAAGATTTATGAGACTGTTATGTGCTGTTGTAAATTTGATCGCTAAATGAAACTGTTGTAAGTCGAGGACTACCTGTAAGGTGTTCCTGAACATGCAGCCTCACAGTGGCAAAAGGTAGCATCTGTTTCCCTCTCAGTTTCTCTGTAAACTGCTTGCTAATCTAGAATTGCTACTGAACTACTATTCAGTATATTATCACAATGTGTGTTTGGAAGAATTGGGGTGGAAGGGCAGGGGTGACAGAGGAAAGTGAAATGCAGCTTTGCACTCTTATCATGCTTGTATCTGTCCAACTGATGAACAATTATCATCTTTTCAATTCTCTTACTTCTCACATCCTAAGATCATAGAGCACTGCACACCAAAACAACTAGACACAAAAATAGTTTTTCCCTTGAAAGCCATCACTCTGCTAAACAAATAATTCCCTCAACACTGTCCATCTATTTACAAAGTCTGCACTACTATTACTGTTAATCTTCTTATCACTCCTTATCACCCATCCCCTCCCACTTGTGGCTTTATGACTGTAATCTTGTTGCTTGTATCCTAATGATTTATATTGACTGTTTCCTAGTATGATTTGATTGCTTATTGTACCGTATGACTATCATTAAGTGTTGTACCTTATGATTCTTGACGAATGTATCTTTTCTTTTATGTACACTGAGAGCATTTGCACCAAGGAAAATTCCTTGTGTGTCCAATCACACTTGGCCAATAAAAGAATTCTATTCTATTCCATTCTATCAGCTATAGTCTGGGGAAAAGCATCAGAAAAAAAAGGAAGCTTCTTTTGGGAGTGAGAATAGTGTGAAGCAAAATTATCCACCAGCCATCACTCCTTTTAGTAGTATGAAGTTTTTGTCATACACAATCTGCCTCAGAAATGGAGGATATGGAAAAACTGCTGCCCATTTAATAAGCAAAGCAAGAGAGAAAGCAAAGGTCACTCATTCTGCACAATCTCATCAGGAAGACAAGAGAAAGGAGTGCCATCTGATGGCTGAAATGACCAGGATGTTGTTATTTGCAAAATACTAGGCAGCTACCTTGGATACACACATTTGCTTTACCATTAGCATGTCTGTCATTAAGGAGTTTGGGATCTAATATGAGGAGCTGCTAAAAGGGATTTTAATTCAGACACAGAATTGAGCAGCATCCTATAGAGAGCCCACAGCAAGCTTCCAGTTCAAATGAGTCCCCTGTTTCTTTTCAGGTTTATTTCCTATATTCCTTTCAGTGCAAAATTTTGTGGTTTTTTTTTTTTTTTCTTCGGGAAAAGAAGACTTTTGAACTTATGCCATCACAGGGAAGCAATTGAGAAGTGGGGTTGAGGGCAGTTTCTGAATGCATACCAGGCGACGAATAAAGGTGTTTATTGCAGGTAGACTTGGGAAAGCATTTCCAGCTTTTACAGGGCAAAAGTTAACTCATAAAAATGATGTTAAAGCTAACACCCTTTAGAAGAAGAGGAGGCTATTCGACACTGAGCTGAGGAAGAAGCCTTGTCTTACCAGATGAAAAAACAAGCAAAACTCCCAAAATATCTAAACATGTTCTCTTTCTGGTCTCACTCATCACTTATTCCTGCATTTTTTTTTTTTAAACAGAGACTGGCATATGTAAGAAATCTACAGCTATGTATTCTTCAGAGCTGCTCCCTTCATTTCTCTAACAAAAGGCAGACATAGCATACACTCTTATAATCCTGTGCAGGAATTGGGGTGGAGAGGCAATGAAAAACATGGCCAGGATGAGAAGGTGGACTCTGGTCCTCTGTGACATTACAGGCACTCTTCAAAAGGCAAGCAATGCCCAGAGTCCGTCAGAGTTGGGCAGTTATAACAAATTTAAATAAAGTGTTTTTTAAAATCAATGTAGAAAAATACTCTGGGTCTGCTGGTTTGGAAACTACATCTTACTTTTCAACGCTATGATATCGTGGTCTAGAAAATGGTTAATATATTTGATACCAAGATACCAGTGTTCAACTTCTGAATGGAGCTCACTGTATAAATCCTCCTTTCCCTGCAACCTACATATCACGATTACCGCTGTGGAGATAAAGCCATTTTTGGCCCCTTGAGCTTTCAAAGGAAAGATGGGATATACAATAAATGCAATAAAGAGCAGCAGTTAAAATGACCGCCATTACCATAATAATAACGTCCTTCTGGAGATAACATTTGGATCTCATGCAAGCATGTAGTAAAAGCCCATACCTGTTGCATTATAAACAACTGCTGTACCTTGAAAGTATCTTAAAGCAGTGATCCCCAACCTTTCTGGTTTAGCAGCCCAGCAGGAGAGGGAGAGGGAATGGTTCTGTGTGACTGGCCGGCATGCGTGTGACTTCAAGCGCCCTCAGCTTGTGCAAGTGGAGCTGTGCATACCTATACTCATCTGCTACTTATGCAGCCCGGTTCAGAACCAGGCTGTGGGTCAGGGGATTAAAATGAAGCCATAGATAGTGGTGGCAGTGTGCAGTAGTGTAATAATATGTGGAAAGACCTGGGCAGAACAAGCCAAATAATGCTGCCAAGGGAGCAATCAAATAAGCAATCAAATCAGGGGTGGGATTCTACCAGTTCGTACCTATTCGCTAGAACTGGTTGTTAACATTCTAAGCAGTTCGGAGAACCGGTTTAGTCAGAATAAATTACTGGCCTAATCCTGTAAGGAAGGCAGGAAGGAAACATTCTGGTGTTGCTTACAGAAACTGTCTCTCCGTTAACCCTTATTACATTCTTGGCAGGACTAGACTTCCTGTCTCAGGAACTTCTCTGGAGTTTTTTCCCCCTCCTTTGCTGGTACTTTGCTTGTGTGGAGAGATCATTCAAAGTTACAATGGCACTGAAAAAAGTGACTTATGACCATTTTTCACACTTACAACGGTTGCAGCATCCCTACAGTCATGAGAGGCCAGGTGAGAAGATGCGTGCCTCGATGATATTGAGCTGGCCACACCCAGTCAATAACATGACCACCAAGCCACGCCCACCAACTAAGCTACGCCCACTGAACCGGTTGTTAAAAAATTTGAATCCCACCCCTGAATCAAATACAGCATGCAGCTAGATAATTGGGCAGGCAAGAGGCTCAGAGAGACCCTTCCTAGTTTGTTGTGTGTTAAAGGAAATAGGAGGAGGAATTATACTTTCAAACTGGCAAGATTCTGTAGCTTTACAACAAAGTAGAAATAGTTCAAATGGTTGTATTTGCGAGAGCCTCGGTGGCGGAGTGGTTAGAGTGCAGTACTGCAAACTACTTCTGCTGACAGCCAGCTGCCTGCAATTTGGCAGATCAAATCCCACCAGGCTTAAGGTTGACTCAGCCTTCCATCCTTCCGAGGTGGGTAAAATGAGGACCCAGATTGTTGGGGGCAATATGCTGATTCTTTAAACCGCTTAGAGAGGGCTGTAAAGCACTATAAAGTGGTATATAAGTCTAAGCGCTATTGCTATTTCCTGGTTTGTTCTACCTAGTAAGGCTGGCAAATAGTTTAATGCCATGTTACAAGAAAAGTCCATCTATCGTACCTTGCTCCCTTTAAAAGGCTTCCAAAAGTGGTTTATAAGATCAGTTTACAATACATATGTGAATAAACAAAGCAGAAATATACGTAGAGAGAAAAGACAGCAAGATATAGGGTTTTTAATACCATATTGTACTGCTGGGGTGGAGAGACTGGCAGGAGGACTTGGGGACAGGAGCTTGGAGAGTACTGAACTGGCTGCGGAGAGGACTGCAATGCTGGGACCGGCTAAGAGATGAGCAGGAAGGGAAAAGGGAGGGGAGAAGGGGAAGAAACAGGCATGAGAAAAAGGGTGGGGGGAAAAGGAGAGGAGAAAAGGTAGAAGGAGGTTAGTAACTGTATATACATACAGATAAGCAATTTAAAAGCCCCAACAGCAATTGAGCTATTCCCTCACCCGCTCCCCATCTATTTTAAAGAGAAGAAAAAGAGAAAGTAATGGGTGCTCTGGAAAATGTTTGCTTAGAGGGAAAGGACAGGAGGAGTTGCATGGTCTTGGATCTCTGGAGAACCTGAGATTATATACATATTTTTTTCCTAGCATTTTCCCGCAAGGCAAATACCCCAGCAGAAGCAATTGTGCATAAGTCCAGCCAGCCTCATAAAAAATAATGAGTTAGTCTACCAGGTTTTGAAAACACTGCAAAATTCAGGAAGCAAGCTTATATCTTAGACCATCCTTCCTGATTCTTTGCAAAGGAAAGCTTTGCAAAGTAGTTTCAACTCCAATCAGAACAACGGTTTATTTCTATGTGGGAATTTTTACACAATCCGCAATTCTACCCAGCCCACTAGGCTGGAACAATATACATTTAAAGCAACTCAGAATAAATGAAAGCTTACTTATTCAAAATGCTTGTTGTTGTTTTTTTCTCTTTCTTCAGAAAGCAAAAGGGGATAAATATCACTGGATGGTCTAGATCAAGGGTGTCAAACTCACGCTGTCATGGTAGCGTCACATGACGTATGAAGACTTCTTTTTCCCCTGCACTAACTATGGTGTGGGCCTGGCCAGCGTGTGACGCATCCAGCCCGCGGGCAGGGAGTTTGACAGCCCTGGTATAGAGGGTTGCAGTTAAGTAAGGGGAATAAAATGGAGTGAATAGTTGATAAGTCATTTTGCAGATGTCTCATAAGCTTTTAGGAAACTATCAAAAGGTCTGTACATTCTAACAAGTGAAGTAAGGAAAGTAAACAAAAGGGCCTACCCCAACCTGGGCATCATCATCCAGATGGATGTACTTCAATTTCCAAAACCGTCAGCATCAGCCATGCTGGCTGGTAGGAGGATTTAACAAGTTGAAGTCAATACATTCAGAAATTGCTCAGGTCAGGGAAAGCTGAAGCCCTCCCATAGGTTTAAAAAATTATATTGCTTCTGGTTCTTTTTCTACTTGGAAACATGAAGGACTAGAAACCAGAACAAAAGAGGTTCCCTTTTCAGACACAAATACAAAATATGCCTTTTGAGGATGTGCTATTAGCTGGGATGGAACCCTGGAGGTCTTTAGCAAATAAGATGACTAACTTTAACAAATAAGGGTGATGAAGCTAGTTCAATTACATCAATAAGATTATGAAGTTCAAAGATAAAAAGGCAACGTTGGCTGTAAATGAAAACACATTAACACAATTTACACTTTATATCTCCTTCCATCCCATTTCTAACTTTACATAAATTACCATGCCTAATGAAAAGTTCTGGAAAATTTGCTTCCTTTGTGCTTGCCTTAATATAAAATAGAATTTCCAAAAGCATTATTGCTCTTTAAAACCAATAGGAATGCTTATATCCCTTCCCCCTTTAAAATGAATGTACTGCCTCTCAATCCAAATAACAAAATCCTTCTCTTTCTCTAATCATAAGTTCCATTCTATATCATAAAGTTATGTACAAAACTGTAACATAGTAAATATTTATGCATTCATCTATTTACTTATATCCTGTCTTTATTACTTTTATAAATAACTCAGGATAATGAACATAATACTTCTTCCTCCTATTTTCCCACAACAATAAAATAAAATATAGCACCAGTAGAATAAATATAGTAGCCACAACAATAAAATAAAATATACTGTAGTACCAGTAATTTATGTCCAATGAAAAAGAGACCTTTGGGCTACAATTCTTCATCTAGAATAGAACCACTGTATAGTGAAATATTAATGCAATATCAGGGGTTTTCAATTCAATGTATAGAATGTGAAGGATGTCTGTTTGTGTTTATTTTCATAGTCATAATGTACACAGAAGGTGGTATTTAATTTTGTTGTATGAGGTTCAATGACAATAAAGTAAAGTAAAGTAAACTAAGCTAACATATGTACTCATAATGTAAAATTCTTTTCCATGAATTTGTACTTGGCTTTAATTAATGGCCTTCAAACCCTGGATAGCTGAGGTCTGTACTCTCTCCCATGCTACAGTTGAGGATACACAGACCATTAAAAGGGAAAAGGAAAAAAAGAGGACGAAGGCGGTGCCTAGAAGGGAGAAAACCTTTTTCATTTTTTTTCTCATAAAATATAGTATCTATCTGACCAGCTCAATCTGACAAGATTGGTACACTTCAGGTTCCGTCAATTAAACAATGCCATCTATTGGGACCACAGAAACACACAACCGCTCACTCTTGCTCTCTCTCTCTCTCTCTCTCTGTATTGGTTTTAGGTTTTTCTATTGTTCCTTATTTTTAAATGTTTTGAACCACCCAGAATCCCTGGGAGTCAGGTGGCATATACATTTTAATCAGCATTTGGACTAAACTAGTAACTATATGCCGAGGTCCTGCAAGCCATACATACATCTTACAATGAGTCACGCATTGTTTCTTTGCGGCAAAATAAACTCAGCAGGGCGAGGTATCAGGGCAGGAGTCATCCATGATAACATGACTTGACAGTCCTCCTCTTGATCTAGTTTGAAGCTGAAGAGGTATGGACACCCTTATCATCACCTATTTAGAGCAGCCACAAGAAATATAAGTGGTACCAACAAGATGCAACCAAGGAGCAAGGATGAGCACGCTCCTTAATTCAAACCTGTATTTTCTATCATGCAAGCTCAGGAAAGGAAGTGCTGGCAGCTGCAGTCTGTGCACTCATGCCTGATCTGGGGCATCTTTTTCGCTTCAGACCTTATATCAAGCACGTCCCTAATGAAGAATCTAAAGAATTAAGGGGCCCTTTCTTTGTATTTCTATTGATGCATCCTGAAAACGTCCTTGAGGGGGAAAGTTCCTCATTGCATTTCACTACATAAGGGGTGTCAAGCTCGTGTCGTCATGTGACATATCGTGACATTTCCCCTTCCTTAAAATGGGTGTGGGTGTGGTCAGTGCATGACACATCCGGTTTTATATATATATATATATATATATATATATATATATATATATATATGTGGATCTTTGGTTCTTCGGGTTTTCTCCCGTGTAGAATTGGAAATATCTAGGCGACCTTTCGATGAAGTCTCATTCATCATCTTCAGGCTTGTGTCTTCGGCCTTGTGCTTCTCAGAGTAAATTACTCTGAGAAGCACAAGGCCGAAGACACAAGCCTGAAGATGATGAATGAGACTTCATCGAAACATGTGTGTATATGTGTGTGTGTGTGTGTATGTATGTATGTATATATATATATATATATATATATATATATATATATATATATACTTTGTATTACAACACCCTGTAAAGCCCCAATTAAGGGAGAAAGCATACTGCTTTCTTTTCTGTCTTTCGGCTCATCACCAGAGACCATACCGACAGAAAGCTATTTGTTTCGTTGCCTTTTGTTTACATGTGTGTAAGGTTTTTAAGCTGATAATTTTAAATAATAAATAAGGGAGACTAGTATAGATCTAATTGGGGCTTAACAGGGTGTTGTAATACAAAGTATATACTTATTCCCCTGCCTGAGCTGATAAGGAGAGAGCCAGTGGTGTAGTGGCAATTACAACTGCCTCACATGTAATACTTCCCTGGTTCGAATCCCAGTAAGGGTATGGCTAGCTGAAGAGAGCTAACTAGCTCGAAATAGATCTATACTAGTCTCCCTTATTTATTATTTAAAATTATCAGCTTAAAAACCTTACACACATGTAAACAAAAGGCAACGAAACAAATAGCTTTCTGTCGGTATGGTCTCTGGTGATGAGCCGAAAGACAGAAAAGAAAGCAGTATGCTTTCTCCCTTAATTGGGGCTTAACAGGGTGTTGTAATACAAAGTATATACTTATTCCCCTGCCTGAGCTGATAAGGAGAGAGCCAGTGGTGTAGTGGCAATTACAACTGCCTCACATGTAATACTTCCCTGGTTCGAATCCCAGTAAGGGTATGGCTAGCTGAAGAGAGCTAACTAGCTCGAAATAGATCTATACTAGTCTCCCTTATTTATTATTTAAAATTATCAGCTTAAAAACCTTACACACATGTAAACAAAAGGCAACGAAACAAATAGCTTTCTGTCGGTATGGTCTCTGGTGATGAGCCGAAAGACAGAAAAGAAAGCAGTATGCTTTCTCCCTTAATTGGGGCTTAACAGGGTGTTGTAATACAAAGTATATACTTATTCCCCTGCCTGAGCTGATAAGGAGAGAGCCAGTGGTGTAGTGGCAATTACAACTGCCTCACATGTAATACTTCCCTGGTTCGAATCCCAGTAAGGGTATGGCTAGCTGAAGAGAGCTAACTAGCTCGAAATAGATCTATACTATCTCCCTTATTTATTATTTAAAATTATCAGCTTAAAAACCTTAAACACATGTAAACAAAAGGCAACGAAACAAATAGCTTTCTGTCGGTATGGTCTCTGGTGATGAGCCGAAAGACAGAAAAGAAAGCAGTATGCTTTCTCCCTTAATTGGGGCTTAACAGGGTGTTGTAATACAAAGTATATACTTATTCCCCTGCCTGAGCTGATAAGGAGAGAGCCAGTGGTGTAGTGGCAATTACAACTGCCTCACATGTAATACTTCCCTGGTTCGAATCCCAGTAAGGGTATGGCTAGCTGAAGAGAGCTAACTAGCTCGAAATAGATCTATACTAGTCTCCCTTATTTATTGTTTAAAAATTATCAGCTTAAAAAACCTTACACACATGTAAACAAAGGCAACGAAACAAATAGCTTTCTGTCGGTATGGTCTCTGGTGATGAGCCGAAAGACAGAAAGCAGTATGCTTTCTCCCCTAATTGGGGCTTAACAGGGTGTTGTAATACAAAGTATATATATATATATATATATATATATATATATATATATATATATATATATATATATATATATATATATATATATATATATATATATTTTGGAGGTTTTCGTGGGTATTTGTATGTGGATCTTTGGTTCTTTGGGTTTTCTCCCGCATAGAATTGGAAATATCTAATATTAATTTACTCTGAGAAGCACAAGGCCGAAGACACAAGCCTGAAGATGATGAATGAGACTTCATTGAAACGTCGCCTAGATATTTCCAATTCGAAAACATACACACACACACACACACACGTGTGTGTGTGTGTGCAGGTCTTGGCATGTTCGGGTCTTTTCCTGTGTAAAATTGAGAGTATCTTGGCAACGTTTTGACGAGATCTCACTCGCCATCTTCAGGCTGGTGCTGTAAAGTTTTTCATAGGTCCTGGTCAGTTGGAAGCACAAGACCAGGATGTCAAAACAATAGAACTCAGAAGGTCATCACACAGCCCATTACCCAAGTTGTTACAACACAGGAGGCTGATAGACTCACAGCCAATACCTCAGCCACACATGTTTTTAAGAAAAAGCCAACCAATCTGCAAACATTAACTCCATCAACCAATCAAGAAATGACAACACAGCCAACCTCCCCACCAGTATATATAGGGAGACAGCAGCTCAGATCACGCTTTTCTCACACAAGCGTGAAGCCGAAAGCACCAGCCTGAAGATGGCGAGTGATACACACACACACACAGACACATACATATGTTTTCGTAGATTTTCACGGGTACAGGTATGCAGGTGTTGGCATGTTCGGGTCTTTTCCCATATAAGATTGAGAGTATCTTGGCGACGAGTGGGACCTCGTCGAAATGTCGCCAAGATACTCTCAATCTTACACGGAAAAAGACCTGAACATGCCAAGACCTGCATATATATAGGTGTGTGTGTGTGTGTGTGTGTGTGTGTGTGTGTGTGTATAACCAGAACATTTTGAAAAGGAAGATAAAAATCTCCTACTCAAATGTCTGAGGGTCACCTCAGAATATACCTGACAGGAAGCCAGGCATGTCCCAATTTTGTGCTACAATCTAAGTAGAAGACAGACCGTCAAAAGGAGACTAGCACAAGGTCACAAACATTATTCAAGCTTCGTACAAACATCTGCAAGTGCTCCACTGGCCATCACTTCCTTAGTGAGAGCCACAAGAAGAGCTCACCACTCAGTGGTAACGTTGAATGATGACTCACCTGTGATATGATGTGATTAGTCATTGCTGGCTGTTGCTGTGGTGTGGGTGGAAGCGGCTGCTGCTGCAGTTGCGGAGCGGCACACGGCAAGAGGCTTCGGCCAGGCTGCACAGAGGAGACTTGACTGCAGGCTTCAGGAGTACTTAGAGAGAGACCTTTGTTAAAAAAACAAAACAAAAAACAAAATGGAAGTGGGTAACTTTGAGCAAAGAGTCTGCTTTTTTGTTTCCCTGAAAGAGGTGGTGCCAGGGCTCAAGAGAGCCTGGGGAAAAAAAAACAGAAGGATTCCAACTCCTAGACTGTATGCAGAAATGTGTCCTTCTTGGTGCTCTCTGAGCTTGTAAAACCATTAGTGCTGGTATCTCTAGCAGAGCATCAAGGGCTCCTCGTTTCAACCCTGAGCTACAAATATTCTCCTTAATTGGAGGAAATGCGTCAGAACATACCCCATTTCTACTCAAACCTTACTGTGATTAATTTACCTGATTGAGATATTCTATGGATTGATGCTCAGCCTTTAGCTTCATTGAAACCTGTATGATAAGTTCAGGTTGTTTTACTGATTTCGCTACATTCTTCTGAGCATCTCTGAAGAGTTTAGAAAAAAATAGCTTCACAAGCAAATTCATGATAGAAAAAGGAAAATTGTGCAATCTTCCACCACTGAAACATCTCTTTGGGATGTACCAGAAATCATCTGATCATGAAACAGCCTCTTGTAAAGTTATAATACTTCTTATCTTTTGATCTTGACCATGATAAATTTTATTACCACTACATTTGACATGTTGAGGACAGAATGGGATGTTCCAAGGACATAATGTTTTAACCTTGAAATGATTAAAAATAACATCCTGCATAATCCTATCTAGCACTGAAAAGAGTACTGTGAATATCATCCAAATCATATTCTGCAATACAGTAATATAATAAAGCAAAGCTGAATTAGGACATTTCTAGCTTCCTCAGAAATCTTTAAAAGTATTTGGGGGGGGGGGGTTGAGTCTCTCTCTCTCTCTCCACTTCCTTCCTCCCTCCCTCCCTCCCTCCCTCACACACACACACACACATACCCCATCTCTACTACTATATTTTTCTTGGTAACAATAAATATATTTACTCCAAAAGTAAAGATTTCCATTTAGGAAGAAATGGTTCATAATAAGTGTAATCCAGAAGATGAAAAACAACATGTGAGCAAGCCATTCCTATGTGTACGATACATTTCAGTCAAAGAATCTGGTAAAATTAGAAATACTTTTATACTGAGTGTTGATTTGAATCAGTTTCATTTAGTGTTGCACTCTGTCTCCAGATCCTTTTAAAAACACATTAGCTGTACAATACATTTACTTCAAGTAGCATGTGGGTTTTTAAGGGAAAATCTCCATGGCATCCAATCAAGATGCATTTTTCACCTTTTTTAACACAAAACACAAAAATGGACACATGTAAGTTTAAGCCACTGGAGAAAAGCGTGGGTGGGGGGAAGAGATAAAGTAAAATATGCACCAGGATATATATTTTACGTACGTTGGAAAATAATGTTTATCTTCAGTGATGTTCCAATAGGTCAAATGCATCAATTCACAATAGAGTCATACTACAAAACAGATTCAGACTAAGTTTCTCACTATATTATACATCATAATTGATTTTCTTTTATTACAGGAGGTCCTCAAATTACAATGGCAATCAGGGCCGGAATTTCTGTCGCTAAGTGATGTGGTTGTAAAGCTCGACATCACATGATTTGCATTGCTTAGCAACAGCAATCCTATTACACACCCCATTGTCATTGTTAACCAACTCCCAAGGGTCATTAGCTGAGAACCTACACTAATTCAAAACATTCCCATTTTGGTCCTTCCCATTCCAAACTTCAGTTCTTTTAAGTTAAGAGGCTACCTCCCCTTCAATTCCCTCCAGCAGCCTATTTCCCCCCTTCTCCCTGATTTCAATCCTTCTCACTACCCTGCACCCTACCTTGCAGGACAGCGAAACAGCTCCCAAACTGTGCAGCTTTTGGGCTCCTCGTTGCACTGCAACTCGGGGCCTTATTGGCATGCCACACTCTGGAGCTACAAGAAGCCCGTGAAGTGCAGTGCAGCTCAAGGCTCCAGTTGACCCAAGAAGCTGCAAAACAATCATTTTCAGCTTTTCAAAGGCTGCCTGGCATTCTAGAGCCCCTTTAAGAGGCTGGCTGGGTTTAGGCTTGTCCTCTCACTTTTGCCTTTTAATAAGTTTGTGATGGGGAGTGCGATCTGCACAAATGACTTGGCAGTAAAAATTGGCGAAACCTAGAAAACTCTATAATTGCTTACAGAGCAGCATCACAGCGCAAAACAGCAGCCGTCCTAGGAAACCTCAGCCGCCCCAACCCAGAGACACGGAACAAAGCCCCTCCGCTACAGCCAACTTTGACATCCTAAATTCTGCAGTTCTTCCCACCCTGCGCTCTAACCCTCCCAGCAGGCCTCTGCTTCCGTTTTGTTCATACCACTGTTGATGTGGTATGACTAGCCTGGTCCTTCAATGAAACAGCTGGTGGCCATTTGAGGCCCTCTTCTGAAGGTTTCGCAAAAAACTGCCATGTGTAACCTTGGGAAGAAAGCCTTGGGGAGGGTCAGGTTGAGCATGCTTGGTCACCAGTGGGAGCAAGAGAAGGACAAAGGCCAGTGTGGATAACAGAGCACAGGGGCTACAGAGCGTAGGGACCAAGAAGGCAGAGATTTTTGGGGGGGAGGCAGGCAGATGGGGGAGCTGAAGTGTTCCTGAAATCATACGTTTGGGCAGGCTACCAAGGGCCCAAATTTCGATCACATGACCTCGGGAGCTCTGCAATGGCTGTAACAAGGGCTGGGTATATGTACTGTTCATTCAATGTAGCCATTATTTTAAAGTAAAATTTCAGTTTAAAAATTGGGAAAAAATTTAAGTCTCTTAGAGCTTTGATTCTGCCTGCAACCAAGATATGGTGCCATCCCAAAAGTGGTTAATAAATATTCTTGACAGAATATGAGACAGCCCAAATCTACACAGTAGGCCTCAAGGATAAAATTGGATTCCAAATCTTATACAATCAAATCAAATATTTGGCCTGGAAGAGGGGGAAAAAAAAACCAGGATCTGATTATCATCCTATTCTGTATTCCTTCCTCTGGATTACCCTAAAATGAATCCTTTTTTTAATCTCTGGCAAACTTAATACTCTAAACAAATTCCCCTCCCTTCAAAAACCCCTTTTCTTTTCCCTGTACAAAATTCTGTTTATGACTGTAATGGTATGACCATAATTACAGTGGCATTTGAGCAACAGTAGGCACTAACTAGTTTTTACTCCCACAGGCATTCTTGCAAGGGACAGAATTATCACCACCACTTCCCCTGATGAATGCCGAAGGATTCAGGAAATATATTACATTTATTTATTTTAAGTTAGAGCCAACAACCAACACTACGCAGATCTCAATCCATGTACTCCTTTGAATAATAGCACTAACCCTTATATACTGCTTCACAGTGCTTTACAGCCCTCTCTAAATTGTTTACAGAGTCAGCATATTGGCCGCAACAATCTGAGTCCTCATTTCACCGACTTCAGAAGGGTAGAAGGCTGAGTCAACCTTGAGCTGGTTAAGAATCAAACTGCTGAACTGCTGGTGGTCAGCACTCTGCAGAATTAACCTGCAGTACTGCATTCTCCCCACTGTGTCACCATGGCTCCGCTTTGAAATATTATAATGTCATAAATATAACTGTTCTGCTTTGTTATAGCACTCAATGGTACCCACATTAGAAATTCACTTGTACAAGCTGACTGCTCTAGGGCCCAAGCATAACTCCACTTCTTTTATTTATCTCAGAAAATCACCGTATAATTAAAGGGCTGATACACATGGGAATGAGAATGTAAGTTTTTCCTAGGTGTTTCTGAGACTCATAGACAAGTCTATAGGACTCTTGTGGTATATACATCCTTATGATATTTGTGCATTGTGATTTAAACTGCGCATCCAATAAATAATCCAAAACAACTGTGTATGAAGCTGCTTTAGCCTTCCCATTTGTTATATGTCATATTTAGTTAACTATTCAGGTTAACCACCAAAAGACACAGAATGATGGTGTTATTACCTATTATAAAATGAATCAGCATGTTCTTAGCAATAAGTGGTCCCTATTCTTCTCATCTATGACATATGCAATTTTAAGAAAACCCAGAACACAGGGTTAAAATAAAATAAATGGAAAAGTAATTTGACATTTTGCTTTATATTTTACCTTCTGCCTCTTGCAGAATTAGAGAAGATTCTATACAATCATAAAATAAAAACATCAAACAAAAAGCCCCTTCCAAAGAGAAGTGCTGCATTTGGTGAAAATAAGTGGTCTTCGAGAACGGTTGCTATGCAAAAAGAAAAATTATAATTAAACAGACTTCTGTTGCAGGAACCCACCATCTAGTCTTCTTTAAAAGCATGTGAAGGATTCACGTGACACAGTCTCTGGTTAAAATATTTATGTTTGAAGGACAGAGAGAAAGAGAACCAAGCTTTACTCATTGGCATAAGAAGCCATAGGTTTTGCATGTAGCTATGCCATAAACATTTGTACAAGAATCTACATGATTCTTCTTTTCTACATTTCTCAGGGGTTGCTCCTAAGGAAGGAAGCATTTTTCATGTATTTGCATACCCAACATCAAGTATCTGAATAACCAACAGTTTCTGCACCGAGGAGGGATGGCTGGACAATAACATAAATAGTTCTTTCCAGTTCTATGACTGAAAGAAACATGATCGCCTTGATTATTAATCCAGTAAGCTTACAAGTGAAATGTGTTTTATCTACATCCCACTGATTGATGGGAACTGTACTCCAAAACATCTGATGTTTCCTGGTTGAGAAGTACCTGAGGGGCCAGGAAAAAAGAACTGGTAGCAGGGAAGAGGTTATGTAGTACTAGTACCCAATGAGCAAAATTCTGGCAATGAAGAGGCTTGAAGAAAGGGGGACATAATCAGAAACAGGATTAGAATTTCAACCTCCTGAAACCCAGTTGGGTCTGAAATGCCAACCCAGACACAGAAATTTCCTTTTTGCTGCTAATTATGCACTCAAACTCCTACGTTGAGGAGTAGGTAGCACCATCAAAATTGTATTCCGTATCACTCGGGTCTGTGTCTATTATGCTACTACACCAAAATAAGTCCAGCATGAAGGGAAATCCAAGCTGTGTGATCAAAATGCAGCACATCCAATACATTTAATTATACATCTCTCTGATAATACTTTACAAAATAGTACTTTTGTGAGGGCAGAAATAACTACTTGCTTAAAGCCACCCCATGAATTTGCATTCGAGACTTCCTATCCCACAGCTTCTGCCTTCAGTCACATTCCCACACAAGTTCTTGGTGTTCTTAAGAACTTTTCATTACGTAATATATTCATGTACAAGCTGCCATGCAGCACTCCTCCATCAGTCTCTCTTCACATGGGAATAATGTGACAGAAAATAATGGAAGGTGGAAAGGGATGAAACTTGGTTATTTGTGGGTTAATGATGGCCGAACAGTTAAAAGTAACCAATGGAGATATCACTAAAGGACCAACATAAAAGGAGCAGCATTTATTGTGTATTTTTATTACCGTTTTTTGTACAAATGAGATAGAAGAAATAAAAAAAATCTGAGAATATGAATCACTAAATCACCCAGCAACACAGTCTATTCTTGGTGCTTTAGTTGTGAACCACACTGATTATTGCATGCCTGCCTTGATGCTTTCTTCCGTGACTTAAAAGACTATGTGCACGGCTTAAAAATGGGTGTCAACTAGCTAGATGCCAAAGACAAAACAAAAATGTCAACATTCTTTGATGTGAAGACCAACTTTCCGTGCATCTGCGCAACCAGATGGGTGACAGGAGCTTTCTCCAACACCATGCTGACTATGAAGGCAAAGGATCATGTTCGTAAACAAGTACGCCAAATGGAAAATGCGGCAAAAGAAATAAACAAAGGCATATCGGTGCCTGCCCTTGAAGTAAACAGGGTGAGTAGATGGATGGTTAAATATGAGTCATCCCAAGTGCTGTAGGAAGCAACAGTGAGACAGGAGACACAGTGTTACTTTGTGCCATCCTCTCTATTGACACATCCCTATTTCTGAAGGTAAGAGGATGCATGAGTACATCTGTAAATGCATCATAAGTATGCTACATGATACTGCAGAGTGATGGAAGAGAATCTTGGAAGCGCATGTCCTTTCACCTGGATGGGAAAGAAATAACTAATATGCTGACTTACCCATACAAATAAGCAAGTACCAAAACACAGATGCTGATGACTGTTAAATAGGACTGAAGGAACTTCTCCATGTATCACTTCTCCTTCAGAAGTGTTAATGTTACCAACAACTCCAACCTGCTACCTTGTTGATATTTCAGATTACAGGCTGATCATTTCTATTACTGACATACTAGGTAGGTGAAATCACATTTCCTAGCCTTGTTTACCAGATGTAAGAGATGTAAAGTTCATCTTTCCCAACAATTTTTCAAGAGCCAGCATCATTTTGGATTGCATACGTGGAAGCTCATCAGTTTTTCTTATTATCTGTTTCTAGCTGGGAATGTCTATGGATATTCTCAGTCATCCAAGTCATGGTTGTGCCAAAGGTGCTTTTTCAAGCTTCTTGGGTGAGAACCTAAATGTCTTCAAAGGAAAACCAGAAAGTCCACTTTCCTCTTGAAAAAGCATCTTTGGGTCTAGCTGGGAGTGATTAGAGTTTTTACTGAATTACATGCCAATTAGATAAGAAGTCTCAGAATGAAATTAAAGAATCCTGAAGGGTGATTTTTTAAAAATCCAAGATAATTAGACAAGGCTTATTTTTGCACATCATTTTCATTGATAGCTATCATGTAACAGGGCTTCATGGTGTCAGGAGCCATCAACAGAGAAGCCTGTTCCAGATTGGTATGGTATGGTATGACCTATAAACAGTTCAAGAGGAAAAGGGAAGATTTAGCATTATCACTGCAATGTGAACATTCTTTAAAGCTGACACACCACTAACAAGGGGCTTCATGAAATCCAACAAATTAGGGCTCAGAAATAAAATGTCATTGTATTTAAAGCAGTTCTAACTGGATCAAAAAGACAGAAGATATTTTGTCAATATGGCCTGTGTTGTAGATAAGATCCAGACCCAAGCTGCACGTATCAGGCAGAGATTTACTTTTTCTCAACATCTTGATCATCTCTGGAATGGGACAAAAACCTTGATACCAGCTTGTTTCCTGTTGCAGGCTCTGTTTCTCACAACTGGCATGACTGCTATCTAGCACGAATGTTTCAGAGTGGTTTTCTAGCTGCCTCCTTTTGAATTCTATAGTGTTAAGCAGTGCCAATGTATAAGATGTGGGCTGGGACCCACTGGAGGGGAGACAGAGAGGATTACCTCCAAGATGTATTCATCCCAAACTTAAGAGTCTCTTATTTTACTTGAAGAGAGGCAAATGAAGAAGGAACAGATACCTGGCCTGGCAGTCCTGTTGGCGCCATTCCCTTTGCCAATGCCGCCAATGCCACCAATGCTGTCTCCTCGAGTCAAGATGGAAATGCCACTGAAGCTGCTGGCTTTGGTAACTGGAGGCCGCAGATTGCGCGCTGAGCAATCGGAGTCGGTGCTACTCCACGGTCGGGGCTCCAGGGATTTCATATCACTCTCTGTGCTGCTCTGGCGGCTGCCTGAAGCCCGGCTGAGCCCATCTCGGTTACCCCTGTGTCAGGGATGGCAACGGTTAAAGTCATTGTGGACCGGGAAAAGGCATAACATGTCTAAACATTCAAGATGTCTATGTTTTGGTATTGGAACAGCAGACAAATGAGCACGGGTAGCTTACACTGAAAAGAACCAGCTCAAAGCTACTGGTCTTCAAACAGACTAATGTGTAGACGAATGGACCTTACAGGCTGCTCTTGGAGAAATAGCCAGAATGGTCAGCATCACAATATTTGAAGACAATCTCAAGTCAAAACTGCCCTGCAGGTGCACTCATAACAAGTGCTCTAACCAAAAATGCAGGATGAGTTCAAGCATGCCTGTGTCCTGCCATCAGAATTCCGGTATCCCTCCTAACTCAGGTAGCAGGAATCTCCAGCTGCCCCTTTAATTTTAAGCAGTGTTAACTATTGGTGAGTAAACTGCAGCATGAGCATTATGAAACCTTTTATTGTGCTAGATAAAGATTGGAATTTTTTCCTCATGTAGTATGTACCTGTAACTGGTCCTTACAAACACTGTCAAAACACCTCAGGGCTCAAATCATAGAATCTGCACTGCATCACTCAACAAGAGCAAACGGGTGAGAATTGGGAGCATATCTGGAAACTTATGTGAAAATACTGGCAGTCTAGTTCGTATGTGCGAAGGTACAAATGGGGGAAAAAATATTGTTCCTAAATTTCAGGGCAGAATTAGACAGGTTAATCGGAGGAAGTTTATTAAAATTGCAGGGAGTTACATAACAGCGAGAACAGCATAAATATTTAGGCCTCCAAGAATACAGTTTAACAATGATTCTCCAAGAAAAACAATTCAGAAGTAAGTGGGGAAGGACAATCGAAGTATTTAATATTGAAAGTCATTTAGGAAAACTTAAATTGGCTAAAGGGACATTCATAGGTTTGGTACTGCTTGCCCAGATTGAGATTGTATTAGAATTCACATAGTTTAGAACTGAAATATACATAGCCAACACCATGTTGTATCCCAAGGCTTTACACAGATTCTTTTGGGTTCAGACCTCATGTTTACAATCCCTTGGAATAGAAGCTAATTGTTTTTAAATACCAAATGCCAATAAATTCAACTCTATTAACAAATTACTAATACTGGCATATAGTCATGGTTTAGATAAGAGTGCATTGAGAAGAGAAAAAAAAAGGCTCAGTACCCAATGATGGAAGAAGAGGAAAGGAAGGATTTATTGATCCAGTAGGTATAAAATGTGTATCGTTTTGCAGAGATGCTCTTTAGGTGTAACTATCTTAAATCTGTGGTCTTCGGTTTACTCCTATAATGTTTTACTTTTAAACTGTTAAGTTTAAAATGATTTGATCTTGTTGCAGCTGAAAGAGCTCTTAAAGGATGCTCATTAAACTTCACTGAATTTGTAGACAAACAGCTGCGTATTCACAATCTTCCTTCCTTCTTTTTCTCTAGGTGGATATCTTATTATCGAAGGTGATCAATTACAGGAGGAAATCCTCCAGCTTCTTTATGAACTCCATGTGTTCAATCTAGTTTCACATTAAGACTTATACTTGAATATAGAAATGGTAGCCCAGACACTGACACTGCTACTGCCAGGTGGCCACAATTTGAATAAAGGACTTCAGCCAGATGCAGAGATAACAGGAGACTGCCTTTCAGTCCAAAATAAACCCTCCCCTTCCCATCCCACCATCCATCCCCCTCCAAAAAAAACCCATACTTGCCAAGTTGAAAAGAGCAATTCAGAGTTTTGGTATTTTGCTTTCTCAATTCCCCCATCACATGTCAAGATTGGAAATATTGGGAACAGGTGATTTTGGTTTGTCAATATTAAAATGAGTACATCAGACTTTGGGGGGGGGGAGACCCTATTTCAACCATTTGAAAGGATTAGGTGGCAAAATGGACCCTAAACCTATTGTGGCAAATATTGAAGTCAGTTTATCATTACAGATATTGGCAAAAGAGACTATTCTGCTGATCTCTGTGGAATACAGAATGTACAGATAGATACCTACTGCACAAAGCCTGTATTACAGAACAATGGGGAGTTTTCAAACCAGGGAAGTAAACGTAGAACCTAAAGACTACCACAGTAAGAAAAGTTGTGGGGCGGGGAGAGAGATAGCCGTTAGTCATTGCCAATGGCTTACCAAACAAATGTTGAGTCAGTAAGTATTTTAATGTCTCCATTATTATCAGAACAGAACAGGAGAAATGTATCTACAGAAGAGATTAAACAACATATTCTGTAACCTGAATGTCAAGTTACAGAAACTGGCTGTATTTGAGATAACTAAGGCAACCTTCAAGCTTACTTTACAATAAGCCAGGGGGTTATTTTATCTAGACAGCATGGGAAGGAAAGTTGAAGAGTAGTGTTGATCAGTAATGTTCATTTCAAGATGGCTTGTCCAGAACAACTTTCACACATTAAGAAACCTCACTTGATTAACAACCTTTTATTACTGCTTACTAACTCATATCACTTCTTTATATAGGAACAGATACAAGCTTCAGAGAACAATGGCCTCCATGCTGTGTGTCCCCCAACAAGTTGAAATTCTTAATTGCATCTTACCAGTTGAATGGAAGTTGTCATGACTACAGAATAATTTCTTATCTGTAGGTTGTTTTGTTCTGGTTAGGTTTCAACAAATTATCCCAAAGATCTAATAACCAATCCTAAGAATGTTCTGGAAAGCACACAAGGCAACCTCATAAGGCAACTGAGTTCTATGGCTGTTGTTAAAGGTAACAGAACCAATGATAGATTCAGATGTGGGACACAGTAGTCTGAGAACAAATTCCTGTATGCATCCTACTGAACTGAGCAGCAGCTACAAAAGAATAATAACTCTAGTTCAACTCTGATAGGTACGGTTTGGACTTCAATGCTCAAAATTTGCTACTCAGGCCTTGAGCAAATATTATATTTTATAATTAGAAAGCAAAAGCGCTTACATCATGCCATGCAGACTGCTCTTATTAAAGTATACTAAAGCAGTCCACACAATTTAACTGCTTGTTTTCCCAAGATAGCAAAAGCAACATCAATAGATGAGTTACATGCTAACAGTAACCATGGAAAAAGAGTAACACAAGAGAAGAATGAAGAATTCCTTGATCCTGCTCCTATTTACAAATTTACTTCAAGAAAGAAGAAAATTACTGAATAAGCACAATTTAGGGTTTGCAAGGTTCTTTTCTCTTATATTCTTATTAAGGAACTTTAGAAAAAGTAATTAGGATTTGGTCCAATATATCTTGGACTCTGCAAATTCATTCAATGAATATTAGTTTTTAGACTTGACATTTTCCAAAGGTTTACGTTCTATTCAAGCTTAGGAATCATGGAGATATTATACTTTTAAGAAATTACAAACAAGATCTTTTCTTTTCTTTTTTCTTTTTCAGTCAGCAGTTTCAAGCCAAACAGATTAAAACTTTGAAATATTTAGTAAATCTCTTTGGTACAGTACAAAGAACTCCAATTACTACTACATTATAATTGATTTTTTTCCTTCCAAAGTCCTTCAACTTTAAACTACAAATCTCAGTATTTTTTTTCCATTTGATTTTTTATCAATTCATTTATGTCCTAATAATACCATCCCCAGCCCCCCCCCCCCCCCCAAAAAAAAAATAGCAGTTCTGTCTGGTGTGTTTTTCAGGTGTCTTTTCATCTGTATTTTAAAACCTGAGATTCTGACCTCCTCACTTTCTTTTTCACGTGTGTATTGCCAATAACCTTTTTTTAACAGAAAAGCCACGTTTTCTACATACATTTCAAAGTATATTTTTTCTAGCAATTTCATGGCATTGGTAAATACACTCTGGGCAATTCTACTGCAGCAGCTAATGAGATGATCTACATGTTCATCTTTGATCTTATGCAGTTGGTATTTGCTGCACTTTAAAACATGTCCAATTTGGCTTTGATGATTCGTAGCCTGTTGTGCTGCCATGATGGTTCTTCTGTACTTTTTTCTTTTAAAGAATTCCAGCTTTTAGCTGCAGCCAAGTCAAATATTGATGTGATTTTCCCTTCAATGTCACGTATACATTGACTATGAAGAAATTTAAGATTTTCTGGCATTAAATTAGTTTTCAGTGCTTCATTTTTGTAATCTTTGTATTATTATTATTATTATTATTATTTGCTATTGTTGATCCTTAGGATTGCTTTTTTTTTTCTGTGCTGCTGCTGCTATCCTCAACTTGCACTTGAGTTATTTTAATGAAATGACTGAAAGGAGCAACCTGAGACTGAATCTTAGCAAAACAGAAGTTGTTATTGACATATTCAACCAGGTCAAATGGCACTCATAAAGTGAACTTACTGAAAAGGCAGTGTGTGTGTGTGTGTTTGTGTGTGTGTGTGTGTGTGTGTGTGTGTGTAATCTAGGTGTTTTTGCTCTCATTTTCATAGTTTGGATGGTGTTTCTCCACCTAGCACTATCAGTAGAGCTCAACTGACCTTTGCCTCTTTGCTTTGGCAGTAAGCAGGCTCTAAACTTCAAAGTCTCCAAAATTATAATCATATATATTTACCCAAGATATTTTGCAAAGGCTCTGCCGCCCTGAGCAAAAGATGATCCCAAGATGGAGGGCCACTTCTCATAATGGCACCCTGAACAAATATAAAGCCCTGAAACCATCCTTGGGGACTTGGGGTGTGATGAGAAGGCACTTGGGTTTCTTAAATAAGTTGCAGCAATCTGGATGACTGGGCTTTTAAAGCTAATTTTGCTAGTGCAGTTTCAACATTTCCAAATGTGCGGCTGCTTTACGAATGTATGGCTTCGGGTCTTAGTTGATATTTACTTTCTAGACATCTCCAATGTAAGTTGCTACAAAGCATTGTGTTTGTGGACAGCATGTAGATGCTGAGATCTGGATCCTTCCCTTGCCACGTCATGTCTGAGAGGAACAGGAGTGGTCTGAGAGTGTACAGAGAGATTTCAAGAATCCCCCCCATTAGCCCATCCCTTCACTTATTTGAAGAAAGAGGTTGATGCCTGCTTTTATAATGCATTCCTGGATTCCAGAAAAAAAAAATCAATGTTGACTGTTATTATTGCTCTTGTTGTTCTTTTAAAAGCATAATTAAACTACAGTGAGAGGTAGACTTAACTTTCTCTCTTCATTGCAAAGGTTCTTTTCAAAGAATTGTTCAGCTCATCTACCCTGCTGGCACACAATGACTACTCCATCCCTTTGAAGAGAAAGGTCACAGATAGGTATAGAGCAACAGTTCAAAGCTATTAATCCCAGGCATCTTCTTCATACTGGGCTGAGAAAAACTCCGGCCTGAACCATCAATGAATGAATTCCTGTGAGACACAGCCAGTAGTCTTGAGGTGTTTGAATCAATGATCTCGCTTGGTATAAAGCAGCTTCCCTATGCTGAGCCATATGAAATTTATTTTAAGAGAACAAAAGACAGCTTAAAATTTGACCCTGTGCTTTTTTACTGACACCCACTTCATTACAATAAGGTTAAAGAAAAACAGCTGAATTACAAGATACAGAATTACGTCTTCTAGAACAGGGCTGTCAAACTTGATTTCCTTGAGGGCCACACCAGGGTTGTTTTTGACCTCGGAGGTTCGGGGGTGGTGGTGGCCAGGGGGCGTGGCTACCTTGATGTCACTCATGTCGAGGAGCCTGTGGTGGTCCCAGCAAAACAGGCTCCAGATCTCAGTTTTCAGCTGGGATGGCCTCCTACAATCCTCTGCCAGTCCTTCGCTGTTTCCAGGGAGGTCCCACAGTCCAGATCTAAGCATCCCATGAGGCAGATCTGGCCTATGGGCCTGGAGTTTGACAAAACTGTTCTAGAAGCATCAATCGATCATGGGAGCAGCTGTACAGCTGCAGAGACTGGAGTGTTTCTGGGTTTTCCCATCCATTTCCCTATCCTAGTTTTTTGTAAGGCTTCAACCTGAAGCTCACTTACTTGGAAGACAGCTGCATGGCAAGCAAAATTTCCTCAGTAAATTTTCTGAAACATCCTCCCACCACAGCTCCTCACAATGAAATGTCTCTAAGCACCCTTTTCTATCTTATTGTGGGAGAAGAGAAAAACAGAAAGTGATGTTGCAAAAGAGATGACAACTCGAAGGACTCGACAAGCAGCCATGCATGGGTGCGAAATTTGCTCTGCAAGACAAATGTATGCAAGGAATCACACAGAGGTACCTAAAGATCTGTCGCCTTTTGTGAGAGCTAGAAGAAAAGCCTTCTTTGGCGAGTCTGTTGGTTAACATCAAAGAAAAGCATTGTTACGGAGTTTCAGGATCTTCAAGAAAGACTGAAGTTTAGAAGGAAGCATGCGCAAACTTTACTCACCTGCTTTCATTCAGGAATCCATTCTGGCCCGACTAACCGTCAAGCGGAGCCGCACAATTTGAAACAGAAATGGAAAGAAATCTCATTAGACAATGATTACGGCAGGCTCCTAAAAGCCCTGTTAAAACTTTATATCACGGCTACAACTACCAGGCAGAAGATCTATAATGGGGGAGAAAAAAAAATCATGCTCATTTGACCTTACACAAGCTCTGAGATCTGTAATTTATATTAACCTTCGTAGTCCTCAACTTGCAAGAGATCACTTAGTGACCGTTCAAAGTTACAATGGCACTGAAAAAGGTAACTAGTGACTGTTTTTCACACTTATGACCACTGCAGCATCCCCATGGTCACCTAATGAAAAAAAATATCGGTGGCTTGGCAAGTGACTCATATTTATGACGCTTGCAGTATCCCGGGGTCATGTGATCACTTTTTTGCGAACTTCTGACAAGGAAAGTCAATTGGGGGGGTGGGCTGTCCAGCTAACATGCTCTACATGGGCAGATGTCTTTGCAACATCCTTTTCAACTGCTTGTCAACACCCCTTAGAACCGTTGGAAGCAACAGTACCTGTCCACCCTAAACAGCCACCAGAAGCGACCAGCAAACTTTCACCAAGTTGCTCTACACCAGACCGGTCACCGATCTAGTGTTGCTGAAGAGAAAGGCTGAACTTGAAGATTGAACCTCAAGCTTTGCATGCTTTGCTTTGATTGATGCTTTATTAATGTCCAGCCAGTTATAGTTAATGGGAATTGGTGTAGTCAGTTAGGAATTGGGAGCTGTCCCCTTAAGGGAATGCATCATGGTAAATGTAGTTAATGCATCCTGGGAAATGTAGTTCATATCATGTGGCCACATCTGTAATCCTGATTGGTCACTGAATTGACCCTTGGTGGGTTGGGGGAGGTTTCTTCACTCTTGCCTAAGCCCAGCCTCATGCTAGCATCTCTACCCCTGCTTCTACAATATGGGATGAAAGGGATAAGAGATAACCATCTTTTTACCCAGAAAGACAAATATGTAAAGAATTGGACATTGAGAAGAATCTCGTCATAATTGTGAGTTATCTTGAGGATGCCTGATGAACCAATAAAAAGACTTTGTATGGATGCTTTGTGGAGTTATCTATCTGCCTTTATACATTCAGTCAGCAATTATAGAGGGCAGAATAGGGGGGTTGGGGCAGTGCTACTATGTTAAGTGTTACTAAGTTAACTGTCGTGGAGATTCAACTGTGACAAGAAAGGTCATAAAATGGGGCAAAACTACTTAACAACTGTCTCACTTAGCAACAGAAATGTTGGCATCAATTGTAGTCGTACACGGAGGTCTACCTGTACAACTATGAAGAAATTTGGTGGCAGTCCTCTAACGGTACTTATGAACCCATTTGAATTTTCAATGTTTCTGCAAAAATATGGCCTAAAACAGTTATCTCTTCTCCACCTAAGTCTTAAAAAACAAGACAAAGAAAATATCATTTTTTTAAAAAATGAGGCAAAAAATATACTTGTACATTTACTTATTGAGGAAAATGGTCTAAAGCTACCTATTTGTGTGTATTTGCTTTCAGTAACTGCTATTCCCGCACTTGGGTAGCAATAACTCCAAGAACACCTTTCCAGGAATTGTTGATCACTCCTGCACATCAGCTTACAAAACAGCTTCAACTCCGAACTCTGGTTGGGCCTCCTCACAGGAACTGCCCACTTCGGGTCCTTCCATAACATTTCTATACGACTAAGGTCAGATCCTGGACTTGGCAATTCCAAAATAAGCCATTCTTCGGTTACATGACTTGTGTGCTTTGGGTTGTTGTCTTGCCATATGACCCAATTTTTCTTCAGCTTCAGTTCATGGATACAGTAGCTCATTTTCCTGAAGAATTTTGTTGGCATAATTCAGAATTCATAGTTCCATCAATTATAAGCCATCCTTATCCAGAGGCAGCAAAACAGGCCTAAACCATCATACAGATAGTCCCTGATCTGTGACTGTCCACCTAATGACAGTTTGAATAAATGATAGCCTCAGAAAGAATGCTTTACGTCCTGTAAAGCATTTCCAAATGCTTGCAAAAGATCGCTCCCTGCCATGATCACATGAATGAAACCGGGATGTTTGGCAACCTGTTAGCACATACACCCAATTGCAAAGCGGCCCCACAATAATGTGATCACCATTTGCAATCTTCTCTGCTAGTTTCCCTAGAAAGTCCATTGGAAATCTAACAGTGAAGGTTGCAAACTACTAATCCCAATCAAGAAGACTCCCTCTTGTTTCTGGGGGCTGGTTGAAAGAACTGCCTACCTAGGGATTTCAGCCCCATGCCTACTTGGATTTCAGCAATCCAAGCAAACATGGAGCTGAAATCCTTCAATAGGTAGCTCTTTCAACCAGCCCCCAGAAACAAGAGATTCACATACTTTTACCACCCACAAATATGTAGCTTTGAATCATTTTCCTCAATAAATCAATGAACAAGAATAATTTTTGATTCATTTGTTGAACTGAGTTTTCTATGCCTTGCTTTAGGACTTGTGTGGAGAACAAATTATGTTTTAAGTCATATGTATGCAGAACATTGAAAATTCAAAATGGTTAACAAACGTTTAAGAACCACTACATTTAAAAACTTCCTGATTGCTAGGGGAAAAAGAGAGATAATTGCATTCCTTAGAAATGGCAGAAACAACTTTTACTTACAAAGTCTAGATTATTATCCCTTTTGTTCTCCCTCCCTTTCCTGACACTAATGGTTTTCTCATACTATCATTACAGCAGGCCATTATTGGGAGTACACTGCTCTAACTTCTGAGAGTTAATGGCTTGCTTCTTGGTATCAGAGCGCAGCTTACTTGTCTTGTTGGAATTGCTAAGTGGCTATCTTGGCCTCAAGGTTGAATTAGATAAAATTCAGCTGCTTAACTTGATCAACCTTCTGTTTCTGTGTCTTTGCAGTTTCCTGGTGATTCTTGTTTGCACCCCAGCAAACATATAATAATTCAGTGTTTAATTAAACACAAATCAACTTATGGATACATAGAACATTGAGTATCTTCTCAGTCCCATCAAAATTTATCCATGCTTACCTCCCGTGCAAATATGCGTTCCCTAACCCTCTGATATTCCTCTTCTCGTTCTTCTATAGATTTGCTCCTTCGTCCAT
Source organism: Bungarus multicinctus (assembly GCA_023653725.1). Classification (NCBI taxonomy): domain Eukaryota; kingdom Metazoa; phylum Chordata; class Lepidosauria; order Squamata; family Elapidae; genus Bungarus; species Bungarus multicinctus. Next base: position 149,870,386 of record CM042834.1, on the reverse strand, counting down.
CTTGCAGCGGGATCCTAATCTAATGATAAATAGAACTTTGTTCAGTTACAGCCTTACTCTGTGCCAAACCCAGCAGCAAATCTTATGCATACGATCAGCAAGAATCATGAATTCTTTAAGCTGCTTAGATTTTCCTGGGTAAATTAGTCTGTTTTGAAAATATTTCTAGGTTTTGGAGAGCATTTTTTAAAGCCTTTCATGACAATATTTGTGACATACAAAAACTAAGATTTATTTTGCCTTCAATCATAGTTCGTAGTTTGCATGTATAAATCAAGCCCATACAATCCATGTAACAGGCAGCTTGGCAGGCACAACATGACCTTACCTTCAACATTATAACACAATATCTAAATCTAAGTATCCCGTTAAACTGCAAGCTATCCTTTTTTGTTAGAAGGAATACCAATTTAGCACGTTCCCTTTTCTAGTTCATCAGAATCAAAATAATCTCACAGAAAGAAAGATGCTCTTAACTCTCAGGTTCAACAATTGAAGCTAAACCTTATTGTTCTTTAACTTAATGAAAATATAAAACCATATAAAGAGCCCCACTGGATCAAGTCCACTGCCCATCTATTCCAGCATTCTTTGTTACAAATGGGGATACATCCTGGAAGCTCACAACTTCAGTTGATTATTTGCAAATGATATTTAAGGGATATTGCTTGTGATTTCAGAAATATTAAAGAGTGGTCACTGATAGCCACAATGACCAGGGGTGTCAAACTCGTGTCGTTATGGTAGCATCTTGATTTTTTTTCCCTTCACTAAACTGGGTGTAGCCAGCACGTGATGCATCCAGCCCACAGGCAGAGTTTGACAGCCCTGCTTTAAACTGATGAGCTATAATTCATCTCCAGTGCCCAAAATTTCCATTAATGACTATGTGGTATAGTCTTTCTTCTATTTGTCCTGAATCTCTCTACATTTAGCTTAAATGACTGGACCCATGTTTTCAAACATGGTGAGGAAAAAGAATGGATTGCAAAAGTTTGTACATACAAACTTTGGATACTGTAATTAACACTTTGCATGTTTATTTATTTTCATTTATTTTTTGGATTTTTATACCGCCCCTCTCCCAAAAGCGGGACTCGGGGCGGTATACAGCCAGATAAAACAGAATAAGCTATAGGAATTATAAAGTTAAAAACAATTTAAAATAATTAAATTTGTGGCCGAAAGATAAAAATTGTATCAAAAATATATAAAACAGATAAAAATTAAAATACCAATTTAAAACCCCCACAATTGTTACTGGGCCAGGCCAGCCTGTTGGAAAAAGTGGGTCTTTACTGCGCGCCGGAAGGTCTGAATGTCGGTGATGGTCCGTATCTCTGGGGATAAGTTGTTCCAAAGGGAGGGAGCCCGCACCCTCGGGGCTGCCAGCCGGCATCGTCCAGCCAACGGAACCCCGAGGAGGCCAACCCTGTGGGAGTGCACTGAGCGGCGGGAGGCCCTTGGTGGCAGCAGGTGGTCCCATAAGTACCCAGGTCCCAAGCCATGGAGCGCTTTTAAGATGATCACTACCACCTTGAACTGCACCCGGAAGGCCACAGGAAGCCAATGCAGCTCGCGCAGGAGCGGTGTAACATGGGAACTCCGAGAAGCTCCCAAGATCACCCGCGCGGCCGCATTCTGGACCAACTGCAGCCTCCGGATGCTCTTCAAGGGAAGCCGTAGAGAGCATTGCAGTAATCCAGGCGGGAGATGACGAGGGCGGAAGTGACCATGCGAAATGTGCCCAGATCCAGAAAGGATCTGAATTGAATTTTGCAATCCGTTCCAGCTCTTCTTGGAACTTCCCATAAACCCTTTCAAAAATATGATTCTATGACTCTCCTATCTGAAAACTAAACCAGCAAAAGCTCCTTCACCATCCGTCCTGCAATTTCTTAAATTCCCAGTCAATATATCCAAATCTGTATCATGTTACTAGGAATTACAAGTTGTTGTCCCATCATTGCCAGAGGGCACCAGATTAGAGAGAAGGCTGCTTTCCATACAGATATGATTCAGACTGAAGGATATAAAATATCTTGTGGGAACTTAACCAAGTAAATAAATATTGCAAAAAAGCAGGGTCAGTAAAAAAAATAAAAAAGCCCAAATGATGAAAGTCAATAAAAGTGATCACTGCGCTTCAGAATTATGGAACACAATCAGGTAAAGTTATAGATGGCCTCTCTTACCTGATTATCATCTCGATCCATGCTGGTATCATCTCGCTTGAGGATAAACCTCTGTGGAAAATCAGTGTTCTTCTCATCTTTGATGTGATCAGAGAACCTCTGCTCAGGGCTGCGGAGAAGACCCAAGCCAATTTTTAGCAGATGAGACGGTGAAGCAGTCAGGATGCAAAAGAAGTAAAAGATTTATTCACATGCCCTATACACCAATGCACCTATGAGGAGACAGTAGGTTCACAACTGGCATATGCCAGATTTCAGCCAAACTGTCCTCTCCATTCCCTAAGAGGCTTCCCTTCAGACTAGGCCCCCAGTCTGTGGACTGGCCCTGGTCCGCAGCATGCCAGAAACCAGTCCGCACAAATAAGCAAAGCCCCATCCACGGGATGTAGGCAGCACATGAAACCACGCTTCCCCCCCCCCTCTGGTCCGTGGAAGAACCTCTCTCCACCAAACTGGTCCCTGGTGCTCAAAAGGTTGGGGGCCACTGCTTTAGACTATGTTTGGTCTATCCTTAATACTGGTATATCTATACTATACAGATCAGCTCAAAATTTATCTAGGTAAAGCTTTATACTTCAAGTAAAATTGCATCCAGATTTACCAAGCTTTCACCCAATAAGCAGCTTTTGTGGAGGAGGGGGAGGTGGGCAGGTTCAGAAATATTAGTCTCAGTGAAGCCAGAGAAAATTTCCTGAATAAAATTTGGCACTGAAGTGCTATTTCTGGTAAAAAATAACGCTTAGTGGGACAGACAATATTCTTTTCTTTCCAGCTAGGTGCATATGAAGTAGATCCTGTAGCTTAAAAAAAATCTCATAGCAGATGCATTTTCACCTCTGTTGCTTTGGGAGTGGTTCTGCAAAGCAACCTACCCAGCAAAGCAACACAGAACCTTCTTTATTGCTTAAAATGAGGAATTTTAATTTGAAAACCTGTACAGACTTTGGAATCATTCAAAGATCACCTGAGCTGATTCTCTATTGGGAAGGGGGGCAGAAAAGCTTGATCCATTTCCAGTTCAAATTATGTCTAAGGAAACTCATCCACCTTCCATTGTGTTCTTGTACTTGGATTTTGTTCCCTTCCTCCTCCTCCTCCTCCTCCTCCTCAGCCCTGGGATACTTATAACCTTAAGACTGACAAGAAGGTCAAAATTGTGTCTTTTTAAAGGAATTTCAAACTGTGGCCTATAGATACTGAGATTAAAACAAAAAACAAAAACCTCATGCCGGCAGGTACTTCACATGGCAGTTTTAAAATGGTACCTAACATTAATGCCAACATAACACAGGACCCCTCTAGGAAACTCCAGCACACTCTATAGAAAACAGAGAGGAAAAATTATCTCCTGTTTCCTACTTTAAGAGGAAGGAAGAACATAGGGAAGAAAGCCATAGCATTTTAGGTGCTTTTCTTCCTTCAATGGGAAAAAACAGAAGAATGGGGGAAAGGATTTGTGACCAGGAAAGGAATGGTATGTCTTTTTGGACATGTGGGCTGTCTGATAGACATTTTCAAGCAACTGGAGGGCACCATGCTGCCTGTCAAAATTTTAGGATAGCACTAAGCTTATATATATCACTTCATAGGACAGACTTATATACACCACTTCACAGTGCTTTCCAGCCCTCTCTAAGCGGTTTACAGAGTCAGCATATGGCCCTCAACAATCTGGGTCCTCATTTTATCGACCTTGGAAGGATCACGCATAAGAGCAATCACTAAGAGGCTGTCATAAAGAACTTTGACTGACATACTTCATTTCTGTCATTAGTCAATTAGGCACAACAAGGGAAGACATAAATAATCTCAAGGTTGCAACAAACAGCCTGCACAAGAAGCAATAAAATATGATAGTCCTGATGGTATCTCATAACTTTATAATTGTGGAATTAGCTAGTAAGAAAGAGCTCTGGCTGTTCCGAAGAGCAACAGAAATGTTAAAGGACTAAGAATGTAGTTTATTTCCCAGCTACCCCCTTCCTAGCTGAAATGCATTCTTGCCTTACATTCTTGTGTTGCCGGTCTTGTTGATAATGACAGCTTTCCCCGTTTGGTCTACGTTGTGGTCCATGCCAAAATAGGCAGCCACCCGGTGTAGAAGCATTCTGTGGTATGAGGTCATCTGAGGAAACTTCTTAAACTGATTGCTGACCACAGCAAGGGCGAAGAGTAAGACAATAAAAAATAAAAGCCATGAATCACTATGTTGCTTCAATTAAAAATGTCATCTCAGAATTACTTATACTGAAGTTCTTTACTAAAGCAAGAGCACAATGAAGCAACCCTGACTTTAAAAAGCTGGCAAACTAGGTACAGAACGAAAAATGCAAACGCCCGATTGCCCTGTCATTACATGAAATGCCCTAGGCCTATGAAATGAAACAAAATGTTAGCTGAAGAAGAGAGAGATTGACTGTGGGCAGTAACAGGTTCTACAGGACATATTCAATGGACATAAACACTTTCTAAAATATAGCTACCTGCAGAGAGCATCCTGGTGTGGTATGAGGGAAAAGTCTCTACAGATTCTCAATCATCCAGGCCATGGTTGTCCCAAAGGTATTTTTTCAGGAGGCAACTGGACTTTCTTTTGATTTTTCTTTTGAAGATGTTTCTCTTGGATGAGAAGCGAAACGTCTTCAAAAGAAAAAAGAAAGTCCAGTTGTCTACTGAAAAAGCACCTATAAGGGAAAAGGGCATTTGGAGAAAAGAACAACTTGTGGACCTCATCAGCGTCTCTTGAAAAGTCTAAATCAAAAGTAAACATGTATTTGTCGACGCAGTTTCATTTTCTACTGCAGTTGAAAACCCAGCAACCAGGAAAACCTAGAACTGTGCAAATCACCTCGTGAGAGGCTCAATTTTACGACCATTTTTACAACAGTCACAAAGCGAGTCACTATGGTTTTTAAATGAATCATGTGATTATTAAGTAAATCCATTCTTCCGAATGGTGGGATTTTTTTTGCCAGAAGCCAGCAAAAAATGTCAGAAATTAGTAAGTTAAAAAAAAGTTGCATGTTGTAGTCGTGTGACTGTGGGTCATTCAAACCAGTTATCAATGCAAATGTTGCCAAATGCCTGAAATGCAACAGGTGACTATGGGGGAGTAAGGCAGTCTCAACTTCAAGGATGGGTTGTAAGTAGTTTTTTTTTTAGTTCATTGTAATTTCACTCAATCATTAAGCAACCAGTTGTAAGTCCAGGACGACCTGTAACATCTCATCAATTGATGCCTGCCCTCCTAAATTTACCGTCTTCCATAACCTGGGCCTGCAAAGCCCAGTCTTGATTGCAAAGTTGGGACTGCAAAGCCCAATGTTTTCTTCTTCTGATCATTCTTGAATTGTAATTATAACACGTCTGCAGAACAAATAAATATTGGTTTCCATAGGAGTAATGCTCAACTAGATCTTCCTGAAAACTGAACATGTGGGCAATTGGTCATTGGCTCTTTGGTCATTGGCTCCATGGCAGTTGGTGGGATGAGTTATCAGAGACATACCCTCATGCAGCAAATTGAACAAGGAAAAAGGTCAAGCCAAATAACTGTAGAAAGCATCCATTCATTTAATACCAATGCGGGCAACTAAAACCATCACTAGCAACTTGGTAATATTGCCTCACTGATACAATATTTAAAATGTATTAAAATCATTGACAAGCCAGAAAAAAAATTCTCATCTCTATTAGTGGTTCATTCAATACACTTGTGGACTCTTCTAGGATGGGCACTGAAGCAACTCTTCCCATAGCTTTAGCCAATGAATGGCTTGCACAGTCAATCCATTTCTAGTCATGTGTACTGGCTCTAGGAATAATAATTTAAATATTGATATATAATTCTATTAATATTATAGTCACATATACCTATATAGTAAGCTGCCCAGTATCATTTGGCATCAGCTGACCGATAAATACTGAGGGAAATAAATTTTCTAAAATATGAACCGTATCATAGCTCTTGGTTGAATCTTGGTATATTCTGCCCCAAATAAACAACTGTCAGGGTAGGATAGTTGAGTGTATGAGTTATTTCATTTTATGACCACAATAATTCTAAAATTAGATTGGGCCAATTACAAGGACATAGTAACAGTAACCCAATAATCAAAGCTGCAAATCTATAACTCTCCAGTCAGACCTGTTCATATTACACTACTTTTAGCCAGTTGAATTAGTGATTTTCAGCTAATCCTAAGAAGTTGGCTAGGTATTACATGATTAAATTACATATACAATCTATAGGCACACACACATGCATACACTGATTATAGGCCACTGAGGCTTAGCAGACGTGTTTATTATAGAGTCTAAGATAGCTTTATTGTAAAGGGTTGGAAAGTTCCTTGACAAATAAATGAATAGCTGCACAGTCAATTTAAGATGTTTCTAGCACAGAAGAAGATAATGATAAGCCAACTTTGTTTTTATATCAACTTTTTATTATGCTGAATCCAGAGAAAACTGTACAAGCTGCAATTGATGCAAAAATGTTCACAGGTGTAGCAATATGGGAGGCTGTGTGAAAAGGGTAAAAATGCTGCCCAGAAAAAGGAGATGGATTTTGACTGCACGGTTGTACTGCCCTCTTGACTTGGTGGACATCCCAAGGGATGCCCTGAATTTTTGCACAGCAGCAACAGCAGCTTGTGCATTCAATTATGACTGAAAGGCCAAAGCTGAAATTCCCATTTAACTCTAATGCCTTCTGAATGATCGAGAATAATTCCAAAGATAAAACTGGGCTGGGAGAAAAGAATCTTGAAAGCTATCCTAAGCTGCTTGGAGAAAGCGAAAATGAAACAAAATGTACCAAAATGGCTTTGTGGGTGGTTGTTTTCTTTTTATTTTGTTTTCTTTTTTTGCTGCTGGTTCAATTAGGAACCAGAGAATTGTATAGCTGGGTATAACATCTTCTACATTCAGAGACATTATTCTGAATCCAGACGCAGAGCTTAAAGAGTTATTTGTAAAAATGACTAAAGGCAGGATACAAACAAACAAACAAGAAAATGGAAACTCCATAGTTGTTCTGTACCAGTCCTGAACAAAACAAAAAAAAAATCTGACTGGGTCATACATGCAAATACACTAACGCTTAACCTGTTGAGGAAAAGAAGAGAAGGAAACAGAGCACCTGCATTTCCAACAAATGGATTATTTCCATCTCAAGACAAGAAAGCTTGTGGTCTCTACAGTTACCCTTATTCATAAAACAACCCGCCTTACTTACTTATTATCATTAATAAATTCCAGGATCTCCTGTTCTAATTTTAGCAGCATCATCCTATCCCTGTTAAAAGAAAATCAAGGGAGAAATAAAGCAAAACATTCAGTGCAGAGAAAGAAAAGTCTCTTGGCAAAATCTGTAGATTTATGTCCTCCTCTTTTTCTAACATTAAGCTAAAAGCTCAAGGTGATTCAACAACAAAGGCACTGTTACCTGTTGTACCCTGACAGATGCAAAACAGATGTAGCAAGTTAAAAGCAGTATTTTTTTTAATTTGTTCAGGCAAAATTCATTTCGGCATAGAGATGAGAAGCATTACAACCTATAGGCTCTCATACAATTTCTGTTATTAAAGAGAAACAGTATTATCAAAACATAACTAACATGAGACATTCAGTTTTGATACAGTTTATTAATGAAACAGAAGCAGAGTAGAGAAATTGTTTAAAGGAGGATTTCTTAGAATTATCACTAGTCTTTGTAACCGTGTAACCGTGTAACTCATGCTCATTTCCCCCTTTCTGTTCTTGCATCTATAGTATATATATATATATATATATATATATATATATATATATATATATATATATATATATATATATATATATATATATATATATATATATATATATTATATATAATATACTGAGGGTATCAAACTCAATTTCATCGAGGGCTGCATCAGGGTTGTATTTGACCTTGGAGGGCTGAGTGGGTCTGGCTGGGGTAGCGTGGCCAAGATAGGCATGGCCAGCTTGACATGCTGCAGCCCTGCGCCAGCAAAAATGGAGCCCGGGAGGGTCGGCAGAGATACCATGGGCCATGTTTCCAGGGCAGTCCCGTGAGCCAGATTTAAGCACCCTGTGAGCCTTGAGTTTGACACCCCTGCTATTTACTATAGTATATAGTATCATAGCATAGGAGGATATAAATGCATCTATTCTATTTTAATGAAAGTCTGTGCTGTCATAGTCAGTGGTTCAAGGTTTAGAGAAAGACTATGAGACCGAACTCAAAAACCAATGGAACCTTACTTAGTAACTTTAGGCCAGCCACATTTTCTCTATCCAACTTATGTTACAAGGTTATGTACATCCCTCTTACCCCTCTGGAGAAACCACAAAATGTAAATGAGCAAGCAAATAGGTAGCAACAAGCTTGCATCATGAATGATTTGGCTTTCCATGATTTTCTAAAGGGTCAGATGAATGATGTAACAAGGCTAAGATTATAGTCCAGTAACAACACAAGTAGGAAATCTGTGATATCATGTTACTCTAACAAAAAAAATTAATGAGATTTTATTCATTATTACATATTTCCCATAATCTACAGACAGGATCAACTTTCTCCTGCCAAATGTCATCCTGTTATATTGGACTACATGACTAGACAGACGAAGGGGAAAGCTGTCACAAATAATCTGATCTCCATTAGTGGCAAATTGGTAATCGTAAGGGAGATACTAATGAAGTTGTAAACCAATCAGCAGTAGCCTATGAAAATATTATCATGATTCCTTGGAGCACTGTTACTCAGAACCTGGGCATTAGCCAAAGCCCAATTAAACTCCAGACGTCACGACTGCCATGTCAAGTTCAAGACTTTCCAGGGCAAGATAAGCATAGAAGTGCTTGGGAGTAGCAAGACTAGGTAAGCTGAGAGGACACTTTAAATTATATGTAATTCATGTTCATGATACTTACATCATTCCATGATTTCAGGAGGGCATGGAAGGCTGCTTAGCTGCTCCATCCTACCCTTAGCAGACACATACCAACATAAACATGTTAGATTTTTTGGCAACTAACACTACCCTTGGTTATATATGCGCCTCTCATTTTCAATTCTGCATGCAGTTGCAGGATCTACAACATGACCACTCCTGGAACCTACCTTGGATTTTTCTTCAGTGTATTTACTAAAAATTCATGCAAATCTATTCCAGTGGAGTCTGTGTATTCCTGGCTGGAATCTATAACAGACAACAGAAGCAGACTCAAAAAATGACCTACTTTATAGAAGGGGGGGGGGGGAGAAAAAAAAAGGGGGGGGAGGGAGGGAGGAAGGATCTAGCATTCAAGCACCTCAGTTTAATGTTGATGATGGAATGAACACAATTTCAGTATAGTCATTTCCATCCAATGGGATACTCAAATGTTGTACTACAATTCCTTTTGTGCCAAAATACTGCTCAGAATAAGAGTAAACAGTGGGAGCTATAGTCCAACACAAGTAAAGTCATAGTTGAGAGTCTGTGAGGCATCTTCTGACAGATACTACGTGTAAGTCAATGCCCACTCCAACCTTGACTCTTTAAATTCAACTTTAAACATTTAGGCTAAATTGGAGGATGAAATTAATTTTAAATACTTCAACATGAGCAAATTCTTACTACCCATTCCACCATAATGGGAAGGGCTTCCACCTTGTCTAGCTCCTAAAAAGATGAATATATAAATCCAGACTACAGAAAGATAAGGAAGAGCTTATTTGCTCAAAGCACGATGTGATACTTCCCTGAATTCTTGTTATAAAATATCAGCCTCTATCAATGTAATCAATGAATTTGAGTATTTCTTAAGGTGGTGAGGGGGATCACCATTATAATTACTATAAAATGACATAGATTTGGTCAGAAATAGATTGGTCTTGTTTTTTCTAGAGTGCAAATTACCAAACCTCAGTGCTTGATCTTCAAGCCTCATATTAACAAAGATTACACTAATCCATCAGAAGAAGTTGCGTGGGACAAATCATCACATACCAGGCTTTTCTAATAAGTATGCTAGGTTCTGCATTATTTACAAAGCCTTTTGATCTCAGAGGAGGAGAAAGCAAACACAGATGCTGTTAGTAGTTTTTGGCTCCTTTTATTCAAATTTCTCGTTCTTTTCATCCCAAATTCCACAGAGTTTAGAGTTGCCAACCTAGGTGAATTGGTTGATTAAATACGCTTTTAGCTTTATAGGTCTATTTAACCAATCAGCAACAAATAGCATACTTTTCCTCCAGTAGAGATACACATTTGTGATCATACAGAAGGAAACATCTAGCGGAAATGCTGTGTGCAGAGGCACCCTGCAGAGTTTAAATATTGGAAGCAATTATTTAGTGGGCTGCAGTTCAGTGGAAATATGCATGCTTGCTACGCTATGTCTGCTGGAACACAGCATTCTCTAGGAAAGCAAACTCTCATACACATGCCTTCATGTGATTACCCCATATATAACCCGGTCTTAGACCGTCTGTGCACCAAAAAAATGTGAATACCGGCATGCCCAATACAGGGTGATATATAGAATAATTGTTTCATGCAATCTGAATATAGTTTTTCCAACTTTGCAGATTATTTCCTGCGCCACATTACAATACATAATGGCAGATTTTTCTATTCTACTGTAATCCCCAGGGTTATTAATTATTTTAAATGTAATTGGGGGGGGGGGAGGCAAAATGAAATGTACTGCTACCTAAACTTATAAGAATAGCAGACTTATATAGTGCTTTACAGTCTTCTTTAAGAAATTTACAAAGTCAGCATATTGCCCCCAAAAATCTGAGTCCTCATCAGAAGGATGGAAGGCTGCGTCAACCTTAAGCCGGTCAGGATCAAACTGCTGGTTCTGATCTGAATGCAGACTTGGCCTGCAATACTGTATTCTAACCATCGTGCCACCAAGGCCCTTAGTTATAAAATGCCTCCACACATCTCTGAGATGGTGAAGACTGTGTTCAGTGTGCCGATGGAAAAAAAGAAAGATGCAATAATTTCAAGTGAACAGTTCTCTTATCCTGCTGTTTCACATTTCAAAAGCACACATTTTAATTAAATAACTAGTAAGGTAATGCACAGGTACAAAGATGCCATTGTAACAGTGCAGCAGTAAAAAAGAGACTCAAGTGAGATTTAAGGTACAGGTAGTCCTAGATCCCAATTGAACCCAAAATTTCTATCGCTAAGCAAGGCCCTTGTTCAATGAGTCATGCCCCATTTACCTTTTTTTGGCATGGTTATCAAGCGAATCACTACAGTTGTTAAGTGAACCATGCAGTTATTAAGCGAATCTGCCAAGCTCATTGACTTTACTTGCAAAAAGCTCCCTATGAAAGCTGCAAATGACAATTCCAGGATCTTGGGATGCTACAACCATCATAAATACAGTACATGCCGGTTGCCAAGCAGCTGAAGTTGGATCATGTGACTTTGAGAAGCCGCAATAGTTATAAGTGTGAAAACTGGTTGTAAATCATTTTTTTCAATGCCATTGTAAATTTGAATGGGCATTAAAGGAGTGGTTGTAAGTCAAAGACTATCTGTACGTGGAGGAAATTTGGGACAAAATTGTGACAGAATTTTTTTCATTATTCAGCCCTAGGAGAAAAGAGGATGCAGGGATTGAACTGGGAACTCAGTATAGCGTTATCCCTTGTGTTAGAAACTTTCTCAAGTCACTATGGAAATGGCCAAAAAAAAAAAAAAGGGGGGGGGGGGAAGGTTCCTTAAACAAACACCACTAAGTGGTGTGTGTATATGTACTTGTATACATATGTGAGTGTGTACACATTTCTACATATATTCATGTGTGTGTATGTGTTTGTGTGTGTACCATACCAATACCATGTGTATTGGTATATAATTTGTTACTCTGAGACCATAAAGTTCATCATGTACATCTTCATTCCTATCTGATCTTCTGCCTCTTTGCTGAATCTTCCCATCATTTTTTTATGGGGAGGAATCCAAGGGTTCTCTCATTGGCAGTGGGGAATATTATCGAAGTGTGCACTTTCAAGCACATTTGAGTCTTTACATGCACTTCGACATTAAGATTTTTAAAAACACAATAGCATTAGTCTTAACTTATCTAACTATGTAAGCTTGCCATTTTTTTCTTTACTCTGTCTTCAATGCTGTGGCTAATCAACACATTGGGTATATACCCACTTGGGGAGGCTCAGATACAGAACATGTCTGGATGACTTGGGCCAGGTTCCATCACTCCAACCAATCTACATCACAGGAGTGTGGTTTAGGGGGGAACTTATGTATTCCTTGAGGAAAGACAAGATATGCAACTAACAAATAAATGATCAACAAATTGAATGACATCAAATATAGGTCCAAGAATTATTAAAACATGCTACTAATTCACTTTTAAGATTTTTAGGAAATGTCTCTTTAATAATTTACTGGCATCATCCAGGTGCCTGGCATTTTGCAATGAACAGATGTGGCTGGAATTCAAGATTGTCTTACCTCTAGACAACATTTTCTTAGGGGCCTTCTCTTTGTTTTTCTCTTTTTCTTCTTTTTCGGGACCATCTTTTGCAGATTTGTCATCTTCCTTGTCAGATGGGCAACTGATGTGCAAATGTATGATATCCTAATGACAGGACAAAAGCTGTATTTGCTGATGCTTTGCAATCAACAGAAGCTGGAAGCATCGTATGATCAACTTTTTGGATCTAGGAAGGAATTTTACTTTGGGTCAGGTTGGCCATCAATCACTGAAGATTCTGGCCTACCCTTCTCCATGTGGCTAAGTTTTCATCTGTGTATGAGCTTTAAATATATAATATATATATGTGGAATCAATAATGTTTAATGCTATCAACATTCCCTACTTGTGAGGCAAACAGTAAATATACTAAAAATACTGATTTGATTTGGACAGATGGCTAGACTAGACGGGTTGTTCTGTCCCTGTTTTTCCTTGCTGATCCCACCAAAAAAAGAGGAGGAAATATGATATTTCACACTAAGAGAACACTCAGTTCTGCTTAGGGAGCCAACCAATAAATGATCGATTAGGTGTGTGACAATAGGAGACTTTTCCAGATCAGATAGGTTAATAACCCAGTGGGCTTTGCACTGGTACTTTCTAAGCACAGCTCAATTACTTGAATAATCTACAATGCTGGATTGGTAAATCCCCTCTAATATGTGCCACAATTCTTGGTTTTGTCATCTTATTATAACATCCTATACCTATAGCACCCTATCTGAGCGATGGTGGTTTACTATATGGATCACAGTGTGTATCATTTTCTGCATAGATTGCTGTTCTACAGGTAGGAAGATATTCAATATGTAGATATTATTTGGAATCACTAGAAGATTAAAAGTTCTTACTATATCCTGAAAGTTCTCCTTAAACCACCCTTTGGGATACAATCGCCTGTCCTGATCATGCTATGTAATATAGGCTTTCTTAATAAACGGTCCAGAACATGGACTCATAGATACGGCAGTCTATAATCAGACCACTGGAGATTACTGATATGCCAATGGTATATCAATATCACTTGTAATACATTTTAACTTGGCCATCACATTGTCACAAGGTGCTATTGGTTCAGACAAGTTTTTCTCAAGATGTCTTACCTTAATCTAGGCCAGAAATAATTAATACTGAAAGGGATTCTCTACACCCACCCCTCCCACCAGCTGAAAGGGGTATTTATTTATTTGTTATTTGGCTTACTTGATTTTCCAAAGGCCCATCCACAAAGGGACTAGAGGATTCTTCACATACAGCCAGGCTCCTCACTAATTTCAGTTTCGAATTTGACTGAAACAAAAAACACACAAGTGCTTCTGAAGTTAAGACGCAGGTGACTACAGCCTCCTTTTGATGTGTCATGGACCTGCCAGTCATCTACTAGTAATTAAGGTAGCATTGCTTTAATGAGAAAGGTAGCTTTTTTTTGTTTTTTGCTATGGAGCAATACAAAAGGTATGAACTCCATCAACATTAGTAAACCTCTTAACTGGGGCAAATTTCCTCTCTTGGTATCTTAGATGGGAACCCATTATATATGATAATTTGCCACTCCATCTGACCTCAGTTTCTACATGAGCCTAAACAACAAACAAATACATGATTTGGGCTTCTCAGTTGAAAATTCATTATATAATTCCCCCCCACCCCACCCCCCGCCAAATATGTAGCAAAAGTAAGTAACAAATAAGTAGATTCTTCCTGCCTTAATTCCAAACCTACCATTCCACAGCCGGCACCTTACATGCAGTGGTGGGATTCAAATAATTTAACAACCGGTTCGCCCGGGGTCAGGTTGGCTGTCATGGGAGGCGTGGCCCATCCTCCCCCTCCAGCTCCACTGCATATGCAGGACAAGTTTCCTGCGACAGCCAACCTGACCCTGGGCGAACCAGATATTAAATTTAAACACCACCACTACCCACAATCAAAATGGATCCTCGGTGCTGCGCTGCAATGGAGAAATGGGCAACGGAGCATCTGGCACGAGGGGGGGAGGAGGAGCAAGAAGGAAAGTGGCCTCCTCCTACCCTCGTGCTGACCGCTTTGTTGCCCATTTCTCCATTGCAGCACAGCCCCACACCCAGGATCCATTTTGATAGCGGGGGTGGGGGTGATTTAACAACCGGTTCGCCTGAACCAGTACAAACCAGCTGAATCTCAGCATTGCTTACATGTATTTTCAACAAGCATAGTTACTCTGGGTGGTTTGCCAGGTTCATTTAAAAATATGCTAAAAATAAAGCTTTGTCTCAAACTGACTGAAGAATTTGTTGTGGGGAGTGAATGGTGATGCTCACAAAATTTTACACAGGAAAAGCCCATGTGGTGAAATATGGATTCTTGAGAATGTATTATAGACATTTTCTTATAAATAAATAGAAATAAATAAATTAATTTCCAAGGACTACTAGTAGTTGGAGGCTGTATTAATGTAAAGAATATTAAAAGCATTCATGACAAATGCCTAAAAGACCAAGCTTTAATCCAGTAATGATTTACTGTCAAATTATAAAAAGTAAAACCCCTAACAATGCTATTTTTACAGAAGCAGCAATCTTAGATTTATTTATTTTATAATATTCTGAGTGGAACCAACGAAGCAAAACAAGATAGGAACTCTGGGCCGCACCAATTCAGCCTGGAGTGGTGGAAAAGTGTGAATGAATTCTCCATCGCAACCAAAAAAGGAAAACAAAGCCCAGCGTGTGGTTAACAAGCATGCCAGGCAAAATGACAGTGAGCTTGGCTTTCCTCACAGTGTGGCATTCCTCTACATATAGAAAAAAAATTAAATGGGAAAGATTTAATAATGGGGTATTCCATCACCACCCTGACTTATTGTATGCAACAGAACAACTGAGACATAGCTAAAACAAACAAGAGTCAAAAGCCAGTGCAAGTACAAAATTTAACATGTTCACATGGCTTCCAGAAAGTGGATAGCTTTTAGCATGCAAAAACAGTCTGCTCTACAGTTATGCTGTAGCCACAGAGATAACAGCTGCCTTAGCCTCCCGCCTTGAGATGACTGGATAAAGGGCACACCTGAGAAATCCTGGTGAGACCTAGGAATAAAACGCAATGGCTGTGGTATTCTGAGCCTTGAAATTGGTTATGAACTCAGATTATGAAGTACTGAATCTGGCACCCTGTTAGGAAGGCTGGGACTCGGAACTAGGATGGAAACAGGTTTAGTGTCACATCACCATCTTTTGAAGGATCATGATAATGCAACATTAAAAAGATGACCCAGGGAATCTCTTACCTTAGCTCTTTTTCTAGCATGTCCGTGATTGGATGTTCTCCTCTGTTTAAGAAGAAAAAAGATGGGAATAGGAAGAAGTCGAAAAGTTATTCTGTGTACTCTTTATATATGCTACTAAGACACACGCGAGGAAAGGAATGAATGTGTTATGGCTGAATTTGCAGAAACGGCTGCACTGACTTCTTTGATTAAGGAGGGAACTACAACTAGTTTTATAAAAGACTAAAAACCCTTTATAGACTTTTTGCTGAAGATGGACAAAAATGAACTGATTTCATGATTAGTTAACTAAAAATATTTTTTGTGGGAAGAGGGTAACTATGATATGCAATATGTTAGGAAGGTACTGATAATTATGTCTGCAAATGCTGCAAAGAAAATTAGAAATTGGCTCTTTAGACAACTTCCTTTTTCTTGTCTTTTCTTTTTCTTGTCTTTTCTTATTCTTCACTTTTCCTTTATCTTTTAATAATCTTTCTTCTTCTAAATTTCTGTCATTTTTTAAAAAATTTCAGTAAAATCTTTTTAATAAAAAAATCATAAAAATATGAATATGTGCTATAATAATATGCCTCCCAAACTTCCCCGAAGATTAAAGAAACAGGGGTGATGGGTATTGCAAAGTGCACTGTTGACCTGGAGAAATTACCTCTCTGTCCATAGATGAATGAAAAAGGCATAGCAGTTGAAATCCAGCAAGCACAATTAACAAAGGATCAATTTGGCAGTATCTCCTTCACTGGATGCTTTAGACATGCTAGCTACAGAATTCTGGGAGTTGAAGTACACAGGATTTAAAATTGCCAGAGTTGAAAAACACCACATTCATTCTTTGTCAATTCATTTTGTCAATGAATTAAATCAGGTTTCTGCATTTGGAAGAAGGACTCGGTGGACCAAATTACAGCTTCACGTTTAGGACTCCAAAATTCCCCCGTTAGCTGTATCCAATCTTGTGTCATCCAAGAATGATAGAAATAAAACTCCCACAATTTTCATCCAGCAGAAATCTACATAGAGCACCAGACTGGTGATGCCTGTCCTACGCCTCTTCTTCCTTTCTTTTTAACCATTTGTCAAACTGTATATATACTACTAATTTAGAATACGAAGAAGGCAGCAGCTGCTTTTCAGAATTAACGCAGGCACAATGCTGAACATTTAACACATTCTGTCTTCATCCAATTGATAATAAAAGACGATGGGGTTTCCATCTTGTTAAAAGAAAAATTTGTATTACACCAAGAAATGATGATGGTTTCTCTACTGAACTATATACTTACTTGCAAAGGAAAAATATTGTCAATCCTAGGCCTGTTTCTGAACTTTTGTAAGAGTTATAAATGTACTAGCCAAAGGGCTTGGCGTTAGTTGATTATTTCACATCACAAAATTACACAGCCTGTCATTTCTATGACATGCTTACCAGAATCTAATAAAAACTTACTAATTTGTATGTTTAGGGAAAATCCAAAAAAGATCCAATGACAGCAAATTAAACATCAAAAGAGCAAATGAAGAAACAGAATGCAGTTCAAGTAAAGAAACATGTTGTGTCCAAAACAAAATTTGTATCACTTAGTTACACGGGCTTAAAAACAGACTTCAAATTCTTTTCCAGTCCCAATGCCCTTCTTCCTTCCCTTAAATTGACTTTTACTTGCCAACTTTTCTGTCCAGATTTTGCTAATCCTCCACTTACCACGCTTAAAATGAAGACTATGCATGTAGCAGCAGCAAAACTGGCAACTTCTATATTAAGGCCAATTTCATCATTCCCCTCCCTCAACTGCCTTTCAATGCTACTGAATTTCCAATTACAATGTCCTTGTGCTGGGGAATTTCTATTAAATTGCTTTGTATATAACACTGAACAGGGGTGGCATGATGCCATTGCCATCATGATTCTAGGCTAAGGAAGGTTTTTTTATTATTGTTTTCTTGACAGAATTCAGAAATAACCCACCATGATTATATTAAGGTGGCAAATGCAGGAATAGGTCTTACTAGGCTTACTCATACTTTCTTCCAAACCTGTAGACAAGAATTAATGTAAAAATAAAAAATAAAAAAACTACAGAGGATTCTTCAGGAAAACACTGAATTGACAGATACTTCATATTAAAAAAAAATCAGATCAAATATCACATAAAGTAAAATGGTGGCAATTTCTAACATTATTCTATTTGTATTACATTCCAGGAATGAGTGTTTAACTCTAATAAACAATTTGATTTCATATATGATTACATACCGGTGTGATTTCATGAGATAAGATTCTATGGAGCTTCTAATGGGAGTAAATTTAGCAGCATCACTGAAGATAACTGACCAAGATACAATAAAATTAAATCCAAGGACCATAGCCAGTCAACTGTAGGCTTTCATGGACCTACTGGTTTGGCTATCTATGAGACATTATGTCCAATTACCTGAGATTCTTGCCGTACACTGCTCTCCTCCCCGTCCTTCTCAGGCTCCTCTTTGCTTGGTGACCTGGATACAAATTTGGTTTTGTTCAAAGATTCCTCAACCAATCTCTTTTCTGATTCTTTCATTATCTCCAGTGTCTCCTGCGTGGTGTTGCTGTTAGACATCTTCAGCACAGTATAGTGTTAGTGATGGATACCTGCAAGCAGGAGGAGAAGACTTAGAACTCATTTGTTTTTAAAACATAACTCTAATTATTTACAATATTTCCTATTTTTTGCCTTTTGTTTCATTGAGGCTTGCCTAAAACAGGCTTTTTAAAATCTCTTAAATCCCTAAATATCCACAGATTAATCTTTCTTATTATTGGAAGATATATTGCAGATTCCAGATCAATTCATACCTGTTGCAGCTGAAAGAACATTCAATGTACCTTCCCTACTCAGTTTTTGACAAAGCAGTTCCCAAATAACTGTTCTTTTTGATAGAGGAATATAGTATTATTGGCTTTTCTATTTTCCCCACAATAGGTGGGTTCAGCTAAGAGAGAGGGACTGGCCCAAGGTCATCCAGCCAGCTTTCATGCTAAGGGAGATTTATTCAGAGTTTCCTGGTTCCTAGGCCAGCTACCTTACCCATAACATCAAACTAGTTCTCTTTTAATATACAGTTTCTTTTTATCAACAAATTGGCTGGGTGACTTACATTCTCTTTTCCTACCCAATGCAGCCCTAATCAGCCTCTTCTCAGTAGATAGATTGGCCAGTAAAAGATATCCCACAGATACACTCAGTATGTAATGGAGTATATAAAGCATATACTATGCTAGTACACTTGAAATATTTATTACTGGTATTTCTATGCTGCTCTACTCCAAAACCACTTCAAGTGACAATGCAAAGCAATGCAATGCAATGCATACAAGACAATACACCAGTTTTCCATCCTCATTACCATATAGCTAATTGGTAGATATTTTCTCCAATATCTCTGTTAGAATTACAATGAGCCTTCCCTAAAGTTAAAAGAGAATTAAAAGAACAAAAGAAGTTTCCTCAAGCTTAACCAAAAAAAAAAAAAAAAGGGGGGGGGGGGAGCTACACATTACAGCAATTAGTATTTTGGTTTGGAAAAGCAAAATGAAATAAAAGAGGGAGTACATGATTTTAGGAAAGCAGCCATGAAGTAAGTTTATCTATACTACATAAAGTATCTGTACTACATAAAGATTGAATCCAGATCTCCCAGAACTGCTATTCTTCCTAGAGGAATTTACCACTGCATTTAAATTACAAAAAATCCTTTCATTCAAAAAAAAAAAAAAAACAGTTGCTGCAGGTTGCAAGTAATTCAGTAAGTCACCTTTCAGAACTTGCTGCATCTTTTCAAACAGACATTACTGGGACCTGAATTCAGGTGGCTTTTGCATTTAAGGGAAGCAAACTTATCTAGAAGTGCTCCCCACTTTTTCTCAAGTTTTATTAGTGCTGCTGAGACTCCCCACCCCCTTCGTTAACAAGCTATTTTAACAAAACACAAAAATAGAAAAGAAAATACCATTGCTAATTTAATGCACGATTAGGAATGTGGCTAATCTTACAGAAATTCAGCTAAATAGGAATGCTGGTTTAAGCGCTGTGCCTTGCCTATGCCTTGCTAAATCTGTAGAGTGCGTATTTTGAGGACTGTTGGTATCAAACAATTTGGAAACAGAAAGCAAATGCCCTAGAGAGTGTTCATCAACTCATTTTATTAAGCAATTGCCAAGTCTCAACAGAAAAGCAGTCAAAGTCTACAAAGATTTATTGAATGTTGGCCGTAGGTTGGATTTACTAATACAGGCAGACTAATTCAAAGTAATTTCTCTTTAATTTGTAGTGCTGTAGAGCACCAAACATACATTATTGCTGATTTTACAGCCAGCGGGTTTGGTAATTACCCATGTGGAAGCCAGAAGGGTGATTTTCAAGACAATTGTTACTCAAGTGGGGAGGAAAGGAAAGAATGGTCGGTTCATTCTTACAATGTGTTAAGAAAGTAAGCTTTCGTGACAAATTAGGGGAGAGATCCATGCTTTTTACAATTTTGCTCACCATGTCATTTCTACGTATTGTAGATAACTAACTTTCCTGCCAATATTAGGCATTTAAAACTAAATATTAATACATGCCATGTGTGAATTGGTGACTCTCACTCAAACCCTTTACACATGCAGTAGCTTATAGGCAAAAGCTCTGTTACTAAGCTATGTCACTTATTAACAAAAGATTTGCCTGCATTCTCCTGAATGTGGTGTCTTAAGCCATCAGTGAAAAGTATAATGATTTCACTTACTTTATAAAGGCCCAGCACAATCTGTTACATTATGATTGCTATTAGGGATGTGGGGAAAAAAAATCTGCATATGAGTAACAGGTTATTTAGTTTGTCCTCAGACCTAACATATGGAAATAGCTGAAAGGGGAAAGTGAAGAGGCTAGGAAGTTAAGTGTCAGGAGAGCTGCCCTATAAACCAGGGGTGTCAAACTCACATCATCATGGTGGCATCCCATGATGTACTGGGATTTTATTTCCCCTTCACTAAACCAGGCATGGGGTGGCCAAGGCATGACACATCGAGCTTGTGGGCCGGCAGTTTGACAGCCCTACTATAGACCATTTGGAGGAGAAAGGGAATAAAAAGCCAACAAGCAAGAGATTTTGGTTGTACCACTAAAATCTAGAACAACTACAACATATTCTAGGTATGATTTTAGCCAATGTGAAAACAGCTAATGAGAACTTCTAGGGGGAAAATGTTTTCTTCTTTAGGACAGACCTGTTTGCTTTCTAGTCATTCTTCTTTTGAAGAACCCTTTCCTCCAAGGATAATCTCTTGGGAGCCACAGAATATATAGGCCTGAAATGAAGCCCAAAAGAGGGACTAAACCAAAAGATGGAAGAAGCAGAATCCTGAGAAGCTGGAACCTAAACCTGGGAGTTCCTCCCTTGACCAGTATGGAAAGAGACAAACTTCTCTCCTTGAACCTTAATGAAGATCAAGTATCTCTGGAAGGAAGGCCTACAATTTCATGCTTCTTATTCCCAGAGCTCCAGTAATTTTGACAGGGTTACTCTGAGGGAAATCCTAAAGAAGACCCATGGAGTTAATATATAAAGAATGTTATAAAGAATGATAAGGACTATATGGAGAAGGAAACAACAAATATATGCATGCATATGCACAGAATGACAAGATCAACCATATTGTAGAAAATCTAAAATGACCTCCACTACAGCTCCACTACAAGCAGCCTAGGAAAGAGAAATAAATCTGAGGCTTTAAACGTTTAGGAAATGAACATTAAACATAAAACATTGATTCAAAATATCAAGTGTGACTGACTTGCATAGTGATCTTCAGCAGGTCTAGGCAACTTCAGCTGAAGTTTTAGGCCAGGGGTTTGCAACCTGCAGCTCTGAAACCACATGCTGCTCTTTTGGCCCTCTGCTGTGGCTCCCTGATCCCACCACTGGCTGGCTCTGCCACTCCCCTCCCCGCCTGGCCTGAGAAGGTAAGGGTGATGGCGGGGGATAGAGACTCGTTCCATATTCCAGAGCAGGAGGTGACTCCAGATTCCAGAGCAGGATTCCAGAGCAGGAGGGTGGAAGTGAGTGATGTTGAGTTGGCCACGCCCACCCAGTCACAACAGTTGTTAAATTGTTGGCTCCCAGGGTTTTCTTTTCTGTGGGAAACGGGTCCAAATGGCTCTCTGGGTGTTTTAGATTGCAGACCCCTGTTCTAGGCAATCCCCAAATCAGAGCATTGCACTGAAAGAGACAACAGATTTGCTTGATTTTAAAAGTCCAGAAAAAAAGTTGTACTGCATCAGAAAGACATTTTAAGTTGAATAAAGCAACATTGGTCTCATCAGTGGCAAGTGCTGTACTGTGAAGTAAACAAGTGGGTATGTAGATAAAAAAAATTTCTTTTATCCTTTTTACTAATCTATCATTCCAATGCATGAAATCTGGCATCTAGTACACCATCTGGTATCCAACAACAATTCCTATCAGTCAGTTTTAATTTAAAAAGAAGAAACTTCCCAAGTTCTCATTATTTGAAAGCATCTAAGAAGCACTGCAAAAAACTTACTCAAAGAATGAAGTTACAGGTGAAACTTGAAAAATTAGAATATCAAAAATTAGAAGTTCATTTATTTCATATGAGATAGACTCATTACATGCAAAGCAAGATAGTTCAAGCCGTGATTTGTCCTAATTGAGATGATTATGACTTACAGCTGATGAAAACCTCAAATCCACAATCTCAGAAAATTAGAATATTGTGAAAAGGTGCAATATTCTAGGCTCAAAGTGTCCCACTCTAATCAGCTAATTAAGCCATAACACCTGCAAAGGGTTCCTGAGCCTTTAAATGGTATCTCAGTCTGGTTCAGTAGGAAGCACAATCATGGGAAAGACTGCTGACCTGACAGTTGTGCAGAAAACCATCATTGACACCCTCCATAAGGAGGGAAAGCCTCAAAAGGTAATTGCAAAAGAAGTTGGATGTTCCCAAAGTGCTGTATCAAAGCACATTAATAGAAAGTTATGTGGAAGGGAAAAGTGTGGAAGAAAAAGGTGCACAAGCAGCAGGGATGACCGCAGCCTGGAGAGGATTGTCAGGAAAAGGCCATTCAAAAGTGTTGGGGACTTTCACAAGGAGTGGACTGAGGCTGGAGTCAGTGCATCAAAAGCCACCACACACAGACGGATCCTGGACATGGGCTTCAAATGTCATATTCCTCTTGTCAAGCCGCTCCTGAACAACAAACAACGTCAGAAGCATCTTACCTGGGCTAAAGAAAAACAGAACTGGTCTGTTGCTCAATGGTCCAAAGTCCTCTTTTCTGATGAGAGCAATTTTGCATCTCATTTGGAAACCAAGGACCCAGAGTCTGGAGGAAGAATGGAGAGGCACATACTGAAAGATGCTTGAAGTCCAGTGTGAAGTTTCCAGTCTGTGTTGATTTGGGGAGCCATGTCATCTGCTGGTGTTGGTCCACTGTGCTTCATTAAGTCCAGGGTCAACGCAGCCATCTACCAGGAGATTTTGGAGCACTTCATGCTTCCTTCCACAGACGAGCTTTATGGGGATGCTGACTTCATTTTCCAGCAGGACTTGGCACCTGCCCACACTGCCAAAAGCACCAAAACCGGGTTCAATAACCGTGGGATTACTGTGCTTGATTGGCCAGCAAACTCGCCTGACCTGAACCCCATAGAGAATCTACAGGGCATTGCCAAGAGAAAGATGAGAGACGTGAGACCGAACAATACAGAAGAGCTGAAGGCCGCTATTGAAGCATCCTGGTCTTCCATAACACCTCAGCAGTGCCACAGGCTGATAGCTTCCATGCCACGCCGCATTGAGGCAGTAATTGCTGCAAAAGGAGCCCAAACCAAGTACTGAGTACATATGCATGCTTATACTTTTCAGAGGTCCAATATTGTTCTATGTACAATCCTTGTTTTATTGATTGCATGTAACATTCTAATTTTCTGAGATTGTGAATTTGGAGTTTTCATGAGCTGTAAACCATAATCATCTCAATTATGACAAGTCACGGCTTGAACTATCTTGCTTTGCATGTAATGAGTCTATCTCATATATTAGTTTCACCTTTTAAGTTGCATTACTGAAATAAATGAATTTTTGCATGATATTCTAATTTTTCGAGTTTCACCTGTAATTAACACTGCTGACACTATCCTGGTGTACTTAACATATCTGCAACTTACCCAAATCTGACTCTTATGTAATTATTAGTTAATAAACTGTTCCAGAATAAAAATGAACCCACTGATCAAGTATGTGCTCATTTTCCTTGACTGACTTATCTGGATTCTTTAGCTTACTATTTGAAATGATCCCACTAAAGTCATAGTTTATTCACAATCATTCACAATCCTCCTTTTTAAAAGGCAATTACTTCCAACATGGAATCAAAACAAGAAGTTTATTATTTCTATATAATGCATATACAATATGCATGCACACACATACGATAATTACTGCCCTACCATATGCATCATACACTTATACACATATACACACACCAACATAAGAAAAAGAGATGATCTGGCTGAGATCATTTTTGGAACAAAGAGAATTAAAAAGTCATAAATCCTACACAGTTAGCATCATGCAGAGAAGCAAACTGAGGTTTTTGAGTTCAACTAAGGTTCTCTCTTCACTGACAGCAGGGAAGACTAAAAAATTGTTAACTTCACGCGTAACACACAGACACCCCAAAAAAGATACAGCACTGTTCAACAAACTCGTAACTATCTTGCCAGACAGAATCACTTCGTTGTATGCAACAGTTCTTTCTCAGATTCAAAGCAGATTCATCATAAGAGCATTCATGCAGGTATCGAAAACACTGTGGAACTGATGTTATCTTTCTCAATATGTATTTACAATTTCTCAGTCTAGTCAACAGCCTGATCTTTCACACAATTTCAGCCCTAGGCCAGTTAAACTTAGATTCCAAGGCCCAGATAAAATTGGCTAGGCAATGCCACATGCTGAGACATCTCACATGTTATCTGAGGATTAACTGTCCATCCTATCTTATCTAAAAAAAAAATCCTTAAAATCTGTTTTGTTTTTCTTGAAGGGCAGGCTGGACTCACTAATTTTTTACTGTTCTGCTTATATAACCCAGTTTTTCCCAACTCAATGTCTTCTGGATGTAGTTAAGATACACTTCTCAGTTTCCAGTTAGCTTGGGGAAAATGGCCAAAGGATAAATGGCTTCAAAAATCACTTAAGCATAGCCTGAAGGAATGCAGTTGCCACCAAGTGTAACACAATTCCTGCAGGACCTGACCTAGAAGAAGAAAAAGGAGAATCCAAGCCATTTCTCCTCTTCAACGTTAAAAGAAGAATCAGATTCTGAGATTATACAAATGCCAAGAGACACCCACTCACACAGATTGATAATCAGCTAATTTTGTAAGCATGAACATGCCCACTCAAGTGACACATTTGATGGAAAAGCAGCCAGCTCCCATAAAGCTTCTTACACCAGAAGATTTCTACTTAGCTGCATATTACGCAGTGAATTAACCTTTGTTGTTTGTTTGTTTGTTTCCAACCTTTGGTATTTTTACAAATAATTCAAGGCTGCAAGCATATCCAACACATCTTCTTCCTCTTCTTTTCCACACAACAACAATCCTATTAAATGATTTGGGCTAAGAGTGTGTGTTTGGCCCAAGGTCACCCAACTGGCTTTCATGGTTAAGGTGGACTAGAACTCACGGTCTCTCACTTTCCAGACCGGTGCCTTAGTCACTAGATCAAACTGGGTCTCTAGATCAAACTGGATCTCATCTGACTTTCATTTAACATTTCATGCTCAGTATATACCTCCCATCACAGAATAGAATGCTAAGAGATACAGACATACAGTAAGTTATCTTTTTGTAGTGTTTGTTTTAAGATAATGTTATTGTACAGCAGAAGCATGTACCATTCAAAATTAATTATATCAATATAACAGCTTCATTTATTTCTCATTCTACCGCTGTTTCAAGATTACTTGCTGCTATTTGGAAAGTAAACAAAGCACAGCAAGGGATAAGGGATGCATTTGTGAGAGAAAACAGTCTTATTATTTTTATGCGTTTTATAGAGTGTACATTTTTCCTGATATAGATTAAATTTCAGAACACCCTGGAAGAAGCTACATCAGTTACATACAGTTGCCTAATAAGTGCATATATAGGGAGGAACTTCACAAATTATCAACAGAATAGAAGCAATAATTTATCTAGCATATAAAGTTTGCTTCCCATTCAAACATTTACAAAGGGCTTCCACTTTAGAATGCCTACAGATACTGGCTTCTGGGAATCACTTATATACTAACATTTATATAGATTGACCAATATCCCTACTATCAGCATGCACAAAAATAGCAATCAAGGACAACATTAAGGTTTGCAGCATAATATATTTTGTAACTTCCCCAGATCTATTATTGCAGCTTCCAGATCTGTCATTTTAACTCCCAGAATTCTCAGCAATGGCTGTTCTAACTGGGGAATTCCAGGAACTGAAGTCCATATAAAAGAAAGTGCCTAAGATTGGGAAATGAGTTCCATTATAATCTTTACATTTCTGTTTATTATAAAATAAGTAACTCTATGAAAATTTTAGGAGAATTTTAATCAGGATAACAAATTAAGATTATATAATGCATACAAGCTTCCAGAATTAAAATTATTGCATTTAACTCAACTTAATTTCTTACTTATTGTACCTATATACCATCCAGCAACAGCAATTGTACAGCACAGGCACAGGCTGCTGAAGATTATTATCTTTAGTTTATTGAAGGATAACTTTAAAATTACATTTGACAATTTGTGTCAAAATCACATTTCCTAATAAATTATAGTAAGACTGACACATTTAAAGCTGTAAAATTACTTACTAGAGATATACTGTATAATAATTTATAAAAATTGGGGTAAAGATCACATAGACCTTTCTAATATGAGAAATAGCTCATATGGCGAACCTGCTGAAGTTTATTTTTCCTCGTCTGTGGAATGATCAGGGACAGGGGCTGAAAACCAAAACTCTTCAGAATATCAGCAATCTAAGCCAAAATTCAAAATAAAATATCTAACCAGGGATGTAAACTGATTATGTAGCATCAGTTTAAGACTTGTTCTTCAGGTCTCATATATGTGTGTGTACATGAATATGTGGGGAGGGAGGGAGGAAGAGAGAACTAATACAAACTAAGGTAGAATGAAAAAGAAAAAAAGATAAAGGAAGAAATAAAAAGTTAAAGGTACAAGAGGAAAGTAAAGGAAAAAATAAACCGGAAGAGGGTGTAAAAAAATATAAAACAGTGGCTTCCAATCTTTAAAGCAGTTATAAGTATATTTATATTTTAACCTCTTTCTCTAAGGTTACATCATGACTCTCTTCCTTCTATTATCTTATTCTGCCCAATCAACAAAACCATAAATCATAAGTTCATTTTTTAATGCAAAAGATCCATAATTCTTCTGGCAATTAATGGACCCAGAGAAAGCTGGGAGTTTATTCCTGTTGATATACTGCCGTAACTACCATTCGTACAGTCTCTGGTGCTGGAAGGCATTGCACTGGCCCAAACAGACCCTGTGTGCAATCTGGGATTCCTCCTGGATTCATAACTCCTGCTCAAGAAGCAAGTGGCAGTCATGGTTAAGAGAAGCTTTGCATAATTTCATATTGTGCTCCAGTTGTACCCGTTCCTGGATCAAGGGGCCCTATTCACAGTCCCTCTTGCCCTGGACATTACCCAACTGGACAACTGCAATGTATTCTCTATCAATAAGAGGTTTTGTGCCAAGAGTCCAAAACAGCCATCCAGCCTCAGCTACAAATGGATAAGCAACTGTTTATTTGTGTACTCTCTTCCCCCACTTTCTTCCTTCTGAGGAAGGCATTCCAGCTTGAAAAGCTAGCTCTCTTCTCTGCCCGGACAATGCACTTGGGCCCTCACAGAATGACCATTTGTTCAGCGACCCTTCAAGGTTACGATAGTGCTAAATGAATGGTATTTACAACTGGTCCTCAAAAGTTATGGCCAGTACAGTGTCTCTATGGTCACATGGTCAAAATTCAAGCATCTGGCAGTCTGCCTGCATTTATGATCACCACTTGGGCAACTCCCCCGCCCCACCATCTCTGCCCTTTCCGCCACCCCACACTTCGCCATCCTCATTGCGTGCACTTCACTTACTCTGCCATCGCTATCGTCCCCAGCTGACCTATTTCCTCTCTGCCTCAGTGGGGAATTGCTATAGAAGCCAGTTATATATGTTCCACGTTCACAAGATGCTGGTTGGCATGTCCAATTAAGAAAAGAAAGCTATTACGTTTCAACCGAGTGTTTTATTCAAAGCAAGGGGTTCGGTAAGAAGAAAAACCCTCTTTGGTGAAAAGATTTCTCTTTCTGTGTGAATAAATCAGCCACGCTTCCCTCAGGACAAATGTGGATTGGAGCAAGGAGGCATCTGACAATGACGCATTATGGCCTATAAGGTTTGTGGAAAATTGTTGAGGTTCACAGGACTGGACAAAAGGAAAATTGGGGTATGTGGAGGGAAGGAAGGAGACGTGCATTAGAAAAGGCAACACCACCAGCCAAATAAAACAAATTACAAAGAACATAGAGAAACAACCACAGCAATAACCATAGAAAGGGGGAAGGGAAGCACAGGAAAGAAATGTTAGGATTTTTAATCTAGTTTGTAGGTGTAAGGCAAAGAGAAAAAGCCATTATCCATCTTCAAAATACATAATTAAATTAATGAAATCAATATGTCTCGCCAAGGGACTGGCTACCATTAATGGCAGCCTTCCATTCCTGCTGTTAATCAAAAAATTAAATTAAAAAAAAACAAAAAACAAATTGACATCAGGATCGACATCCAGCCAATATCAAGCAACCATTTTTATAGATGAGTCAAAACACTCATACAATAATAAAATGCATTCTGGATCTGAAAAGTTCTGTACTGTGTGAATTTCACTTGAATTGTCTCTGCAACGTATCTCTTTGTACATATAAGAGATTAACAAAATAAGAGAGTTAGAAGGGACATCGGAGGTCTTCTAGTCCAATCCCTTGCTCAAGCAGGAAACCCTATACCAGTGATGGCGAATCTTTTTGTTGTGGTGTGTGGAAAGCACGCGCGTGCACGACAGCAGGTGCGCACATGTGCTGGCACCCACAATGCAGTGCGCCTTGTACCCTTTGCACATGTGCATGCAACACCCCCACCCCTCCCTTACCTGCACTGTGCATGCGCGCGCCTCCCAGCTGATTTTCGGCCCATTTTGAGGCCGTTTTTGCCTTCCTGGAGGCCAAAGGGAAGCGTCTGCAGCCTCAGGAGGCTGAAAACGGGCCCGCTTCGGCACTTCTGGTATTTCTGGAAGGCCCGTTTTTTGGCTTCCTGAGATTGCAGAGGCTTCCCTTGAGCCTCCGGGAGGGCAAAAACGGCCTCAAATGGCCGAAAATCAGCTGGGAGGCGTGCACATGCACAGTGCAGGTAAGTTTAGCTGGGGCTTGTGTGCCCGCACAAATGGCTCTGCATGCCACCTGTGGCACACATGCCATAGGTTCACCATCACATCCCTATACCATTTCAGACAAAAGGTTATCCAATCTCTTTTTAAAAACCTTCGGTATTGAAGCACCCACAACTTCTGAACATTACATTACT
The DNA here is from genome assembly GCA_023653725.1 of Bungarus multicinctus. NCBI lineage: Eukaryota > Metazoa > Chordata > Lepidosauria > Squamata > Elapidae > Bungarus > Bungarus multicinctus. The sequence goes on along the minus strand of CM042834.1, from coordinate 149,840,689 downwards.
CTCTTAACATTTGGCAGTAAAAATCTACCAAGTGAAAAATCTTCTCAATTCCTTTATTTTGGGTCATCAAAGGAAACATTTATCCCCATTACCACATATCAAATTCCTTAACTGATGGTTTATGGCAGGGGTCTCCAACCTTGGCAACTTTAAGACTTGTGGGCTTCAACTCCCAGAATTCCTCAGCCAGCAAAGCTGACTGAGGAATTCTGGAAGTTGAAGTCCACAAATCTTAAAGTTGCCAAGGTTGGAGACCCCTGGTTTATGGAGCTATGGTATACAGTTCATTTTGGGATGTCATATCTATGAGTTTCAAATCCTTGTCATACTTTATCACCCTGTTTTGCCATCCAGGTGCCTTCAGGAAATGTACAAACATAGCATAAAGTCACCCACTCTCCACTCTAAGTAAAGAACACAGTTCTCCTATGCATCTATTTCTATCCCCAACATTATAATAATTCTGCTCATCATTACATAAATTCTTTGGTCATGGGCAACTCACAAGCAGGCCACTCCACACTAATATTGTGAGTCACCTTTAGTGAGATTGGTAGCATATAAGTTTAATAAATAAATATAACAAATAAATAAAATAAATTTCCAAGAGGCAGGAATGAAATGATATAAAAACATTAGGTTAGGATTTATTGTTCTGTATTTTTTTTTTTTATTCAGTGCATGACTGGAAGTTTCTCTTGGGAAACAGATTGCTGGTCTAGCTAGCCAGATTATATTACTGGTGCCAGCACAGATAACTGCAAATGTTTTCCAAGAAAATATTCTTCCCAAAATTTTGGACAATATAAAATCTGCTAATGTTCTTCCTACCTGGTATTTTGACAGTAACCTTTTAGAAAGAAACCTAGCACATGTATAAGATGAGTTGCTGGATCAGCCAGCCCAGGAAAAAGTCAACTACATTCTTCCTTCTATCCCATATTAACACAGAAGTAAATAAAGAAGAAATTGGATAGGAAGATGCTTTTAATTACTTGTGGTGTGTGAGGGGACTGGGTTTTTTTTTTTTTTTTTTGGGGGGGGGGGGGTGTTTCCAGACAAATCAAAAAAGACTGGCAATTAAAAATTGACTCTGATTACAATCAATCATGAAGCAGCTGCCTTCATATGGCCTGTTCAGTCAAAACAGTTGGCAAAAATACAGTTTTTGTTTTTTCTTTCTAACGCAAAAGAAGAGATCACGGTAGGAAGAGATCACTATAATCCAAAGCAGCTCTTTTCTGTTAGTTAAGTATTTGGTTCTATAGCTCTAGACAAGGATTTGAGGTCAACATTACATCTTTCTGAATTAGTACATCCTGCAAGGTTAAATGATGATGCTTTTGCTTCCTATTTATTCATTGGCCTCTGGGTCAGCCAATCTGAATCATGCCACCATGGCAACGGTCTCTTAACACTATAAGTGACAAGACATCTTTTATTTTTAAATTCTCATCTAGGTTCCCAAGTTTCTTTATTAAAACAAACAAACAAAAACAAACTAAAGTTGTTCCATAGGCCTGCCATGCAAGACCCTTTGGAAGTAACAGGGTGCTTCTTTCGTCAAAAGCTGCTAGACATTCACACACACCGAGCATAAGGGAAGGTATGGAAAAGCTGCATTTCTGTAAGTGGGTGTACAGGAGCTTTGCAAGAACGGCAGTCTCAGCTTCTGTACACTCGTAGGTGGAGATAGAATAGAACAATAGAGGCAAAGATGCTTTAATTCAGTTGCAGATGCTTTAACCTGAATTCCTTCAGTCATAGTGGCCTAAATACAGGGAAAGGGAAAAAGAATGCTGTTCTGTTGTTGCTCTGAGACTTTCATACAGGTCAAAATAATGGACCTATTTTGTTCAAATGGTATTTTTTAACTACTTTGTTGATAGAAGTGAGATACAAAAGTTGAATTCTTACTACCCTGACATGTTCATGTGGCTTGAATCCTGACATTCTTCTATTCCACAATCCCATGGTGTTGCCACATCAATTATCCACATTTATTTTTTTTCAACCACAGTTAAATCTGGCATGTTTGTGCACCAAGACTTTATCCATTTGTATTTAGAAATCTCTCAATATTTTAATCTGCTCATTTTTTACTACTTTTTTCACTCTTATGTTCCCACCCATGGCACATGGTAATTTTTATAGATGTTCCAGTGAATCAACTGGTGACTATATTATATCATTGTTTATAATATGTCTGTGTTATCGTCTTGCGTGAGATGAGTATCTGATCTACTCTTTTTTCTGCTTCTTTGCACTTTGATGTGCAATTTGAATCATTTGATGATTTTTCAATTCTGGCCTAATTGCATTAGTTCAAATAGCTTGCTCTTGAGCAGCTAAAATCAAGCTACCAGGCTTTTTTTTTTAATGTTCCAGTTGTAAACCATTGCCACATTCACAGTTTATTTCCTGTACAGTTAGTAAATGCATTTTTAACTTGCATCAGTGCTTATTCTTTGCTATTGTTGTGTTTTATTTAATCAGCCAACACATGCTTTCCTTCTTCAACAGCTTGTCTGGCTTGAAGTAAATCACTGCCTCCATTTCTGTGGGGCAAGAACACTCTATCAATATCACTATGGGGGATGTCATGCATCATGAATAGTCATGAGTTTCCTTGTTTTCTAGTCCAAACTGTTCAGTTCAGCTTGTGTCCAATTAATAGTTCCAGCAGAGTATTGTACAACAGATGTAATCCAGGTATTGATGATTTTGGCAGTGTTTCCACTGTTCAATTTAGCAAAAAAAAAAAATTCACTCTTTGGTTGTATTCTTTACTAATCTCATTTTTTAATTTGTCCATGTTTGATATTATCCAGCTGTAAAATGTTCAGATGCCTATAAGTTCCATTCTGATGGCCCCTGACAGTTTGGCCATTAGGTATTTCAATTCCATTGCTATTCAGCATTTTACCTCAGTTTATTGCTATTGCAGCACATTTCTCTAGACCAATTCCATTGTTATACCTCTGCTAAAAATTTTGCAATTATTTGTCAATGACTGGATTTCAATTTCTGATTTAAAATAAAGCTTCAGATCATTCATATAGGGCAAATGTGTAGTTTCGTTAGTATTTATTTCTGTTTTTGACAGCTGAGATTCTTTTCTTCAAAAACACTGTAAGTTGGATAGCAGTAATGACAAATAATAAGAGTCAAATGAGTCAAAGATGCCTCTGACATTGACACACCCATATTTTTTTCATTTCCAACCACCAATTCTGTCTTCTACTTCTTTGTTATTTTTTCTACAAACATTCTACTTTACATCAGACTTCACTGCAAAGTTGCCATTTATGACCTTAACTAGCCCTTCCAACAGCAAACTAAATACCCACAGAACTAGTATAATCCACATTGCTGCTATATTTGGTATACTGAATTATTTTATCAGTACTTTTTCAGGTTATTTCTTTTTAATATTTACAAATACATACAAGAGAACATCTTTTGGTCTGAAATAATTTGTGTCGGCACTTGACTCCAGTTAGAAAGATAATCAACTTCTCTCTTCACTACTATTACTCCTGCAAGACAGTGGCATGCACATTTCTGTCCAATCATAGCTGATTAAAATCCGTCTGAATTGCCTTTATTGAATATAATCAGTTCAAAAGTGAAGATGATAAAATACCTAAAAAGGGAACCAAGAAGTTAGCTTTTTGAGACAATAGTGTACCACTTTACATTTTTCTCCATCTTATTAGTAAAATCTGCTTTCCTGCATAGTGGTTATGGTGATCCTATGATTGTATAGCTTGATTTAAAACACTGAGATAGGACCTAGCTACTTTTCAGCCCAATTAAATGTCAGAAATGTCTACAGAGGGAGATTATTTAAAAATTACTTTAAAGGGAGGGGGAGAAAACAACTTAGATTAATTACAACAACCATGATGGAGACAGAAACCTTGTTTCTAAAGGGTGAGAGGGTTACAATTAGGGGTCCAGTAAGATAAAGACAAATAGTTATTATTTAAGGACAATCTAGAAAGAATTCATCCAAGCACCTCCTCCACTTGAACATACAAATTCTGAATCAATGCTGCATATTGTCCAGCTAACTTGCCTAGTTTCCTGCAAATCTCAGCAAGAGCAGAGTAAATTGCCTTTGCTTTTGTATTCCTATAAGTTCTGCAAAAATCAGGAAAATGATGACGTTATGCTCTTATTTCACAGTAAGCCAGCCTTACTTTACCAAGGTGTCCCCTACAGATATGTTGACTTCGGCTGACAAAACTAGATCCAATCAGGAGGACAATATTGAGAATTCTGAGAGATGTTTCAAACATCTGGAGGGCACTCAGGTTGGAGAAGACTGCGGGGTTGTGGAAAAAGGTCAGAAGCAATGAGACCGATTTTAGTGATTAAATTATATTGAACCTTGAGCATCCAGGAAACTCCTTTTCCTTAAGAAAGCAACTTTCTAACTGACAGCTACGCTTAGTCAGCCAAAGGAAGTTATGTCCAGGGACTCTCAAAATTCTGAGAGATTCTTTAAACGCTAAAGTTGATACTTGGATTGTGTTTTGCCTTTTACTATGTTGCCTTTAGCTATTTTAATCCTGTATTTGTCAGCAACAATGATGGTCACAGTTTGTAGTAGTATTGATGGGATATACATTTTTAAGTAAAAATAAAGGCATACAGGGCAGCTATTTCTCTTCCTCGGGGGCATCTTTCGGTCATTTAAGAACCCCAGGCTTAAATGCATTAGTTTTTGGAAGAATCCATTCTCTTCTTTTCCTTCCTTTTGTTCCAAATTACTGTTATACATGAGCACTTAAAGATATCTGGTATTCATTGTAAACCAAAAACACTGCTGGAAATCTACCTGGTAAAAATAATTGAATCTGGGGGGGAAAAATAACCAATGAAAAGCACAGGGGTCCATTTATTCTAGTCTGTATGAGATCATTAGCAATACTCCACTGCTCTTCAGCAGAATTTCCTTTTAAGTAGATCTAGGGTGCACAATCTTTTTCTGACTCAAGGCTACACTTGGCCTTTCAGATGCATTACTGGAGGCCACATTCCCTAAAGTGGTTGGAGACAAAACAAATGAGGATTAAAGCTGGATTTCATTTACCGGTAATTAAAACAACTCAATATCATTTGATTACTCTTCATTCATTTAATAATTTCCGTCCTGCTATCACAATAGATATGGGGTTGTGGGTTCCATGAGGCCCTGGAACTATAGTAACACACTCCTGATCCAGTTCCTGCTGAAATATCTTGCATCTATTGGCTAAAGATAGAGCAGAAGAGATTTAACAACTTTATCGTGGATAGACAGTCATTTCACACTCTATTCTCAGAGCAGTTGTTAGATATTTTGGAGAAAACAACAGGAGGTCTTCTGACTGCCAGGTGCTTTAGCACCTCAAATTAGTTCAGGAAATTAATTAAAGTTATTGTCATGATGGATTGTTCATGATTTTTCTTCATGACATAAGCAGCATTAAATTCAGAGAAACGGACAAAGTTTGCAAACTCTGTTAACCAAAGGAAATATCAACTCACCTTTTGTAACATCTTTATAACACTTTAAGATGTTATATAAATTATACAGCCTGTAATACAGCACGCTCAGTTATGCTGGCCCCCACCAACCCATTAAAAGCAAAGCATAAATATAGCTAAGGCATACACAAACATTTACTATTAGTCAACAAAGGCAACTATTAGTTGCAACTAGCCAAAAATTTCCAAGATTCTTTATGTCATGCAACAGCCTATAACAGAAAACTAAGATCGATGAAACTAAGGTAGATATTCATTGAATTGTCTATGAGTTGTCTACACATTTACCTATATGAAAGCTAGAAGTGTTATAATGGTAACAGCTTTGTTAGACTCCAATGGAAGGAAACTTGGGTCCATAGTTACAGTATAAGAGAAATTTACAAACTCTTTAGAAGTATCTGCAGTCTTGTAATATAAGTGATATCTTGGCCTACTATGACAAGAGCTTCATCTAAGTCTTATTGAAACAACAACCAAAACCATACATTGTATCATGCTTTCATTGAACATATTAAATCATTTTATTGTCTTTCCACTGTCATTGGAAAAAGTATGTGAAACTTAGCTCTCTTCCGAGGAGTCAACTGGCAGATGTTGCAAACTATGAAAAATCAATTAAGTGGGGATTATATCAACAAAGAGAGCCAATTTGGTATAGTATCTAAGGCATAAGCTAGAAACTAGGAGACTATGAGTTCTAGTCCCACCTTAGGTATAACCCAGCTAAGTGACCTTAAGCCAATCATTCTCTCTGTTCTAAGAAGGAGGCAGTGACAGATGATTAAATCTTACCAAGAAAACTGCAGGAACTTGTCCAGGCAGTTGCCAGGAGTCAATACTGACTTGAAAACATCCTAAATAAATAAATACTGTATATACAGTACACATATACGGCTCACACTGAATGTTTGATATCATCAAAGTCTGCTCTTTACATCTCAAGTAAGTGACTCATCCTCTAGTCAAAAGATATACTATAGATTTCATAAAAAGGTTTATCATGCCTACAGGATGGGAAATTGCTACAAAACCACTACCAAGCACTTTTATTTCTATTAGTCCATTGGCAAGCAGATAGTATACAAATGGAGAACATGCAATTATCACTGTTACTCTAGGAATGGTTATCCAACGAAAGTCACCCCAACACCAAGATATACAATACATAAACTCTAACCTCATAAAGAAACTTTGAATAACAGCAATAGATCTGTAGGTCATATTTAAATACAATTGTATATCTCACTACCACCTGTACAATACAGCAGATGGGGCATCAGAATACTATCTAGCAGACAGCTGAACACCCACTCTCCAATGGAAGTCTGGATAGAATTCTTGAGGAATTTTATATTTTGAGAAAACAAAACACAGAATTTACAAGATCATCCCTCACTAGAAATGTGAACCATAGTGCCGAATATATCATGATTTGGGGCTGCTCCCAGCTTCAAATCAAAGATTGCTTGCATCCTTATAAAAACAATGGATTTTGGACTATACCAGCAAATTCTACAGGAGATTCTAAGGGCATCCATTCATGAGCTGAAGTTTTTTAAAAATGTGGGTCATGTAACATGACAAGATCCTCAAGGGAATGGACAACAATACCTCCAAGGAACCTGTACAATTTATCTTACAAGAAATATTTAGTAGAAGACATTGTTGGCAAAGGAGATGCCACTAGTGACTCTAAACCTTCACATTCTTTCTAACAGTGAATGTTGATTGAATGTGTTAATTAAAAACATGACATTGTAACTGGAGTTGTTTTTTGCAGTAGGGGGGATGTCATATATTTAATCAAAATCTCTATATCTATAAATAAGATTTAGATAAAATTTAGATCACACAGTAAGTTGCAGTAGTTTAAGATTATAATTCACAAATCTTCTTTACCATTCCAAGTTATTAGATCAAGCTGTTAAATCACACTAAGCCTGGGGAAAGTTAGGCCTACAGAACTATAAACATCAAATATTCTGCTCTATAAGCAAAGAAAAATAAGTGGACTAAAGTGAAGCTACTACTCCTTTTGTGTTGTAGAAAAATTATCACTATTATTTCATGGATAAAAAGTTCTTAATTCAGCCCAATTTTTACAGTGAGAGTTCTGTTATCTTAAGAGGAAAGCGTTAAAAATGGTGGTTGTTCGTTCATTGTCACTGATAAACACCCTCTTGACACTGTCTTTTTTTCTTTTTAGTCATGTTAAGATCAGATTTGGTATATCCAAAGATGACTGATCAGGCCAATTTGGGCACAGAATGTTCTCACATAAGTTGGACAGGCATGTTAAGACTACTGCAGTTGTTGCACTAGTAGCTCTGGCCTTAACGTGGCTTGCACTTATGTTGTGCTTCAGCTGTGCGCCTGGATTCATATGCTTGATAGCTCTTATGGATGAGGCAATGCCAGTAGGGCACTATTGTGTCATCATTTCCCAGATGGTTGTGTCTATATTCAGCAATCTCAGGGAGGCCTTTAGTGTTTCTTCTATCTTCCATACTAACTTCTTTCAGCAGTGTGTTCCCCAAAAAGAAGTTGCTTGAATATGTGCTTGTCTGGTATGTGAGTGACAGGATCTGCCCAATGGATCTGTGCTTCCTTCAATAGTGTGTGGATTGATGATAGACATGCTCTAGATAAAAGTTTATTATCTGGTATTTGATCTTGCCATCTGCTGCCGTTATCCTACAAAGTTAAGTAATGTTGAAGTGGTTGGTCTGTCTTGCATGTCTTTGATACAGAATCCACATTGCATAGGCATACAAAAGGATAGTAAGTACCACAGCTGTGTAGACCTTCAGTTTTGTTACTGATTCCTTGACCTTCCCACATAGTGGAGGTCTACTAAAAGCAGAATTTGTCTCTGCTATTCCTGAAGATTAACTTTTCCATCAATAGTCATTGCTTAGCAGAAGATATGTAATTAAACTCATCCACTGCTTGTAGTATCTGTGATCTGGGTTCTATGTATGGTACATGAGAAGCAGGATGGTGCCTAATCCTAGTCTTTTTGATGTTGATAGTAAGTTCAAAGTTGTCATAAATCATGGAGAATTTATCCATATTGATTTGCACCTCTGGCTCTAAGTGTCACAGTCATCAGCAAAGAGGAAGTCTCTCAGAACAGTTTCCTTCACTTTGGAGTTAGGCTGAAATTTCATGAGGTTGGAAAGTCTCCCATCTACTCTGTACTTGAGGTTGATTGCAGCATTACTGTCCCAGGAGGCATCTTTCAACATGGCAAACAATATGCAGAACAGTGTGAGTGCAAGCACACAGCCCTGTTCAACATCACTGGTGTCTGGAAATGCCTTAAAGGATTCTTCATTGTCCATCACCTTGACCAACGTGCCAACATGCTATCATTATAAATGATTATGACAACTGATCAAGTAATGTTGTTTTATCATTACATTGCAGTACAAACAACTAAGTAGTGATTATTACTTTTAAGAAAAGCAGCAAAAAATTATCCACATCCAGAACAATCTCACATTGAATCAATTTTCAATAACAACAATAAAACAATGATGATAATTATTAGAACAAGCTCCTTATCGAGATGTGTTGAAGAAACACTTAACTAAGATGTGCCGAAGTTCAGGTAGGTAACATTTTCATTGTGGCAGCATCCTGCATTATTGGCTCTAAATACCTAATTCAGGAATAAAGAATTAAAACTCTGTGATGTCCAGATTGTATCATTCTCAACAATAAAGCCAACTGAAGTCCAAATGTACAGGTGCTCTACATATTGAATTCCCAATATTCCAATTATTTGGCAGCTGAAAAGATTTGTCACCTGGTAATGATCAATCATTGATTTTACAGAAACTTTATTTCATGCTGTCAAGAAGATATGTATTTCAGACAACTATCTGGAAGTACAGGAATAACTTCTTCTTTTACCACTTCTAGTGTAGAGATAGATTCAAAGTTCTGTCTCTTGATCTTCCAGCAGCCTCAATAATTGTTAATTGATATTGTGGTAGTGTGTCTTTGTTATTATTCCTCCATCTTCTTCTGTATGTGCCTTGTGTCCTTTGATCTTCTCCCCTTTTTGTATATGCTTTGCATGGTATGGAATCCCACGACATCCTCTCGACGGTGTGTTAAATTTGCTGCCTTTGTATGTAGTTTAAGATTGGTTCTATGCCAATTCTTTCTCTTATGGTCTCATTTCTGATTTTATGTCTTCTGGTCACTCCAGCAGCTTTCTTTTCTCTTTAAGAATAAAAAGGACAATATGTACAGTATGAGGACCCAGATTGTTGGGGGCAATATGTTGACTCTGTAAACCTCTTAGAGAGGGCTGTAAAGCACTGTGAAGCGGTATGGAAGTGTAAGTGCTATTGCTGTTGCTATATGCATGCTGTAGTGCAAACCATCCCCAAATCTTCAAAATTTGCATCAAGAAGAATATTTATGAGAAAATAGAAAGCAACTGCAATTTAGCATAACAAAACTTTTTGATATGGTTCACTACTATGAAACATTCTAGGGTTAACTTTTATTTACTGAACCCTACTAAGAATAAGAAATTAAAACCAAATATAATATGTTGAATGTACACTTTGTCCTGAAATGGCCTGCTAGCAGCTCCTAAAACTCATGGCTCAAATGGGATATTTCATTCATTTCTGTAAGGCAGTGAGTTGCTGTGAGGGGAGAGAGAATAGTTAGCTCTCTGAAAAAGACAGGGAGATCAGGATTATACAGAAATGCATCTTGCTTTAATTATTTCCCAAGGTTATTTGGGGGAAGGAGTACTGATTCTAATAATAATAATAATAAAAGAAATGTAATACCTTGACTTAAAATGTAATTAGTTTTGCAGAACATAGCAAAAGGTTTTCACCTTTTGTTTTCATCCATTTCTGTTCAAACAAACCCCTTTAGAGGTTATGCAAGGCAGAAACTGGATTGATTCTATGTTTGATGTTTTCCTAGTTGTTTCACGCTTTACTAAAGGCTCATTAAAAATCCTCGTTTTTCCTTCATTTCTCCCCCTACTTGTATTGATGCCCCTCCTATTTGAGGGCTGCGCCAAAACAAAGCATGGTCTTTCCCCTTTGATGACGTAAATTCATAAGACAATTCCTTTCCAGTCTAGCCATGAGACACAGGCAAATATCAACATTTTTCAAAGAAATAGCAAACGGTCCACACATTCGCTTTAAGTATGAATTCTGCCTATTTCACTGTTGCAAAGATGGAGATTAAGGAAAAATATCCCCCCTTATCCAGCACAAGTACCAGTTTTGCATCAGCTGACAGTTCTCTCTCTCTTTTTTTTTCAAAGCTATTAAGATGCAGATGGGAACTGCCATCAGTGACGTCAAAATAAGTCTCTTGGCAACGATTAAGAGGGCCATCCACCATGGGGATTTCCTGAAAATTTAGCATGAAAATTACCCACCTCCTCTGTAATGTCAAGATATGCGACACTGCACTGGAATTCCTTTTAACCCATTCCTGTAGAGACAACACCTCCGCTTCCTGGCACCCGTTCTCTTTGCCCAATTCCCTTATTCTTTCAAATAACAACAGTCGGACGGGGAACATTCTGGGGTTATTAGCCACTGGTGAATACTGAACCAGCTGCTTCTTTCCGGAATAGGGGAGGAAAATATGCCCACTCATAAAAATAGCTCTTAACTCTTTCCCACCCAAGAATGAGAGGCTGCACAAAACAAAACGAGTTGGAGGGTTATATAATTTAACAGCAGCTACATGAAATCCAATTGAGCTTTGCATTAACCATTGCTGTCCACTGAATATGCAGAATACTTAGCAATCAAAATAAGAAATAAATGAAATACCAAATATGAAAGGGGAAAAAAAGCACACAACCAAGCTAAGCTTGTGCTGAACAGCAAAGAAAAGTTTCTAATGTTATGACATACATGCCAGTTTTTCGAAAAGCAGGTTGCCGAGGTGCCCATCCACACTCAAAAAAAGGCAGCACAAGCTTACTTTGAATGTGCTGGGCATGTTCACTTCTGAGACGTTCAAAAGCCAAGGGACAAAGACAAAATTAAGAGAGAGAGAGAGTTTCTCAGCTGAGTTACCAAGTGCACTCAAGGGACCTTCTAATGGCAAGGAGTCTTGAAACAAGAGAGAAGTGGAAGTACGGCAACAGTAATTCAGCTTCCTCCCGTTCTTTCCTTTCCTGAATTTTGGCTTCAGAGGAAACCAGAACAAATCTGAAGAGAACATCCACTTGCTAAAGTTATTTCCATTCACCTTTGACAATGGTGCATTACTGACACCACTAGCTCATAAATTAACCTTCTTTGGACACTGTAATGCTTCTTCAGCATTTCCATCACACCTTTTTTGATTCAGGAAAAAAAAGTACAGTTTTAGCATAATTGTTTCAGACGAAGATACTTTGAGGATCTGCCAATTAAACACCTAAGTGAACACAATCAGAAAAGTTCTGAGGAAATCCCTCCTAGGCAGCCCAGTTCAATATAAAACAATAATATGACCATCATGACACATAGGGAAGAAAGCCAAAAACGCATCCATTTCATCCTACTGTGTTCAATGACATACAAATTTGGCTGACCGTTCGCTCCAATTTCACAGCCATGGTCTTTGAATCTGAACAAACCTACATTGCAAAAACCAAACCTCCTACAACGTACATATTCAAAGTGTAGAAATTCAGAATGAGAAGGGTATGGGTGGGTTTGAAAAAGATGCTCCCCTCATCCTCACAACCAAAGGAAAAATGAAAGTGTGCACCAAATTTCCTGGTCAAGAGTCCAGCAGGGAGAGTTTCTTCATGACACAAAAGAAAAGAGTGCGTTTATGGGAGGGAATTCCCTTCTTCCCTCTAGGATGAAAGCACAGCAATAACCAGTAAAACTGGTGACATGGAAGTCACCCAGACCCTGCAAGATTGAAGAAGAAGCTGCATGGAGGGAGAAGTCACGGAATTCAGATATTCTTCATTCAGAAGAAAGAAAGAGGGGGGAAAAAGCCATTCACAAAATCCTCACCGAAGAGCAGGAACCCCCATCGCTGACGTATCATGATAGCCGGATAGCTGCACAATAGATTTACAAGGAATTGATTCGTTGCAATTGGCACAAGATTTCTCTTCTATCAGCCTCCCTCTCCCCACATCATTTCAAAATCATTAGTGACTTCATCCTAAAAATAAACTCACCCTGATGGAAACGGCAACTCCAAGTAGGTCATCTATTTCCCCTCCTCAACAGGGATCTCATTGCCAGCAACAGTGATCGGAGGAATCATGCCAGGGGCTCATGGTTCTTGGAATTCCCCCCCACCCCCTTCCGCGTCACTGCCGTGCCTGCCTTTCCAGCCCCCAGTGGGGGGAAAAAATAAGAAGAAGGCTCCTCGCCACTTGCTACAGCAGCTAATTACTCCTGACAAGCCATTCAGAAGGAAACAAATTTCAGCTGCTGGAAGAGATGGCATAGAAAGCGCTGCCAATGGCAACTTCCACACACACCCTCTCTCTCTCTCATTCAAAGACTTATGCAGAATCGCCTCTGCAAGGCTCAGGATGAGCATGTTAAAGACACAGCACCCTGTTTTCCGCCCTAAGAACGGTCAATTACAGAAGAACAATCAGTTCAAAGGCTGAGGAAGCCGAGAGGAAGCTGCAAGGGGCTTTCTCAGAAAGACAAAGTTCTTGGTGCTGCCAGGGTTTCGATTCCATAAGGATTTGTATGTATGTTTGAGTCACCTTTTGTTCTGTTGATATTAATCTCCCCAACTTAGTTAACTTCCATAGGTGGACTTCAACTCCTAGAATTACCCAGCCAGCCAGGTCACTGTTGTGAGTTCCTGAGATGGTTACAATCTATAAGATAGCTAGCTTGGAAAAGACAGGTGTACGTGAATATAAAGGCTTCATTGCCAAGCAGTGGTGGAATTCAGCCAGTTCGTACCACTTCGGGAAAACTGATTAAGTTTCTGAGCAGTTTGGTGAACTGGTTGTTGGAAGAAATCATTAGGGCAGAGATCCGGTTGTTAAATTATTTGAAGCCCACCACTGTTGCCAAGTTTCTACTTTATAACGCATTTCACCATCTTGCAAATATCCTCAGTCCACACAGTCCATTATGCATATATACAATGTCCATATCGCTATTCCCTGTAGTGGCAAGAAACATCATGCAAAGTACACCAAAAGATAAGACATGGTAAGCCAAAGAAATTAAAGATGCACCGGAATGTATTCAGAAGAGACAGAACGGAAATATAATGGACCAATGGACCAAAATAAATTAGCTGTAATAGGATCTAAGTGCAGCTAAATTAGTCCTATACTTTCTAGTATTTTTAATTGCACTGACAGACCTGTATATAGCAGAATTAAATGTTTCAACTAATATTCCAGACAACTGGACAGAGATTAAAAAATTTGCAGGTAGTCCTGTGGGTGTGGGTGTGGGTGGGTGGGTGGGTGGGTGTGTTTGTGTGTGTGTGTGTTTGTGTATGTGTGTGTGTGTGTCTTTGACTTACAACTACAACGGGGATCAGAATTTCCACTGGTAAGCAAGATGGTTGCTTTTGCCATAGTTCCTAAGCGAATCATACAATCATTAAAGGAATCCAGTTTCCCCCATTGATTTTGCTTGCTGGAAGTTAGCTGGGAAGAATATAAATGGTGATCACATGATCCAGGGATGATACAACTGTTGCAAATAACATGCTAGTTGCCAAGTACCCGAATTTTGATTACATGACTGTAGGGACGCTGCAACAATTGTTAAGTGCAAGCACTGGTTATAAGTCATTTTTTTTCCCCAGTACCACTGCAACCTAGCATGGTGGCTAAACAAACAGCTGTTAAGTCAAAGATTACCTATACTTAGAGTATATTTAGAAAGTGGATGACATAAAATGCTTCCAATTATTGCTCCTTCCTTCCTCCATGAAGTGAGGAGGAGAATTTTCCAAATAAATTACCCTCTGTCCCAACTGCACCACATTAATCAAAAGCAGACACAGATATTTACAGGTAGTCCTCGACCTACAACAGTTCATTTAGTGAGCATTCAAAGTTAAAGCGGCACTGAAAAATGTGGCCTATGATCGTTTTTCACACTTACAATCTCTGCAGCATCCCCCCACACTCATGTGATCAAAACTCAAATGCTTGGCAACTGGCTCATAATTCTGACCATCGCTGTGTCCCAAGGTCATGTGATTGCCTTTTGCAACTTTCTGACAAGCAAAGTCAATGGGGAAGCCAGATTCACTTAACAACCAGGCTACTAACTTGTCAACTGTAGTGATTCACTTAACAACTGTCACAAGAAAGGATGTAAAATGGGGCAAAATATTGAGACTTAATAAATGTCTCACTTAGCAACAGATATATTGGGCTCAATTGTGATCAACTACCTGTACCTGACTTTTAGTGGCTCATAATACACAATATTGATATGATTTTTAATGCTAAAATAGCAGTAGGTTTTGCCTACTAGAGATAGTTATCTGAAATTTAGAGGTACTATTAATGTGGGGGCGAGAAGGAAGAAGGAGACTGCTATTTTGCAAATGTGATGTTGAGGTCTCTATGAATGTACTAACTCTTGGTTTAATGTATTAAGTGACTGTGTAAACCGATGTACATTTCTAAGATAAACAAGTAAAATAAAAATTAGCAAGTGGAAAGTTTGTTGAGACTTGCAAGATGTGCGGGGTTTTTTTTAATGGAAAAACAAAATAGGCCCTACTTTACTTCTCTCTTTATTTAAAAAAAAAAAATCAATAAAAAAGTGTGGAATCCAGGTGTCTCATGATCTGCCTAGTTTCAAAAGAATGTGCCTGCAAATTTAAATCCTCTATGGATTTCTGCTTTTCTCTCCTCCTCTATCTACCTCTTATGGAGAATGGAGATATGGTTCTTTTTCAGTCATGGAATCAATATTCGGATGCTGAGTGCAAAGTATTATTTCTGTTTGGGAGGGAGCCTGTTACAATATGACACTATGCTGCATAGGTATTGGGATGTTAATGCTTGAATACTGCTCTGTTTTAGCAGAGGCAAAAAATTAAAAACCCTATGCAGTCAAAAACATTCAAAGTGTCTTTGATTGGATATAATTGATGACATTACATTTTCATTGCTGTGAAATATACTTTATGAACCTGCCTGAACCAAAGCAAAAATCTCTCAGTTAAACAAAAAAAATCTTATATATTTGAAAACATGTGATCAGAATCCCTGAAAGGCTCAGTTTAATCAAATCAAATCCTTCGAGATTTCAGCAATCTTTTGCCACCAGTTACCCACTATCCAAACATAAACAGCAACTCACCATAAAAAAATATTTGGTTTGGAATCGCAGGGCTGTTTTTTAAAAGCAACTGCTTATTTTAGGGTTTGAAAAAAATTTTTCAGTGTTCCATATATAGTGGAAAGGAAGGAGGGGAGGCAGAGGTGGTAATCAGCAGGTTCTGACCAGTTCTGGAGAACTGGTAGTGGAAATTTTTAGTAGTTCGGAGAACCGGCAAATACCACCTGACTGGCTCCACCTCCATCTATTTTCTGCCTCCCATGTCCCAGCTGATTGGTTGGGTCTTCTTTTGTTGCCCTGCACAGGAAAACTGCTGGAAAGGTTAATGGGGTCAGGAGGGAATGGGGTTTTGCAGTATCACTCCTCTGAGTGGGGTGGGAATGCAGATTTTACAGTATCCTTTCCCTGCCACGCCTACCAGCCACGCCAAGTCCACCAAGCCACACCCACAGAACTGGTAGTAACATTTTTTGAATCCCACCACTGGGGGAGGATATACTAAAATAAAGGAAAAGGAAAACCATACAATTTTTTTAACAAGAGATTAAATCTTGTCCTCATAGAGTTATATTGACTAATCAGATCAATTAAAAAAAAACAATTTCTAGTTAAAAAGTGTGGACACATTTAATCCAACCAGATTTTGAATCTTACAGTCTATCAACATAAATCAATATTTTAGCAACAGCCAAGGTATAATAAATCCAAAAAGTTCTTCACCATTTGATAGATTCCAGTTTCATTTTATTAACAAGACATTAAGTTCTTTAACACTTATTTTTCTTTTCAATATCACATTATGGAGCCTTGGTGGCGCAGTGGTTAGAGTGCAGTTCTGCAAATTACTCCTATTGCAATTTGGCAGATCGAATCCCACCAGGCTCAAGGTTGACTCAGCCTTCCATCCTTCCAAGGTGGGTAAAATGAGGACCCAAATTGTTGGGGGCAATATGCTAACTCTGTAAACCGCTTTGAGAGGGTTGTAAAGCACTATAAAGCGGTATATCATTCTAAGTGCTATTGCTAAGTGCAATTAACAAATAAAAATATGAAATCAACTTCCAAATCTTTGATTTATTGGCCTTTATAGTTTACTTCTGCTTAATTTTAACCAATCTCTCTGTCACAAAGTCAAACCAAGCACGGAGCACAATATTTTTGTATCACAATTGTTGAGGAAGTAATCTTATTCTAAATATGTTTTTTCCTGCTATCACTCTTCTTATGCACAAAATAAGACAATTATATATATACTCAACACAATGATTCATCAAAAATCTTAATGATGTGCCTTAAAAAGCTAATGTTTTGTGAACGGTAAATTACTTCAAATTTAATTGAAATGAAAAACTTCTATAATTCAGAATTTTAAGTATCCCCAGTATTTCAGCATTCCTTTCTGTGTGCACACATACGTACAACCTTTACAGGAAAACACCTGAAACTTCCTATTTACAGATACCATTTCCTCTATAGCAACATTTTTGAAACTGTTGAAATTTCTGAAAAATATCTATGGTTTCTCAATTAGAAGTCCAGGTATGGTAGACCAACTTTCCTTAAAACAAAACAAAATCTTGTAAGCATTCGTTTGCAATATAAATTTGATTGCTTTCCAAAAGATGAATTGATAAATATCTAGATCAGTGTTTCTCAAACTTCATAATTTTAAGATGTGTGGACCTCAAACTCCTAGAATTGTGGAAACTGACATTCATGCATCTTAAAAGTTTAAAAAGTTTTTTTAAAAAAACACCAATCTAGATGAGGTAAACCTCAATTAACCTTAACTTAAAATGCCTTCCAGTACGCAACTAAAACCAGTCCAACCTGGACAAATTTAGTGTGCTTCTATAATATTTACTTGCCCAAAAATCTGGCATTTCCACAATCTGCAGAGGTTCCCGAATTGACAACATGATATGGAGGATTTGTGACAATTTGCCATAGCCAACTCCCATTGGCTAACTTGCCATGGGACAATTCACTGTGGTACAACTAATATGAAAGAAATGGTGGAACAGAATCATTAAAGAAAACATGCAAAAGGAAGGACAGAATGAAATGTGAATGAGGAAAAATTTTTTTTTTACTTTTGAATAATTGACTTCTTAAATTGTCTTGTGGCGAGTTGGCTATGGCAAATTGTCCCACAGCAAGTTGGCTGTGGTGAGTTGGCCCATTCTGTAATGTGGAATAGCTCTCCCTGATGGTTGAAAGCTAAGAGGGATAAAATTGTTCAAATGCATTGTATGCACTCAAGTACCTACTCTCAGAAAAGGGGGCAGGGAGGAAAATTACAGCTGATAGCTATTTCTAAACACTACAGGAAGAAAATTATACATGGTTTTAATGCATTGCTATGGACTAAAATACAAATGCAGGATAATATTTTAGCATAGGCATATTTATTTAATGTTACTTTAAATATTATTTAGAAGTTTATTCAGCCAAACTACATGGCAAACAAATGTAGTCATCCATATCTTTACAAGGGAGAGATTTTTTTTTTGTCACTTATATGGATGTGACACAGCTTATCTCTTTATTAAGGGGGGGAATGTTTTGCCCTTTTAAATCAAGACTAAATAATAGGGCACATTATTCTATAACCACTTAGGAGTCCTGAAATTCAGGATGTACAAGGCTCCTTAGGGACTTCAAATCAAAAAGTCAGCATTTCCAAGAAGCAACAAAAAAAGTTTAGATGCCCCATTTTTCATATGCTCTGCCTCTTTTCTAATATGAATGGGGTTTCATCAAAAACAAAGGCTCCCACAACATGTGTAATGATGTTTTACTTTAAAGCAGTATTAGAGCAACTTTAATCAGCCACCTGAGCATGTATGAATTCCTATCTCAACATTAAAGTTTACAATGGAACTGGTCTCTACATATAAATGTATAGGGACAATGTGTGTAAGAAGAGCCACCAGCTAAACCAATTCACACTTTATTTTGTAAATTCCATGTAATCCTTTAAAAAATATAACAGATAGCTAGGAAGAATTGCACTCTACTACATAGTAATAATCATAAATGTTATTCAAATGGCAATATTCATCCAAGAACATTCTACAATATAGTAGTATTCACAACTTCTAGATCCCAGCTTTGAAATATTGAGGCGCCAGATTTTTTTTGTCTCCGCTGCAGGCACAAAATGTGATGTAAGTATTTAAAGTTCTTATGGTACTGCTAAAACTTAAGTACAGTTCAATTTTATCCATTCTTTGATCCTTAACAGCAGGAAAACTCAAATTTAAAGACAGTTTCTCCATATAAAACCCGAGAGAAGCCAGCATAGTCTCCATCAAATTAGCACCTTTATTGTTGCGTTTGTTTGTTTCAGCTATAGAAAAATAACTTCTGCTCTCATCTTTATACAACTTTTTGAGTTTAGATCTTAAATAAACAGAAAGTTCCCCTCATGATCCAGCCAATGTCTGAGCTATTCCTTCCATTTTACATCTACTCTTCTCCTATTTACTTTCTAAAAACATAACCTTTGTAAAATTCGGGAACCGGCCATGCATTGGTTTCTAGAGGGCTCTCTTGAAGAGCTAAGCAAGAAGGTGGGGCTAGTGGTAAAAGGAGCCCAAGTCAACAATTTATTTTCAGTCGCAATTGTTTTTGTATTTCTGCAGCAAGAATACCTAGGGAAGAGTGGGTAAAGGAAAAGCTTTTTTCACTCTCCCAGCAATTCTGAATGGTAGCGGTGACACAGAAAAGGCTTTAAGCTGATTAATACGGTCATTCTGAAACTGCAACAATTTTGATCAGATACATTATGGGAGTTAAATTAAAGCCTCTACACTGCACTTAATTCTAATTAAGAATTAGTGAATTCTTCTAATTAATGAAACTTAGGGGATTGCTTATATGTACGATAGAACTTAAGGCAGAATATCCCTGAAGCTATAATCTATTGGTATATACTCACTAAATACTAAAAGGACAGTTAGAGATATATAATAATTTCACATAATTTTCAAAAATATGCATCTAATCAGGCTACTGTGACATGTCATTAGGCATGTGGGTTACACAACTATTTAAAGAAGGATTCAAGAAAGGACAGCTTTCTGAAAAATTTGCAGAAATATAAACGAATAGATGGCAAATTATAATCTTGCAATGCAATTAAGCTGTCCTGTAAAATCTTTTGTAGCAAACTGAATTACAGGCCAGTATCTACTGGATGAAAGGATCAAATAAATTATCTTAATAATCTACTATAAGAAAATCAAGATGCAATGCCAAACACAGGTTTCACCCTATTCTTGTCTACACAATTTAGAATACTGTAGAAAAGACAACCTCAGAACAGAAAGTAGATACAGCCTTCCTGGCTCCTATATCAATACATCCAGTTGCAAATTGTGACAAAAGTAATGGCACATCAAGCGAGAGCAAGAAAAGAAGGCTCTGAGACCAATGCCAAAGATCAGTAAAAGAAAAAAAAATAAATTCTGAATCTTGCCTTTTATACTCCCTTTACAATACATAGACTAAGTAAAGACACTCCTGACTCTTGAACTCAGTTTAGATCCTGATGACATTGGGTTACAAAAGTGATCTCCCATTACCACACAAAAATTACGAGCTTGCATAACATATATGCTATTTAGAACTCTCAAAGGAAAAAAAAATGCTACTTTCAAATAAATTTCCTTTCCTGTTTGCCCAGAGGTTGTTACTCTTACTCATCACAGGGCACCAGGAAAATGTCTATTTACCAACCTGTCCTACACAATGAGTCATAATATCAGATGAAATTCATCTATCTTTGGCCATATCAAAAGGGTAACAACACAATGTGCTTTGAGAAGGAAAGAAAAAAGTCCAGGAATTGTTTCAAACCTTCATACGTAGACAGTTATTCAGAACATAGCAATCATGTTTTTGACTGCCTCACTTGTTTATTTAGCATCATTGCAGAGCATATGCATTTCTTCTTTCATGCGGTGCTGCCCTCCCCTTAAGATTTGAGCATAGCATACCCAGACATTTTTTGTTCTCTCTTCCCCTCTCTCTCTCTCTCTCTCGCTCAGTTGTCTGAACAGTTTAATATAGGCCAAGAGAGATTTTACAATCCTAATCTGCATTGCACTTGCAATGTTTATTTTCAGTCTTTGTTTAAAGAACGACTGTGCACTTAAGGACTTCTTATAATGGTCAAATTTATCCCCAGCAATAACTCCAGTGCCAAGAAGCGGAAGTCATTACCCGAATGACAATGAGAGAGTAGACTGTTCCTCATATACCACCTGGCTGGGCCATATCTGTCATATGAAACAATTAATTTAGGCCCAGCAGGTGCATGCAATGGAAATTGGGTCATTTGTGCTTTCGATTTATAACGATCAGGTCTATGTCATCAGGAAAGGGAAAGGCATGAGGGTTTATTTGGTGCCAAAAGCTTGTCAAGCACATCCCTATTTTCCCTGTTAATGCCTACTCTCCTTCTACAGAGGCTGCTTATTCTTAGGTAAAAGTCATATTTTTCTCCACAAAAATTCCAAAGCAGTAACAAGATATGAGGATTTGTTATTCCACATCGGACTACTGTTGCTATCTTTTGATTCTGACACACAAATTTTCTTTAAAACCTCCAGCAGAGGCAGCTTTTCCTACAGCCCACTATAAATGAAGAGGGTCAGGTAAAAAAAAAAAAACCAACCTAGAATTTCCCCAAATGCTGACACTTGAGCCCATGCCTCCTTTGCTCCATTTTTCCACCAGCCATTTAAAATAAATCCTGCTTTTGATTGTAGCAAGTGAGAGGACCAGTTTGGTTTGTTTTTTGTTTCAGTCTTGGTAATATTTGGGGTTTGGGTTTTAGGTATCCAGTAAATAAAGTGGGAGAAAAAATAACCTTATATACTCTCATATTTTCAGGACAGTGGTAAGAAAAGTAAGAACTCTTAAATCAGCTTGATCTCTTATTTCCTTCAAAGGCCGGGGGGGGGCGGGGGGGAGAGAGGAGATCACAGTAAGAAGCCAGAAGCCCCCTGGCCTAAACTGACAAAACTGCAGGAAGCACAGAGAAAAGAAGGCATAATCTAAGGACAGTTGACCTGGCCCAGCAAAGCCAACGTTTTAATCTTGAACTTAGCACAGTTTGACTAATTTCTCACATTGTGCTCTTATAATGTGCTTTATGACATTTTAACTTGCTGTGCTGTGTGATTCAGCCACTGTATTTATTTATAAAGCATGATTTGTAGCTTAACATTATATGTGAATTTAGCTATTATGGCTAGTCAACAAATATTGATACAAACTCTGATACGAATGTCAGAGCTAAGCGCAATAAACAAGAACAAGATCCAGTCTGGTTGGTAGTCTTAAGCCTATCAGGAATGCCATCTTTTTTTCTAATTTATGGGGTTTTTTAAAGACGAGATCGGACAACTATTTGTTTGAAATGATAGGGTTTTCTGTCTGAGCAAGGGGTTGGACTAAAAGATCTCAAAGGTCCCTTCCAACTCTTGTTATTGAGGCTAGAGCTCAATGATGAAAGACATTACTTTGTCTTGGGTTTGGTCCCTGTCATTTTCAGCTAATGAGTCTCTAAAAGTACAGCATGCCAAGATCTCTGCTCTTATACTGTGATGAAGCACTGCTAAAATAGATCATACTGGATCACAAATTGTGCTAGCCCTGAGATCTGTTCATGCTGGGTTTATATGATATGGTTTGTAAACTAGCATGTTGTCTGAATCCAGCTACCCGTGACTGAACTGGGCAACTCAAAAGCCAATTAAACTTCATCTGTTCATAATGTAAAGACTCCATTTTTCCCCTTTGTAAGAAAAATAAACTCTGTGACATTGGGGTGACAAGAATCCACAAAATGGACCACTGCTTTTTTTCCAATTGTCTCCTGCATCCCCACATCCATTATTACATCTCTACAGGCAACAGCCATAGTAAATTATTTCCTACAGTGGAACTATGCTATACTGATTATTACAACAATATTCATTATTATGCAGAGCTGCTACTTCCTCCCTTCAATCTGTCTTTTTTAAAAGGGAGGGATTCCAAATGAAAAAGAACCAATTTTCTTACTAGTCTAAAGAAAGCAAAAACATTTTTTCATACCATCCTTCCTTGTTAGCACAAACTACCCTCTTTAGTTTGGCATAGCAGCTAGTACCAGAAGAAGCACAGAAGTTTCATCTCTCCTCTGGCCTCACGCGTAAATAAGAAATCAAATAGGAATGGGGAACAGAACAGAAAAAGAGATTTAGTAGATACTGGAAGATGTGGGCAAACTTGAAAATAGCCGTCAATCTTTTATGTTGAATCATATTTTTCCTTTAGTGTAATGGTCTTATTTTACACATTTCAATCTAAAATTGAAATCTGTGTCAGGCTTTTTTTTTTTAATTAAATTAGTAAAAAGCTGTATGCTATTAACAAATAGCAGGAACATATCAGGGAAGAATACATGGGAAATAAAAGGAAATGATATATTTATGGGACATTGAAGACATTTTTAATGATATGTCATCAATTTTTGAGTTTCTAAAAGAGTTTCTAAGAAACAATTCTGATGGATCATTTGCTGACGGTACTTACCGATTTCTAAACTGTATCTCCAAAAGATATAGCTGCATTTAAAAGATCAGAGCATTTCAAAGCTATTCTGCTAAATCTTAATTCTGAATTATAAACACCATGGATTTCCATCTGGCTCATGATTCACAAGCAGAAATTCAAACAAAAACTATTTCTTTTCTTGTGAAAAAAAGTGCTTGATTTTGTAAATGGCAGATTATAAAACAAGCCTCGCCCACCATTGTTTTAATTTCTAAATATATGTGTCTGCTTTATTGCTGTGATCTTTCTTAGGCTTTTAGCATTAAACATATGATGATCCTTAAATCAGTTGCTTGGCCCTGAGTGATTTCACTGACAAAATCATTACAACTTTATTACAATGAATTAACTTTAAGAAGTCGTAGTAGTCGCAAAGATCCAGTATTCATTACCTGGCTTTAGCCAAATTACTATTCTTTAGCCTCTTTTAGTCTTGTTATAAGGATAAATAAAAGTTGAACAGGTAACTTCAAGAGCAGGTAAAAAACAAACAATATAAAAAAGATTTTGCAATTCTAGAAAGAAAGTAGAGAAGAGCTACAAAGGTTAGAGGACAAGAGGCTAAACATATGAAGAACAGTTGCAGGAGTTGGGTATGTCTAGTTTAATGAACAGATTAGAGGTGAGATGATAGCAATCTTCCAATCTTACTATGAATTAATAAAACATAAAATCTACATTTATAGAGCTGGTTGGGAATGAAATTTGGGGTCATCTTAGAAGATGTGCTGCCAGCATTGGCAAATATTTAACAGGATTCAGAAATTAGGTCACAAACAAAATAATAATAACAACAACACTGCCAGTTTAGATAACTGACAAGCAACAACTTCTGCCCTAAATCTGGGGTATCTAGTAGAGAATGAATCAGGTGCATAATGTCAAAATAAAAAAGCAGAAGGGAGGACTTGCTGTGGGCTTTCTGTTCAGAGCATAAATATGACATAAATTCTTAATTTAAAATGCTAAATGCCATCATTGTGACATTCAACTTAACAATAGAGCAAATCAATCCTTTGATTTCCCTATTTCATTTTTCTTCCACTTCCATCAATTGCATGCAAGCCTGGTAGGCTTTCTGTTGAACAACAATAATAAAAATTGATCCAGTGTGCTAGAAGTCAAGCACCTGCTCAGAGCCAATAGGACATTCTTCCAGCAGAAGAGATGACGGCCTATTTTCATCAGTCCTCTGGCTGGCACTGGTCCAGGAACAATCCAAAGTACCACAAGCCATGATATAATCTAGATTCTAGCCCTCTATCGGTAAGTTTTCATGAAGGTATCCTCCCAGTCAGGAAGATATTCTCCCAGATATTTAGAAGCCATCTTCTCTTTGAAGAAGAGACTTTGGTGTGCAGCAAAACTCTAAAATCAAAAACTGAGCAACACCAAAAGGAAATTCTAGAAATGCAGCACAGGGAATTCTTTATTAGATACAATCATACTGGAGTGTGCAAGAGAGAGACACTTTGTATGACTCATTCTTAACCATGAAGAATTGTTCCATAAAGCTCACATATGTACTTGTTTCAAGGTGCTCTCTTTTTATGTTTCAGACTAATGCTTTTGGATCAAAAGCTAAATTTTGGCTCATTAGATCTTAAGTTTGGTCTCTCTGCGGCTACATGAAAATCTGTTTCTGAAAGGAAATTTGCACTTTTTAACCCACTGGTGTGGCCAGCATTACAGCAGAAATTCCTTTTTTTCAGAAGACAACTGAATTTGACTACATGTAGACAACAGTAGCCAAATTAAATGTCTAAATGCCTACTGAGACAAGCTAGAAGATTTTCCAACTCTTTTGTTGGAAGGTGATGGAAAATCACCTAAAGCTGACCACTTTACTCTCATGTCTCATTGACCCAAAGGTGCAATATGGCTTTAATAAAAAACCATGCATCTAGCAAGATCTTATGCTTTCTCTGAACTCATGAGATGAGAATAAACTGTCCAGAATTAAGGAGCAACGCAACTAACACCAATGACCTATAAGCTGATGTGCTACCCACAAATCCAAATTCAGCAAACAAATAATTATGTGCAGATTATTATGAACTACTTATATTCTCAGGATAAATACCAGCACTCTGAAATAAAGAACATAGCAATTTAGTTAGCATAACAGATAGCAATTTTTTTTTAAAAAGAACATAGCTGTGGGAAAGTTACAAAGTAATACAACTAAGATGAACAGGTGCCAATAGGCCAGTTTCAAGTCTGCAATACTGTTTTCCCACTCCAAACTTCTTAAAGATACAGAAGAAATATTTATAGTGAAAAAGAAAGGAATTCTGAAGCCTTCTGAATTGTGAGGGGAATCGACTGTTATTAGAGAAAAATGGTGTCCCAGGCCAATGTTTAAATTGCATCTCACTAAACACAAATGTCTCCAGTGAAGAAAAGCCTTTAATTTTCATATATAAGGTAAACCATTCAGACACGGGAAACTTTCCAAAAGGAAAAGGGTTATCTCTGCTCTGATGGGGCTTTCAGTTTAGAAAACTGACCCCGTAGATCAAAGATGCACAAGCTACTACTGTATGAGGCCAAAGCTGTCTTTGCTTGGCACAGCACAACAGGCAGCTGCATTCTTCAAACTTGACTCAGGTCTAAATTTAATTAAGATTAAGTGAATGTAATTCAAGGCAACTAATATAATTACTTCTTTTGAACATAATGCATTTTCCTTCTGTCACATTCAAAGTTATACTTAACAGCAAATTTTGAAGCAGTCAAAGGTTTTTTCATGTAAGCAATAAATTGTCAAATGAGGGAAGGAAAGGAAGAGAGAAGGACAGGAAGCTAATTTACATATGAAGATATAAAGGATATTATATAATTAAAAACTAATTTAAACCATTATATTGCCTTGTAATAAATTCTATTTAAAATTGTAAAAAAAAGGACATAATTAAAAGCAAAGCCCAGCACAGAACTTTAATGAAAATAAATTGTTGTTTAAGGTTAGTTGTAATATCCAGCAAAATAGCAGCAAGTACCTAACCTTGGCTGATTTTGAAAAGCTAAGAAGGATCAGACTTGGTTAGTACTTGGATAAAAGACCAACAGGTACTCCTGGACTGTAAGTTAAAATAAATAAATTATTATTTAAGTTAAAAGTTAAATAATTATTCAGGAAGAATCATGCTATCATTGCCAATAATAAGTCATCAAGAATTGAGGTGAACATGAAACAGACTGGATTTTGCTCAATGCAAAAGAGCAGGATTAAATACAAAATAACAAATTTGGTTAACTTTTTTGTGGGCAAGAAGGCAATCACTCACCTTTCTATATATTTATATGGCCATCTATATGAAGCCTAGAGGCTGGCACCTTGCTTTGTAGCAAGCTACCTTATTGTTTGAATCAGGGCAAGGATTCTTGTAGATTGCATGGGAAATACAGCTGGCACCACACTTACCTATCCTGCAGTGAGTCACAGGCAGGGGATGGAATTCTACCAGTTCGCACCTATTCGCTAGAACCAGTTGTTAACATTCTAAGCAGTTCAGAGAACCGGTTGTTAGAAGAAATTACTGGTCTAATCCTGTAAGGAAGGCAGGAAGGAAACATTCTGGTGTTGCTTACAGAAACTGCTTCTCCGTTAACCCTTATTACATTCTTGGCAGGACTAGGCTTCCTGTCTCAGGAACTTCTCTGGAATTTTTTTCCCCTCCTTTGATGGTACTTTGCTTGTATGGAGTGACCATTCAAAGTTACAATGGCACTGAAAAAAGTGACTTATGACTGTTTTTCACACTTATGACTGTTGCAGCATCCCCACAGTCACAAGAGGCCAGGCAAGGAGATGCGTGCCTCGATGTGAGTGATGTTGAGTTGGCCACGCCCAGCCAGTCACATGACCACCAAGCCGTGCCCACCTAGTCACAAGACCACTAAGCCATGCCCACCAACTAAGTCACGTCCACAGAACCGGTTGTTAAAAAAAATTTAATCCCACCCCTGGTCACAGGGAACTTTATGGCTGTATCAGAAGCTTATAGAGAAAAGATGACATATGTCAACAAGATTTGCTAAGAGGGACCACTATAATATACAGATGTACAGCAAACCCTTAGCTTAAAGTTTGAAGGGCAAGGCTGGATGGGGCCCCTAGACATACCACTAAGACTTCTACAGGAAATATGGCTCTTCTCAGGGCAGGAAACTAGGTATTGCGCATCAAATAAGTTGATGCCCTGATCAGTTCTAGATGCCCTAAATCTAGAACTGAAGATCATTACACTAACATAAGCACCCTTACAAAGAAACTCTGTTCTAGATAAAGAAATCAACATACCAACCCCAGCAATGGCAGAGTCATTCGTCCTCACTCCTAGTCATTGCCAACCAGATTCATAATCCAGTAATATTTTGTTTAAATCACTTCTTCCTAAAAGTAAGAACAACCAGTCTGCACTTTGACCATTCTAAATCAGGTAACTTCCCTTATGCTCAGGTTAATGTCTGGTTATAACTCATGCACCCATTGGTGGGAGGGGGCGCATGCGTGTGCATTATCACAAGCAGGGCTATCCACTTCTTTCTCCTTTTCGTGAAGCTGGCAGAATTTGACATGAACCAAATCTGTCAAGAGCTCAAGACAGACCTGTGGGCTCTAATGAGCAAGTAAGGGGGGGGGCGTTGAGGATGGAGGGTGAGGTGGAGATCATGCTGCTCCATTCAGCTCCAAACAATGATAAATAATTCAGGAAGAAAAATACCGCAATACAGAGTACCCAGCAGGGTTTAAAAATAGAACACAGAGAAGTCAAAAGAGGAGACAGCAAGAGTGCAAGCACCATAGAGAACAGGGATCTGTGTCAACAAATCAAAAAGCTACCAGATGCTGCGATCATGACAGAGTCGGCTGCCGCCAGATTGCAGCAATCACGACATCCTGTTGTCACCCAACACCCAGTGCTTTAAAAGAAAGAAAGCTCATTCGTTCTCTCTGAGAAATGCAGCAATTCATTCTGAAACAAATACTTATTCAACAAGATGAAACATTAGCTCTTTCGCTGATAATATAAATCCACTGTATTTTGGGATCAAATGGAAGAAAATCAGAGGATAACACACATGGAAATTTTGATTGCCTTTATCATGAAGAATACTAAAAGATACAAGGCATCACTGATTCATTTCTAAGGTATAAAGTACTAATGGAAATGCCAATGTTAATCAACCTATCCACCCCTCCCCTTCTATCCCAAAGTTTGAGGTTCCAAACTAGTTGTAACTTATTATCTCTGCTGTTTATTGTTTATCACTAGCTGGATATTTTACTTTCAACAATTATTGTCTCCTGTAAAACATGGAAGCGCTCACACAGGACAATAGAATAGAATACTTTTATTGGCCAAGTGCGATTGGACACACAAGGAATTGGTCTTGGTATAAATACTCTCAGTATACATAAAGAAAAGATACATTCGTTAAGAATCAAGAATCATAACGTACAACACTTAATGATAGCCATAGGGTACAATAGGAGAAAACACTAATTACAGTTATCCTGATTTTGATTTTTTTTTCTTTTGTTTCCAGCCCGGTTTCATTCCCAAAAATATTGCATTTCTGTACCACATGTATTCCAAAATGCCCTCTCAAGGGGAGAGTAGAAAGCAGACCAGCAATTCTTGTGTATCATTACAGATAAATCTGAGTAGAAATGTTTTAGTCATGTGTGGGATTATACAACTTAACAGTTCTTTACCCAAGATGTATCTTTCATTAAACTTGTTATACATAGGGCTACTAATGTTGGAAGAATGCATTTGATGCAAGCAATTTGCGTTAAAATAAAGTAGAGTTTCTTCCTTGGATCACAATTTCCTATCCTAGATCTAAGCAATACTGATTATTTCAAAAACTGCAGAGAACTGGATATCCAGCCGGAAACTCAGCATCTGAGTTGATGGCCTAGAAGACAAGGTAACTGCCCAATACTTTTAACAGTCTCTTATTTTATAATAATCTCTTTGTCTCCAAGGAGATAGACCATGTCTGCAAGGAAGTCCTTGAAGGCTCTACTGGAAGAAAAAAATACAGAACTGTCACTGGAGCTTACTTTATTAATCAACACAATTTTAATTGTATTCATCTGAATAAGCACAAAATGTACCTGTGCTTTCTTTTTAGAACAGGGCTACACAGTTCCCCACCACACACGCACACAAGAGAACAAGAAAATCTCATTTTTGCCACCAAAGATGAATTAATGAAAACCTCAGACTGAATTAAGTTTCTCAGTAAGAAGGAGTACAGCATAGCATAACTTAGATTTAAGCTCAAGGAACAGCAACCCCTCACATTTCCGTCTTTATCATGAAGAATACTAAAGCACTACAAGGCATCACTGATGCACTTCTTAGACATACAATACTAATGGAAATTTCAGCTTTAATCAACCAAGCTACTGTTCTGATTTAATTGTCGTGTCTAGCTTTTAGCACAATTAAATCAACACTATTCCTTTTTATCTCTAAAACATTAGCATTATCACTGATTATTTAAAAAAATCAAAGTGACAGTCTTTAAAATGAATTTTTGTGCCATCAAGGTTTGATTAGTATTTGTTCTCCAGAACTCTACCTTTTCTGCAGGCTTCAGTTCCAAATCTTACACCACTCCAAGTCTTGAACAGAATATCACTTTGTCTCTTTCACAGATTTTTCCTCGATAATCTCTCTGTGTGTGAGAGAGAGAGGAAGAGGGAAAAAGAATAGTGCATAATAAAAGCTATCTGGGAGATCTCCCAGTTTCCACCAAGCAGTAAAATACAAACGTATCAACATTATACCAGCTTACTTTTCCCCCCTTTCATTTGAAAACAAGCAATCTCAAATTCAAAGGAATGGCGGGAAAGCTGTGTGTGTGAATCTACCAAAATCAAGGTGGGAGGGGAGGGATAAATTATGCATCCTTCTTTCAGAGATGAGACAGGAATGAAAAGTCTATGGAAATAGGAAGAAATCACACCTGCCCCAACATCAAACACAATGAAATAAAAAAGGGGATCAGAATGACAAATACACTGCTTTTGGCTGATCCACCCGTTTAACAGGTTGTCCAATAGATTTGGGGCTTATTTTAAATACTGAAAGTAATATACATTCAGCAAATAAGTACAAATAGGAGATGGGAGCCTTCTAAACAGTTTGAAAGGAAATAAGAGAGAGACTTGAAAAGTAAAAAGGATAGATATCTTTAGTTATTCAAACCAACATAGCTAATAGATAAGCTGGTAAACAGCAGGCACTGTGAGATACCACAGTTTTCTATGTCTTACTTGCTATAAGAGGGTCTTTTGCCATTGTGTACAGATAATTCTTAACTTACAACCATTCCTTTAGCGATCATTTGAAATTACTTTCAGTGAAAAAAATGACTTGACTGTTTTTTTCATACTCACAGCAGCAACCCCATGATCATATGACCAAAATCTAAATATTTAGCAAGTGGTGTGTATTTATGATGGTTACAATCTTCCGGGGTCATGTGGTCATCTTTTGTGAGTTTCTGACAAGCAAAGTCAATGAGGAAGCCAGACTCACTTAACAATCGTGTTACTGACTTTACAACTGCAGCCAATTGCTTAACTACTGTGGCAAGAAAAGTTGTAAAATGAGACAAAACTCACTTAACAACTGTCCTGCTTAGCAATGGAAATTTTGGGCTCAATTGTGGTTGTTGTAAATCAAGGACTATCTGTATATAATTATTAGATTTCTATCTGATCCCAAAATATCCCATTTAGCATTTTTTTTAAATATGAAGGAACTTTATCAAACAACTGGTACAGAACTAGTGTCATAAGACCATGTGCTGACTCTACCTCCCTAATCCACCATGAGCAAGGTAACTGGAAGTAATGATTTGTTACATCTGCATTCAAGGCTATTGAAAGAGTATTCAACTATATCTTTCAGGAGGCCCAACAGTATTTGGGATAATTAGATGATCTATTCATACATCATGGTAAGCCAAAAAGCTTTAAATCACAGTACAGAGGACTATTACAATGGCAAAGAGGAACAAATGGCATTCTCTCACTTCCTCTGTGTTTTCTTGTAGAAAAAAAAGAAAACGACCTTATTTTTTAATATAGTGATGTGTATAGCACTGCTTAATAAAGCCTTGGATTTTAAAGCAAGTCTCTCAGCTTTCCCAATCCCAGCTGTGTTCTTATCTGCTAATGTGGTATAGCTGAGGAGGTTATCCTTTCAAGGTCAACCACCTGTTGCTGGAAAGATTTACTGATATTGTCTCACAGAAACTTTTGACAGCTGTTAGACATATAAACAATGAGTGTGCTTAAGCAGAAATATGACCAATAGCAGCAATATACTAGGCATGTTTGGGAAACCTTAGGGATC
The DNA here is from genome assembly GCA_023653725.1 of Bungarus multicinctus. Lineage (NCBI taxonomy): Eukaryota > Metazoa > Chordata > Lepidosauria > Squamata > Elapidae > Bungarus > Bungarus multicinctus. Next base: position 149,808,849 of record CM042834.1, on the reverse strand, counting down.
AGCTGCAATATAGACCATATTCCCCAGAAAACTATTGCATACCAGCCAGTATTATTTGGGGAACATTCATTCTTATTATTGATACTCCAACATCTAAAAGAACATGAGACTCTGCTCTGTGTTCACTTTCCTCTAATGAATGTTGCTATTTCATGTATGTTGCCTTGACTGTGAATGTTTCCTGCCTATCTTATGCTTTGCAGTTAAAATTGTTGTTCTTGCTTTGCGTTGTTTAACAATCCTTTTCAGATTCTACCTCGCTGTAGTACTTGTGTTCATTATCTACAAAGCCACAAACCTACTATCCAGTTTGCTGTGAGAAAATATGTTTGAATTTAGTGTCATGCATTTTGTGATGTTGTCTTTCAGATTATTCTTTTTCTTATGTTTAAACTGTAATTAATTGATCCTTTTGCTAAACTAGAAATATCAATATAAATACTAAGAAAATTTAAACTATTGCAAAGTATCTCCAACTATTTTATAGCGTATTTCTTAAAAACCATGGGGGAAATGTTATTAGATGGAGTCAAATACTAGATGTGATGAACAGTCAGAGTAGCTGCTATGTATCAGAGCAATCCAAAAAACAAAAAGGAGAGGAGGGGGAAATCCAGTTAACTGATTAGCAAGTATTGACTAAACACAAATAAAATATTTTAACAGAACAGCCAGCCAATTAAAAACTGACAGTATTCATTTAACAGATTTGATAAAAATAAATTTGCATTTTACTAAATACCAGCTGTAAGATATAGAAAATAACTGTTTATTAAAAGAACAGGCAAAAAAGTTATTTTCTGAAGAGTCAAGAGTTTGTTTCACCAAAGCTCACACATCTGAATTCAACCCACAGCCCAGTTTCTAATCAGCACTGCAACATGGTAACCTCCTCAGAGATGGACCATCTCAGTTGCCTTGTTGGCTCTTGGCTTATTCTTTTCAGAAAAAAAAAATTCAACTAGTGAATGATATAGCAATAGCAATGACAATAACTGCTGGTTCAGTTCTACAGAGGAATTATTGAGTCTATCATCTGCACCTCTATAACTGTCTGTTTTGGTTCTGCAACCCAACAAGACAGACACAGACTTCAGAGAGTAATTAGGACTGCAGAAAAAAACAATTACTACCAACCTGCCTTCCATTGAGGACCTGTATACTGCACAAGTCAAAAAGAGGGCTGTGAAAATATTTACAGACCCCTCACATCCTGGACATAAACTGTTTCAATTCCTACCCTCAAAACGACGCTATAGAGCACTGCATACCAACACTAGGACAGTTTTTTCCCAACGCCATCACTCTGCTAAACAAATAATTCCCTCAACATTGTCCAACTATTTGCAAAGTCTGCATTACTATTACTATTAATCTTCTCATCACTCCTTATCACCCATCCACTCCCACTTGTGACTGTATGACTGTAACTTTGTCACTTGTATCCTTATGATTTATATTGACTGTTTCCTAGTATGATTCGATTGCTTGTTGTACCCTATGACTAGTATTAATTGTACCTTATGATTCTTGACTTTGATGAATGTATCTTTTATTTTATGTATACTGACAGCATATGCACCAAGACAAAATTCCTTGTGTGTCCAATCACACTTGGACAATAAAAGAATTATATTCTACTCTATTTTATTATCCCTACACTGCATATTTCAAGCACAGTTGGCAGAATCCTTATTAATGGTTTACCAGGATTCAGTTCTCTGTGGAATGTTAGGTTTATTGTACTGATTCCATGACACTGAGTTGAGTGTCTAAATTGAAACAGTCCATTTGTTCTCTCCCTATATCATCAAATGAAGTGTGCCAAAGCATTAAGGTTTAAAGCAAACAATGTTCCCTTGCAGAATCATATGCACTTTTCTCACAGAAAAATCACTGCGTTTACAATTCAGTCTAGTGTCACGGAATAGGCTTTGATGGGTATAACTACCCATCATTCTTTGGGAAGAATGGCCTTCCCAAACTTGATACTTTCCAGGTATATTTGTTTCAGAATCCCTTTCCCAGGTTATTGAATGACTGGCTTGGAAAAAAATCTGAAGTTGTATGTTAAAAACATATCCTTCATACCACCTAGCCTCAAGCAACACAGATTTACAGTGATGGTGTGTCACCTGTGTTCTACTTATTGGAAGACCAAAAGTAGTTTTTTCCCCTGACTATATAAGTGGATATGAAATAAAAAAATAAACCCAAAAATGCTTCAAAAAGCAAACACCGGGCTTCTTTTGAAACACTAACAGAACAAAATGTACATGATATAAAAACAGATTGTAAAATAATTGAAATAGCAGCAACCAGCTGCATTTAAAGTAGTCCTTGAAAGAAGAGTTCAGGCACCTGGGAAAATGTGGTTATTAAATTAGCAACAGTAGATGGTGAACTCTATGTTTTTCTAAAAAAAATATTATTATTCAACAGTACCCTACTCTGTTAAATAACTTCATTAATTCTTGTTTTTATTCCTTAGTCTGGTTATTTTTGTGTATCCTTTTAATGGATTCCAAAAGAAAGGTGGTACAAAAACAAATGTTAGTAGCTAAATGGGGAGGAGCTGTGTCAACTGATCTCTTCTGGTAGAATGACTTACTACTGCTGCTGCTGCTTTCACATGAGTTACACTTCAAAGTTGCTGGGGCAACTTGACAAGCTACTTCTATAAGCACAACAACAGAGATATTAGGTGCCTTTGTAACATCTCCAAGGGGATCTGCTTTCATCTGTAATTAAAGTATCCAAAGTAAACAACAGATGGAATTTTCACCTACTGCCTTAATTACCGAAAAAGGTCCTCTCTTCTATATGCATGCCCAGCCAAGTCAGCATTTTATAATGTTCAACAACACAAAACCATTATCTGTCATAGAAGCACTGTTTTGATTTTATTCATGGGGATTTTTATTGATCAGGCTATGTGATATTTCACATGAGTAGCCTTCAATGAAAGTTTGTTACATCTGGAACACAAAAATGGCTACAATTATGACACTAAGATTATTATCTTATTGGTATTCCAGGTAGTCCTCAACTGGAGCCAGAAACTCCATTGCTAAGAAAGGCAGTTAAGTGAATCATGCCCAATTTTACACACTTTTTTTTGGCCATAGTTAAGCAAATCACTGCAGTTATTAAAGGAATCCAGCTTCCACCAATGATTTGACTTGTTGGAAGCCAGCTGGGAAGGTCACAAATGGTGATCGTGTGACACTGTCACAGTCATAAATACATGGTAGTTGCCAAGCACCAAATTTTGATCTTGTGTCTAGGGCAGGGGTCTCCAACCTTGGCAACTTTAAGACTTGTGGACTTCAGCTCCCAGAATTCCTCAGCCAGAGCTGGCTGAGGAATTCTGGGAGCTGAAGTCCACAAGTCTTAAAGTTGCCAAGGTTGGAGACCCTGGGTCTAGGGCAGCGGTAGGGAACCTTGGCTCTTTTATCACTGATGGACTTCAACTCCCAGAATTCTTGAGTGAGCCATAAAAGTTTCCCCATCCCTGGCCTAGTGGTTTTTCAGTTGTGAGGGAAATCAATTTTTGACTTGAATGGGACTGTTTAATATACAAATGTAGGACATATAAAGAATATTGATCATTCAAGTCAAAAATTAGGACATTTGTATATTGAACAATCCCATTCAAATCAAAAATTGATTTCCCTCACAACTGAAAAACCAGTAGGCCAGGGATGGGGAACTTTTTATAGCTCATTCAGGAATTCTGGGAGTTGAAGTCCACAATTGATAAAAGAGCCAAGGTTCCCTACCACTGGTCTAGGGGATGCTAAATGTCCCCAAAGGTCACTTTTTTCAGTGCTGCTGTAATTCTGGATGGTTGCTAAATAAATATAAGTCCAGGATTACCAGGACAGAACAGTTTCATCAGCTTTATAGTTCCTGTTTCTCAAAGGCTATCACATGTACACGAGCACAAAGATCTTAAAAATGCCTGCATTAACTTAATTGCATAGGTTCATAAAGAGGAATATGGTCTTACATTATTAAACCATCAGAGCTGTTCAAAAATTGTTCGAATGATTACATTAATGGTTGGAATACTAACCTTCTAAAGATCACAGCACAATACATGGAAAGTTTATGTTTGCTTGCATTTTTTTGTGATCGGGATGGTTACAGGGAACTCAGCATCTTCAAATCTGAAAATCAAAAGTGTTTTTACTAATGGTGCCCCATGCCAAGATTAGTTAGTCAAAATGCCAAAAAGACCAGAGCCACCTACTGCTACATGTGTAATTGCTTATTTTTCAAAATAATTGTCAAAAATTAAATAAAAAAGTACTATTCTACCAAGCAACTATTCCAGCCACTATCACAATGTTTATTTACTGAATGCTTTTACATCTATCTAGGCTCCGTAAACATTCTAAATAATAAAGGCAGAATATGAATGAATGAATGAATGAATGAATGAATGAATGAATGAATGAATGAATGAATGAATGAATGAATGAATGAATGAATAACAACCAATCCTGGGAAATGCGGCCTCAGCACAAATACAAACACAAAGAGAAAAGTAAGCAGAAGGTAGTCACACCATCCTGGAGAACTAAACCAATACAATGGAAAAGTCTCAATCATTGCTCTCTAAATGGCAAATTGTATCTGGTAAATCAAAAATATTACCTACATCTGCTCTAGTCAACAAGAAAAAATACACACACACAATTTTATATTCTTTTGCCTAGAATCCACTGTCTTGCCAATTCTGAAAGCAATGGTGTTAAGAAATATCTCTTACTTCTCATACCCTGTATCTTAATCAGCAATTGAAATCATTTTAATTTTCTTTTCAACTACTTCAAGAAAAGCTTTCCTTTAAATATATGATAAGAGATTTAACACTATGTTTTAATTAACCTAAATAATCATGTATTTAATATTCTTACCAAGTATATTACATTTGAACAACTGTCTAGGGATGTGCCAAACAGTTTAGGTCAGTGACAGTTCAACAGAACTAAATTTTAAAATGCTTTTCTTGTTCAAATTTTCAGATAAAATAAAATCTGGACAAGATGAGTAGGGAATAGAGAGTAGTAGAGGTATGGTAGCACAATGGTTAGAATTCAGTATACTCTGCATTCCACTAGCTAACTCTGTATTCCACTGCCAGGAGTTCAGTCCTGACCCTCTCAAGACTCGGCCTTCCATCCTTCCAAGGTTGATAAACTGAGGGCCAAGGTTATTGGGGTGGGGGCATACGCTGACTCCTTAAATCTCTTAGAGAAGATTATGAAGAGGTATATAAGTCTAAATGCAATGCAAATGCAAAAGCTGGTGGGAATCACACTTCCTCCTGTTACAGTGTGGTATCATCTACCAGTCTGCTCCCTCCCAGCTGCCGATGTCCTTGGGTTTTTTCCTCCCTCCTTCCAAGCCATCTCTGCTAGCAACAAAGCAGCTTCATTTCATTCCAAGCATGGACAACTCAAAATAAGCTATTCTATGTATGGAACATTTTTTGCACAAAATGTTTTGTACAACCCCTAAGCGTTGCTCTTTAAAGAGGAATCAAACACAGCAAAGTTTATAGAGTTTTCACACTGCGCAGAGACTTCAATAATATATTGCTCCAAACTGAACAATGGCAAGTAGGAATAACATACAATATTCTAGCATTAATGCTGAGAAAGATTTAAAATGTATTTCAAACTTAGCTTAAAAGTCAATGAACTAAGCTAAACCAACACTATATTTAATGTTTAAAAGTAAACATATTTCATTATTATTAACAGCATCTTAGGATTTCTTTGAGAGTAAAGGTACCTTGAGGCAATTTCCAAAATAAAAGCTCATGCAATAACAAAATAAGAATATCATTAAAAAAAAAAACACCGGTAACGACAAGCAACATCCAAGTTTAGTACTTAAGCTAATACTAAAACCTAATATACAGTTTCATTAAAAGCTGACTATGAGTATACAGTCAGGCTATTCCTAACAAATTTTAATGATGAGATTCATTGGCAACAGAAGATAACTCATTCATAAAACCAGCTGGTGAAAAGACTCCCCTAACCTTTCTCAAAAATGGACAACAAAAATCATACATAAGGTGAACGGCAGACGTTCTGGAAATAACTTAATTTAAAATTAGTCCAGCTGGCAGAATGTAGATATCACATGAATTGATAATATGAATTTTCGAATGGCCACAATCTACACCAGCTGAAATTTCCAAATCATCTTAAAGACAATCCTTTATTTACCAGATGTTCCCAATCTTTACTGAGTTCAAGTACGTAGAAAGCCATTGTCACCACCTGTAAATCAAGGACAAACCTATAGCTACTATGTTGAAGCCACAGCCTGGCGCTTTTGCTAAAGTATGCATCATTTGAGTTTTTCAAAAATTATATTCTGTCTAACTATTCCAAATCTCCTCCGTAGATATTTTTAAATATATTTTGCAGTCATCAATTCTATTTTGCAAGGGTAGCCTAAGAACCAAGAGCTCCAATAACATCACTGTTGTTACTCTTAATGATATTGAAAAAGCTGACACTAGGATTTGTATTCTTACAAGGATAAGATTGTGTAATATAATATTCATGCCTGTTGTCGGTAGTTAGAGATGTATTTGTTATGTTAATCATGTATGACTTCTCATATTGATATGGTTGCAGTTCTCCCTGCTCAGTGATACTCCAGATAGGAAATGAACTTCTTTTACTCCCAATATTGAAAGAAGGCTCCTGATCTGAGATAATATGTGGTACCTATCATGCTTAAGAAATGAAGGGTATTATAACATAAAAAAAGAAATGGATGGATAAAAAAGAAGATAGGCATGGAGATAAATATAATTAAATGCAGTTACATGTATAGAGGCCACAATGCCCACAACTGCATTTCTCCTCTTCCCCAGTCTCTCATACCAAGGGAATTTGTTCCCTAGTTTCTGACCAGGATTTGTGCATCACAGAGAATGAATTTACGCAAGTTAGATGTGTGCAGGACTCTAAGAACAGGACTTCAAACATACTCCAAAGGAATGGAAGGACAATAACCTATTGGCCTCTTCTAAAATAGGAAAAAGATAAAACATTACTGTAGCAGGCTCAGCCAAGAAGGAACAGTTTTAATGGAGGGTGGCTACATCAACAGTTCTAATAAAGAAGGAATCTAGGCAGAACCAACTATGCTGATTAAGGCCATGAAAATCAGAAAGCGAGCCACTCTCTTTCAAACGGTGATGTCACTGGCTAATCCTTTTCAACCAGCAAGCATCTTGGTACTTTCGACACAACAACTCTATCCCAGCCCAACCCACTTCACATGATTTTTGTACAGAAAATAGGATGAAGAAGATGTGCTGAATATGTTTGCTGCCTTAAGTTATTTATAAAATTAATAAAGGCAGGATACAAGTAAAAAAATAAATAAGCCTGCCTCTGCAAACATGGCCTTCAGGCACACAGTTTCATAGCAGCTTCTTTAATTTCCACCAACTTTTTCTGGGAATATTGCTGAAGTAAGTCATTTTTGTGGGTTTCGAAGAATTGTAGATTAATTTACCCCAAAGTACATTTCTAGTCACCAACAGATAATCAGAGTTGGAAGGGACCTTGTAGGTCATCTAGTCCAACCTCCCGCCCAGGTGGGAGACCCTACACCATTTCTGACAAATGGCAGTCCAATTTCTTCTTGAAAGTCTCAAGTGATGGCGCTCCTACAACTTCCGAGGGCAAGCTGTTCCATTGGTTGATTGTTCTCACTGTCAGAAAGTTTCTCCTTATTTCCAGGTTAAAGTTTCTCCTTATTTCTCCTTATTGCTCAGTTTCCATCCATTATTCCTTATCTGGCCTACAGGTGCTTTAGAAAATAGCTTGACCCTTTCCTCCCGGTGGCAGCCCCTCAAATATTAGAAGATCGCTATCATGTCTCCCTTGGTCCTTCTCTTTACTAGACTAGCCAAGCCCAGTTCCTACAACTGTTCATTGTATGTTTTAGCCTCCAGTCCCCTAATCATCCTAGTTGCTCTTCTCTATACTTTTTCTAGTCTCAACATCTTTTTTATAATGTGGTGAACAAAACTGGATACAGTACTCTAGGTGTGGTCTTACTAAGGCTTTACAGAGTGGTATTAGTACTTCCCTTGATCTTGATTGTATTCTTCTGTTAATATACAACTTAGAATTGCATTAGCTTTTTTGGCTGCGGCTGCACACTGCTGGCTCATATTTAGTTGGTTGTCCACTAAGACTCCAAGATCCCTCTCACAGTGACTGCTATTGAGCCTGGTTTCACACAGTCTATATGTGTACTTTTGGTTTTTCTTGCCTAAGTGTAGGACTTTACTTTTCTCTACATTGAATTTCATTTTGTTAGATATGGCCCAGTGTTCTAGTCTGTCAAGATCCATTTGGATCTTGAGCCTACCTTTTGGGGTTTCTGCCAGCTTAGTATCATCTGCAAATTTGGTAAGTTCCCCTTCTATTCCTACATCTAAATCATTAATGAAGATATTGAAGAGTACTGGGCCTAAGACGGAATCTTGTGGCACCCCGCTGCTTATTTCCCTCCATGTAGACTTAGACCTATTAAGGACTATTCGTTGAGTACAGTTTGCCAGCCAGTTGCGAGTCCATCTAGTGGTGGTGCTATCTATTCCACTTTTTTCTAGCTTACTAAGAAGTAGGTTGTGGTCTACTTTGTCGAATGCCTTGCTGAAATCTAAATATGTTATGTCCACAGTATTTTGCTGGTCTACTAATTTAGTCACTGTGTTGAAGAATGAAATAAAATTGGTTTGGCATGATCTGTTTTTAACAAACCCGTGCTGACTCTAGTTATTACTTTACTTGTTTCTAGATGTTGGCAGATCTGTTTTTTTATTATCTTTTCCAGTATCTTCCCAGATATTGATGTTAGGCTGATTGATCTATAGTTTCCTGGGTCTGTTTTTTTTTTTTTCCTTTTTTGAAGATGGGAACCACATCGGCTTTTTTCCAGTCCTCTGGTAGTTCCCCGGTGCTCCAGGATTTTTGAAAGATATGGTGCAGTGATTCTGAGATGACCTCTGCCAGCTCCTTTAAAACTCTGGGATGTAATCCATCAGGCCCCGGTGATTTGTTTTCATCAAGATCAGACAGGTGTTCTCTTACTATTTTTTTGCTTATTTTAACTTTTGATTCTGGTCTGTCTTTTACAGTTATGTTTTTGGTGGGTTGAACTATAGTTTCTTTTTGCGTGAAGACGGATGCAAAGAATGAGTTAAGCAGTTCTGCTTTCTCTCTGTTGCCTATTACTTCCTTGCCATCTTCTCTCTTTATTGGACCGACTGTTTCCTTGATTTTTTTCTTGTTATTTATATATTGGAAGAAACATTTTTTATTATCTTTGACTTTCATTGCAAGTCTTCGTTCATTCTGAACCTTTGCTATCCTGACTTCGTCTTTGCAGATTCTGGCTATCTGCTGATATTCTGCCTTAGCTGTATGTCCTTCATTCCATTTTTTGTACTTGTCCTTTTTTTCTTTCAATTTGTCAGAGAGATCTTTGTGCAGCCATGCTGGTTTCTTCTTGGATTTCTTGTTTTTCTTTCTCAGTGGTATTGTGCTGGTCTGGGCTTCTATGATCATACTTTTTAGAGTTTCCCAAGATTCTTGAGTTGTTTTCCCCTTTAAGATTTTCATCCATGGAATCTTTCCCAAGTTTTCTCTGAGTTTATTGAAATCAACTCTTTTAAAATCCAAGACTCTGGTGTCATTATATTCTGTTGCTTGTGTTTGTGTTATGTTGAATTCTAGTATGACATGGTCACTCTCACCTAGAGTTCCTGCAGTTTCAACTCCCTCTATCACTTCTTCTCTGTTTGTAAGAATTAAGTCCAGTATGGCTGTCCCTCTAGTTTCACCCTCTATCTTTTGGACAGCAAAGTTGTCAGCTAGGTTGGTTAGGAACTTATTTGATTTCTCACTTGGTGCAGAATTAGTTTTCCAATTGATATCAGGATAATTGAAGTCCCATTACTATTGTTGTGTTTCCTGCATATGTTTATTAGTTGGCTGGCAAAAAGGACATCTATATTTTCTGCTTGATTGGGTGGCCATGTCATTTTTTTCTTTTATATTGACCCATATGCATTCTAGGAGGTTTTCATCTTTGGTTTCATGCATTTCTGTAGCAATATAGTGGTCCTTTACATACAGTGTAACTTCACCTCCTCTTTTATGGAGTCTGTTTTTTTTTAATAGTTTGTATCCTTCTACCAGTATGTTCCAGTCATGGGTTTCATCCCACCAAGTTTCTGTTATTCCAACTATATCTACCTTCATGTATTCGTAGTTCGAATTTACCGTGTTTGTTCCCCAGACTTTGTGCATTTGTATATAGGCCCTTGAGATCTTTATGTCTGACGCTGTGTTTACTGTCTACATAACCTGTGTTGTGCCTGACATAATCTGTGTTATGTCTGAACCTAACATCTCCATCCTAGATGAAGTCACAAATCAAACCATTAACTACTTTACTGAGGTACAGTGTTCTTCTATTTTCTCTGATTCTTTGCCTGTAGCTAATGTGAATTATTCAATAAAGAACTTTAACAACACACAGCTGAAGTAATTCCATGAGACTAAAAGGGGCAGAGTTTCCTCCACATGACAGAAAGAAATTTGAAGCCCTATCTTTCACTTAGGAAAGTTGGACTTCACTTCTTCCCTTCCAGATTCATCTTTCAATATCCAAACACTTCATTCAAGAACCATTTATTTTCAACAGTCATTCTTTCTTTCTATATAGTTTTGGACACATTAATTGAGCCTTCTTTCCTTTATAGCTTGATTCTCTGATAAGCAGCTTTAGTAGTTTAGTAAAAGCTAACTTTTTCTATCACGCAACCATTAAAGGTAGTTTGTTTACAACCATGTAGTAATGTCACTCTTGTTAACAAGGGGGGGGGGAAGAGCTTGCTTTCTAAATTAAGTCATCCTTCTCTTTTTTTTCTTCCTTCTTTCTCGTTTGAAGACTTTGATTTGCCTACAGCGGTAAACAAATTCCCAGGACACTTTCCAACTCACAAAGCTATCCACAGGTAATGATGATGGGGAAGAGACTATAATTTCTTTCTTGGAAATGATACTCAGGGGACAATGAACACAGCAATTTCATTTTTCCAGCAGGATTTATATATAATTTGCATTTCTTCCTACCCAATCAAATGTTGGAAAGAAATTAAGTAAAGAGAATCAAAATTATCTATCTGCTCATCAGCATGACAACTCTTCAAGAATAGAACTGAACCAAATTTGGAAGGAAGGGATGATCTGGAAAATGGTCTCAATCAGTTGGGGGCTGCAAAGAAAAAAAAATCCTATGTTTCTCCTACAGCACCCCTCAGCAATCATGAACCAGATGGTTATGGGGCCAACTCACAATTGCAGCCACACATTAGAATTGGTTTTATCTCAGGGAAATTGTGGTGTGATCTGGAATAGGAAGATATGACCATCAATCCCTTGTCCCTTTTTCAAGAGGCAACTGGACTTTCTTGTTTTAGTTTGAAGACATTTCGCTTCTCTTGGGTGAGCTTCAAGCTGAAGAAGCTTTTTGAATGAGAAGTGAAATGTCTTCAAAGAAAAAAAAAACCAGAAAGTCCAGTTGCCTCTTGAAACAGCACTTTTGGGACAACCCTGACCTGGATGACTAAGAATCTCTATAGACATCAATCCCTTGCCATAGTTGGAACACTCCCTGTTAACCTGAGTTCTCTACTACTAAGTTTTGCTGCGAGGAGGAAGAACATACTTGATTGGTCCACTCAAGGCACATGATGGTCCCTTTTGAATTGAAAAGGAACTTGGGACCATTTCTGAAGTTCTCATACATCTGAGGTCCTTGGTGCTGCTTAGAATGAGATGGAAGATAATTTACATCTGTGTGGAAAGGCAGCCCAAGTGATGTGGGAAAGTAAGCGAAGGCCTGCAAGGACCCCAAGGAATCAGAACACAGGGTGTCTTAGGGAGTAAGGGAGAACTTGGGAGGTCCCTATCTGAGGCACCACATGCTTCATTTAACAATCACATCAGGAGAAGTGTGGGGGGGGGGGGTTAAGAAAGGTGATCATATGGGCACCTTGCTTAAAGACCATTGCAATTTGCAACCCTAATGGGCAAGCTCCGTTATGGTCATATCTCGAAGACTATCTGCAATTGCTAATAATCATGTAAAGTGGTCATTATCTTCCAGCAATATTATTTGCCCCTCAGGGTAAGTAGGAATGGATTGCAACTAATCCATTTGATAATCATTCCACTACATCTGTCAGGGCCCTGGGAAGGGAAACAGTTTCTCAGGTTGATAATAATGTTTTATGTATTTCTTCTGTGATATGAAAAATGCAGAGATTCTAAAACCTGTGGGGGGAATGGATTGCATGATGTACGATGCCAGTGTAAGACAGGAAGGAAACTTCTCATAATATATGGCTTATCTAATCCACACAGAACTATACTTGCCTCTCTGCCACTTTCTATTACCACCACTCTTCTTAGTGGAGTGGGTCTGCTTTATTGATCTCTGCAAAGTTGAAAGTCTTTTCCACTGTTCTGGAAAGAAAGGTATCTCAGATAACTGGAGCAGCACCCCTTCCATGTTAAGAGCTTCAAATCTATTTCAAATGTCTTCCTGGGTGGGATTTTTTTTTTTTTTTGGGTGGGGGGTTACAGGTCCCCCAAGTACTCATCTCTTCTAACAGCATGTCCTATCATTTGCACTCGGATAAACTATTGCACTCTGTCCTCCTCAGAGATTTCATTTGCTGGCCTTCCTAGAAAACTTTCTATGTGAAAAGAGTGTGGTCATCACCTTCCCTGATGAATCTTAAGAAAAGCTAGCCTCCGGCCATTTAATTTTTTTTCTCTGCAGCAAGGAAACAAGCTTGTACTTGCAGTAAGTCCAATTAGCAAAACCTTCTGGTAAGAAGACAAATACAACACACACCTGACAAGTCACCACAGCTGTTCCATGAACATCCAGTCTTTTAGCAGGATCTGAGGTCAACTGTATTTCCCTCCTCCTAAATTCTCTGGCTAAAACCTCCTCTGTTTCCCATTTGTCTACTCTGCTTATGAAAGAATAGTGGCTGAGAATTCATTTTAGATTTTTAGGGACTCATATAGCAGTGTCATCTGGCAAATTCTTGCAGCAGCCACAGAATAACCAAAAAACACAATATATGCTGTTAAAAAAAGCCTAACTACCAGGAAGCTTGACTAATAGGCTGGCCAATCAGGACAATTCATCCATGTCCTCAGATATTCATGCACATTTAAATTATAGCATTTGAGGGCAAGGAAATCAATGTTCAATCCCATGAAAAATTATAGTAATACATTATATAAAATACAAGCTGAATAGTCAAGACCTTGTTGATGATCCAATCTCTGTAAAGGACCTTGGAATACTCTTCTCTAATGATCTAAGTGCTAGAGCCCACTGTAACTACATAGCCAAAAAGGCATTAAGAGTTGTTAACCTAATCCTACGTAGCTTTTTCTCTGGTAATATCACAGTACTCACTAGAGCATACAAAACATTTGCTAGACCAATACTCAAATACAGCTCATCAGTCTGGAACCCACATTACGCATCTGATATTAGCACAGTTGAGAAAGTCCAGAAATATTTCACAAGAAGAGTTCTTCACTCCTCTACTCGTAGAATACCTTATGCCACCAGACTCGAAATTCTAGACCTAGAAAACCTAGAACTATGCCATCTTCGGTCCGATCTAAGTATAGTATATAAAATCATACATTACAAAGTCCTACCTGTCAATGAATATTTCAGCTTCAACCATAAAAACATAAGAGCACACAATAGATACAAACTCAAGGTTAATCGCACCAAACTTGATTGCAGGAAATACGACTTCAGCAACAGAGTGGTCAATTTCTGGAATACTCTACCTGACTCTGTGGTTTCTTCCCCAAACCCCAAAAACTTTAACCTTAGACCGTCTACTATTGACCTCACCCCTTTCCTAAGAGGTCTGTAAGGGGCGTGCATAAGCGCACCAATGTGCCTACAGTCCCTGTCCTATTGTTTCTTTTATTCTTCTTATATGTACCCATTTCATGTATTCAAAACTATGTATATACTTATACCTATTATCTTGTAAGCGATTGACAAATCAAATTAAATAAAGAAATAAAAATAAATTATTCAAATTAATTATTTTATCTGGGGGGATATTTAATTGGCGCTTTTAAAGTATTTTTAAAGGTTTCTTGAGGAAGCAGTGCTATTTATAAATTGCAACAAAAAAAATATACATATAGTCCTCGACTTACAACCATCTGTTTAGTGACGGTTCAGTTATAACACTGAAAAAAGCGACTTATGATCTGACGACTATTGCAGCATCTCCATGGTCAAGTGATCAAAATCCGGATGCTTGGCAACTGGCTCTTATTTATGACAGTTGCAGTATCCTGCGGTCATGTGATCACCTTTTGCGACCTTCTGACGAAATCAATGGGGAAAGCCCGATTCACTTAACAACTATGTTACCAACCCACAACCTGCAGTGGTGCAGTTAACAACTGTGGCAAGAAAGGTGGTAAAGTGGAACAAAACTCACTTAACAACTGTCTCACTTAGCAACATAAATGTTGGGCTCAATTGTGGTCGTAAGTCAAGGTAAGCTCTCATATCAGGAAAAGATGAGTAGCAAAAGACATGTTTAAAAAGATTTTAGTTTGACTTCATGGAAACTGAAATCCACGATTAAAATTGTATGGATCAGCACATGTACATAATTAAAAATATGTTTTTATTCCTAATGTGTTAATGGGGATACTGTATTTTGACAGCATATAACATTCCTGGATATTAAATGGTGCAATTCAAGTCCCTGTAACAGTACAAAGACTATCATAGACAAAAGGAAATGCCAACAGCAAGCAAATTGTTGTTGCTGTTTCTGTATCTACCAAGATGCATAATTGTAGTTGTTTTGGAAAAGGCTCTTTTTTTCAAAGACAGTTATCCATATAAATAGATGAACAGAATTTGACCTTATATCTGTGTGCAAAGTCTGTTACATTCTTCTGGTCTCTTGGGGGGAAAAAACACCGTCAAGCATATAAATATATCCTAACAATAGTGCAAAACTGTGGAGGGTTTGGTAGATTACTTGCAGTACAGACTGTAAGTGATAAAAGTATATTTCAGGTATTAGAAAAATTGTCAGCATTTTGCTAAATAAGAAAGGAAAACTAAGATTCCCAATGTCCTAGTGTGAAAAACAGATTATAAAATTAAATATGTTTAAGGGGTTTTTTTTCTCTCTCTCTTGATGTGACAACTTATTACTACTATTCAATCAACAAAACAATAAAACCTAAGGAAACCTAAGGCTGAGCTAAAAAAACAACAACCCTCACATGACTAAACTAGAGTTTAACTATGAGCTATTCTAAGAATAGATAATATTCCTATTTCAGCCAATCATAAGACAATATACCATAATCAATTCCATAATCAATTGGCATGCATTATAGGAACTGTATTGCTCACATTAAGCATGTATTGGTAAGGGCAAAGATATCAAATCATGAATAAACCGAAGTTGCATATGAATTTGCTATTCAATATGTTAATATTCTTCCATGACTGATCCATATATGAAATTTTAATATACACAGGGTTCAACAACTGCCTTGGATATATCCCAAATCAGTAATACTGCTTCCAAAATTATATGCAAATGTCCTGTAAGAAAAAAAGAGGGAGACAATGACAGGTGGTTTCATGAATCATTTAAAAAAATTATATCCTGTCCTTATAATTATGACTTGTCTTGAAAAGTGATTTGAAATAACCTAAATCATTATATTATATTACATCTGAAGGACACTCAATTAGACAAGGTTGCTCCGAAATATTTATTTTATCTAACTTCTTTCATCATATTGTCTTTAATGTATCATGTATCATTTAGACAGCATTTTACAAATGTTGTAAAATTTCAAGCTTTTGCTTTGAAATAAGTAGGAAAATTTGGTGTGTTTGCTATATAATATACATGTTTCTTTTTTCATCACTAACCGTGCAGAAGAATTCTTGATGCAGAATTATTCCTATTCTGAAGCCAAGTAACATCCCTCTTAATAAAACTTAAGAGTGCTGTAAAAATACTTTTGCCCTCCTGATTCCGTTTTCTAGAAGTAAGCAAAGTTCATGAGAACTTACATCCTATTCCTAGAATCATCCTGAGACAATCATCACCATTTCCTATCAGATTTGAATATGCCCACATCTAAGCTTCTCAAATCGATATCCTAAATATGAAATTAATTCCTTTGTCATATAACTGTCAAACAATCTTTGCCATTCGAGCCTATCGTCTCATTATATATGGGTATAAAAAAATAGGATTAATGTTTCTGGCTGTTTTATTTATATACTGGGAAGTTATAACATCTCAATTTATCCTCTCATACTGCTTCTGGAGCATGGTGATGAAAGAAATAAATGTTCCACCTCGCAGTGGTGCGGGAAGAATAAATGCATTAAAAATAGTTATATATATACACACACCATCTCTATGACAACTGAAGAATAATTCCAAGACTGATGTAAAAACTGCCGGATAAAATTAAGAATTTTGCTAAATAGGACATGAAACCTTGTTCGTTTTTGGCCTTAGGACCTGAAAAATATATAGAAAAATGTATGACAATGGTTCAAAGACCTTAGCAGAGGTCCATGGCTATATTTCAGTTGCAAGCTATTGAATTGCAGGGATATATTTTAGTTTTCTGCTGCACAACAGCCTTTTATTCTTCTCCCCCCTCCTCTCATTTCAAAGACTGCAGTTAGTGAAATAAAAATGTGAGAGGTAAAGAAAGAGAAGACGATGCCTCCAATTAAATAATTTCCGAGGAAAGTAACATCAAAAAAAACAACAACCAGCCTTTTCAAAAGAGCACGTCAAGCCAACATTAAAACTTTAACTTTTTTTTTTTCAAAGGCTGACAAAGCAAGTGGGCTGCTTGTGCCCACACTGACTGGAAAGGAAATTAATGGGAGTCATAAATGAGTCATAGGCTGTGCTGTGCACACAAAACACACTCACAATGCAAAATGAAAGCTGGGCAATATCTGAAGGGATACATCAACCTGAGCCATACTAAAAAAAGGCACAGAAGGAAACCCCAGTGTTCTGACAGAGGCAGCCTACGAAGTAACAGGCCCACTTCTTTATCTGATGCATCTCTAAACCTCAAAGTGAAAAATAAGACTGGAAGGGCTACTGCCCTCACCACCATTTTGCTTACAAACTCAGGGAGACAACCTAAAGGGACCCTATTCCATCCACAATATGGCTTAAGAAACAACCCAGGCTTGTCACGAAGAGAGCACAAGGGGTGATTATAAAGACAGCAGATATACCAACTGCAAACAAGTTTTAAAAGGATAGATTCCCCCACCCCTCTTATCTCTGAACAGCCGGTGGAAAAGCCAAAAGGTAAGTTGCAAATGCAAATTCCAAAGTCTTTTATAAAGATGGTTTCTGATAAACAAATCTCTGAAAAATCCCAGAGCAATTTATAGCTGTCCAAAATACTCCTTTTACAAGAATTTGGAATTCATATTAATTCAAATTAAGTGATATTGAAAGAGTCTGTACTGTACTTACATACTGTAAGCCCTAGCACCAACCTGGAATTACTTTGTACCAAAGCAGTCCTAAGAGGTAATGTAGAAAAAGAAGAACATCAGGCTGTTTGCTTCAATGCTGAGAAAAAAAATTCTAGAAAATCCATCTATCTTACTCTGTGACAGCAAATACTTCAACTGATTAGTAGACAAGCATCCAGAAGGATTCATAATACAGAAAAAAAAACTTTAAATTAAACTTCAACCTGAGAACACCGTATCCCTCTAGCCACAGGAGTGACTGCATTAATATGATTAACAGTAAAAAAAAAGTTTTAAAAAAACCAGTTTAAAAAAAAAAGTAAAAACAGAGCTTCTTCAAGATAAAAAAGTTTAAGAGAAAAGTTTGGGAACCTTTAAAACTATCAGTAATATACTGTAGCTTCATGATCTACAATATACCAGATTTATCTAACTCTCAATCAGAGATTTAAAATCCTGATTAACTAAACAACTAAAACAATACTGTGCTATGTCTTTACTGAGCACATGAAAGAGGGAGGGAGGGAGAGAGAGAGAGAGAGAGAGAGAGAGAGAGAGGGAAAGAAAGAGAGAAAGAGAGAAAGAGAGAAGAAAGAAAGAAAGAAAGAAAGAAAGAAAGAAAGAAAGAAAGAAAGAAAGAAAGAAAGAAAGAAAGAAAGAAAGAAAGAAAGAAAGAAAGAAAGAAAGAAAGAAAGAAAGAAAGAAAGGTTAGCTCTCTTATGGAAAAGTGAGTCATAATATTGAGATACTCGAATCAATGGGACCATAATCAGGTGTAAATTTGAGAGGCCCTTCGTTGTTTAAAACACACACACACAGGCTATTGCCATCACAGCCTGCTATTCCCAATACAAATTTAAATGATGCCCTGATTAAAAAACATCTCTGTGAACTTCAGAAAAAGAGCTTTTAATGCTGATGAAGCTGGAAAGGCTTTGCCTTTTTATCAATTTATGGTCAGATTGATGGTGCCCAAATGGAGAAAAATGAATGCTATTGTTACTTTTCCCAAGAGTAGTCTTCCAATAAAAGCCAGAGATTCCTAAAGAACCATAGGCTACCCTTATGTTGTCTGGAATTCATGAATTCCCCATGAGGAAAACACAGAATAAGACAGACATGCACAGGAGGGGGTACAGCAAAGGGAAAATCTCTGCTCTCCAAAAAGTATATTACCATCTGTCTCAAGGTTGGAAAGACAACCTAAAGGGTCCAGTAGGTGATTGGAATAATGCCCTGTGGAAAGTTCAGATGAAGATGGAACGTTTGGCTATTAATGAGACATGCTATATTTGGAGAAAATTAAACAATGCATTCCATTAAAAAAGAACTTCATTAAGCCATTAAACATAGTGGAGGGAGTATCATGATTAGGGGCTGTTCTGAGGTGAGTCAAGCTCAGCATCACTGAGGGAACAATAGATTTTGAATTGCACCAACAAATCCTACAGGAGAATGTCAGGGTGCCTATCCGTAATCTGAAGCTGAAACGAATGTGAGTCATGCAGTATGATGATGATCCTCAACACACAAGTAAATCTATGATAAAATGGGTTTTAAAAAAATAATTTCAGACTATAGAATGGCTGACTCAAGGCCCTGACTGACTTGAAGCGAGCAGCAAGCTTAGATGGCTCAAAACTCATAATGAGCTGAAGCAACTTCCTAAAAGAGAAGTACCAAATTTCCATTCAATATGCATGAATGATCAACAGGTTCAGGGAACGTCTGATTGAAATAATTACTGCCACCATTTATAATTATCACTAAAACTCAAGGCTTTCCTAACGAAGAAATGACTAGTTGTTCAAATAGTTCCATAAAGACAATCTATGTGTTCCTATTTAGGTACTGTTTGTTTAACCAGAACCACTTTACAGTATAGATAAATAAGATAAATATATTACAGTTCACATGCATGATGAAGAATACAGCTAGACCTTGACTTACGGCTGGTCGCTTAGCAACTATTTGAAGTTATGACAGATCTCCCAGGCTACTTATGACCCAGATTTGACATTCTGATGCCCCTCCCCCCCGCCATAGTTATGTGATTGCATTTTCAGCATTCAACAACTGACTCTCATTTATGGCTATTTGCAGCATCCTGCAGTCATATAATCACAATGTACAGGGTTGTTGTTTTTTTGTTGGAAACCGGCATTTACTTCCAGTTTCCAGAAAAAAGAAAAACCATTGCAGACAATGGATTCGCTCAACAATTGCCATAGTTACTTAAGGACCATGGCGTTTGCTTAATGACCACAGTGGTTCACTTGGTTTATTCAATTTCTATTTTATTCAATTTCTACGGCAACCCAGAGTCACTTGGTTGAGTTGAGCTATGGAAATTAAATAAATAACAAGTAAATAAGTAAAAAGTAAATAACGACCATTGGAAAAAGGTTGTAAAATCAGAAAATTTTGTCTGGTGGTGTGCCTGCTTAACAATCAGCATGTATTTACAAAACTCACAATGTAGCTATGAATTTTCCAGCTTAAATCTTACCATTCTTTTCCCCAAGACAGAATTTCTTAGCTTCAAACTGATTCTCCACATCAGGTTGTTCTGGAGATTACCAACCTGTTACTCATTAGTATTTTGACATTCAAAAGAAAGCATTACATATCAACAAAGAATTATTAAAATGTGCCTAACGTTTTCGCTCCAGCCATTTCATCCATTGCTTAGCAGATCAAGAATTAATCTAACAATCTTCCTACTTCAAATGGCAAAAGCATGAGGAGTAAATTTCTGAACCATCACTGCAAGCATTCTGTAAAACAGAAGCTACTTCTTAATAATTCAATAGCTTAAGTAACATTCTAAATGTTTTAGGCGAAAAATTTCCCAATAAGAATCAGAGTTTGAGAACCCTCAAAGCAAGGTTTTGATACCTAAGCAATGAGAGGTAAACTGATGCTTTGAAGTTTTGCACTGATCTTTATTTATTAAGCATACTACATTACCAGTGTATAAATTATAGACTGTAATATATCAGTTATATAAAGAAATGGATTCCATGATTTCTACTGATTATATTAAATATCTGGGGCTTTATAAACCCCAAGATATTTTAAATATATGCAAATAAATATGCCACAACTTTTAGAAAGGCCTTAACTAGATGTTAATAGATGGTTAAAAATTCCTTTTTAAACTTGTGAGGCAACTGTAAAGTTATTAAAATGAATAGTCCCTCATTTGATTTAGGTACTTAAGAGATATTTCTATGTTGATATCAATTCTGCAGTCCTCTAAATGATGTTGAACTAAAATTCCCAGCCAATGTGGATAATATGGGAGGCAGGAACTAAAGAGCAAAATCCAGAAGACGCACAAGATTTCTTTAAGAAGGTGATATATATCAAATCAGTTCAATATGAATGTTGCATTAAGAACTTAATGAATTATTGGATAACTGAGAAGAAACTAGTAATGGCTACTTTATTCTCCAGTGATTATGTAGACAATATATAATATTATCTTTCTTGATTGATGTGGCATTTTAGCCACAGGATCTCAGCTCCTAAGCTTTACTTGATCTAAATTTAGCAAGGTAATGGAAACAGTCAGAAGGCATGGAAGTCATTTTAATATCTGCACTTGTATGTTGCCAGGCAGCTAATTTCTGGGTGATTTTAAATTACTCAACTAGAAAAAGAAAAATGTTACTGTGACAGGGATATATTGTTGCTTATAGAATAGCATTATTAATTATTCAACTCAAGATACTGGCTTCATTTGGAATGGAAGGTGACATACAGACCCAACTTAAATTAAACTGTGCTTAGTTTTAAGCCAAGGTGTTTAACTAGAGATTCCTAAATAAAGTTTAATTAACTGGATTCATCCAAGTCATAAATCAGGACTCACAGCTGCAACAGCTTGGCATATTGTAATACACTAAGCCAAAAATCAACAATCATATAGATAGTCATCAGTTAATGACCACTTGTTCAGTGACAGTTTGAAGTTGCAAGAGTGCTGAACCAGCTGTACTTAACAACTGATACCTACATTGGAAATATTGGAAGTTCCAGCCATCACAACATCCTTAGCGTCACACGATTGCAATCTGGATGCTTGGCAACCAACTCACACTTACTACAGTTGTAGCATCTCGTGGCCACATAATTGTCACTTCTGATTTTCTCTGCTGGCCTCCAACAAGCAAACTCAATCGGGAAGTCAACAGGGAAGGTTGTAAATCTCTCTAGTAAGTTACTTCCTCCATTTTTTTTCCTCTCAGGGATCTAGCCGCCCATAGCACCACCCTCAAGCCCACGCTCTGCACTGCAGCTTGCTTATTTGGCCATGTTTGAATGGCACTGCCGTAATCCCACTCCTGGCTGGCTGTACTTGCTTAGTGACAGAAAATCCAGCCCCAATTACTCTTATTAAGCAACAACTACCTGTAGTGCGGCTTAGCATGATGTGTGAATCCAATCTAAAAGTCCAGAGGTACAACATAAATGTATTATTCAAAACTCAGTTCTTTGTATCTGTACAGAGCATTGAAGGATTCACCTCCAATATCTTAACTGTAATCCTTGCAGCCTGCCACATAAAACAATCTTTCCGAACCTTAGTCTCTAGATATGTCAGATTATGAACAATCCACACAGCCTCATTACCCAGGCACAAGGGCAGGTCTCTAACCATTCCCCAAGCACTTGGCTGCATGCTCAACCTGTTTCTTGGAGTCCTTCTTCTGCTGAGGATAGCTTAAAATGCTTGTACTCTAGAAGGAACGCTTTCCTTAATATCCTACCTGGAGACACTGTACGGAGTCAAATTAGAATATGTTGATATATTTAACCTTCCAAGGCTGAAGAAAGTTAAGATATAGCCTCAATTACTTAATAATTTAGAAAGTTGACGTTAGAAATACATAAATAAAAATTACTTATTGACATAGATTACCTATGGATTATTACAATAAAATGTGATTACTGAAATGCTTACATTGCATTTTAGAAACATATACTGAACGTGCATGTTTTTATTTTTTTAGATTTTTTTTTACCTTTCATTTTTGAGTATTTTTTGTTGCGTTCAATTAATAAAAGAAAAAAACTGTAAGCCACACTGATGTGAACTGGAGAGATAAGCCCTTTAGGCCCCCCAACTTTTTCTCCTACTCCTTGATCCTCCTTAGGCTGCAAGGAAGACCAGAATTCTTGCTTCTGCACATACTTTTTTAGTTTGTTTTTAAATGGATTGATTGGTAGTCCACCTAGAATGTGTGAAGCCTTGAATCTGACCTGCTTGAATATATGTAACCAAAAGGACTCCATTCTGGTACATTTTGGACTGCCTAGCAAAGAATTCCCTTCCCACTGGACTCTGCTCCCGCCAAAATCCTTTTTCCTTATTTTCTCTCTTCACATTACAGGTAATCTTCGACTTACAACCATTCATTTAGTGACCGTTCAAAGTTACAGTGCCACTGACAAAAGTGATTTAACTCTGTTTTTCATACTTACAAGCACTGCAGCATCCCCATGGTCACATGATCAGAATTCAGGTCCTTGGCAGGTGGTTCATATTTATGACACTTGCAGTGTCCCCGAGTAATGTATTCATCTTTTGCGACCTTTTGACAAGAAAAGTCAATGGGGAAGCCAG
This sequence comes from Bungarus multicinctus, assembly GCA_023653725.1. Classification (NCBI taxonomy): domain Eukaryota; kingdom Metazoa; phylum Chordata; class Lepidosauria; order Squamata; family Elapidae; genus Bungarus; species Bungarus multicinctus. The sequence continues at coordinate 149,785,526 of CM042834.1, read as the reverse complement.
ATTCATTTAACAACCCTGTTACTACCTTAACAGCTGCAGTGATCCACTTAACAATTGTAGAAAGAAAGGCTGTAAAATGAGGGAAAACTCACTTAACAGGGGTGGGATCCTACCGGTTCGACCCGGTTTGGCCAAACCGGTAGCTCCAAAGATCATCTGGGAGCGAATCAGTTCGCTCCAATGATCAGCTGCTGGGCCCACCCGCCGGCCCTGGCACCATACTGACCTTTATTTCCTGCTTTTGACGCTCAGCTGCACTGTGTGGCACAGTGGATTGCCGCGCGTCAGCTGTTGAAGAGACAGGGAGAGTGCAGTAGTGCAGAAGAAGGATAGTAGGAAAGCCTCTGAGCGCACACAAAGTACGCCCACCAAGCCACGCCCATCGACCCGGTGGTAAACCAGTTTGAATTCCACCACTGTTTAACAACTGTCTTGGTTAATGACAGAAACGTTGGGCTCAATGGTGGTCATATGTCAAGGACTACCTGTATGTTCTTAGGATAATTCACAGTAATCTCGCAGTAATCCACACAACTAACTGCTTTCTCAAACTCCAGTTCTTCAACACTCCTTATCTTGGCATACAAACGCAGACGATTACTAGTTGGCAGCAAGAAATGTAAAAACCCTCAGGTCTCTTTTTCATGATTAGCTCAAACGGTCAACCCATAGTTTCAAGGATTTAAAGGGGAAAAAATCAATTAGTTGACAGAATGATAAAGAAAAAAAGAACTGCAATGAACGAATGTGGTCAGTCACAGATACCTTTCATCTGGTGCATGTGACAGCCCCTGCTCTACAAGCTGCACTGGTTGCATGTAGGCCTCTCCATTCAATTCAAGGTGTCTATAAAGTCTTTCACGGTGAGGGACTGGATTACTTGGGGGAGTATTTCTCCCCAATTATACGTTACCTATCCTGTGAGATCCAGTAGGACAGGCATGCTTTGGATCCCACCCATTAGGAAGTATCATCTGGCAGGTCCCCGGAGGACAGGTTTTTTTTTCTTTTGTGGTGCCCACCCTCTGCACCAAAGCTGGGGAACCATAGCCCCTTTTAAGACTCGTGGACTTCAACTCCCAGAATTCCTGAGCCAGGCTGGCTCAGGAATTCTGGGAGTTGAAGTCCACGAGTCATAAATGAGCCATAGCTCCCCACCCCAACTCTGCAACATGATTTCCCCCAGAGATTAGACTTGCTACTGGCTTTCTGTAAGGCCCTAAAGATTTGCTTCTGCTGCTGAGCCTGGGGCTCAAAAATTACCTATACTGGCAAAAAAAAAAAAAAGATCCTAGGAGTTATAGTTTAGGACATCTGATTGCCACCAATTTGAGGAAGGCTTCTGGTAATACTTTAGGGCAACCAATACATTTTCTGGGTGACTGCTAAATTCCTTTCCTATCCTATTTTGTTGAAAAGGCTAAATAGTTCTTTATAAGAAATACAAACCACACATGGCCCCAAGCATGTTGGTTATCTCAACAAATCCCAAACTTGTTGCTGGTTTCTCCGTTTCTTTCAGAATAGGAAAATGCCTTTTTCATTTTGGTGAAGCTATTTCATGAGGTAAGAGTAACATACCCACTTCTACTAACCACTGCAGCTTCTAATTGGCTGTGCCTCATGAAAATTACATGAATAACCTTATTAATCTGTGAATGTTTTCAAGCCAACTGAAGATTTTCCTTTAAGACAGATCTTGACTGATATCCTTGATACTGAACCCCCCCCCCCCAACCTCTCCTACAGACAGTGATGGAAAGTATTCTGCAGACTCTCTTGCTTTCAAATAGTGCTGCTACTGCATCATGTTCTATTACTTCAATATAGGCACTCGTGTTCCAATCCTCACTAACACTATTAGTCAACCATCAGCGTACAGCGGGTTCATTAAACCATGGCTTCCTAAAAGCAGTGGCCCAATGTTTTTTTTTTTTCCAGCAAGGGAAATATATTATCATTATTAAAATATCCAGCCCTGCAATGCATTCATCGTGCTCAGCAATGGAACTTGTTTTCAAACTGAAAAAATCCTCTATCTTTGTTAGTTTATTTTCAATAATTTACACAGCAACCATCGTAACAATGATTCGGAGTAGTGGATGATAAAAATAAAACAAATAGATAAATAGACAACAGCCAAGAGAAGCTAATATGGCTTCCAAAGCTGACACCATCATCCACATAGCCAGGAGATGGGTCCCTTGACACACTCAGAGCACCAAGCCTGAGCACAGAGCCGGGTCTTATGAAAGGCCAGCAGGTTGAGGTTAACCTAGTCTCTGGTTCCAGTGGGTGGGTGCTATGAGAGAAATGGCTTGTCTTCTGGGTCTTCCTTAGTCAGCAGGACTCATTACAGGACCGGATGGAACAAAAAATAAGACAACCAGGAAAAGAAAGTCCCTTAAGTAATCCAGCCCCAAGCCACAATTGGCTTTAAAGGTAACAACCAGCAGTTTGAGTTGCATCTCAAAGCACATCTGTAATCAAGGCATCTCACAAAAGTAGTGTTGATACATACATCGTATAACTGGAAAAATTAATGCATTCTGCCACTGCATTCTGCACTACTTGAAGCTTCTGAATATTCTTCAGAAGCAACCTTCTATAGAGAACATTCCAGTAGTTCACACAGGGGACAACAAGGCAGTGATTGTAAGCAGGGCCTCCCACTCCAAGTAGAGGCACAACTGATGCACAAAAAAGTATGCAAAGGCCTTCCTAGCCGTGGCTGGATTAGGTTCTGGAAGAACCTGTCATTTGCTGCAAAGTTCATTTTGGGAAAGAGATCAACCATATGAGGAAACAAACAAAAATATAATAATTTTCATTGTATGAATTTAAAGATGCATCTTATCTTTTTTTAAAAAGCAAAGACGGTTGGTGCAAGGATTCACGGGTTCTAAAATTGGTAAGCAGCACAGGAAGAATTCTCTATATGACAGTGTCCATCAAGAAAAAATTTGTTCCATAGGTCTTAATAACTGGGCAGGTTCAAACTGAGATGAGTAGGTACAGACAGAAATAAAATGTTTAGGGTTTTAAAGAATGAAATCAACATTCTCACATCTGGAAAAGGATGTGCTTGTGTTGTTGTTGAAAAGTTGTTTTCCTCTGTGCATGGAGCAAATGTTTGCTTCAGATGTTTGGCCAGATTATTTTCAGCCTGTCTGCAGGTTCAAGAAGCAGTTGGTGATTTCAGTGATTTTACACTGGAATGAACCCCTACAATTAAGGGGGTCGCCTTTATTGATAGATCTCTCACTTAATTTCGATATGCCAAGTGAAACAAGTCAGGGCCAACCTTATTTAATATCTTGCTATTGTTAGATTCATGATTTCCCCTTAAGCTATGTCTTCTTGCTAGTCCAGTTTGCTTGGCTATTGTTAGCTGAATATATAACAGCTTTGTCATAAAAGCTTCCAGGAAGATTCAGTGGCCTGGTTTAAAGCTGGTAGCTAACTTCCAAGTAAGTGCACCATGTAAAAAGAAAAACACAGTATGGATTAATTGTTCAGATGCCTAGCTAGAGCTGGAGACACCCAGATTCAAATACAATCCCAGCCACAGAAACTGAGTGGCCTTAGTACTATATAAGATACTATTTCTCAGTCCAGCCTATTTTGAGAGTTATTGTTATAGATTTTTTGAAAAATGAGAACACTTCCTCAAAATTCTGGAGGAAGGGTAGGATATAAACTTAATGAATAAATAATAAATAAGAATAATCTGAACAAACCACCTATGTGAAAAGTTTTACATTTGGATTTCACCTTCATTTCCAAATTTGTGTGATGATATAGAGGGATAATCTTAGCAAAAAAAATGCATGAGTGATGTGCTTATAAAAGAGACAGTAGATGACATCTCAGTTTTGAGAAAGATGGAGCAGAGGGAAATTCTAACAGATATTCAAAATATTGTTATGGTAGATCCTACAACAATAGACTATCCTGAAACCAAAGTTTATATAAAGATAAGTCTGTCCACTGATAAACTTTTACAAGAACACTCATGTTACGTTGTCAATTGTCATAGGCCCACCCTCATCAGCCAAAAATAATTATCTACTGCCAGATTTAAACAGAGATATGTTTCTTATCATACTAAGTATTCATCACTATATTAGTGCAAGGATGTCTACGTCTCATATTTAACAACTGTTTTATAAAATATCTTTGTCAAGAAGGTAATCATCACTGTCTGTTACATTCACACTGTTTATTATTCCTCCAGCACAACCCCAATTATGTGTGTGTGTGTGTGTGTGTGAGAGAGAGAGAGAGACAGAGACAGAGAGACAGAGAGACAGGGAGATCATGCATTCATTCATCTTTCTCTCAGAAATACTTTTGTATTATCAAAGAGAACTATCCCTGAAACTTTTATCCCATAATTATTTCATTAGCCTTTAAGGCACAATACTTTATTCTTTTCATTGTGAGCAATGTAAAATAATTTTTAACATTATCTTAAACTAAACCACAAGCTAGATTCCAAAAATTGGAGCAAAGACTGAGCTGTAAAAAAGGTGATTTCACATTTCATGTGATTTCCTAATATCTGAAGCTGAGGAAAGCTGGAAAAGTGATGTGGCTCAAGGATGTGTTTCTAAAGAGTCAAAAAGAGCACCTTGGACCCCAATCATCAATTCCAACAAGCAGGTGAATACAACACTTGATGCCAGGAACATTAAATCAAGCTTATTTTGAATGCCTGCCTTAATTCTAATCCTCTCTGCACTACCTGTTTAAAACTAAAACCATACTATATTCTATAAATTCTATATTTATACCTATATCATACTAAATTAGTATATTTCAGAATTTTATACTGTCTCAAAATTAAATAATTCCATGAATAATCCCATTCAAAGTTTGACACACAAACTGAACCTTGGTTTCTGAGATGAATGGGAAAAATGGTGCTCATGGAATTATTTAATTTTGAGACGGTATAAAATTCTGAGACTACTGATCTCCAACCTCTTTAACATCCTTTTCCTTTGATCACTCTGACTGGAACTGAGAAAGAGTTGTTGAAATCAGTAACTTCCAGAGTGCTACTAATTCCCAACTCTGGACTACAGTAAGCCCCCAAAATGATCTGCTATATATCCCAAATCAATGAAAGCAAATAATGCTTTCTACTCAAGCATAATAACCAAGCATCTTCAGAAGCTACATACCTTGTAATTCATAATGAATCTGCTATAAGGAAGTTGAGATTTTTAATTTTTGACACAAAACTATGCCATGAATTTATGTATAGCTTAGCTACTGTATCAGCTAAAGCAAATGCGTTACGTTAGAAGTATTTTGTGATGACAGTACTGGTTTTTTTTTTTTCATTAAATAAGTATATTCCCCCACCTCTGTGGTGAAGAAAAGGCTTGAGAACTATTGGTGTAACGTCTACACACTCCACTTTCTCCATCTTATCTTCAACTTTCTCTTCTCAATTACATGTATTTAAAAAGCTATCTTTAAGCTTCTAGGGCAGTGGCCCCCAACATTTTTGGCATCAGGACCTCTTTTGTAGAAAACACAACCTAGATCCCTCGAATGTGCAATTTGCCATTGGGTTCATGTTCCTATGAGAATCTAATGCCTGATAATCTGAGATGGAGCTGAGGCATTGTTGCTAATGCTGGGGAGCGGCTGCAAATACAGATGAAGCTTTGCTCACTCGCCTGCCGTTCACCTCCAACTGTGTGGTCTGATTCCTAACAGGCCATGGACTGGTACTAGAGCAGAGATTGGGAATCCCTGCTCTAGGGCAGGAGTCACCAACCTTTCAGACCTCGGGAATCACTAAATTCATAATTTTAAATCCCACGGACCACATATAATCTGCCTAATGACTGTCTGGGTGGGCATGGCTAGGTAGTCATGTGATTGGGTGAGTGTGGCCAACTCGGCATCAGTCATGTCGAGGGGCACCTCACCAGCCTCTACTCGCCCCTCCCCTCCCAGCCACTTCTCACCTGCCCGGCCGGACTCCTTAGGGCCCCAACAGGAAGCAGTTGTTGGAGCTAAGCAGCCACCACGAGAAAGTGTTGGTAAAACAGCTGGCTTAAATTGGATCTGACCGAGAAGGAGGCTCAGCAGAAGCACCTCATTGAGGACTACGAGCATAGGCTTTCCAAACAGAGGAAAGATCTGCAGGAGTGCAAGGCCAGGTACTGGCACCTGGAGGCTCAGTGGGCCGAGATTGTTAGCCAGTTCCAGACCATGATGCAGTCCCACTGGAACAAGGTCTTCTGGCTCTTTGCCACCAGAGGCCCTTCCCTCCAGCCTTTGCCCAAAGCCCCACAGCAGGAGGCTGAAGCAGATTCCAAATTGGAAGTTCTTCCCCCGCCTCTGACCCACACAAAACGACCCCGAAGGGGGAGACTCTCTACAGCAACACAAACATTCATTGCACGTATCCAGTCCAGGGGCCTTCGTTTGAGCACCCTTGATTTAGTGCAATATAAAAAATGCAAATAATTTTTCTGCGGCCCACCAAAATTTTCTCATGGACCACCAGTTGGTGACTGCTGCTCTAGGGCATAAGGCTCAAATTTACATGGATTGTATGCAGCCATCTAAGTGACAGGAGCATTAATATTTTGTTCACAAGAACCAACTGCTAAATTTTGTTTAGGAAAAAATATAAGAGTATAAGAAAGACTAGATGTCTCTTTCATACATAGACATACATATAAAGGTGTTCACAATATATAAGGCAACTGGTTTTCTTTCCCTTTTTTAATGCTAACACACAGATGTTTCAATGACTTTCTTTCATTGCTTTTTCCATGCACACTTAAGCTCCAAGTAACTTCTCAGATTGTAAACTACTCTGCTTCAATCCTGACATTCTGTGATAAACTGCACCCTTGGAAATACAGATATGCCTAGACTCAGGAGAAAATGTGTTTCATCCATGGAATGCGGTTCAGTCCTCATTCTATTAAGATTCCCACTGATATTATTCCAGAATGATTATTTCCCCCCTGCCCACCCCCCAGAGAAGCAGGTAAAAATTACTGGGATGCAAAAGTCATGTTTGGAAACAAAGTACAAATAGCTCTCAGCTTATGAAGTCAATTGAGGCCAGAATTGCCGTTGTTAAGTGATGTAAATGCCAGTGAGAGATGATAATTCCTGCAGTACAAGTGTTGGAGTTAAGCAAGTCACAAGAAAAGAGGTCACCATCTGCGACCTCCTGCCAGCTTCTCCTTGACTTTGCTTGTCAAAAGGTCGCAAAAAGTGTCACATGACCCTGGGACATAGCAATGGTCATAAATATGAACTGGTTGCCCATTCTCTGAATTTTGATCATATGATCTTGGGGATACTTGCAATAGTTGTAACTCTGAAAAACGGTCTTAAGTCACTTTTTTCAATGCCGTTGTAACTTGGTCATTAAATGAATTGTTGAGGACTGCCCATACTTGTACTAGTAATTGTTCCATCCTTATACTAATTATGTGCAAAATTCTGGCACCTCTGATGCAATTTTCTACAACAATCTCAATGTTTGATAAAAGAAACGCATTTAACATTTTGAAATCACAAAGATGTTTGTGCTCAAGCAGAAAAGCGGGTTTTCAAGATGAATTGTGGCTCATGCTTTGAAAAACAGGGTCTTTATCATGGAAATACTGACACAACTCTAAATATAGTAGCACAACTGGTGGTGCCATTCGACAGGAGCTAAAAGCATCTGTATAAAAGAGAGTGGAGGGTAGCAATGAGAGACAGCACCCAATGAGAGAATCGGTAAGGTTAGCAAGACCTCTTCTACCAGGTTCAATTGCATATCTTAAGGCTCATCACTGGAAGACGGTTTCTCATTAATTATCCTTACGCTTCCTTTCTCCTGCATGCCAGTTTTGACCTTTCCGTAAAATTGGTCAGGGATTTTTGTTCCAAAGTATAGCATTGCTCTCCCAGGACATACGGGCTGCAATATTTCAAAAATCCTCCACCATCACAATTGTGCTTATACTGCATTTTTTATATCACACTTTGCTAGTGACTATTCATCAAAATACAGTCTACGCTGCAATTACCAGATAGCAAGAAAACAACTGACTGCCACCACTGAAGTCATAGAAGAAAGTTGAGCAGTTATAGAATTTGGAGGAGGGGGAAACCTTGTGACTTCCTGAAAAATAAGCATTATACTGTTTTAGCAATCAGATTTGTATAATTCAATAAATATTTCAGGTTTATTAAATGAATCAGTATCTTGGTAACCAGCACAGACTAGTGCAGCTACTTCAGATTGCTTACCTGTGACATACAAATTAAGACTGGCTTCAATTCCTGGTTGCGAACACCCTAGTTATCAACCAGGAAAAGACGATCATGAAAAAACAAGAACATGACCATTTGGCTGGCTCCCAACTGTTAATGCTTTGCATGCAACTCTCCAGTCAGAAATTAATATACATTAATGCACTCTGAAAATGGCAGTTTAATTCAAATAACATTATAAAACATACAACTGTTCATTAATACAATGTGGCAACCAGCCTATGTTTCAGACAACCAGGAATATTTATTAATCAAATTTATATGGCCATCCATCTAACATGTTCAATCAAGGATTTCTTTTTTCAACACAATAAAAGTAGCGAGGCAGAAATATATTTTACTTCTAAGAACACATATACTGATGCAAGTGATACTATTTGTGTGTGTACTGTACTTTAGGAAATGTTTACACATGGTTTTTCATAACTTGTCCATGTCCTAGGGAAGCTGTTACTGTACTCTAAAATCTAAACAAATTAAATGATGAAAAAATCACTACTATTATTAATTCAATAGCCGCCACCCATTTCTTTTAAAGATAGAAATAAATTTATGTTCAATGGTTCAACCCATGTTTTTGTCCAAATCCTAATGCACACCTGTAATACAATTTGAGTGCCATTTCCTCCAAAAGTTGTTCTCCCTCTCAGAAATTTGGGATTTTTCAATCTTGTCCCAATAATAACACAAGCACTCAAAACAGTTTCTTTACAAAAATATTAACCGAAATCTGTTAATATTTACTCAGTGAAATTCTCACATATTTCCAACAGCTGGATTAGAAACAAGGACGCAATCTAAGCAGCTTTTAGATTAGAGAAAACTGCAAACTAAGCTTTGCAATGTTTCAGATGTAACACGTCTCTGAGAGTACAAATTAAAGTTTTCACAATTTCACATAAATATAGGCAGTATATATACATGGGAGAAGAGAAATTGCAATTTATGCAATGCACGTACCTTGACATTTGACACAAAATTAAAAAACACTCTTGTACAATATACAAGCCGTTCTGGATCTACATCTGAAATTACATTTCCAGTCAAGCAAATGCAAAACATCTATTTAGATCATGTTTAATCTTTAGAGCAGGTTGCCCAACCTTACCTAGGTTTAGAGCTGTATCTAGTTTTTGAGATGTATGCCAAAGGTTGCCCTCCAGAAAGGCGGTGGAGGGGTAAAACAACTACTTTTGATTTCATTTATTATTTCATATTTTTGTTTAGTTAAAAACTGATGCATCTAATACTTTTCAGTATCTGACATTATAATATTCTACCTTGGTAATAACAGACGGAGGTCCGTGAAGGCTGAATCTGGCATCAAATTGGCCTCTGTTTTAAAGTACACTGAACCCCTTTCTGGATTTAATTCTTTTATATAAGCCTCTTTATAGTTACATCTACCAAGACTGTTGTATGCTTCATGCATGAAAATATGTGTGTTTAACAACTTTCATTCAAACTGATTTTCTAACCTGAAAACTCTTCACAGTTCATTAAGCTGGTAACAAACTTAATTCCACCAGATATCTAGAAACCTGGTGGAAAGGCCACTACTAATAAATCAGTTCTCCCTCTCCCTGACCTTATGAAGCAGACTTGGGAGAGGGAAAGAGAAAAAGGGGCAAGGAAAATTGCAAAAGGCCACATTAACCTATATATCGCCATTCTTGCTGTTTTTACAGTTTTAATATTTCTAGGTTTAGGCCTGTCTTGCTTGACAGTATTTATCCAGCATGTTATCTGATGGCATTATTTTCTATCACCCTTAACAATCTATATACTACTAAACCTCTGATTTCTGTAACCTTTAGCTGAACAAAATAATGTACTGTAGAACAAAACTTTTTGAACCAAGGTAGCTCAAATGGCTGATATGAAGAATGCATCCAAACTCCAGAACGCATGATTTCCCATGGAATTATTTCGCAAATTTTATAAAACATTTTATGTGATAAAAATCATCATAAAGCAATTTATTACACAATAATTAATTTATTACATAATACAAGTTACATAAAACATTTCCTGTGCTGATGTGTGATTGTGCTCTATAGTTCAACATGGGCTAATTTCAAGACAGAGGCATCTCTTAATCCCAACTTTTCCAGTCAGGGCAGTACATTAGAAGCTCTATCATTATTGAAGGCATTAAGGAATATGGTAAGGAAATACCTCTGAAACTATGACCCAACAGGACATCAGTTATCTAATTTCTAATATAACTTATTTTTAAGGAATTAAAAGAATGACATGACCTGGAAGGAAATATCTCTGAAATTATGACTCAACAGACACTGGTTATCTGGTTTCTGATATAACTTATTTTAAAGGAATTTAAAAGAATGACATGACCAAAATAAAACAGCCTTCATTTGGTCATGTTATCTTCCAGCAATATTTCTAGCTCGATACAATCTAAAATTTTATTTTGTTGGCCATGAAGGAATCTAATATTCTTCTATCTTTTTACTGATCAATTTTTATAACTATAGGGGGGGGAAACATTTATTACTTTGCACTTGGTATTAAGATTGATGTTCTCATTTATTCTCAGTATATATTCTCATTTATACCCAAATGATATTCTGCATTTCATTTTGGGTTCAGTATGTTCTGTTCAGTCAATTTTGGAACCAAGCAAAATAAAGTCCTGAATCAATTTCTTTGTTGCTAATTTTTATTTCTATGTTGCTATATAACTATTGTCATTACTTTGGTCTTCATGTTTATCTACAATCCAGCTTTTTCACTATATGCCTTTATTTTCTAAGATTTGTTGTTTTATATCTTTTTAATTTTTTGACAGTAGAGTGATGTCAGTGTATCTTAAGTTCTTTAGTGCTTCTGTTGTCAATTTTCAAATCATCTAAGTTAAACTTCCTCAAAACTGCCATTGTGTTTGAATTAAAATGAGGATAAAATACAGCACTACTATACACTTTTTCCAATCTTGAACCAGTTTGTGTGTCTCTAAGTTGTTCTAACAAGGGCTTCTTGATTATTGAACAATGATCTTAATATCTGAATCAAATGTTCTGGAATGCCTATTTCTTTCAGATATACTTTTAATTTGTCATGTTCACTATCAAAGACTTCAGTTAATAAACATAAATGCAGATCCTTTTGAAATTCACATACTTGTGCCATGCTCCATCAAACATTTGCAGTCTCTCTTCTACTTCCACATGAACAACCCACATTATATCTTGAGTATTTTGCAAAGTAAAATGCCCTATATAAATTAAGTCAAATAAATATATAAATAGCAGCTATATTACTTTAACCCTCAGGCTTGATAAATTTCCATCTTTTCTTACTCTTTGGTTATGTAATGAGTTATTAAAAAGAAAAAAAGTCTGAAATGCATTACTGAATTCAAAGAAGTAGCAAAGAATATGTATTTTGTTAAGGGAAGAATCTGTAGAAGCCTTTAGTTAACAGATGAAGTCCCTATCAACACAACAGTGGGGAGGGGAGAGAACTAATCAATAATAGGCAAGGCTGCTAGGAAGTGGGGGGGGGGGGGAGATCTTCATGATTTTTAAATGATGCCTGAATTTCCAGTGAAGAATTCCAAGGTATCATTCCTGTATTAAAATGAAATGATTTTCAAAGGTCAAAAGATTCCTTCAAGATTCTCCATTACTGGAATTCCGTTCCACAACAGTTAATGTAGACCAAGCAAATAATCTAAAATTAGCTCTGCTGCCAGCTGTGTTTTGTTTTGCAGTCGTGCACGTGCGTTCATCTCTTCCATTTGCGAAAACAGGGTAGCCACAGATCTGTGGTGCTGCTTTGTGAAATGAGGTAGGCGACACATTTTCCTACAGCTAAGAGTCTGTAGAAACAACAGACAAGCAAGCAAACAAACCAGAAACAACATCATAAACTCCTATCAACCATGCAATATATCAAGGCATTTCTTCTTTTAGTCACAAAGATGAGAATTCTCATTAATTTCCATTAACAGAAATAATTCACATTCCCTGTCTTTGGCCATGTTGTCCAACTTCTGTTCTTTCTCCTCCCTCCTCCTCTTCCCCCCACCACCCAAGCAATCTACAGAGCATCTCTGGTAGTCATGTGTTCTAACTGCAAATATACAGAGCTGAAATAATAATGTGGGGTACAATCAGGACGATAAAAGGACACTTGCACCAATGTAGACAGTTCCTTTAAAAAAAAAAAAAAGCAATTTTCCTATTTCAGAAAAAGAAGTCAGCTGGAACAGCACCCAAATCTTCTTTGGTGCTAGGAACATCTCTGAGGGAAATCGGTAATTTAGAAATATGAAATATAAATACACATAATTCTTCTATCACATCTGAATGCAATATCTGGATTAGGAGATCCATGGCAGACCACAAAGCACACACAATTTTGTCCTTCAGCATCTTATCTTGCTCCTCTATTGCCATTCCTTAATTTTACTTATTTAATTTGTAAAATTTATTAGCCACCCATCTTGCCATATGATAACTCTGACAAACAACCAGAACTTTGGACAATCATCAAACAAGAATGTTGCTGCTATGAGGAAAACATCCTCCACACACAATCAAATATGTTGATTTGAAAACCTGAGGGAATAGGGTTTGAAATTTTCTGGAAAAAATACTCTATAATTTGTTACCATTCTAATAAATTAGTGCTTTAGATTGGAAGGATTTTTAGTAGATATGTTTTTAATCTACCACATACAGGTTTTAGAAGCACCATTTGGTGAATAATAAGTTCTAAGCCAAATATCAAAGAAGAGCTCTCACTGCGCATGTTGAAAAACAGGGTTTTTTTTACTTGTATTCCAGCTCCTCTTTCCCAAATATGAAATATTCTCTTCTTCTAGATCCCATTTATTTGGTTGCAGATGCTGCTGAAATTCCACTTCAGCAGAATACATACTAGGATTGTATGTAGAATACATACTAGGATTGTGAAAAATTTTTAGAAATATTACTTTGCAAACTACATAGCCATCATTAAAACAACTCCCTCTGAACTATTAAAACAGCCACATCCTTTACAAAGTGCACATAGCCGTTTCAAAGCCTGGTCGGTCCAGGATGCCTCCACTTATATGCATATGTACAATCACATGCTTTTTTCAGCAGCTACAATGCAATTGGAGGCACAGGATTTTATCCTTAACATCAAAGAACTGTTCTTTGAATTTACCTTATTGTGTGGGATAAAAGGTAAAAGGTAAAGGTTCCCCTCGCACATGGATGCTTGTCATTTCCAGCTCTAATTACACTCTGTTATGGGGCGCTAGGGATTCGAACCGCTGAACTGCCAAGCTTTCTGATCGACAAGCTCAGTGCCTTTAGCCACTGAGCCACTGCATCCATATATTTTGTGGGATAGGAAGGTTAATTAATAAGTTTAGTGCCACAATAGGGCTTGAAAATAGATCTTCAATAAATTCTCCATCTCCTCTCCCATAATAAGATGACATGGACGGAAATAGAACTCAGAGTCATCACAAATTCTTAAGAGAGGTCACTGTATGTATTTTCACTCCTACAGATTTTGTTCAGTTCCCTCCCCTAAGAGCTTACATTTTCTATTTTTAGATGCTTACATGGCCCCAATACATTTATATCCTAGTACATGAAGTTTTTAACATATTCATCCCCAGAATTATCCTGTGAGGTAGGGAAATTTTTTTCTATCTGACAATCTAACAGCCCATATTCTCAAATGCTACACTACCCTAAATATATTTATTTAGTAACTCCCAATGATTTCCCTGAAGTATTTTCAGAATTGCACAACTGCATGTATTTACTTGAAAGCATTATTGATTACAATAGCATTTGTTTTCCAAGCAATATTTTTAGGTTTACAACCAAATCAGACCGTCTATATATAAACTTTTTCGTTTCACCAAGGAAATGTAGTATTTCCAATATGCAGCTGTTACCAAAAAGAACTCAACGAACTGTCTGCTGAAACTACATGGTTCAATTGACTGCTGTCCATCTTTGCCATAATGGAGAGGGCATATATTCTGAGTGGCTTTTTTCTTTTCTGACACTTTTCTTATTCTGCCTCTAATAGCTTTCGGAAGAAAATCTCAGCAGATAATTACTGCATCATTGTGTTAGAACATTGTTTAAATTTCCAATATTCAGTGCCAATATTAATCAACTGCCCCAAAATTTTGAAGGAAGAATTTCAGATTTCTAACCTCACCAATCGCTAGCAAATACTTATTCAATTCTTCCTTATCATGGGCATGCCCCAGCAAATACCATAATACAATGTTTCGTGCAAAGTAGCTCCTTCTGAATTAAAAGAATGAGCCATCTGTTTACCACCTTCCCTTGTGCTTCCAAGGTGCAAGTTAATAACATAAATGTCTTCAAGTTTCTTTCTGTAGGAGAACAAATGTTCCTGGTTTCTGTAGGAGAAGAGGCTGAACTGGAAGGTAGTGTTAAAAGTGCCATCAGTTCGGAGTTATCCCTTGAGGCCATCACTTGAGACTTTCAAGAAGAGATTGGACTGCCATTTGTCACAAATGGTGTAGGGTCTCCTGCTTGGCCGGGGGGTTGGACTAGATGACCTATAAGGTCCCTTCCAACTCCGATTATGTTATCTGAGTCATTGTGTTGTCACAAGAGACCCAAGTCCAGCCCTCCATAAATTCCTTTGATCCTTATCTAGCACCAATTTAGCTTTGACTATTAGTTGATTAGATTCTTGTATTACAGGTAGCAATAATAAACTCTACTGTGCTTTGAACAAAACAAAAGTTCCTGGTTATTTGTGCCTGACACTTTCTATTGGATACTGTAATGAAGTGGTGAGCAATGTCAACAAGCAACAACTGTTTCCTATCCAAAGCAAAGAATTTACTGTCCTTGTTCATTTATCCTGGGATTAAAACGTAAGCTTCCACAATACATAAGCTACAAATTCAAACATAGAACATTATGCAGGCATGAAAACAAGATGTTTGACTCTTTCCGAGTATCCTCAACAAGAAAAAGATATATTGCTTGTGTCTATATTCAGATTGGCAATTCAAAGTTAGTCAGGCCTATCTTATATGAAGGCTATACCAAGGACAACAATATCAAAAAGGAAAAGTCCAATTCATTCATAGCACATTTCTGAAGCAAATATCAGAGCAATTACAGGCTGCCTTTTATATTTCTACCATTAAGTGATTAATGGTGCCAAATAATATTTTAAGTCTGCAGCCAAGAATTCAGGGGTAGTTCAGTTAAGAAAAATTCCCCAAGAGCAAATGTTCTGTACAAGTGTAAGTAATAGAACACGGAGCATAAGAACAATGAAATTATCTGTAATACAATATTTTGGTTGCTTAGTTCTAAATTTCAAAAGGAGAAAAATAATGAACCAAGCACACACAAGGCACACAGAGGGAGGGAGGGAGGGACCTAATATGATACCGTGTTTCTCATAAAATAAGGCCGGGTCTTATTTTTTTTTGAGCCCCGAAAAAAAAGCTAGGCCGTCTTTTCGGGGGTGACTTAATTCCCCCCCTTGCATCCTCGCCTAGAATGCCCCGCGGGCAAGCCATGCCTCACCACCAATTGCTTCTAACAGGTGATCATGGTGGAACGCAGAGAGCTCCCTACTCCCGCCAAGTACCTTTGCTGCAGACCCGAGACCTTCGGCGCCCGCCACTGCTGCTTCCTCCATTGCCGTTGCTTTCCCTTCTACCCGTGCTGCCGCCGCAGCATTTGAAGCTACTGCTTCTGCGTTTGGAGTGCTGCCATATTTGAAGCTGCCGCCACTATTTGGAGCACTGCCGCCGCTGCTCCAAATGCACTCCAAACGGCAGCAGCACTCCAAACACAGAAGAGGCACTCCAAACAGCAGCAGCACTCCAAACACGGTCCAAATGGCAGCGGCGCTCCAAATGCGGAAGCAGCAACTCCAAATGTGGCGGCGGCATGGGCAGAAGGGAAAGCAACGGCGGCGGAGGAAGCAGCAAGTGGCGGGCGCCGAAGGTCTTGGGTCTGCAGCAAAGGTGTTTGGCGGGAGTAGGAAGCTCTCTGCGCTCTGCCATGATTGCCCATTAGGAGCAGCTGGTGGGAAGGTATGGCTGCCCGCAGGGCGCTCCTAACAACAAGTTCCCCCCCCCGCCCTTTCCCATTTTGCATGTTTTAAATTAGGCCTAAATTTGGGGGAGGGGCTTAATTTCATTTTATGCCTAGAAAACATGCTGGGTCTTACTATTGGGTGGGCCATATTATTGGAGAAACACGGTAGAAATCTGAACTTATTAATAAAACAACATACCATGGCAGCTTGATAATTGTACTAGGCTTTAAAATGTTCTTCCAGTTCAATTACAACACTAAGATGACAAAAGTCACTGGGAAAAATCAGAACATCTCAATTTCCTAAAGGTGACTGAGAAAAATTGACAGCACCAACCATCTCTCTTCCTCCACCTATTCCCACTACACTTAAAGAAATACTCTCCCATGCCTCCATTACAATATTACCTATACATGTATATAACCCTGGAATAAAGGTAAGTAGATGTATCTTTCTCAGTTGAACACAACCTGAGCACTAGAATAATTTTCAACTGTAAATTAATCTAGGGAACAGTTTTCTAGAATGTTTAGACCTCAGCAGATACATACTGTACATATACCAGAATCTGCTCGATATAAAGCAGCAGCCATATGTCAGATGCATTCAGTTTGAGATTTTCAAAACTTGATCCAAGAAATACTGGTGTTCCATAACATCCATTCAGGTAGCCTACAGAAAGATTACCAAACAACTAAGAAATATATGTTCTTGGTTCTGTGCTTTATTATGATAAGACTGATGTCCCTTTTGACCAGATTATCAAATTAATAAGGCTAAAATATTTTGATTTTTCACAATAGAAGTCATTTTTGAATATGATGGTGTTGAAGAAAAAATAATTCAAGATGAAGAAAAGGAGCTGTGGTCTGTAATCTGACAAGATTATAACTGAAATAGTTTGTTAAAAAGGAAGGAACGTTTGCTCCAAGAGCCCTTAAATGGGGAACTTCCTTTAGAGTGGTAACTCAAAAAAACAAAAGAATGAAAGATAGGAAAGATGTATGAGCTACCAAACATGTGTATGTTGCTACTTGAAAGCCCCTACAACATCTTGAAACAAAAATTATCAATTAAAAAGAACCCTGGGCACCATCCAACATAGCAACATAAAAGCACACTTAAATTTACCGTTTTTTCAAGCTGAGGCACATATCTAAAAGAGAGAACAGGTCAGACGCTGCATGTGTGAGAAAAGCACTTAGAAGAAATCTCCAAAATCAAAATTTGGCAAGTTCTGCCGTAAAGAAAAATGTACAGAATTGGATAAAATATTAAGATGCATTTGGATGACAGATCATGTGATTCTATTCATTTTTTTTTTAATTTTTGGCTCCTTACTGAGCACAGATCTTTTTCCAATTCTTTCTATTCTTTCTCCGTGCCTGTAGTTCCTCCTTCTCAAGACAGAAATGGTTTGTTTGCAGTTTTTTCCATTCCTTACTGAGAGACTTTTGTGGTGAGTTGGTCATACCTAGTTTTCCTCTTCAGCTACCTCTTCCTTCCCTCACTTGGGCTGTTCCAGCCTCCAAATTAGTCTTTCCAGGCAAAACGTTGCCTGTTGGCTGCTTCAGTCTGGAGAATTTAGCATAATGTTTGTTTGTCACCCATCTTGCCTCAGGGCAACTCTGGGTGGCTTAGAAGCAGTACTTGCTCTGCGGTTTCTGGAAGAGTCACTGAAGTGAGCTACCAGGTTCCTACCACTGATAGAGTACTCCTTGTCTGGAGGTGCTTCTTTGGCATATCCTACAGATCTAATCTGTGCTTAGTCTCCATCCTTGCTGGGTATTTGAAAACACCACATGGCCAGTGGTTATTAATGATACTCTATTATAGAGTATCATTCCCACTGTTTTCTTTAATAAGGTGTCATGATCTGAACAGTTCATTATTTGGATCTGATTTAAAGTGACCCATTCTGTTCCATCTAAGTTCACTTTATTCTAAAATAATTCACTTGTACTTCAGCAATTTCAATGATCTTTGTTACATTGCTATGTCCAATTTTATGTATCACTGTAAAATTAGGAACTTCTTAAAGTACTTGCTCCATTATCTTATGGCTTTGGTCTGATCATATTATTAGCTCCAGATCAACTTGTGAACGTTTAATAGCTTCCCCTAGTAAATAGAGGAGTGTAATTTGAGCAGAGAACAGAACATGCACAACTCTTATGAGATTATATTATTCTGGATATGATCTCCCTCCTTCACAAAATATTGCTATATAGTCAGTAATATAATCAAATACTAGCATTCTGATTATTAAAACTTATTGACAGCTAACCGTCCAAAGTGAAATAGCTGATTTGCCACTGTCATTGATGGTAAAAAGTTGTGACTGCTTTTTATTATTTGGATATTTAATAAAAGCAGATGTAATGGCATGCAACAATATTCTTCATTTTTGATTCGTTAAACAGTTTAGTGTCAATGCACGAAAAGCTTTAATTTTGCTGCCGTCAGTCTAATTAGTCTTCATGTGGTAATTGTGACAAATGTCTCTCCAAAACGACATTGCTAAATAAATGCTTTGCTATAACCTAATTAAAAAAACAGATCATGTCTACTAGGATTTGTGGATATCTAGTATATGCACCTATTACAGTTATAATGGGAGAAGTCACTTAAAAATTTTATGGCATACTTAAGAAGAACTAAATGCAATATCAAGGAAGGAAACAAAATTATTAATGTATAATTGCAAAATGAAAGTGGCAGGAATTTGAAACACCTCTAATTATCAGAAGATTTGGGATTGGTACATTGAATAGTGAAAGAGACAGATCAATGGTGTTTGTTATTTATTACCAATATTTGCATTAAATTATTTAAACATGGCCTCAAAACATTGACATCTTTGGATGCATAATATTAACATCAAATTGACTACACAGTACAATCCAGTCAATTCAAGTCAATTAAAATATTTTGAGGTTCAGATTATGGAGCAGATCATAGATTAATGACATTCAATATATGGGCTAAATTTAGAAAGTTAGAAAGCAGGTGAATAAGATTATACCTGGAAGAATTATGGACAAAATATAAGAGCAATATAAATACTTAATTTATGCAAAGGAAAACCTGAGAAACTATGGGAAGAGAAAAAAGATGTTGTAAAAACCAAAGTGGAAAAAATTTACTTATGAAAAGATATAACACTTTCAAAGCAAGCTATCATGATAACCAAAGAAAGCCAGAGGATAAGTCTTGGATAAGAAAAGCACAGAATGATAAAACACAAACTTCCAATATTAAGAAGGGACATAGAAGAAATAAATAAAAACATGTATTACTAAAATCAGAGAAATCATAAGAAAATCTACATTTAATACTGAAGGATTGTTGTCATTATCTCGACAACAATGTAAAATCACAGCTGCCAGTTATTTAGCTAATGTTGGCCTTCATATATATCATTTTCCCAAGAACCTAGGATGTTGTAGTGTATAGGAATAACATGTGCAGATCCAAGCAGTGTGGTCTTTTGTAATCGATGCAAATTTTGTCAATGAGCAGATTTTCTAAGAGCCATTCAAAATGCTTTGGTATGGCACCTAGTGTACTAATAACCTGCGATAGGCAGACGTTACTAGGATGGTGTTAAAGGTATTGTTGCAGGATGTAAGCTGTTCCAAGTAAAGCTGCCTTTTGCAATTGACTATGATTTTGTTAATGTTGATGGTGTTGAAGTAATGCTTCAGATGTTCTGGGATTGCTCCCAAGGTGCCTATTACTACTGGTACTATCTTTACTTATTATTAAGATTTAGATGGCAATAATGTAACCTTGGGAAACTAACATCAAACCCATATTTTTTTAAAAAAAACACCAACAACTCATCCATCAAATTAAAGACTAACATATTTTACCGAGGCTCATACGTCACAGCCTTTGCACATATGCTGGATTCAACTTGCATCCTGACCCAGTACCTGAGGGAAGAGCCAGGTCATCAAGGCCTTCCAGAAGGTCAAATGGAGTAGGGGGCTTTTGGACGTCCAGGAGAGGTTGTTTCATTGTAAAAGAGATGTAATATGGGTGCAAAGGAAAATAGAAAAGCTATGCAGAATTGACTTTCTTTACAAATAGGATTATAGATGAAACATTTGCAGAAAAAAAGGACAGGTAATAGGTGAGGTGCTACATGCATGGACACATTTGTCAAACAGAAAGGCATCAGAAGCAGATGAAATATCCAATGAATTCTTTAAAGCTGTAGAAGAAGGCCATTAAAGTGCTAACAGATTTATTATAAATAAGGAACAAGGCTACATCTTAGAGACTGCAAAAGATTGGTGTGACACCAAAGCAGAGACATGCAAAAGAATGTGCAAATTATTACAATAAACTTAAAGCAGTCATTTAAGATTTTACAAAGAACAATAAACATACAGAAAAAATGTCAAATAAATAGGCAAGTTTTGCAAATGGCAAAATCAATAGTTGACCTAGTATGCCAGAACATCTGATTATTTTTCTGAGGAATTTTTTTACAACAAAAATGAAACAATTGTAAAAAAAATAAATCTGCAAAATCAGATTAAAAGTAAGCCATACACACACATAAATATACACAAACATGCAAAATATATTGTCCCCATATATGTTTAACTTACATGAACATATTATAAAAATACTAGGATTTGAATATATGACAGAAAGCTAGTAGCTGTGACAATACCTATTTGTGATATGCAGACTATAGCTCTGTTAGTTGGAAGAGTAGCTAATTATGAAAGTAACTGGAAAGTAAAAATGTAACTTATTGTTAAACATTAAAAAATTGTAATTTCAACTAATATATTTAGTGAGTTCACCACTGATTCTGAAAAAATGAAGAAGCTGTATAGTTTTGTTATCTTTAGCTCAAGATGAAAGAAGATGAGCATGTTAGAGAAACAAACAGATTAATAGGGAGGAAAGCAATAACAAGCTTAGACAAGATCATGAAACTAAGTATATTCCTATTACAACAAAAATCAGAACCATAAAAGTCTTCCCAATGACAAGGCATGGCAACACTAGACAACACTGAGAACGGATGAGAGAAAGAATATACAGACCTTTGAATTATTGTTATTAAGAGTACCATGGATCGCAGAGAAAACCAATAGTCTTTGACCAAATAAAGACTGACTGCTACCTGAAAGCAAGCAGAAATTCACATGCTTTGACCATGTGAGATGAAAAAAAAAATGGCTATACCTGGTAAATTGAGGAAGATAGAAAGAAAAAACAACATACAAAGTAAATGAATGGAGTTAAGTACAAAACTGTCTCCAGAGAAGCTACTAGTTATTACCAGAGACAAGTCAAAATGGCAAACATTTCTCCATGCAGTCATCAGGAACTAAGCCCAATTTACTGACTCCAAACTAGCATACATTTTAAGGTCTGTTGATCTCAAAGGTTTTTAGCAGGTCTTGAAACAAAAGGCAACATGGAAAATGACTGTTTTTCATTTATAATAACAGTCACTCATCACTCCATCTTTTGTGGTTGCTGAGGGTTTTGTTTTTTGTTTTTGCATTGGTTTCATCAATCCTAAAAAAGCAACTTCCTTACTTCCTTATTTAAATATGCACATCTCATCCCAGACTTGCAAAAACACAAGCACCCGCACACATCCATAAAAGTCCACACACAAAACAGATTAAGACAACCTATAAATTAAATCGCCCCACTTTTTTTTTTATAACTAAACTCTGAACTCTAAAGGCCAGGTTTAAAAAAATAGATAATAAGCCTGCTTCCTAAATGTAGACAGGCTTAGATTCTGAGAATTTTTTACTACTCTTGGGACAGAATTCCAGGTTTGGGAATGTTCATGCCCTTTACAATGATACAAGCAGCAGCAGCATCATTTTAATAAGGATCTTGGTTACCACTCAGAAGCTATAATATTCATCTCTGTAAACACGGTATCAAGCAAAAGCGCTTTCCCACTTTTGGACTCGGGAAAAATCACGGGGACCCGTCTAGGGAGGAAATATTCCTTTTTACACAGTACATCAAGCCTACAAACGAACCAAGATAGTAAACCCTCTGCAAAGTAAGGAAGGTAAGTAAGGAAACCCTAATATACTCCGGTGCCAACAACGCACATACATGGCCTCAACAGTTCCATCTGGCCCCAAACTTACAAGACTCTCAAGCCAAACGCTGAATGGCACCACCGGGTGTTGCCGACCTTCCTTTAGACAGGTTCAACGGCACTTCTTTTCTCCACCCCAGGCAACACTGAGGGCCAGGGCCCCGTTGCTGAAGGCCAGCAAAAAAAAAAAAAACACCGCTTCCTGCCATTCTCCAGCTTCAAGAGTAGGTTGCAGGCACCACGATTCCTCCGCCCCCCCCCTTCTTCGGACCTGTTGCACCTTCGCTCTTTTTCTCTTTCCCAAAGAGACAATGCCTCTTCTTCCTCTTTCTCCACCCGCGCCCCCATCACCCCCAGCAAGGAAAAAACAGAAGAGGCTGAGGACGTCCTCCCGCTCCTTCCCACCCGAAAGGGTCTCTTCCCGGTTATCTTAATCGGGAAGGGGACCGAACTTTGCAACGCGAAGAGGCGAGACGGCGCTACATACCTCCGGGGGGTGGGAGGGAGGGAGGAGGAAGAAGGAGGAGGGGGGAGAGCAGGGACCCCGGTCGTCCCCCCCCCGCCTCGCCTTTCCGTCGCTGGCGTGTCTTCGTGCCCGCCGCTTTCCTCCTCTTCTTCTTCTTCCTGCTCCCTCCCTCTTGGGCGGGGAGGAGGAGAGGTGGCGCCGCCGCCGCCGGCCGAGGGAACCTTGCTGTCCTCCCTCACCGCTTCCTCTGACGTGAGCGGTAGAGCGTATGTAGAAGCCGCCGGAGGAGGAAGTTCTGGGCAGCAACAAGTGCGGGCAGCTGCAGCGGGGCTGAAGCGGCCGGCGAGGAAGCGGACCGGCCAACTCGGGGCGGAGCGACGGGCCGGGTGGAGTGGGGGGGGGGGTTTACCCCGCCGAGCTAGCGAGGCTGGAGCTCCTAGAGAGTCCCACGGGCCGGGGAGAGGAGCCTGGGGGGAGGGGAGCTGGGAGGCGGAGGCGCTGGCAAGAGAGGTGGGGGGTCAGGTCGGGGCCTGGGTCAGTCCGGGCGGATGGATGGATGGATGGCTTGCGGCCGGTCAGGTGGAGCCGCCAAGGCCGGGGGGGAGTGGAGAGAGGAAGGCAGGAAGGCCGAAAGAAAAGAAAGGGAGGGGGGACGGGGATTATTTTTTTAAAGGGTGGGGGGGAGGAAGAAGGGGGGAGAAAAGAAAAAGGGAAAAAAAGAAACAGAAAAAAAGGGGAAAGAAGCTGCCGGCCCCTCCCCCTGCCTGCGCGCGCGCCTTGCGTCACTCCCGCCCGACGCGACGTAACCCTTGGCGCTCGTCACTCGTCGCCCTGCTCGGCGTTGCCCGGGACAACGCCGCAAGGCGACGCCTCCGCGTCCCGCGCTAGTGACGGCCCGGCCTGTCCTATGTAGAGGGGCATTAATGGAGGCGGGTAAACCAAACGTCCCTGAAACAGCTTCCCGTCATCTGGGGTCCCGCCGGATGTGTTGGCCTGCCAATTCCCTGCTGTGATGGCTGTGGAGCATGGAAAACCGTAGTCCAAGATTTGAAGGATCCCGAGCTGAGGAAGAAATTTTTTAAAAATTTCTGAAGAAACGAGGTCGACGGTCAATCTTGAATCGAGATCTGGAGCCTCATTGGAGGCTCCAGTGGCTGGTCTGAAGGGCATTTCTTACCTCAAACCCAGCTTTGTGTGTTGTTGTTATTGCAAAGCCTGCAGTTCATCTCTACCGGAGGGAAAGGAAGGTGACACCATGCGGCTCCTTTCAGATTTAGGCTACTACGGTACTCTTGGGCACTTAGGACTAAGCTTCTGTTGGACTTAGCTGGAAATAAATCCTTCCGAATCAGAGGTTAAATAAGCATTTGTGCTTAAGAGGCTGAACTGTAATGAGAGTTGCGCTGGATATTTTTTTCTACAGAATATTTTGCTGCCCCCCCCTCCCCAGATGCTTTTTTTGTAAAAGGCGAATTTTAGATTCAAGATATATGTAAGAATTATGGGATGACCTTGGGGTGACTTGGATTGATGCCTTCCCGCATTTCCTGGAAATTCAGCACTTTCAAAGTTTGCCTAGTCCCTTTTCATTAGAACTTAATTTAGAAGATGAAAGTATATTCATCTCACAGGACTTAAGTGTGGTGTAATTACAAGAGACAGATGAAGCTGACACAGAAATAACTCTGAAATGGAAAGAAAATACTGGTTGAGTTCATATAACCTGATTAACTAAATTTGGCATTTGTAACTGACCATGTGTGGACTTAGCCATATTTTTCTATGTATATCTTGTTTCAGAATTGTCCCAGAAGAAATGCCAAATATGAAGTAATGTACAGTGCACACTCCATTTCACAGACAGCTCCCTTGTGGAAGCAAAGGCTAGGAACATATAAGAGTATCTTTAGTCATGTTAGATCACTATCCTAGCTTCATAATTAGCAGTATTCCTTCATAATTTATTACGGATATATAGTCTGTCCTGGCTAAAAATGCTGGAACCAGAACTGTATACCCTACTATATTTGAAGCATATCACTAATTTCTACACAATTCTTCCTCCATAAATGCAGAACTATTTATGAGGAAAAAAATTAAATACAATCAAAATTAAACAATAATTTGAAAAATATAAACATTTAAAAAAGCTCATTTTGATAAATAGAAAATCTGAAAAACAGCCCAGTCTTACTGGACTTGATATCCTAAAATGTCTTGGGAGAACAAAAGCTGAAAACAATTGTTCTGAAGAAAATAGTTCCATATTTGTATGGCCCTAGACCTGGCCGTCATTTATAATCTATGCTGTCACTACTTTGATCATACTCTTCACCTGATCTTAATGCATGTGTTGGATGGTATTAGGGAAGAATATTTTAAATATATCCTGTGCTTACCATAAACTTTCTAATGTTTTTTTCCCATAGGAAAAAGCAAATGGTTTATGTTTTGTGTTTGTTAAAAATAAGATTTGCAACAAGATCACCTTTAACCCAAATTAAAAATCATTTGGTCTGGGCACAAAGCTGAAGAATAAGACAGAACAGTCAGCAATGTCATTGGTGTTCCTTTTGCCCTGAAAATTATGAGTTATAATTTTCCATTCTTAAGCAATCATATTCTCCCTGAGATTATCTATACACAGCACAATTTTCCAAAGAAACCAGTGGTATTTCTTCTGCCTTAACTTCCACACATTAGACTGAGGATGTGTTATCTGAGCTCAAATTAGCCACTATTTACAGGAATAAAGAAAACAAATGCTTCATAGGCTACTAAAGAACTCTTCTTGGAAGTGATTCTTACTTGATGTTATATGTTGTCAGCATTCACTTTGAAACTGCCCTGTATGATCTGTTCAAAAATACTCTGAAGTGATCAGAGAAGAATAGCTTATGTTCAAAAGGCAGCTCTCCTGGTTTTAATGCTATTGAAAATTGTAACATACCTGGAGATGGCAAATCACCCAGAGAAGCAGAAGTTTTGCCTTAAATTAATTGAGCAGAATATCCTTTCCAAGTTTCACTTAAAGGAAAAGCCCAAATCACAATCTTTGAGTTGCTTTACAGGTAGCTCTGAAAAAACAGTTTAGCAGCCTTGAAAATGATTGGGAGACACAGGATAGAAGTGGAAGAATGCACACTGTATTTCTTAAGATTTGTAAAAACAGATTTATATTAGGTATATATGTGTTTGTGGTCTGTGGAGCCCTATCTACTTTTCCATGCCAGCCAAGTTAATTAGCTTCCGGGGTAGCATATATTGCTTAGGACAGTTGAATGTATTTGTCCTTAATAATTGCAATGCATTGAAGAAAACAGTGATTTGGATTAGGATTGCCAGAAGGAGTTCTTATAGCAGGGCTATCAAAAAGCCCACAGACTGGATGCATCATGCACTGGCCATGCCCATGCCTGGTTTAGCAAAGGGGGGGAAAGTTGCAATATATCACATGACGATGGGAGTTTGACACCCCTGCCGTACAGCCTCATCTAGCATATGTACATACAGCTCCTGTAATTATAGTACAGCATAGCCAAGACAGAATCCCAACTTCTAGAAAAGCATGTGGATGCTGCTTTTTCCATTATCCTCTCAGACTGAAAGGATTTCCAAGTTGTTAATATGGCTCTCCCACTGGAAAACTGAAACCACTCCACAAGAATAAGAGTGCAATCTCAATGTGTAGCAGGAAAAGCTCAAACGTTACGCATCTTATGGAGCAACCACTTGATTGTGGCATAAAGTTTTCATGCACTTTAATCCCCAAATGTCTGTACCATAAAGGAGTTACAGGACCACAAGCCTCTTAGATTAAATCCAATGAGGAACTTAATACTTGCATTAACATCCTCATATTATCTAATCCCCTTTGTTTTTATCTACTTAGTAAGAGCGTGTAAGCTGAAAGTCTGAAATCTACTCAAGATACTCATACACAAAATATTAGAATATGTAAAAAAAATATTAAATTCAGCACTAACAATAGAGGTATCCTAGCCTTATCCCCCATCTGTGCCCTTAACAGATAATCTGTAGACTTTGGCAGAGTAATAATTTATTTTCTTCCAAAAGTCCCTAGTTCATTTTGCAATAAAGACCATTTTGATTTTATATTGGGAAAGAATAGAATGTTAATACAATGCTACTTGTTATCCAAAACTAATTACAGACTAAGAACCTACCTTCATGGACAACAAAAAATAATAATGCAAAGAAGTCACAGAAGCTTTGCTATCCTTCTCAATCCCCCTCCAGCTTGAAAGAAGCCCTGTCTATAGCTACCTAACAGTAGTGAGACTAATTTTTGCACAAGCTATCCATACATACCCAACTCCTCCCATTCTTGCTCAGAAGAATCACTGCTTGATAGGACCACTGAAGAAAAGGGTTCAAGTGTTACCATTACAAACAGCAATCTTTGCTATGGTCTATCACAGTAGAATTCCTTGTGCTAGGTGGA
The DNA here is from genome assembly GCA_023653725.1 of Bungarus multicinctus. Classification (NCBI taxonomy): domain Eukaryota; kingdom Metazoa; phylum Chordata; class Lepidosauria; order Squamata; family Elapidae; genus Bungarus; species Bungarus multicinctus. The sequence goes on along the minus strand of CM042834.1, from coordinate 149,758,103 downwards.
TATTGCTTCATTAGAAATACCTCCGTCAGCTCTGGCTTATGGTAGGATTCTGGCATCCAGAATAGGACTTGCTTGATCAGTTTGAGGATAGGCAAGTAGAAACAAAATCTGAAACGTTGTGTTGCTGAGCAATGGTTTCTCCTTTATCTTCAAAAATGGTTGAATTGTACTGACGTTGATGGAAAACTATGCTATTTAAGGGGGGAAAGTATATCCAGTTTAGTAGTAGTAGTCTCTTTCGAATAGTTTTCTGGACAGTTTGGAACAATAGGAAAACCCTAGAGTTCTGAATGCAGAGCCAAAGATCGAAGAGCAGGAAGTAAAGTTTATGAATTGCCCCTACTTTCTGAGGAAGAGAAACTAACCTTTACATGTCAGTTCTATTCTGCTGACCAAGCAGGGTTTTCTTCTTGAGAAAAGCTAACATTACGTGATGCATCTAATAAGGAAATGGGGCTTATTCTGCTGAAATCGTTTATTTTTACTGTTGATGTTTCATTCTACAGTTTGCAATCTGACTACCATTTATTGTGCCAAGCTTTGAAGGGGTGGGTGTCATAGTAAAATCATCACAAATACCACTTTTAAAAATGATACAGTATAGCTATAGATCAGGGGTGACTGGGGTTTCAAAATCAGCTTGGTTTTCTAAGCTTTAAGTGTGACTTTCAGAGCATTTCCAACAGTTGCTGCCCAGTTTAATATTTATTGTAGAAAATTTATAAAATACTTGAATTAAAAACAATTCCCCAATTTTTGTCCAATTGTGGGACTGCAGTTCTGGCAAGCTTCTCTAGGCACTTGGTTTGAAAAAAAATTGAACTGCTTAAACTGTATGGTTTTTAATGGCAAAACTCCATATCAAGGGCAAATTAGTCAATAATTTCATTTTAATTCTGATTCATAAATAATATATACCCTCTTCACCCAAACATGGCAAATGCCTGGGGGGCGGGGGGATAACTAGGCTGACACTGAAATATGTATAGTTGAAGCCATCCTTAATTCGATAAGAACTCCAACAAGTTCTTGAGATGTTTGTTGTATAAAAAGTGAACATTAGGCAAAAATTGACTCTTGCCTCATATCTTGGAGTTCTTTGTGGTCTCTGAACTTGGAACTTCGTTATTTGCTTGCAGAAGTTTCATTATCTGGCTAGGTAATATCATTAGTGCACCTATACTGATTTGCTTGTTATTCTCAGTTATCATTTCTATAGTTTCTAACAGCTGTCTCCTCTATATTTCCAATTGAGTTTCTTCTACTACTCTACCATTGCTATTTGGTCTTCCATTTTCATAATTTTTCCAAAGCTCTTCCAATTCTGCATCCCTAAGTATTTTATTTCTAGTAATGAATCTCCTTTGATCTGTTAATCTTTGCATATTATATTTGAATCTGGATTTTTTCCCCCCACAGTTCAAAGATTAACTTTAGGTAACTCCGCTTCGTTGGTTCCAGTTTACAGTAGAGGGCCATAATGGCTTGATTTTCAAGCACGCTATACTTTTATCTCCTTTGTGGTGGTTTCTTCCAGTAATCCTTCAGGGCCAAACCATGGTTGCCCAGCCATAGCTCCTGAGTCCCTCTGCCAAGAGATGCCCAGGAGTTCCAACAAGTGGCATGATCCTTGTTGACCCAGGAAACAACCAATCCAGTACAATGTTCTTTTTCTATTTTCTCACCATATTAAATGGGTTGATGGACACACTTAGTGTGGCTGTTCGGCTGAGACCTGCCTGGCATTGTTAACCCCTCTGGTAGAATACACTACTGCCATCAAGCTCTCGGCTTCATCAGAGCATCACCAACCCCTCATCTATCACAGGAGGGGGTATCCATTATGGAGGGGATTATTATTTATGCTTTATTCATTAAACATGAAACTCAGTCAACTGAGTCATAATATATTATGATTGTAAATCTAAAAATGCCTGGACAAAGAATTTGATGCAGTGATGTCAAACGTCTCCAATTATAACATATTACAAATAGTCCTTGACTTATCATGATTGAGCCTAAAATTTATGTTGCTTAAGTAAGGCAATTGTTAAATGAGTTTTACCCCATTTTACAACCTTTTTATCACAGTTGTTAAGTGAATCATGCAGCATTAAGGGAATCTGACCTCCCCATTGAGTTTGTTGGAAGGTGGCTGGGAAAGTTACAAATGGCGATCACATGACCCTGGGATAATACAATCTCAGTTGCCAAGCATCCAAATTGACCATAGGAATACTACAATGGTCATCAATGTAAAAAATTGTAATGTCAGGTTTTTTTCAGTGCTGCTGTAACTTGGAACAGTCACTAATGTAATTCAAGGATTATCTGTATAATCCAATACCTCATTATAGGAAATTCCTTTATCACACATCAACAGCCATTAACAACAGACTTGCATGTCCAGCAGTGTAGTAAGAAAAATTGCAACAAATTGGGGCTTGGGTAAAAAAAATTGTCCTCTATTCTAAGGACTGCTAAGGAATGGAATCCAGTTTTGTATACAATATAATTCTCAAGCTAAGGTCATGCCAGGGACTGTTTAAATTTACTTCTTATGTAAAGGTCAGGCTTTTTCTTATTAGGTGTATTTTAAGTTCAGCACCACAGCTATACAAATTTGTCCACTGCCTACAAACAAAGTGTCCTGTCCTATAATGAAATTATATGTACAGTATTTTCCCTACAGCCTAATAAAGCTACGTTAGAGATAGGATAAGTGAAACTAGAGGGTTAGGACAGGTCTGAAGTTCACATTTGAGCAACTGAGAGAGTGTCAAGAGAATATGATGCTTTTAAAAGCACAGCTATGATCTTTAATACAGTTCTAACAAAAAAGAGAGAGAAAATGGAGGTTTTTTGATAGTGCTACTCCCTGATTCTGCTCTGTATCTATTGGTCCACCCACACACACCAAGTATACAAGAATAGCTGCATCAAAGGTGCAGGAAAGTAACAGGAAACCCAGAAGGAAACTAATTTGAATTCTTTCCCTTCTTTGATCTCTACCTCAAGCCTGTTTCTGAGGGAGGAGAATCTAGAGAAAGAAGCTGAAACAGAGAAGTTAATAGAAAGGAATTGCCATTTCTTTTGGTATTAATAATATTAATCAAGAACTTTCACTAAAGAGTTTTTGCACTTTATGAAATGCTAAATTGGACAAGTTAGAATGAATGACTTTACACCATATCTTATGAAGCAGGCATGAGTATGTGCCTCCCCTCCCCCTTTTGCAGCCCCCAAATTGTATTAACAAATTCAGTGGAAAAAAGATCAGAAGTGTAATATTTCTCCATTTGTTATGTTGTTAAATCTTGACAACAGATTTTATGTCTTATAATCACTGTAAACATGAAAAAATAACAATTTTGTGCTGATCTGTGACCATAAGAAAGGCTGAATCTGAATAAGACGTTTTTATTACTTTTTTAATTTGGTCAATCAAAAGCAAGCACCTCCTATTCCACAATATTCTTTCAGCAGATGCGGCCACAACTTGCCTGCTTTTTCAGTCTAAGGTGCATGTGAATTGCAACTGACTTTCATTTTTTAGTGATATAACACTTTTGCTGAAGACACATCTCAGCTTTGTTCCTTCCAGATTAATAAGGAAAAATCAATATACATGAGCTTAGTGTTAAAAAAATAAAAATAAATTTTTATAGAGGACTGGAAAATTACTCCTTACTTTCAGTGGCTGCATCTTTGAACTGTGATTTAAAATTTCCCATAGTATGCATTATATCGGGGACACTGCTAAAAATATTAAGTAGTAGCTATCCACTGCCATAAAAATGAGCCTGTAGCCAAGTACCTGAATATAGGAGAGAATGTACTGGAATTTTCAATCTGATAGCACTTTCAGTGTGAATGCAGATCTTGGAAAATGAATGAATATATAAGATGCTCCTTAGAAATAGCCACATGTGGGCTGATTTCATGCCTCTAATGCATCCTAGGCTAACTTGAAACATAATACTATTTTTTCCAAAATGCACCTATCTGAACACTGATGGCTGTATATGAACAAGCTTCCAGAGATCGGCCTGGAAACTAGCATTTGAAGTCCTCGAGGAACAAGGAAAGGCTCAATATCAACTAGTCAAATGCAACTTATTCAGTCATCCATGGCTAAAAATATGGCCAAGGTGATTTCCATACTAGAAATTTGTTTCTATCTTAAACCATCACCCTGCTATTATGAGAGCCATATCAAGACCCTTAATTAATAGTATATTTATTTATTTATTTATTTGTTCGTGCTTCTATACCGCTCCCTCTCCAAAAAGGGACTCGGGGCGGTGTACATTCAACAACGAAACAGTACAAATAACGGAAATGAAATAAATAAAAAATCTAAAATGGATAAGAACAACACCCAACAGAAAAATTATTTAAAATTTAACCCGAATGATTCAATTGGCTAGTCCGGCCTGCTTGAACAACAAGGTCTTGACTTCGCGCCAGAAGGTAAGGATGTCCGACATGGCCCGTATCTCCGAGGGGAGACAATTCCAGAGGGATGGGGCTCCCACAGAGAAAGCACGTAGTCTCGGGGCTGCTAGTCGGCAGTGATTTAGTGGTGGGACCCCGAGCAAGGCGACTCTGTGGGAGCGTACTGGGCGGCGGGAGGTTGTTGGTGGCAGAAGGCGATCCCGTAAGTATCCAGGTCCCGAGCCATGGAGCACTTTGAATACTATTAGTACCACCTTGAATCGAATCCGGAAGGCCACAGGAAGCCAGTGTAGCCGGCGGAGAAGAGGTGTTATGTGGGCGTCCCGAGGGGCGCCCATGATCATCCGCGCGGCGGCATTCTGAACTAACTGTAACCTACGGAGAGTCTTCAAGGGGAGCCCCATGTAGAGAGCATTACAGTAGTCCAAACGGGAGATGACGAGAGCAGAGGTGACTGTGCGAAGTGCGCCCAGATCCAGGAAGGGTCGCAATTGGTAGATCAGACGAATCTGATAAAAAGCACTCCTGGTGGCGGCTGCAATATGGTCTTCCAAAGACAGCCGCACATCCAGGAGGACACCCAAATTGCGTGCCCTTTCCACAGGGGAAAGTGTCTCTCCTCCTATGGTCAGCGATGGAATAAGCTGACTGAATCTGGGAGCAGGAAACCACAGCCACTCGGTTTTGGTCGGGTTGAGACGGAGTCTGTTATGACCCATCCAATTTCGTACGGCCTCCAGGCACCGGGTCATCACTTCGACGGCTTCGTTGGGGTGGTCCGGAGTGGAGATGTACAGCTGAGTATCATCAGCGTACTGGTGGAATTCCACTCCAAAGCCACGGATGATCTTACCTAGCGGCTTCATATAAATGTTGAACAGCAGGGGAGAGAGCACCGACCCCTGAGGCACCCCACAGAGTAGGGGTCTCGGGGTCGATCTCTGTCCCCCTGTCAACACAAATTGCGAACGGTCGGAGAGGAAGGAGGAGAACCATTGAAGCACAGTGCCTCCAATCCCTAGCCCCTCCAACCGATGCAATAGGATACTGTGGTCGACAGTATCAAAAGCCGCAGATAGATTGAGAAGGACCAGAACAGAGGAATGGCCTCTGTCCCGTGCCCTCCAGAGATCATCCATCAACGCGACCAGCGCCGTCTCAGTGCTGTGCCCGGGCCTGAAGCCCGATTGGAGGGGGTCAAGATAATTCATTTCATCCAGGTACTGCGGGAACTGACGTGCCACCACGGTCTCTATAACCTTTGCTACAAAGCGAAGGTTGGAGACAGGACGATAATTAGATAGTAACGCTGGGTCCAAGGACGGTTTCTTGAGGAGGGGACGAACCACCGCTTCTTTCAAAGCAGTGGGTAGAAACCCCTCTCTCAAGGAAGCGTTAATTATGCCTTGGAACCAGCCTCGTGTTACCTCCCAAGTGGCTAGAACCAGCCAGGAGGGACACGGGTCTAATAAACAAGTGGTAGCATTCAGTCCCCCCAGTATTCTGTCAACGTGTTCTTTGGTAACAGAGTCAAACCCAACCCAGTTGACCTCACCGATATCTGATCCCGCCCTCTCGTCCGGAGAGGACCAGTCGGAGTCCAAATCGTTCCGAATCTGAGCGATTTTATCCTCGAGAAATATGGAAAATTCCTCAGCTCGACCTTGCAAAGGGTCATCCTGCGACTCCACTTTTAAGAGGGAGCGAGTCACCTTAAACAAGGCAGCTGGGCGGTTTTCTGCGGATGCAATAAGGGTGGAGAGGTAAGTTCTCCTCGCCATCCTTATCGCCACTAAATACGTCTTAATATAAGCACGTAGTAGTGTTCGGTCGGATTCAGAGTGGGTGGATCTCCAACTACTCTCTAGGCGTCTTTTCCGGCGTTTCATCTCCCTCAGCTCCTCGGAGAACCAAGGGGCTATTTGGGAGCGGCGCCGGGTCAGAGGCCGCAAGGGCACAACCCGGTCAAGTGCTCTAGCAGCCGCCAAATTCCAGGCGGCAACCAAGTCTTCAACCGAGTTGTGTGTGTGAGTTTCGGGGAGTGGCCCAAGCTCCATCAGGAACCTTTCAGGGTCCATCAGGCGCCTGGGGCGGTACCATTTTAATGGTCCCACCTCCCTGCGGTCAAGAGGTGTGGAACGGAAGTCAAGCTTTAGGAGTGAGTGGTCTGACCATGACAGGGGTTCTATGACTATATTCCCTACACCCAGATCACTCTGCCACTGATCAGAGACAAAAACTAAGTCTAGGATATGACCTCCAATGTGAGTAGGGTCCCGGATTAATTGGGTTAGGCCCATGGCTGTCATGGAAGCCATGAACTCCTGAGCAGGACCCGAGGCACCGCCGGCAGAGGGAAGGTTGAAATCACCCATGACCATAAGCCTAGGGGTCTCAACCGCCATGCCGGCAATGACCTCAAGAAGCTCAAGCAGGGCAGATGATGCATAGCAGGGAGCCAGGTAAGCAATCAACAAGCCCTTCTGAACCTTGGAACCAAACTTCACGAAAAGAGATTCACATCCAGACGTCTGAGAAACAGTGGACCCCCTCGGACATAGATCTTCCTTGATAACTAACGCAACACCTCCACCCCTTCCCTGGGTCCTCGGCTGATGAAAAGCCCGAAACCCGGCCGGGCACATATCGACCAGAGGGACACCCCCCTCTGGGCCCAGCCAGGTTTCGGTGATACCCACCAGGTCCACCACCCCCTCTAAGATCAGGTCATGAATGAGAGGGGCTTTGTTCATGACGGACCTGGCGTTACATAACATCAGTCGAAGGCCCAGGGCCCGATCACTCAGACCACCTGGAGAACGGGAAGTGATAATGGGGTCGGAGCGCGTCACAGCAGATAAAGAGCGGAGACGTGCTCCCGAAACAGAATGTGGCCCCTTATAAGCGCCAAATCTGCCTCTCCCGCTCACCGTTTTAATGGATTTGATGACATCCTCTTCTGGATAACCCCCCATCCTCAATTGAGCCATGTCGGAATCCTGACCACTCCGGCAGCGCTCTAACTGTGGGTTGTCCCCTAGTACCCACATGGTTAACCCTAATTTGTTAAAAAAAATTATTAAAAATTTTAAGTAACCCTCCCTCCCACGCTTCCGACGACTCCACCATCTCTCTGGATCCCAGGATCCGTCCTTGAGATGGAATTTGGAGAGACAAGGGGGCCAGATTTGAGATAGGGGGACATATCTCAAGGCCCGTAGTTCGGTTGAAGAATATGACAATATATGGGGGATATGATTGTGAGTTATTTGTGCTGGATCAGGCGGGTCAAATGATGGTCCTAAGATCCTGAAAGGGGTTGGAGGAGGGACGAATAATGGCCACAGTTTAGGACTAGATCTCCAGACAGTATGTGAGCAAGGTGGTGATAAAGATCTGGGTCTCGAGTCTCGCCGCTGGTCGATGAGTAGCTGCCGTGACTGCGATGGCGGCAGAGGACAAGAAGATGGAGAGTGGTCGTGAGATGATCCTGGCTCAGTCCCTAGGCCTTGTCGTTGTCTGTAAGGCCTCCGGGGTGGCGGTTGATGATTGATCAGGAGCTGCGACCTTAATTCCGGGCCTCGCTGTCGACCAAGACATAGTCGCTGCAGAGATGGTGGTGGAAGAGGCCATGAAGGCAGAAAATGGCCATGTGGTGGCCTCTGGTTCATCCCCAGGGCTTGTCGCCATTTATAAGATGTTTGACGTAATAGCGGTGGTGGCAGTGGTGGCGGCGGAGGCCAAATTTCAAGGTCCTGCCGGCATTCGCAAGATGTCTGTAGCGGTAGCGGCGGCGGCGGTGGCGGAGGCAACGGGGACAGAGTATGGCTGTGTGGATGTCTTAACCCTGCCCTGAGGCCCCGAGGCCCTCCGCAAAATGATTGTTGCAGCTGATGGCCAGGTAGGAACCGCAGTCTAGCCTCCGGGCCTCGACGCCAACCAAAACGCCCTCGTTGCAGCGGTGGCAGCGGCGGAAGCCACGGGTGGAGAATACTGCCATGGGGAGGCCTCGGCCGAATTTTGAGGCCCTGCCGGCGCTCACGAAATGTTCGTTGGAACTGCGGAGGTGGCGGTGGTGGCGGAGGCATCGGGGATAGGGCATGGCTGAGTGGACGTCCCGAAATTGCCTCAAGGCCCCGCCACCGTCCGCAAGATGTTCGTTGCAGCGGCAGCGGAGGTGGCGGCCCTGGCTGCATGGGTAGCCGCCAGCCGATCGGGAGCTCAGGCCTCGTCCCCGAGCCTCGGCGCCGATCAAAATGTAAATGTTGTGGCGGCGGCGGTGGTGGAGGCCATGAGGGAAGCCTCTGGCAAGGCGCCAGCAATTCGGGCTGAGAAACAGAGGAGATCAGCTGCCGCGACGGAATGGTGTTGGTCGCGATGACAGCTCTAGGCATGGCCTCAGTAGCGGTCGGAGGCAACAGGAGTAGGGCATGGCCGAGCGGATGTCTTGGACCTGCCCCAAGGCCCCGTCGCTGTCCGCAGGATGCCCGCCGTAGCGGCAACGGAGGCAGCGGTCCTGGCTGCATGGGCAGCCGCCAGCCGATCGAGAGTTCAGGCGCCATCCTTGAGCCTCGCCGCTGATCAAAATGTAAACGTTGTGGCGGTGGCGGTGGTGGAGGCCATGAGGGAAGCTTCCGGCGAGGCGTCAGCAGTTCGGATCGAGAGCCAGAGGAGATCAGCTGCTGCGACGTCCCCGAGCCTCGCCGCTGATCAAAATGTAAACGTTGCAGCGGCGGCGGTGGTGGAGGCCATGAGGGAAGCATCCGGCAAGGCGTCAGCAGTTCGGATCGAGAGCCAGAGGAGAACAGCTGCTGCGACGGGATGACGTTGGTCGCGATGACAGTTCTAGGCATGGCCTCAATAACGGTCGGCCAGGTGGGGAGGCCGACGTCGTCCTGGGGCACCTCCAAAGCCCCGGCTGTCTCCCCGAGGGTGCCCACCCTCCCCCAGGGTCCTCTTGATACCATTGGCAAAGGTGAGGACCCGGGGGAGGGGGTTCGTCACAACAACGGATCATCTCGGGGGAGGACACCAACCGAACAGCCTCCGGTCGCCATGATGGAAGCCACTACCACAATGGCTGGGGTGATGCTATAAGTTGTAAAATACTAATATAGAATGAGCCACGTTCACTCTGTGAACCAAGGGACATGATGTGATGGCCTCTTGATTGATTTGCTCTGCTTATATCCCAACTTCAGCTGAACACACAAGATAACTAATAGCAGCGCCTCTATTGAAAATGCCAAATATATGTGTATAAAAAATAAAGGCAAAATATATAAATCACATATGATAACATTCACATATAAAGAAGTGTAATCAAAAGATAGTAGGAGCTGCTTTAAATTTGTGAAGAACTGCTCTGGGCCATCAATATATTCTCTCTCTATATTGATATATTGATCACTGTTTTTCATTTCTGATGGTCCCAATCCAGATTGGGGGGGGGTATAGTTATTCTTGAGTAATGCCAAAACTGTCCCAGACTGCCTCAAACAAGTACAGTTGATAGGAATTATCCAGCCAGAAAAACTGGCCCCAGGAAATTCTGGCTTGAAAGCGGAATATTGAAACTGACACATGGTCTTGGGAGCAGAGAAGATTGTTTGCTTGAGAAAACATTCCAGCTGACTGCACATAATTCTCTTCCCAGATACCTGCATATGGTTAAACACAAGACAATATAAGGCAGTGAGTGATTTGGGTGGTATGGGATTTTTCTTATCTTTTCTTATGTATTTTCCAGAACTGCTTAAATCCTGCAGTTAAGGGGCTTGCTAATCTAGAAAAAAAAAACCTGTTTAAGTGCTTATTCAAAGGCCATTTCTTCTTCAGAATGAGGTTTTATTTTTTAAAGGCTTGCCCCAGAGTTAAAATCATGCTCTTTTGTAATGCAAAACATTATGTGTTTAAAATCACATACTCAAATAATGGGTGCTTTTTTAAAAAAATCCAAAGCAGTATATTATTTTCAAAATATCCATTATCCAAAGGTTTTTTTAAAAAAAAAGTATTGTAAAATTGCATGCAATTATATACAGAACTTCAGAGGAGTAAAAGGATCTAATAAAACCTTCTAGTAAAGAAATATGTGCTTTGACTTTTTTGAGAGGTATTCTGGTACTATCCAGCATAGAAATGCAAAAGTTAAAGAGAGTTTAAAATCTTCCACAGGTGCTAATTACCTCTTGATCAAATCTACACAGAGACAAACAAAAGCAGTTAGTATATGCAGAGCTATTCTTCTACTTTTCGGGTTTTTATGGTAGCACAATGTGCCATTTCTTGTGAATTTCTTGCTTCAGTAAACTGATAGGCAGAATTTTTCCAGCCACAGAAAGAGTAAAGTAAGAAGCATATGGATACACAAAAGTCAGACACTTAATCCACAGCATTGTCCTTGGTTAAGGGAAGATTGTTCCCACAATGGCAAACACTGCTCCAGCCCCAGTCAGTTCTCACTATTTTGTCATGCTATTTCTTGCTTTATTTTTATGCAAAACTTAATCCACAATACCAGGCTGTTGTGTGAATCCCTTTAGGGCTTTTTTTTATGGGGGGGTGGGGGGTGGGATAAGGCAGCCTTGACCTGTTTGTATATGTGTGAGTGAAATAGGCAGGCAGGTAGGCAGGCAGGTGAATCGGATGCTGAGGAAAAGATACAAAATTATATGATAAGGCCATGGTGTTAGTGGTGACAACTGGTGTAGATCACTAGATGAAAGAGCAATATTGAAAAGCTGAAGAGCTGCAGGCCACTGTTAGGGACTAGAAAGTCAGAGGTGATGTCTGGGAGCAAAGTTGTTTTTCTAAAATAAATTTTATTGATTTTGTATTAATTACATTTCCTAGTGCTTAATAGACATTGTGTTGTCTGGGTATTTAATCTGCTTAACAATGCAAATGCCATTCTTATTCTCCATGCCCTTTTTTCCAACCACTGGTAAAATAAGTTCCAAGTTTGATAATATTCTATGTTTTCTTTCTGTTTGATTTTCAACGTTAAATCTATCCATTTCTGCACCATCTAGTATCTTCATAATTATCTCTTCATCTTGTGGTGTTTCTTCATCTATTCAATTTTGTGTGAAGATAATCCTCACTGCTGTTAAGACATGTAATAATAAATACATACTTTTCTTATCAGATAACAGATAATCAGTATTGAAAGGGACCTTGTAGGCCATCTAGTCCAACCCCTGCCCAAGCAGGAGAGCCTACAGCATTTCTGACAGATGGGCGTCCAATCTTTTCTTATCAAATGGGATCAAAGTTATTGTGGGGGAAAGAGATGGAGATTAAGCTATCAGGATGCAGAAGCTTTACTTCTGATTTTTAAAATTTAAATAATACAGACAGTATCAGGTAATCTGAATGTATAAGTGTACATGTGCTCCACCTAAGACCCAAACGAAAGTATAAGGCGCAGCAGTCACTTAGAAATGCTTAAGACAAAAAACACATGAGCACCGTTAATCCTTGTTCAGTGACTGCCTCATTTAGCAATCATTTGCAATTATGGTGGTGAAGAAAAAGTAACTTTGCAACCAATCCTCACATTTACGGCCTTCACAGATCTGTAAAAGCAAAATAGAGCTGAAATTGCATCATAAGAATTGTGGTTTCAATTAGCCATGGTTTCACTTAATAACCAAGTTGCTAATCCCAATTGTGGCCACTAAATGAGATCTACCTGTATTCAGTTGGATTGTTGAAGTACTACTTGGCTTGATTCCGGGCACGCTCCAGACCATTTTCCCATAACCAACCAGGGCATTCATTCAATTGGGGAAGTTACTTCAATCAGAATAGAGCTGGCAAGTACCTTAGTACAGCCTCTTGCCCAAGCAGGAGACCCTACCCCATTTCAGACAAGTGACTGTCCAGTCTTTTCTTTAAAAACCTCCAGTGATGAAGCCCCCACAATTCCTGAAGGAAGCTATTCCACTGGTTAATTGTCCTCACTGTTAGGAAGTTTCTCCACAGTTCCAGGTTGCTTCTCTCCTTGATTAGTTTCCATATATTGTTTTTTGTCTTGCCTTCTGGTGCTCTGGAAAATAAGTCGACCCCCCTCTTATGCCTAACATATGAGATCAGTGGGGAATCAAGGAGAGTGTGGCCCGTACTTCCTTAAATAGTCGCCTTCCCCCAGTATGGATAGATTAGCCTTAACCTCATTCATCCAAGCAATAAAAACAGAACTATTCTGCAGGTGTTTTGCAACTTAAGGTAAGGCTGCTTAAGGTTAACAACACCCAAGTATATTTAGTTGGTGTGTTTGGTATACTTGTATTTGGCTGGCATATTTAGTTGGTACGTTTAAGTATAATGCAGCATTTTACTGAAGTTGGGGTTTTACAGGGTGATCACAGTTCTGCTTAATTATTATATATGTTTCTATTTTACCGTTCTGACAAGTCATATCATTCCACAGTATAGAAACTGAATAAATATATTTATGAATGTTAAAAATTCACACATGCAAGCCATACACATTGAAATGCTTTGTGATGCTAGGCTGTTTCACTTGAAGGGAAATAAACCTGGTTCATTTTCCTGCAAGATATGATCAAGGAGTGGGTTTTATTACACAAACAATGGGTTGCCCTGAGTATTCAGGATTGAATGAAAAAGGCTGGTAGTGAGGCATGGATCCCTTCTCCCACAAGCAGAAGACTTTTGGGAGGAAACAAACCATGTTCAAGCCGCAGACTGGCAAGGCATATGGCTGCGGTATTTATAACTGTAATGAGCCTCACATGAAAAGTGACTAAGAACCAAAGGGCTGTATTTTTAAACAAGCTTTGACATAAGTGTGAACAAAGAGCTATAAATTAAATCTCCTACACCCCATCATCATCTTTCTGGGCTAACAGGATGTTGGGCCGTTAAGAATCCAGGGCTGCCTGGTTAGCACCAATATTTCACCTATATTTTTGCAAAGCTACAAATCGGAAACATTTAGATATGCACTGCATCCTTGAGATCATTCTGGCAGCCAGGCAGTCAAACCTGAGTAATGTAGTGGTTAAGGCGCCAGGCTAGACACCAGGAAATAATCAGGGGTGGGATTCTACCAGTTTGCACCTATTCGCTAGAACCGGTTGTTAACATTCTAAGCAGTTCGGAGAACCAGTTGTTAGAAGAAATTACTGGCCTAATCCTGTAAGGAAGGCAGGAAGGAAACATTCTGGTGTTGCTTACAGAAACTGCCTCTCCGTTAACCCTTATTACATTCTTGGCAGGACTAGATTTCTTGTCTCAGGAACTTCTCTGGAGTTTTTTTCCCCTCCTTTGCTGGTACTTTGCTTGTGTGGAGTAAACATTCAAAGTTACAATGGCACTGAAAAAAGTGACTTGTGACCATTTTTCACATTTATGACTGTTACAGCATCTCCACAGTCATGAGAGGCCAGGCAAGGAGATGCATGGCTCGATGTGAGTGATATTGAGTTGGCCACACCCAGCCAACAACATGACCACCAAGCCATGTCCACCCAATCACATGATCACCAAGCCTCGCCCACCACCTAAGCCATGCCCACAGAACCAGTTGTTAAAAAATTTGAATCCCACCCCTGGAGATGATGAGTTCTAGTTCCACCCTAGGCACAAAGCCAGCTGGGTAACCTTGAGCCAGTCCATTTCTCCAGCCCTAGGAAGCAGCAGGCAAGGGCAAGTCACTTCTGAAATCTTGCCAAGAAGACTGCAGGGCCTTTTCCAAGCAGTTGCTAACGTCAACACTTATTCAAAGACAGACAGACACACACACATACAAACACACACACACGAGCAATGGTTTCGAGTACAATAACTGCATGTCCAAAATTCTGGCTATACTGTAGTAATGCATAAAATCTTTAACACTAATTTAAAAAGAACTAAACCATTTCTTGAAAGTTTAGAAACAGGTATTTACTTTTTCCAAATCAATTTCCTAAGTCACAAAATGTTCATATTTGTTGCCAGATGATGAATTGGAAATGGTAGCTACATTTACCATAACCTTTCTTGGGAACTCATCCTTCATCTTCAACCACTCAATAAATACATTCCCCATCCTTTTGCCACACAATATAAAATGGCCTTTTGTCAGATGCCAGTTGTTTAAGTCTGAGGTGGCTGAATTAACCTCAGGCAGAGTTAGTTAGGATGTTGATGGATGTTTACACAACCTACTTTTTTTCAGGGATCTTTTGGACTATTTCACAAGAACCAAGGTCATCCTTTCTGTTTCATGGAAAGATTTTTAATGGCCGCAATTTATCCAATCAGAATTTTCATTTAGTAGTGAGGTTCAGACATCACAAATCAGTTCTTCCTTAGCCCTCAGTCTGCACAGTTTTGCCACTGAATTCTGCATTAAAAATGAAGCTATCGCAGTAATTCCAGCACCTATATTTTTCTGATCCCATTGCCAGAATGCAGCTGTAGTGGCATGTGAGAATAAATGTGAGAGACAAGAGGAAAAGCTGCAGCTTTTCTAAGCCCAAAGCAGGAGTGGGAATAAAAAAAATATATATAAAGGACTCTTCCTCATTTCCTGGAATATATAAATGTAGAGGAAATGGGGAAGTGCTTTCTGGCTTGCAAGATTCTGCTACTGTAACTTTACGATAAAGATAGTATTTGGGTTCTTGGTTTTGATTTCCTGGTCTGAAAAAGTGACAATAGCAGGCAAATTGAAAAACAAACTCTGTATATGATCTTGAAAACGTTTGGCAGAGTTGAGTGAAAATTGAGAGGGAAATTTCTATATCTGGTTTTATTTATTTATTTATTTTATTTTATTTGTCAAGCAATTATAAGATAACAGGTATAATTGTGAACATAGTTATAAATACCTGAAATGGATACATATAAGAAAACCAAAACAAAAACAATAGGACAGGGACGGTAGGCACATTGGTGCGCTTATGCACGCCCCATACAGACCTCTTAGGAAAGGGGTGAGGTCAATAGTAGACAGTCTTAAGGTTAAAGTTTTGGGGGTTTG
This sequence comes from Bungarus multicinctus, assembly GCA_023653725.1. Taxonomy (NCBI): domain Eukaryota; kingdom Metazoa; phylum Chordata; class Lepidosauria; order Squamata; family Elapidae; genus Bungarus; species Bungarus multicinctus. The sequence continues at coordinate 149,742,646 of CM042834.1, read as the reverse complement.
GGGAATAAACCAGAGTCAGGTATTCCAGACATTGACCACACTGTTGCTGAAGTCGTATTTCCTGAATATTTCCATTTGATCATGACAACTAAGTGACTTCCAGGTGAGACACGATGACAGCGAGGCTAATGCTTGTTTAAAATCTGCTCCAAACCTGAGAAGCTGCACAATGTTGGGGTGGTTTTTGAGAGATAAGTTGAAAGGAAGGGAGGTTGGTGGCTTATTTGAAAGCGAAGCTGTGAAACCGCTGGGCACCCTCCAGCTTCTACATTAGTATCTTTAGATCTAGTTTCTGCAGTGGCAAACAGGATTCTAGTCTGGTTGCACAAAAGAGAGCAAAGCAGTTGGTGGATTGGCAGGTCCACCCGTGTATCGGTTACATTCTTTCCACGCTACAAAACCTTTTAAAAAAATAGGCTCCTCGCTGGAATAGGGAAATAGCAACCAGAGGCATCTGAACACTGCAATCAGTGCCAAATCTCTCCTATGCCAATAACAAAGTGGTGTCTGTTACTTCTGAATTGATTGCCAATATCAATATCTACAAATAGCAAAGGTCTAGGGGACTATTTTGACCAAGGCCAGATCTATCAAACATCCGGTCTTCATCACATGAAGGGCTAATTTTTAATTCCTCTGTCAAGAATGTTGTTATGTTTCTCTGTCATTGGCAGTCTCGTGTAGCTACCTGATCTCTGATTTTTCCAGAAAGAAAAAAACTCTGCGGGAAGGACAACTGCCCCCTTAGAAGAGAACCAGATGCTCAAATCCCTAACAACAAAGCTGAGATAGACTCTTCCCCACTCAAGGCCTTAAAAAGGTGCTTCTATCTTGAGTGGACTACTCATCTATCTCCAGTCTACAACACAGTCCTTTCAGCAGTTCCAAGAAAGTTCCACACCCATTTGCACTATTCAGGTGATCCTGAGGACATGGACAAACCTCCAAGTGGCCTCAACAACTCTATAAAAGAATGCAAACAACCAGATGATTACAAGGAATATAAATCCTTCTGTTCTGCACCATTCAGTCAGAATGTCTCCAAGCAAAAGCAAAGTAAGTCTAGTTGCCTTTTGAAAAAGCATCTGTGGGACAACAGGAAGCCAAGTACTATCAATTAAAGGCACGAGATAAGAAAAGAAATGAAATTAAAATGAATTTACACCAAATCATTCATAGTACCTTTGCATATTTTCCACCTTGCAAGCCATCCTTGCTCCTACCCCAGTCATCCATTGCCTATTGTTCTTTAAATTCCTCATCTCCCTCTTTTTCAGGATCTCAGCAACTTCATCCAACAGAGGTTTCTCAAGCTACCCCTCTCTCTCAATCCAGTCACTGTACTTTAATTTCATTATTTTACAGTTCAGTGATCGCTTATTCCCTCTCTATGACCATGCCACTTCAAAGTACCCCTTCGATATTGATTACCCATTTTTGTTCTCAGTTCACATTCATTTATTTCCCCCCCCCATTCATTCCTAGTTCCATCTCTTCTTGTTTCATCATATACATTTCTTTAATAATGCCTTCTCACTCAATTGCATTCAATTACTTTTGTCGTTCTCCTGACATACCTGGTTGTCAATTCCATATAACAAAGTGGATAGAAGCATGTTATGAGTCATTTCTGCTTCTTTTCATTCTACAGAAAAGTCCACATGCTATTGAACATTTTTCCACCATCTACACATGTAACATTTCTTTATCTATTTTCCCATATGTTTTTTTAAAAAAAAAAACAAATCCGTGCACTTGCTATAGTTCTTCATCATTTATGTATAAGTAATTACTCATTTTCCTTGTCTAATACAACTAACTCTTTTGATACATGTATTTCCACATCCACACTTCTGATTGCATCAAACAAGCTAGCTAACATTTGCTGCAAATCCTTCAGATTCTCTGCCAACAACAGCAATAATATATTAAACTTGAATGCCATTCAACTCTCAATGTCTCTGCTACTATGCAATAAGCCTATAAAGTACACAGTGTATTCTTATCCCCAACAAATACATTTCTAATGTCATGTCATCACAATCATTCCTCACTGTCATTTGCTCGTTGTCATCCTTTAATGTTCTTTCAGCTAGAATTCTGACAGATACCATTCAAGCAACTTAACAAACCAGTTCCTTGAAGGTTTTTCATTCACTCAGGCTATATTTCTGTCCTCATATGCCTCAATAATGGTATTCTTTCATTTGTCGGGCATAGATACAGTCTCCATAAACACGTTTGATAAAATACATAATTTTCCGCAAGCCAAGCACACCTAAAATTTAATAGTTCTACAGCTACATTACCATCATCACCTTCAGCAGACGTACCAGTTTTAAACATTCTTATAGCACTGGTGGTGCAGTGGTTAGAATGCAGTACTGCAGGCTACTTCCGCTGCCTGCCAGATGCCTACAATTTGCAGTTCGATCCTGACTGGCTGAAGCTTGACTCAGCCTTCCATCCTTCCAAGGTGGGTAAAATGAGAACCCCGATTGTTGGGGGTGATAGGCTAACATTGCAAACTGCCCAGAGAGTGTTGTAAAGCTCTTACTATTACTATTGCTATTTATTCCTTGCTTTTAATATCCCCCCCCCATGGGTACTAACATAGCAGTGATTTCAATTCACTTTTGAGATATCCCATTATATAAATATGTTTGTAATAAATATTTCTGAATGTAACTCATTCAACATTCTCTCCCTTAAGTTCCATCCCAAATCATTTCATCACTTGTATTTTTAATTACTTTCACTCTTCTAGAGACTCCTGGTTTTAGTCTTTTTCATTCGTTCCCAAACTAATTTTTGTCATCAAAATTTCTCCCTCTTTTCTCTGCCTCTTTTGATCTTAACCATGATTGTTCTCTTTGCCTACACTTTTGGCAATGGTCTTTTTCTGTTTATACACATTACCAGAATAATTAAATTTATGGATGACCTTGGGAACAAAGGGAAAAGATGCTACTTAGGAAACAGACAAAGAGATTGCAAGAAGCTCCTAGTGGCTTAATGGTCAGAGAAAGAAACGTTAGAAGGAGTCACCCTAATTGATTATGCAGTTAAAGGTAGTGATGGGAAGTTTAATTCTCAGACTTGCATAGTGATTCAGCAATAGTTTAGGACTGTAAAAATGTTTTTGCAGGATACATACATAATCCTCAATTTATGACCATAATTCTACCCAAAATTTATGTTGCTAACCAAGACAGTTATGAAGTGAGTTTTGCCTCATTTATGACTTTTCTTGGCCACAATTGTTAAGCAAACCATTGCAATTGTTAAGTTTGTTAAGTGAATCTGGCTTCCCATTGACTTTGCTTGTCAGAAGGTCACAAAAGGGGATCACATGACCCTGAGACCCTACAACAGTCATAAATACATGCCAGTTGCCAAGCATCCAAATTTTGATCATGTGACCATAGGAATGCTTCAGTGGCTGTAAGTCTGAAAAACCAGTCATAAGTCACTTTTTTCAATGCTGTTGTAAATTTGGATAGTCACCAAATGAATAGTTATACATTGAGGACTACCTGTACTTTTAGATGAACTTTTCTAGGACAATGTATTTATTAGTTTCTGGGATCAATAGGCTCTTATTTGGGTCTCTCCCTGGAATGTGCTGTCTCTTCCCTGGCAAGTCACGGTGTGATTGCTGAGATCGTGTCCCATTCCTTCTCCAATTGCACATTCCATCAACTTAATACAGAATATTAATTAATAATTCTGCATGTTATATCATTTTTCAGAGTGTCATGATTGGATCTTGAGGATAAAAGGACACAAAAGAAAGTGAAAGATTGAATGTAAAAGAGAAAAATGTGGTCCGGCGTGAAAAAGAGCTTAGATAACAGATATATCTCCTAATAAATGAATGGAAAATCAAATAAAGAAAGAAGACGTGGGAATTCCTTGAAGAAGAGTGCATGTGATAATAACGTATAGTTAACAAAATAGGGAAATATGGAAAAGGATCTGTGGTGTAATGATGAAGTGAAAGAGGCTGTGGAGAGAAAAATGCATGGAAAAGAGTACTCTTTCTTTTCTTTTAACAATCCTGTAACTCAGGGGTGTCAAACTCTATTTGATTGAGGGCGGTATCAGGGTTGTGTTTGACCTTGGGGGGACCAGGGGGGCATAGCCAGGGGGCATGGCCAGCTTGGCATCATTTGAGGCAATGTTTTTGGCTGTGATGGCCTCCTGCAGCCTCTACCAGTGAAAATGGAGTTCAGGGAGCTCAGAGGACTGAGTATGGCCCACCCAGGCTCTGTTTTTGGCCACGACAGCCTCCAACAGCCTTCTAGCAGCGAAAACAGAGTCCAAGCAGGCCTGGCACGGCTTCGCTGACCTTTGTTTTCACTGGCAGAGGCACCTCGGGTTGGTCCTTTATTGTTTCCAGGGCAGGCCCTGCGAGCCAGATCTAAGCATCTTGAGTTTTCTTTCTTTCTTTCTTTCTTTCTTTCTTTCTTTCTTTCTTTCTTTCTTTCTTTCTTTCTTTCTTTCTTTCTTTCTTTCTTTCTTTCTTCTTTTGTTTGTCAAGCATGTATGAGAAAACAGGTATACGTATGAACATAACATATAAACATGTAAGTATAAACAGGTTTAAGTATATACACAATAAATGACCACAAATAAATGGATAAATGGAAACAGTAGGACAGGGACGGTAGGCACACTGGTGTGCTTATGCACGCCCCCTTACCAGACCTCTTAGGAATGGAGTGAGGTCCATGGTAGACAGTTTAAGGTTAAAGTTTTGGGGGTTTGAGGATGTAAACAACAGAGTCAGGTAGTGAGTTCCAGGTATTGACCACTCTGTTGCCGAAGTCATATTTTCTGCGATCAAGTTTGGACCAGTTTCCTTTGAATTTGTATCTATTTTTTGCTCATGTTATTGTGGTTGAAACTGAAGTAGTCATTGACAGGTAGGACATTGTAGCAGACAATTTTGTGTACTAAGCTTAGGTCAGACCGAAGACGGCATTTTGACACCCCCTGCTGTAATCCCTTGCATTGAGATGGAGTAAGGGTGACTGAATGGATGAACAAATGAGCATTTGCTAGCTGGATGCCCTTCCTGATGCTCACCCAGAGTTTGCAGCAAAGGCACCCAAAGAGAGAAATACGTTACCTACGACTGAACTCACAGCCTCCTGATTGTGAGGCAAGAGCTCCACCTCTAGGCCATCAAAGAGCATAACTATTGGGGGAAAATAGGTTGAGGGAAAGATACTTGATGTCAGCCCTCTCTCTGTTAAACCAGATGGGAAACCACACAACACAAAGTAATTCTACTTTATTGGAAGATTGCCTTGAATGAATCATTTTTGTTGCTATTGTTTTGCACTTTAGTTTTATTCTTTTGTTTCTCCCTTTTTCTTTTTTCTTACTTTATTTTAATTTGTATTCATTTTTACTCTTGCTTTTAAAACTTTAAATGAAATTATACTTTTAAAAAAAAATGCTGCAGGATGTGCACAGATAGCAACTCCATTGTTTCCAGTGACATCAAGGAAAGTATCACGGTGCACGTGAGTTCTATACCTCTTATTTAAATCTGGGAAAAGAGCAGATCCTGGCAGGGATTATACTATCTATTGTGTTAATTTTATAAGAACGATTTTCATAAGATACTGAAAAAAAATATATGAAAATGTATACTATTTATATGGTGACTTTTTTAAGGAATGGTGTTCTGAGTCTGTAACTGTTAAATTAGATAAGGTATTAAATGTGAGGATTTAATTTGTTTCCCACTTTGAAATATTAATTCCTGCTAGGAAAGGAACTGTCAATTTCCATCTGGATCATGACACACAAAGAATGGTACAGATATGAGCTATTTCCTCCATTACTGCAGGCCAAGCAAAAATCACATTTCCCTAAATTCTTACTAATCTTAGTGTGGAAGTTGTTTGGATTAATAAGCACAAAAAGTGTCTCATTATTCAAACTGCAGCCACAGGGTGGCAAGAGTGTTGCATTAAATAGCATAATTTGGATCTGTAAATAATCTTGAAATCTCCTGTTACAACAACATAGCAGATACATAGCTAGAAGCAAAAAATAAAATAAAAATCCAGATCTAATTATATTTTTCAGCCCAAAACCCCACAAGAACTTTGAAAAACCAAAAAAGGTAAAAGCTAAGTAATCAAGAGGGTTTCACAAATCCTTTATGAGGCAAAATTCAACGTTTAGGCATTTTAGGGGGGTAATACATTTATAAAGGGAGAAAAGATTTGCTGTTCCACAATACAAGTAGTCCTTGACTTACAACAGTTCATTTAGTGGCTGTTCACAGTTACAAATGACTTATGAGCATTAAAAAATGACTTATGAGCATTAGGACCATTGCAGCATCCCCACAATGATATGAACAAAATTCAGGCGCTTGACAATTGACTCGTGTTTATGACAGTTGCAATGTCATGGGGTCATGTGATCATTTTTCGCCATCTTCTGACAAGCAAAGTCAGTGGGGAAGACAGATTCACTTAACAACTGAGTTACTAACTTAACAACTGCAGTGATTCACTTAACAACTGTGGCAAGAAAGGTTATAAAATGGGAGAAAACTCACAACAAATGTCTCATTTAACGTAAATTTTGGACTCAATTGTGGTTGTAAGTTGAGGATTACCTCTAAAACTATTTAATTTCTTTTACAAAATGTTGATTTCTTTTAATAAAATATTGCTGTCAATATCATATATACTTTAAATCAGTCCTATAAAAGAGTTTGTTTTCCCTATGACAGAATAATACAGTTGCTTAATGTGAAAAGACTATTTATGTTTATCTGGGGTATATCAGACCTGTGTGCAGAAATCAGAATAGTATTCTGAGAATTGGAGGAGCAAACCAGAAAAAAGGTAGCAAATGTAAGCAGTTTCTCAACTTGTTTAAAAATGTGAAATTTGGCCACGGAACTAGAAATGGGATTGGATCAGAGCAACAACAAAGAATGTTGTATTTTTATTTTTTTTTGCAAAACTCAAATTTGAGACCGCTTGTTTATCAGAAGGTTCTCTCACTTGATCTCATCCATTCCAGTTCTTGTTTTTGCTTATCCAACTGTACATTTTATTAATACATTTAATGCAGTAGCTATTTTGTCTTTTTCATTAACGTGTTTTGTGATAAATGTCTGGCTTTCTTGTGTTTTGCCTTCTTTTAAAAGAAATGAAATCTTTAATTTTCAAGGTAAAAAAATAGGTTTAGAGGGTATCTAGGTAATTCCAAAGACCATTTTTACAATTTCCCATATTAATCTATGTCTGTGTCATTTTAGCATAATGTTAATGTTATCACCTGTATGTTAGATTTTGTTCCTTCCATTCCTTGTGAGTTTGTATTTATGGTGATAATTTCCCTTTGTTATAATAATTTTATTAAAGATTATAATTGCAAAATTACAAAAAGTAATATAAATTGGAAAAAACAGAAACTAAAAAGAAAAAGAGCAGAAAAGAAAAAAAAGGGAAAAATAGAAGGAGAAATAGAAAAGGAAGAAAAAATAAGTGACTTCCCACCTTCATTGCAACAAAAATAAAATTTTTTTAGGAACTTATCACCTTTTCTTAAAATACAACAGACCTGATGTCAGCCAAAGTCCATTAATGGTTATCAGATACAACAACATATATATTTTAACCTTGATCAAATAAACCAACATTATATTCCATTCACTTCTACTATCTTAACCCTTAGCCCCTTAATGTCATAGATCTTGATTTCTTTTCATTCTGCAAAACTTTAACAAGTTCTTGTAAATCCCAGGTTGGAAATTATCCAGGTAACTCTCGTGGCTTGTTTTTAATTATTGAAAAATTAGTCTACTTCTTTTGTGTGTTCAGTGTAACATCTTTTCTCCTATCGTTTGTCAGCCTTGGAACTTTATCATTTTTAAGTCCACATTCAACTCAGTTTTGTAACGTAGAACTTGTTCCTCATCCAAAGGATCTTTCAGACACAGTCTATCTATAGAGGCAGACTCTCTAAATTAACTTTTAAGTTAATTCAAAAATATCCTTCTATATAGATAATTATTGACAGCAATTGGGACTAGAATTTCCACTGCTAATGAATGTGGCTGTATGTTGCTCTTCTTCTATCTTTATTCTTAAATGTAATTATTACATGGCTGTATCTTACTTAAGATTACCATGGTGATCGGTCGATAGATTGATCAATCAGTTAAATAAATGAATGAATGAATGAATGAGAGTTTGATTAATTTCAGCTAGCATGTTGCATGAAGTGAACCACCGTGATTGTAAATCATGGTTTATGGTTTAATGTATTTCACATACCAAGCTAGTGGTGATCCCCAAATCTTTAGAATATTCCCCCCTGGAATTAAAGATGTCCCCAGCCTTGCATATTTTTCACTGTTATGTTTGAACATGCTTTCAAGCCTTAGTTGTTCTTGGGCACTGGGTTTATTCTTCTATTTACATTTTCTCTTTTACATCAAATGCTTTATTGTATTGTATTGTATTATTATTCACCTGGAATCTGTCAGGATTGGGCTGGTGGTGATGTAAATACTGAGAAATCGCTCAGTACATAAACAATGGTTAAACAAACCATGTCTTACCATAATGTGGGAAACCCAAATTAGTTTGTAACTTTACCATGTGGGCTGTTTGTTTGTAGTCTATTGCATTGTGTGTACCATCCAGCCACTCTGATGTGTAAACTATGGCTTAGCACAAAGTGTACTATCCAATGGTGATCCCAAACATGCTTTTTCAAGGATGATTGAGAATCTCTATAGATATTTCCCCAATGGTGATTTATTCCAAAACCATGGTTAAAGAAGTTGTGGTATGGTGGGATGTGCTAATCGGATCCCTAAGAAGCCCATCCTAAATGCTATCTCTGCTGAAGATCATTTCAACTCAATCATGCCACTCTGTTTCTCATTAGCACGTGAGTTGGGTGTGAGGATTGCTTTCTGAGAAATGCTCTATTGATCAATGGCTTATGCAATATGTACAGTAAATCTCAAAATACCATACTGACCTCTGGCCTAGATTCCCTTAGATGCTCTTTGGATTAGAAGCTGGAGCTTTGAGAATCCAGAACGGCGCTCAAATGCTCTGGCCTTAAATTCGATGCTGCTTAAATTTACCTGCTTGTCCATCAAGGTAAATGTATTTCCTCTGTGGTTATGATGCACTGATTCCAAGTGACCTTGATTGTGGTATGCTGTCATTGAAAGCACTCTCTCGTATCCCTGAACCCCCAAATGATTTCTTTTCAGCTTCCCAAACTCCAAGGGTGAAGGGTAAAATTTAAAAGATGACAGAACCAAACTCTTTTTGAAAATCCCAGTTTTGAGGTCTTGCTTGTCTGATTGTCACATTCTCTAATCTTGAAAGTCTGATGGTTCAAGTTAGGTGGGATATTCTGGTGTAGAAGTAGGCTTGAATTTTTCAGGTCTGCTATTTCCCAGAGGTACAAAATTAACATGGTTCTCCCTTCCATCTATCAGAAGAACCAACGGAGCATAACACAAAAAAATAATTCCATAATGATAAGATTTTTTTTTATCCTCACCGATTCACTAGGACATATAAGAATTCTACACCATTGTGCATCGTGTTTGTTTTCCATTGGGGTATGATAGCTGAAGTATCATCACTTGCCTGTCTTTTTATGAACAACGGTGAAGTCCATGCTGTTGTGAAACTACATTTTGGTCCCCAGCTTTATGTCCCCAGAAACAGCATTGTAGCCCTTCCTTTCACTGTGGCTGGCGTCTCCAGGCAAGTAGAAGCAGTGTGTGACACATGCCCTGGCATCATGCCAAGGCCAATTCTAACTATTTACGTTCATAGCTCCTATTCCTGAAGCTATGCTGCCAGCAGTCTTAGTGTGCTATGACCTTTGATCTTAGCTCTTCAGTTGCACGATGTTGCAGAGGTAATTTTTCCCAGACGATCCTGTTTACACATTGCCTCCACCTTTGGCCAAAACCAACTCTCCTGTTATGTCTCTCTCTCAGACACAATTAAATAAGCCTCCATAACAGTCAGCGGCACCATGGTTCAGCGGTTAAGATGCTGGGCTTGTCGGCTGGAAAGCGTACAACCCAGGTTTAAGACCCAACCATGGTGGCGCAATGGTTAGAGTGCAGTACTGAAGGCTACTTCTGCTGACTGCAATTTGGCAGTTCAAATCTCACCAGGCTCAAGGTTGACTCAGCCTTCCGTCCTTCTGAGGTGTGTAAATGAGGACCCAAATTGTTGGGGGCAACAGGCTGACTCTGTAAACTGCTTAGAGAAGGCTGTAAAGCACTATAAAGTGGTATATAAGTCTAATTGCTATTGTGAGATGGGGTGAGCGCCCATCTTTGTTCCAGCTTCTGCCAACCTGGCAGTTTGGAATCATACAAATGTGAGTAGATAAATAGGTACCACTTTAACGTGAAAGGTTACAGTGTTCCATACTGTCATGACATGACCATGGAAAAGTTTTCAGACAGTGCTGGCTCAATGGCCCTTGAAATTGAGATGAGCACTTGTTCTCTAGAAACTCTAGAAAAAGTGCAGAGAAGAGCAACCAAGATGATTAGGGGACTGGAGACTAAAACATATGAAGAACGGTTACAGGAACTGGGCATGGCTAGTCTAGTGAAGAGAAGGACCAGGGGAGACATGATAACAGTCTTCCAATATTTGAGGAGCTGCCACAGAGAGGAGGGGGTTAAGCTATTTTCCAAAGCACCTGAAGGCCAGACAAGGAATAATGGATGGAAACTGAACAAGGAGAAGTTTAACCTGGAAATAAGGAGAAACTTTCTGATGGTGAGAACAATCAACCAATGGGAATATCTTGCCCTCGGAGGTTGTGGGAGCATCCTCACTTGAGACTTTCAAGAAGAGATTGGACTGCCACCTGTCAGAAATGGTGTAGAGTCTCCTGCTTGGGCAGAGAGTTGGACTACAGCAGGGGTCACCAACCTTTTGGACCTCAAGGACCACCAAACTCATAATTTTAAATCCCATGGACCACTAACTGGTTCTGTGGGTGTGGCCTAATTTGTGGGTGTGGCTTGGTGGTCATGTGACTGGCTGGGCATGGCTTGTATGTAAATATTATAAATATTGATATAAATATTGATTTTTTTATAAAAAAGAGCAACTTTTACACAAAATCAGGCAAAGCAGGCAAGCAGATTGAGTTGCTTATAGAATCAGAGATTTATCTATCTGCTATCGGCTAGCTCAGTCTGTCACATAAAATTTGCTTGCAAGCAAACTCATAAAATTTACTTGCAAGCAAACCCACAAAATTGACTCACAACACACAATGTATGTAAATATTGATTTTTTTTATTTAAAAAAAGAGCAACTTTTACCCAAAATCAGACAAAGCAGGCAGGCAGATTGAGTTGCTCACAGAATCATCTATCTATCTGCCATCGGCTAGCTCAGTCTGTCACATGAAATTTGCTTGTCGTGAGTCTGCACTGAATAATAGAACCTTCAGTCCTAAGGGAGGTTCGGCTGTGGTTAAAAGCAGAGCTGAAGATCTAAAGACTAGCTAGAAAGCAAGAAAGCCAACCATTTCCTGCTTCCTAGCTAATCTAAATCTCCCAGCACAGCAGAACAGATGATGGTCGGAAAAAGGAAAAATAGCAATTTAGCAGGGAAGTTTGCCAGGTAAGGAGTGAGTGGGCGGGAGGCATGTGGGCAGCGCAGCCTTGTGTTTCTGCACTGCCTGGATTAATTGCTTTGGGGGGTGCTCTGGGGGTGAAATTTCTCTGTGGCCCACCAAAATTCTCTCACAGGTTGGCGACCACTGGACTAGATGACCTAAAAGGTCCCTTCCAACTCTGATTATCTGTTATCTCTAGAGTCAGCAATGATTAGTGGATTAATGATTCTTTTTACCATAACAGCCAGCTCCACAAATATCAGATGGAGTTCTTTCTGCCAAAGTTGGTGGTGGAACCTTTTCAAGGGATGCACACCACATCTAAGATCTTCACTTCAGACTCCTACCCCAGAGATGATCACATTTTTTTCCAGGCTAAAAGCCACTCAGTCCTTTAATGACATGCCAGGGGCTTCACTCCCCAAAATGGGTGAAGCCTAGACCAAAAGTACATTTACTTTAATTTATATCTGCATTTGATAAAAATGAAATATAATTAATCTAACCACCCTCTGGTTATAATAGCTCCCTTATAGCACAATAACCATTTCAGTTCAATTGCAGGTTTTGGAGCACCTGGGGCAATATGAAACTTTAGGAAGTACATCTGCACGTTACAGAAAAACAGAAAGAAACTATAGATGAGTTAGTCCTCTGATTAAACAGTGGAAAATGCTTTATTTCCAGAGTTGGTTCAAGCTGTTATCTACTATGATCAGTGGATCATACAATGAAGATTAAAGCTATGGCCAAGCGTGCATATTTCCTGCTTTTAAATACACTGTATTTTTTAAAAAGGAGACACCCACTTAATCAGCCAATTATTCGATTTGTTCTAATAAGAGAGCAAATGGAAATAATTGAAGCCCCTAGGAATCCATTGCTTTACAGCTTCCAAAATTTCCTTTATCTTTTCATCCCTGAGACATAGAGAGCTTGTACTTTTTTTCTTTGATTGCCTTTCAAAATAAAAAGATAGGATTTCCTGATCAGCTCCACATTCGATAGAAAATACCCTATTTGAAGATGATATCATGGAACATTCATATCCCAAACAGCAACCCAGAGCTACAGGGATGTTTGCAATCACACAAATTCAGGCATTGCCCACACTGTGTTTCCTGGTGGTTAATTGCCAAGGAACTCCCTGCGAGCAAGGTCAGTGTTCTTACTAGCATATGAATGCTGAGTTGATGCCAAAATCAAAACTTCCGATCTCAGTGGCTTTGGACCTAGCTGGTTCTTGATCCATATTTCTGTGGAAAGATGCAGAACCTGTTTGTATCCAAGTCCATTTTCAGTGTTGCAAAACACAAGCAATTTGGGAAGTCAGTGAGCACACATGAGTTCTATGGCATTTATGCTAATGCAGAATCTTTGGTTGACCATCCAGGTTGCCCTCTTATTACCAGATCTTTAAAAAATATTAAAAACACATGAAATCATGAACCAAAAATAGGTTTTCCCATCTGGAGAGTCAGTGAATCATTGCATATTCTAATGAAGATGTGGGCAGAGCCACATAAAATGTCATCAGAAACACATGCCTATAGAAAACCTCAGACGCAGTTTAACATCTACCCCATTAACTTTTGTCATAACTAAGCCATAAGGCTATGGATTCTGCGATTACAGCTGCTTCTTCTCTATGATCTGGTGCAGATGTGCTTTCCTTCTGTTGTCTTAGTTGTAAGAGAAGGTTAACATTTCTAAGCAAAAGCCTACCTTCATTCTCTATCCGGAAATAAATTGCCGTGTTGTTTGTTTGCAAGCGCTACTGTCTTGGTGATATAACATTCATTTCTAACATTCTAACAACCTTTTGAAGGTGGCCAATCTTGGGAATTGTTTGGGGTGTTTCCTCTGGATTTTTTTATCTTACCAGTAGCTGGAGCAATTGGTGATTGCTCCCAGCCTCATGTTGGAGGTTGTATTTGGTGGAGGGATTTTTGCTCACAAGGATAAAATTATATAGATATAAAAGGAGGAAAATATGGCTGATCCTATATGCTTATGTACTGTAATCAGAATAGAGCTGGAAGGGACCTTGGAGGTCTTCTAGTCCAACCCTCTGCTCAAGCAGGAGACACTATACAATTTGAGACAAGTCATTCCTTTAAAACCTCCAGTGATAATGTAGTATTGTGCTTTCTTGCAGACCTTGAGACTAGCTATTTTACAAGAAATCCTTTGGCAGGGATTTTTAAAAATGGTTTAGAAAAACATGCAAATTCAGTCAATAGTTTATGCACCTTGGGCTCTCAATTCACCATGGTCTTTGTAGTTATTCCTATTCATCTATTTGGTATTTTATAACAATTGGATGTAGCTAAATTGGCCGTGTTCGGTATACTCCATTCCCATTTGGTAAAATGCCAAGAGTTTGGGGTATGCTTCACTTGTTCCAGTTGGAAAACTTGGGACGTCCACTTGATTAAATCCAGCCGGATTACATTGTGGATTCTCCTGGATTACAATGGGAGGAAGAGAGGCCAGTGTTGGGGTATTTTTGTCCGAGAGGAGTATCCTATCCAACAGTCTACATATCAAACAACTCTATAACTTTATTGCAAGAATAATTTTATTTTACCCTGGAGTGTGATGGGAGTCATCTATTCATTCAAGAACTCCGTTCATTTGTTATTTGCAGCATTGCTGTTTGTTCCATTGATATTTGTGTAAGCCTCCTTATTGTTGTCTTTTTTCTACTGAAAAATACTGGCAGGTGGAAAAAGCATAGGATAGAAAAGATAATACATCATCATGCTGCCAGATCTTTACTACCAACATAATAAGAGTTGGGTTCTGTTAAAGTTGAAAGGCTCACAGTAATTTTCCACTTCGGTTGTTGTAAAATACCCAATTCTTCGTGCTACTAATCCAAAGCTACTATGTAGTTACAGGTAGCCCTCAACTTACAACAGTTTATTTAGTGACCATTCAAAGTTACAATGGCACTGAAAAAAGTGACTTGTGACTATTGTTCACACTTATGACCATTGCAGCATCCACATAGTCATGTGATTTACATTCATAGGCTTCACAACTGACTCATATTTATGACGGTTGCAGTGTCCCAGGGTCATGTGATCACCTTTTGTGACCTTCTGACAAGCAAAGGGAAGCCAGTTTCACTTAACAACAGTGTTACTAATTTAACAAGTGCAGTGATTCACTTAACAAAGGTGGCAAGAAAAGTCATAAAATGGGGCAAGACTCACTTAACAAATTTCCCACTTAGCAACAGAAATCTTGGGCTCATTTGGAGTCATAAGTCGAGGATTACTTATATTTCATTTCTGTGGCATCCTTGGTGCTTTCCAAGTTTGGTTGTTTGCTTGCAGATGTTTCATTACCGAACTAGGTAACATCATCAATGTTACTGAGTGTGGAGTTTGCTCCCTATTTATTTATACAGTAATTGGGTAATGAAATGTCTGCAAGCAAACAACCAAGCTCAGAGAGCACCAAATTTGGTCCAGGATAGAAAATAGAAGTCTATAAGTTCAAGTCCTGCCTTAGCCATGAAAGCCAGCTGGGTGTTTTAGGGCCAGTCATTCTCTCTCAAGCCCAACTCACCTCACAGGACTGTTGTTGTGGGGAAAAGAAGGAAGGTGGGTTGCATATGTTCACTGCCTTTTTTGTAAAAAAATAATAAAGATGGGATACAGATAGGTGGGATTCTACTGGTTGAGTCTGGTTCGGGCGAACTGATAGCTCCAAGGATCAGTTTGCTCCAGACAATCAGCTGTTGGACCCACCCACCCACCTGGGCTCTTGGCTGTTCTTTATATCCTGTTTTTCAAACTCAACTGTTTCACAGCAGATTGCTGCATGTCATTAGTTTAACACACAGGAATTGCTGGAGAAGGTCAGTAGCAAATGCTTGGGATGTGCAGACAGCACATGCTCACTGAACCAGTTGTTACACTGGTTGAATCGTTCCCCTGGATAGAGATATTCTCTTCTGGTGTTCCATTTCCATTCAGTGTTGGATTTTTTTTTTCCTACTAAAAAGAAGGGGGAAAACAACAGAAGAACGTAGAAAAGTTAGAAATGGAAGACAATAATGTCTGGACCTCCATAAAATATCATGACCATAGCATAAGAAATGGACTCAAGGCACCTAAGCTGCCAGGTGAAAAGAACCAGAGGAAAATCCCCAGGCTCATTTTGCAACCAGAATTATGATTCTGACGTTAGCTTTGCAATACGTTTTCTTAATCTGCATCATGTGTTCCACCTCTGGAACTAGAGAAGGGACACGATGATAGAAAAACCAAGCGAGAGACCTTGACACCTGAGCAAAGCTTAGCTGATATCTCAAGGTGGCAGAACCCTGAGCAGCAACAGAGTGACATTGCACCCGCATCACCATACAGAGACGCAAAAAAAAAAAAAAAACCTTGGGTGCTTGCAATCCACCTTCCTTCCTTTTCTTTATCACGGGTTTATTAGCAGCTGATAAGGGTTTCGGAGCTTCTGAAAAATGGGAGAGCTGTATGAGTTCACAGGTGAATCACGAAGTTGGGGCCATTTCTCTCTGGCTAGCTAATGAAATGTAGTACAAAGGTTGGCCACTTTGTCATTGGCCACAGGGGAAGCATAGTATATCCATCTAAAGGGCAATCACAGCAATAGGCAGGGCGATGATGCAAATGCCATGGGGTGAGGTGTGAGATTTTCTGCTTTTTCTTCCTTGTGCGTTTTGGAGCAGTCTGAGGCTGTTGCACTTTTTCATGGTTTAAGTATACCTGTTTGCAGACTTTCGACTATCTCTTTGATGTGCTTTCCCAACTAAAAAAAGCATAAAAGCACACACAGTGCTCAATTGATGATGGATCGCTTAGCAACAGTTTGAAGTTACGGTGGACTTACGATCTGGATTTGAAGTTCTGATGTCCCTCTCTCCTTCCGCATGACCACATTTGGGTGCTTGGCAGCCGGCCCATATTTACAGCTGCGGTGGCACAGTGATTAGAGTGCTGTCCTGCAGGCTATATCTGCTGACAGCCGGCTGACTGCAATTTGGCAGTTCAAATCTCACCAAGCTCAAGGTTGACTCAGCCTTCCATCTTTCCAAGGTTGGTAAAATGAAGACCCAGATTGTTGGGAACAATAGGTTGACTGTAAACCACTTAGAGAGGGCTGTAAAGCACTGTAAAGTGGTATATAAGCCTAAGCGCTATTGCTATTGCAGCAGTGGTGGGATTCAATTTTTTTTACTACCAGTTCTATGGGCGTGGCTTGGTGGGTGTGGCAGGGGAAGGATGCTGTAAAATCTCCAGTCAGAGGTGGTATTTGCTAGTTCTCCGAACTACTGACAATTTCCGCTACCGGTTCTCCAGAACTGGTCAGAACCTGCTGAATGCCACCTCTGTATTGCAGGCATTTGCAGTAACCTGTAGTCATATTACTGCAATTTATGGTGGTTTTACTGGAAACCAGTGTTTATTTCCGGTTTCTGGTGAAAAACGCCCCAAAGTGAACAATGGGTTTGCCTAATGACCGTGGCGTTCACTTAATAACTTTACAGTTGCCACATTTGTTTAATGACTGCCCACAGAAAAGATCATAAAATCAGACATGGCCACATGGTGACCTGTTTTAAGACCATCACAACTTAGGATCGAAATTGTGGGCTCAATTACCATCCTAAGTTGAGGACTCCCTATAGTGGGCTTTTGGAAATATGGATCAGCTCTCTAGGGCACCACAAGAATTGAGGTTCTTCATCCAGATATAATGAATACAGGTGACTAAAGCACTCCACTTTGATACACCCCAAGTCTGTTGAGTGACAACTTCCATCATTTCCAGCCAACAAAACTATTGCAGAGAAGAGGGGATCAACCTATTTTCCAAAGCACCAGAAGGCAGGATAAGAACCAATTGATGGAAACTAATCAAGGAGAGAAAGCAACCTAGAATTGAGGAGAAACTTCTTAACAGGACAATTAACCAGTAGAATGGCTTGCCTCCAGAAGCGGCTACCATTGGAAACTGTTAAGAAGAGACTGGACAGTCATTTGTCTGGAATGGTGTAGGGCAGGGGTGTCAAACTCACAGTGTCACAGTGGTGTCATATGACGTATTGGGACTTTTTTCCCCTTCGCTAAAAAGGACAGGGATGGAGCTAGCCCGTGACGCATCTGGCCCGTGGCCCATGAATTTGACACCCTTGGGTAGGGTCTCCAGCTTGAGCAGGGGGTTGGACTAGAAGACCTCCATGGTCCCTTACAACTCTGTTATTCTGTTATCTCATTCCCACATACCATTTAGAAAAATAGTGGTGATATGTGTAAGATAGGGATTGAAAATGGAGACTGCAAAGTTCCTAATCAGTTTTCTGTTAGATTCAATTGCATTTTAATTTAGCAGTGGGGAAAGGTCCTTAGTACGATGTGTAAATCCAGATTATCTTTCTTTGTCCTGTACCTGCAGTCATGCCCTTTGAATATTCTTTCTTGGGCATCAGTGTTCATTGGCATGATCTTTAGTGTATAGTAGTATAATGTGTAACATTTATAGCACCCTAAATATAATGTATTCTCTGTATTCTAGTCTTACCGGGTGAAGAAAACTCAAGTTCGCTAGCACTTCTGGGAAGTGATAGATTAGTAGAATTGATTTACTTGTCTACTAATGCTTTGGGATCAAACAGTTTGTTTTGCTCCCTCTGCGCAGTAAGTTTCCACCAAAAGGTAGCTACTTTAGAATCAATACGGAGTTTTGCCTGTGCTTCTTGCAACGTTGCTCCAAGCTGGATTTGAAAACCTAACTCAGACCCTAAGTAAAAAACCACACAAGCCGTGTTTAAAGAGCACATTTTAAAAAAGACAAAAGTCTTTGGAAAGGATCAGTGGTTGTTAGACTGCAGGGAAGACCAGGAGGGAAGGTAGCGTCGTCCCAATGAAAATGAGTGCTCTAAAGCCACACTTGATGTTAAGCCTATAAAATAAATACAGAGGTGGAATTTTAACGTTCTCCCCAGTTTATTAGCAGCTGATAAAAGCTTTGTGGTTCCTGAAAACTGGGGGGAAAGCGGTGATCTTTAAGCACAATTTTTAGGGATACACCTGCCATGCATTCTATAGACTTCAAAACATGTCAAGGAGGAATATAACTACATGCAACCTATATGTATACAAAGCGCTCCTTGTGCACTGCACATGATGTTATTCATCTTTTAGAACAGTCCTCTTATTTGCTCCCAAAGGTACTGTTTACCATGAAGTACACCATGGCAAGTTTTTTTTAAAAACAAAAAACCCAAAAAAGGTCTCATGCACAACCCCCTTTTCCTGTGAATTCCTCTTCTGTCAAGTTTCCCCCATCCCTGCTCTCAACGTTACGGCCGGCCAGCGTTTCAGCAGCCCCATCTGGAGCAAAGGGCACTCACACTTCCCTTCACATCCTCGCTGTTTGAGGCTCAGTCTTTCCTCTCCCCAGGCACCCATTCCCACTCTTTTGCTAAAAGCTGGCTCTGTCCCCGGCTGGATAAAAACCTCCCTCTGAACACCAGAAGGCAGGCAGCCAATCACAGAGGGACAAAGGGCAGGACCAAGGCTGCCAGAATGACAAATGTCGAGGCTGACACTTGGGAAGAGCCAGTTGATGAGCTGAGATCTCTTAAGGGAGAGAGTCATCCTGTTCTGGCAACAGCAGCAGGTCCCGGTGACTAGAAAGTCTCAGAAGTGCGGGAGCTGATTGTCTTCTCCTGACTCTGGGCAGACTGCCAGGCCACCCTGGATGCGGCAGAGGCACAATTCATGAGTTCCAGGCACTGCCGCTAGACTTCCTAACGACATCATTTTTCACTGCATCTTGCTCCTTGCCTGCTTCATGGCTTCCGCTTACAGCCTCCAAGGAAGCTGGACTCCTCTAGCCGCACTGACCTTACTATGGACTTCTTTGGCTTGGGTTGAAGGAAAGCCAAGCTGTCCTTCCTGCAGGATGCCCCCACTGGAACCCAGTGCTGAGAAAGCCTTCCTGATCGAAGTAGCCAAGCAGCAGATACTCCAGAAACTGAACCTGAGCGAGAGGCCCAACATCACCCATCCCGTACCACGCATGGCAGTGGCCAATGCCCTACGGCGACTACACATGGGCAAAGGCTGGACCGATAGGATGGGGCACTTCTCCAGCTGGGAAAAAACAGAGTCTGATGAGCAGGGGTACGAGATCATTAGTTTTGCAGAGACAGGTGAGTGCCAGCAGGTCTTCCAAATGCCAAGGACCAAATATGCTAGACCAGAAAGCATAGATCCTTTTTTGTTTATGTCCCTCTGCTCCATAATTTGCTACCTATAAAAGTGTGCTTGGAGAGGAAAGGCTGCAAATTACTCCTGAAATCTATCCCATGGTTGAGGTTAGATCTATGTGCTGGAATGCATCAATTGCAAAAAGGAAAAGGTAACGTGTGTTTTTGGATCTACTGATCAATGGGGACAAATTACACCTTTATCATCAGATCTAGCTTCCTGTGGCACCTCAGATCTACACAGAGATCACTTCCTCTCCCAAAGAACTGCGTGTTTCTGTGGTCAGAAAGATGTACATTTGGCATTGTCATAACTTTATCCAACCAACTGACTCTTTAAAATCTTCAAGATTGGAAGTTTTCAAACTTTTTGAAGTCCTGGAACCTGTTAGTTTTTTAAACATGAAATAAAATCTCAGTATCCCTGATCAACAGATAAGGATTCTGGTCATCTTTTTTTTTTAAAAAAAAGCTATATTCAAATGAATTTCTCCCCTCCATCCTTAGTCTCTCATCATGTTGAAATTCCCATTTACCTGTTCCAGTGCAGCCATTGGGTTAGGGGATTTTATACTATCATTGCAGGTTTTGCCATAGTGAGAAAAAAACCACCAGATGACCAAGAACACTAGGAAGACAAAAGAATCAATTCTGTCACATCAAGGATTCCATCAAATTGACTTACTAACTTTTTTTTTTTAAAAAATGTTTGTTTCCTGCAGCAGTTGCTCCATTTTTCTTTGCTTAAAATGCAACCTGAGATGAAATAATGTGATGCAGCTGGTTAAAAAGGATAAAGTCAAAGGGTTGCTTTTAAAAAATTTATATGAAACCAATATCTCTGATAGTCAATAGGCAGATTCATTCTCTCTTCATCCAGGTAGTTGAAAACAGGTAGTTGCAGGAATATTCTGCACAATCTTACTAGTTTAGTGCTTTATTTAGTCGTCCATATTTCTAATTTCATCCTTTGGGTTTGGTCTAGTAAATCCCAAAACTCAAGGTTCTTGGGGAATTCCTTACACATCACATAGAATGCAAGAACAGATTCAACCCCCAACACTGCTGTGTTGAAGGGTGCTCAGATTTAATTCATGTATCTGCAATATTCTGTGATGATTTTTACATTAATGCCTGAGGGACTGTATGGAGAGCAGGTTTAATATGTACATGACCATCTCATCCCGGGCAAACTTTACTATTAAGCTTCTGAGCACATTATTGTAAGGTTTACCATTTAGGAGCCATATTTTATGATTTATAAACTAGTCACACCGAAGATATCTCTAAAGTAGACAAAAGTATATATTTAATGCTGTTCCAAGAGCGAGTGAAATTATCTTTCTTTTTTGCATTCATTTGCATACATACACATGATTTTAAGCACTGAAATAGCACTGTTGTGATTATGATTATTACTACTGCAATTGCTATTAGGGCTGCTTGCACTGAGTAGCTCCATTTCAAATTCAGAGCTAAAGAAGGAGCTGAGTTAAAAAAGAAAACACTGAGTGTTCCTTAGACAATTTCATGCTTTCAATCCAACAAGCTGCATTGGTCATCCGCTCTTGGTGCCTTTCAAACTTGTTGGGGTTCTTGGCCAGCATGGTTTTGAAGGCCGATTAATATGCAATATATGAGGCTAAATGCAAGTGTAGCAAAATAAGTAAAGACCAAAACAAAAAACCCATTCACCCCTTTAAAAGAACTTGGGCTCTGGTTTGAGGCTGGCAGCTTAGAGA
The DNA here is from genome assembly GCA_023653725.1 of Bungarus multicinctus. Classification (NCBI taxonomy): domain Eukaryota; kingdom Metazoa; phylum Chordata; class Lepidosauria; order Squamata; family Elapidae; genus Bungarus; species Bungarus multicinctus. Next base: position 149,720,968 of record CM042834.1, on the reverse strand, counting down.
CTGATATTGATTTTTGCCTTCACCATTTTCTCCTCCACAGAACCTTCTGGCCTCCTTCAGTTCCAGCTCACCCATACAAAAGGCCAAGCCATGCACGTCCTGAAGGCCCAATTGTGGCTGCACTTTAAGGCGCATGAAAACATCACAATACAGATTTACGTTGCAGGACAGCCATCCGTGGTGCTGGGACAGCAGCAGCTGGGAAGCCAGGGGAGTGGTTGGCACACTTTTTCCCTCATGCCAGCTCTGCAGAACTTCTTCGAGCACGAAGACAAAACGTTACGCTTGGAGTTGCACTGCGAAGGCTGCCATCCCAACATTATGTCTTTGATGGCTACCGGTAGCAACTCTCATCAGCCATTCTTGGTGGTGAAGGCGAAGATAAAAGAATCCGGCCATCGAGTCACCAAACGCAGCCTGAGCTGTGACCAGAACTCAGATCTGTGCTGTCGAAAAGACTATTATGTAAATTTTCGGGACATTGGTTGGAACGACTGGATCTTCAAGCCAGAGGGCTATCAGATCAACTATTGCATGGGTGAATGCCCTATGCACCTGGCAGGTGTGCCTGGGGTGGCAGCTTCCTTCCACACGACTGTCTTCAATTTGGTCAAAGCTAACAACATCCCCATTTCAGGCCATTCCTGCTGCGTCCCCACACAGCGAAGGGCCCTTTCTCTGCTCTACTTTGACCCCAATAGCAACCTCATCAAGACAGACATTCCCGACATGGTTGTTGATGCTTGTGGTTGCAGCTAAAGATGGGGTGGTAAGCAGAGAGAAAAACCAAATGGACAGAGAGTAAGAAATGAGTTTCCACTTCCCTTTGGACTCCCACGAACGTCAAAGAACTCTGAGCCAAATTGAAGGGGTGATGTTATCATGTGGACTCTTTTCAAAAGAGCAACAGTTTTTGTTCTCTCAGAGAGAACAAGTTACACTAAGATGTAAACTAGCCTGTTTTCTTACCATTGTATACTGAGTAATATAGTGCTATGCAGGGCTGCCAAGTCTCGGGACACTGTATTTGTCTTCCTCTCTGAAGTTGCTACTTGATAAACCCTCCAAGCTGTTTCCCTAACTCTTCCCGCCCTACTCCCTGTAACCTCACTCATCTCTCTTTCCCCAGTCCTGTTCTGTGGGGAGAAGAGTCAGGAAAAGCAGCTCTGGAAGGATAGGATTCTGCATACAGGGTGTACACAGTCTTGCCTTTGATCCCCTCAACGTTTCAAGATAGGGCTGGAGAACAGGAGACACAGGCGAGAGCTTGAATCACACACCTCTTCTCAAGCCTAACCACGTGCTCTTAAAGGCAAATATCGTGGTGCATTTCAAAGTTCTCCGTGTTTCTCTTCTCATCTTCACCGTGTTCTTCTCAATCCAAGGCTCCCCATGGATTGGATCAAGTTTACTTGGGAACTCCTTCACTGGATGGGCAAAAAAGAGAAGGAGACCAAGAAGAGCTGCCCAGATTCATAGCCAAAGGACTTTAAACAGGTTTTGCCTTTTGTACTGTGTGTATGTGTGATTTATTGTATTTCTCTTAATGTATCTATATTATTTTATTTTTTGGAATGACATTCGTAGCAAAGCAAGTTTCAATAAAAAAAATAACAATAACAATTCAGTGTATTCTGAGAAACGTGTGGAACACCTGTAAATGGGTATCTTGAGTAAAAGCGGACTTCACAAAAAAACTCTCTTTTACAAGAATCCATCCTTAGAATTCAACCACAGCTCCACTTTTGATCCCTTTCCTCTTCCTTGTGACCCACTAATCTGTCCATCTCCCACCTCCTGCTGCACCAAACTTTGTCACTAATCCAGTTTTCCACTGTCTGTACATTTAGCAAAATTCCTGAATCTAAACTCTCAGCTTGCCTGTCACTCCACCATGAACTGTCACCATAATGAAAACTGTGATTGAGGTGGAAATTGGCCTATGCACTATTACAATTGCCTGTGCAGAGAGCTAGAAAGATCCAAGAAGGGAGGGAGGGAGGGAAGGAAGAGAAGGAAGGAAGGAAGGAAGGAAGGAAGGAAGGAAGGAAGGAAGGAAGGAAGGAAGGAGAAGGAAGGAAGGAAGGAGGAAGGAAGGAAGGAGGAAGGGAAGGGAAGGGAAGGGAAGGGAAGGAAGGAAGGAAGGAAGGAAGGAAGGAAGGAAGGAAGGAGGGGAGGAAGGAAGGAAGGAAGGAAGGAAGGAAAACTCTAAGCTACGTCAACAAGTATAATGTTAACTCTTTCTATTCAGCAATCATCACACTGCACCTTGTCCTCCCATTTTAGGAAGCACACTGACAAACTAACTAGAGGAAACCCAGCAAAATGATAAGGTACTGGGAGGAAAAACTTATGAATAACACAGTATAGGCTAAAGATGGAGGAGAGAAGATTGAATGAGACATGATCATTGCCTCAACAGTTAAGTAGTAAATGGGCAAAAAGTGTTCGGAAGACAAAGCAAGATAAGTGTGTTTAAGTTATCAGAAAGTTAATTTCAGTAGGACATCAGGGAGAATTCCCCTGGTGGTAAAAGCTGTTCAACAATAACAGTCTGGATGGATGGATGGATGGACGGATGGCTGTTCTAGCTGTGGTAGTAGTGAATTCCTGCACTGGGCCAGGAGTTGGACTACATGATCCTTAACATTCTTTCCTACCCTTAGCTTCTATGAAAAAAACAGGACTAAAACAAACCTAGTTATGGAAAAGGTTGGTTTAAAACATGAATGAGAAGCATGTTCTGCCAGTTGTATTTTGCAACTTCCGGCCCAGATGAGCTTTCTGATGCTTCAGCCAACACAAGGTTTGAAGCAACAATACTTGAGTGAGGGGCATCAGTTTGTCCACTCTTGCACCATTTTGCCTACTTGATAAATGTTGAAAGTGACCATGATGAACATCTGTAAAAGCTGATTCCTAGGCAAAACAGGCTGGAGCAAGGGTGTCAAACTCAAGGCCCGTGGGCTGGATCCATGTGTGGCCCCCCAGCACCCTGTTTTTGGCCTGGATGGCCTCCTGCAGCACTCTGCCAGCCAAAATGGGACGCAGGGGGGCCACATGAGGCCCCTCTGTGCCCTTATTTGTCTGGCAGGGTGATGCAGGAGACTGTCCAGGCCAGGGGTGGGATCCGACAGGGTTAACTACCAGTTTGGTGATTTACGAATGTGCTTCCCTGCACGCTGAGCGCGCGTATACATCTTCATCAGCTTGCTGCCTGGACAGCTGAGCAGCGCTGCATGCAGGGAAGCAGCGTTTGAAAAACACTTTTTTTCTTGCTGTTTCAACCACAGCTACGCCTCGCATGGCAGCTGAGGTTGAAAAAGCAGGAAATAAAGGTCAGGTAAGAGCCCGGGCAGACGGGTAGGCCAGAACATCAGCAGACATAGAACTGGTTCTATGTCTGCTGCTCTTCAGAGCTACCAGTTCTACAGAGCCGGACAGAACTAGTAGAATCCCACCCCTGGTTCAGGCCAAAAACAGAGTTCTGGGGGGGCTCTTGCACTCCCCTGCACCCTGTTTTAGCTGGCAGGGTGCTGCAGGAGGCCCTCCGTGGAGAACTGCAAGGCTGATCTGGCCCCCAAAGAAATCCAGTTTGACACCCCTGGGCTAGTGCAATTCTAAAGCCTAGTCTATAGATAACATTCAGAAGCAGCTCACACAGATGCCTCTCTAATTCGGTGAATTATAAGAAAGTGAAGGCAAAGCACCATCACACTTGCAAGATTCAGATATTATAGCTAATCTCAATAAAGCTAGTTTTAGCCTTATTGTGGAGCTGGCTTCCTGGTCTGTTCTACCCAGTAGGACGGACAATTGCAGGTGCTGAGAACCACTTCCTTCAACATTGCCACCATGTTGGATATATGGGAGTTTGAGTGAAATTGGCATGAATTCCGTTTGTTTTCCCTTTTAACCAGACCGGCAGCTCACAGCCACTGAGGAGGGGGGATGCCCAGTGAAGCAGGAAAAAAGCATCAAGGCTCCTTACAAATCACCACCACTTCTACATATTGGTGCCCTATCACTTGGGGCAACTTGCCAGTTGCTTAAACCCTCCATCCTAATTTCACTCCCCACCTGCAGCCACACAACGATAAACAAGATTGATTGATTGATTGATTGATTGATTACACTTATTTATTATTACACTTTTTATTTAAGATACCAACTTCCTGGGAAGTATATGGAAATTTCAGAGCAAATCTCCTTTTTCAATACATCTCAACAATGTCCACAACAAGCAATGAGCATTTCCTCCCACCCAAACAAATAAATATCTAGAGACTTTCCTAACAGGCACTCTTTCTGAATGGTTGCGGGGATGTCTAAGAAATGAATGTGTTTCTTCTGCTTTTCAGTCAAAAGAAGAACTGTGCAAGGGCATAATAAACACAATTTTGTTCTATCACTCTATGAAAGAAATGCTGCTCAAAGTTCAGTGTTGCATGGCAGCTCAGAGGTCCACAATCATCAAGCCAAGTTGGTTCCCCTCTCTCATGGCCATGGATCCGTAGCTTGGCAAAGTACAGCGCAGAGAGCAAAGGGCAGCTTTCATCAGCCAGGGCTCTTCGTGCACAATCTACTGCTTTGTCCTGATCGCTCTGTGCATGAGCAGATCACATTGTGATGTGATTCCTGGATCAGGAAGGATCCAACAGACCCTGATACTTCTGTCAGAGGCTTACCTCTGCTTGCAATGTACATCTCCTTTGAATCCCCAGTGGCTTTTAATTCAGAAATTTAATTCAAAAGACAACTCAAGCTTAGCAAAGAGCTACACTTTCTAACCCCCCAAACAAGTGGGAAATTCCATAACTAAAAGTCTGTCCAACTGAAACTATTGCTGTTGCGTAATGCTTATTAATGAATAATAGCATACACATCTGTAGAATCCTGTGCTGAAAGAATTGGGATGGACTACTGAGCGCCCTGCCATTGTATTGAGCATACTCTAGTGCCTAAATATTATGGTGAGAGAGCATGTCTAGTTCCCCATTTTTTAAAATTATTTTTTGGCTGTTATTGCTATGAGGATGTGACATTTGATAGAGTTATTTATACAAAGAAAGTGTTCTTCCTGGGCCAGGCTCAATCCTATTTGAGATGAAATACTTCCCTTGGTTACTGTATTAATATACACTTTTGAGTCTTAATATGAGATACATAGAGTCGCAATTTAGAAATGCTGGGAGTTGGATACTGTAGAAAGTTAATACATAAAATAAACATTGACAATGGTTGGATTGCTACAAAGTCAACTCAATCTATAGACTAAGTAGGTTACATAATTCAACCGGTGGGGTTTTCACACCATGGCTTATGCTTAAGAGTGGCCTCTTCAAATATAATGTTTAAATCCAGTTTAATTCCTTGTGCTTGGACAAAGCTTTGGGGTTAATATAACTCATAGGAAAAATGTAGGTACTGTAGAGCTTGTTGTCACTGATTATCATTCAGTTCACACTGCTAATAAATGGCTTATTAGTAATTGCACTCAGGTCATGACATTTTACTGTATCATTTGCCCATTAGATTTGCATTGGAGGTGATTCAGGTTTGTCTTAAAGGGAAGAGTTCCCTGTTTATGGAACTGTATTTATTGAGCATAATGTCCAAACAAGGAATCATCAGATGGATTCGTTTTGCTCGGATTCATCACCCCTATACCCGTGGCTTCTTGACAAAAGTTTATAGATGGAAATTAGGCAGACATTGCAAAAATAACGATAGTGATGTAATACATTTATACCACTCCCTGTACAAAAGCACATCAAAGTTATTTCAATTTACACACAAAAAATAGTATAAAAATTTGATGTAATAACATTAACAGGAGAGGGGGCGAAAACCCATCCAGCTAATAATCATTCAGAGAAAGTCTGCATGTTTTCAACATCCAAATGAAAGTTACAACAATAGGTTTTAAGGAAGAGATTTCAAAATCTAAAACCTTATAGGTTTTAAGGAAGAGATTCTAAAAAGGCCATCAATTTTTGGCCTTCTTGGTTGTAGGTATCAGCAATAAGGTCATCTCTAATAATCACTCAGGCCTATATTGTAATGTTGGAGGTAATCCATTAGGTATCCTGGTGTCGGACACAATGCACCAGGACCATTCAGTAAGATTGCTGCATAGAAGACTTATTTTAACCTATACACAAGAATCTGGTCAACTAAAGTTCAACACTAAATTGGCACCAGATAAAGGTCATTGGAATTCAAAAAGGAATTGGAGTTGGAGCGCTGGTGGGAATGCAACAACTCTATGCTGATGACACACTTAATTCCACCCCCTAGCTCTGTCTGCTCTTCTCCTACGTCTGGTTCACATTGATTAGAACCTGACACTTTATAAGCATAACCTGGCTTGGTATTTAACGGGCAGCCACTGCAACTTCTTCAATAACAGAGGAGTAATATGTCCACAGCCAAGAACCCCTTCAGCAACCTGGCCACATGGCCAGAACAGTTTCTGCATCAAATTCAAGCACTGACTCACATAACACACTACATTAATCTAAGTACAAAGTTGTCACCGTGTGAACAATGTTAGATATCTTGAATGGCTTAGTCAAACCTAAAATGGGTGGCTTTGGTCCAGAAACGGAGTAGAACCAGATCATTTTGCTCTAGATACAAATTGAAATGTGGTTTTTCCAGGAAAAATATCATGTTTTATGGAAGGGTAACAGTGGCTTGGGGGGAGGGAGGGGAGAGCCAAGAAGAGTTTCCTTGTTGATGCTACATGCATATCATACAAACGAGGATGTGAGTAGCTATGAAATATTAAAAACAGAGAGATACCTCTTTGCACAGCCATTGTGATGTTGAGAAGGGCCCATGTGTCATCTAAAAGCCCTTCCCATCATTTGCCATATGGTCGCTGAAGGGAGGCGAGTGGGATAAAAGGTTCAGCAGACCATGGGAGGAAGGAAGGGGCAAGTTACAGGAAATTTTAATTAGTCCAAAGCAGTGGTGGGTTTCAAATTTTTTTACCACTGGTTCTGTGGGCATGGCTTGGTGGGCGTGCTTGGCACGCGCATGTGCACACACAGAGGGCTTGCTACTAATCTTCTCCTGCAATCCTGCACTCTCCCTGTGTCTTCAACAGCTAATGCGTGGCAGCTGAACTTCAAAACCAGAAAATAAAGGTCACTATAGAGCTGGGGCAGACAGGAGGGCCCAGCAGCTGATCATCGGAGCAAACAGGTTCACTCACGGATGATCCTGGGCCGAACCAGTAGAATACCACCACTGGTCCAGAGAAGAGAAATCATGAGGAAGAGGTTCAGCATAATTCTGCCTTAATCACACTACTTATAAGTTATTCTGAAGAATTCCTTAGGAAGGCTACCAAGCAGTGGTGGTATTTGACCGGTTTGGCCCAGTTCTGGTGAGCCGGTAGTATCGATGAGCAGCAAAGACCAAATCGATTCTCTCCGCTGCTCTGCTGGCTCTGCTGTTGGGTCCACCCACCCGCCTGGGCTCCCATACTGACTTTTATCTGCTGAATTTGAAGCGCAGCTGTTTTGCGTGGCATAGAATAGTGCCGTGCGGCAGCTGCTGAAGTAACTGGGATCGTGCAGGCTTGCAGGAGGTGAGTTAGAACGCCTTTGTGCCTGTACAAACACCTCTATACCTGTGCAAAATGTGCCTTTGGCGCACGCATGCACGGCCACCAAACCAGTGGCAACAATATTTGAATCCCACCACTGCTACCAAGATACTGTTCCATTGCCCTACTAGCAATAAAGATCTTTTCAGACATTGAAGTGGTTTTTCATTTCTGACAGCCACAAAGAGCTTGACAGTAGAGGTGGGAGAGAAAGGAAAATGTTGGAAAAACCAAGGCAGACAGGCTGGTGAGATATATGTACTGGTGTGCTATACTGGGAGCTGCTGAGACCCCCAAAGAATAACTTCACAGGCCACATGAAGGAGGCAACTGTGGCTTTCATTTTGAAGAGGATTGTCTTTCCCATCTTGTAAAATCCCTTTGGAGTTTTTTCAGGTTTTCTTAGTTGATATCTGGAACAAGAAAAAAGAAATCTTTATCTGCCAAACTTAAGCAATGTAGAATTTCAGAGTTTGGAGAACCTTTCTGTGACCTCCAAGAATGAAGCTAAAAAGAATTGATTCTCTTGAACTGGGGTGGTGGGTGTCCTTCTTTTAGTGTCAAATTATTATTACTATTACTACTACTTCTATTGCTATTATTATTATCTCTTTTATTCATTAAACATGAAATTCAGTTAACTGAACATTTAAAAATGTATCACAAATACCATGGACTGGCACTAATGGTTGATACGGCTTGCCGCCAGCATCCTAGGTATCAACCAAGTATCTTCTTAAAATGTATGATATTCTGAGTAGCCAGGGGTGGGATTCAAATTTCTTAACAACCTGTTCTGTGGGCGTGGCTTAATTTGTGGGTGTGGCTTGGTAGTCACGTGACTGGGTGGACATGGCTTGTATGTAAATATTGTAAATATTTATGTAAGTATTGAATTTTTTATAAAAAAAGAGCAACTTTTACCCAAAATCAAGCAAAGCAGGCAGGCAGATTGAGTTGCTCACAGAATCACAGATTTACTCAGAGATCTACCATTATGCAATCTGCTACCTGAGTCTGTCACATAAAATTTGCTAGCAAACAAACTCACAAAATTAACTCACAACACACCATGTATGTAAATGTTGAATTTTTTATTTAAAAAAAGAGCAACTTTTACCCAAAATCAGGCAAAGCAGGCAGGCAGATTGAGTTGCTCACAGAATCACAGATTTACTCAGAGATCTACCATTCTGCAATCTGCTACCTGAGTCTGCATTGAAAGATAGAAGCTTCAGTCCTAAGGAAGGTTCAGCTTTGCTTTTATTTTAGCTAGGAGGCAAGAAATCCAATGATTTCCTGCTTTCTAGCTAATCTAAATCTTCTGGCACAGAAGAACAGCTGATGGTCAGGGGGGAAAAAAGGAAAAATAGCAACTACCAAATGCAGACAAGTTTGATGGTGTGCATGCCAGGTAAGGAGTGAGTAGTGGGTAGGGAGGGGAGGGGCCAGCCAGTGGCATGATTTGCTGGTTCTCCGAACTGGGCAGAATCATAACAACCAGTTCTATAGAACCGGTCCAACCTGATAGAATCCCACCCCTGTGAGTAGCACAGTTTTTTGCAGTTCCACTTGTATTATTTCAGGAAGCAGCAATTTCTTGATGTGTTTTGTTAAATTCTTGGACATGGTACCAAGTACCCTGATGACAATGGGTATCACTGTTACGTGTTTCATCCATAGTACGTAGTTTCGATGGCCAGGTCGCTATATTTCATGATTTTTTCCAATTCTTTTTCTTCAACTCTGGCATCTCCTGGTACAGCAATAGCAATAAATTGTGCACTTTGGTTTTCAACAACTGGGATATCTGGCGTGTTGTGTTCCAAATGATGATCCATTTGTATTTGAAAGTCCCACAAGATCTTTATCTTCTCATTTTTGACTTTTTTCACTTTATGTTCCCATGACTTTTTGGATACAGGTAAGTCGTGTTTTTTTAAAAATAATCACCAGTGGATTAATTTAGTGGTCAAGCTTTGTAAACACTTTGCACGATTTTGCTGCACACACACATTAAATGTGAAACCTTTGTCATTGCAAAGTCGGCAGTTTGGATTGTCAGTAGATTTTTGTATCTTCGCTTTTATGGCATTAGTTTGTAGTGCTTGTTGTTGAGTACCAAGTATTAAACCTTCCGTTTCTTTCTTGATGGTTTCCATCTTAAGCCATGTCCATGTCAAGTTGTTATTTTCCTTCAATGTTTTTTCCTTCAAGTGCTGTCCATGCAAAGCTTTGGTTTTCTATTCATTTAATCTGTCATCCAGCTGTTTTTTCTTATATTCTGTTTGTTTCTGTTGTTTTTATAATGTTTCCCATTTTCACAGCCTGCAGCAATTTTTCTGTACCTTGGTTCACATAATCATTCAAATTATTATTATTATAAACTTTTATTCATTAAACATGGAACTTAGTCAACTGAACATTTAAAAATGTATCACAAATATCATTGACTGGCTCTGATGGTTGATATGGGTTGCTGCCAGCATCCTAGGTATCAATTATTATTATTATTATTATTGTTGTTGTTGTTGTTGTTGTTGTTAGTAATTGCATAATCAGCCAGCCGTTCAGACTTGTTTAGCATTTTTGTCTACCTATTGAGTCCTTACTAAGGACCTGGGATAGGCAAATCTGGATGTTTGATGGTGTTACAGATATCGCCGCAGGATGGAAGCTGTTCCAAGTTGGTGTTGTTGCTATTATTATTATTGTTGTTGTTGTTGTTATCATCATCATCATCATCATCATCATCTTTTTAACTGGCTCTCATTTACAACCCATTCCACAGAATTCAGTGAAGTTTTTCACTTCTAGAAAATATATATTTATGTGCATTTTCCTCTTAATAATTTGTGTTATCCTTTAGCTGCACAAAGAATTATTCATCTATTTATTTACAAGTTAATCATCTTTAAGTCATCTCTGTTCCTCTTAGGTTTTCCTCATCTATATAGCAAAATTCTACAACACTGAAAACAACAGCCATGATTGTATATCCTTTTGATTGGAAGGGATGTAAGAAGATATGTGTGTATTTCCTTTTTAATCGTTGTTTAATAAAATTGCTTTTTATTGGATAAACTATTTTGTGAATGAATTTCTTTTACAAAAAAAAGTGTACTTCTCCCCATCTCCCTCAACTTTAAGTCAATTCAAACATGCACATTTATTACATTCAGCTGCATATTTTGGACACAAAATTATTTTTATACTGTTTTGCCTATCCCTTCTTTTCAATTTTGTTTTTGTTAAAAATAAAGAAATTGTTTTCCGCTTTCTGCAGTTCTGTTGTTGTTTTCTTCCATTTTGGCTTAAGTTTGTTTCCAAATTATAGAAAAGGCAAAAGCACTCTGTACTGACCATGAGGGGAGAAACACAGATTACACCAAAACTTTAATTAGACGAATTAAAAGTTTCTAAAATAGCATGCAAGCTTTTCAGTTTCCACTAATTCCTCGTCATAAAGAAATAAAGAAATTATTTTATTACTAGTTTTAACTGCTTGGTGACCAGTCTGTACTCATTTTTTTTAAATGTAGATTTTTGATAAGTTACTTATCAGATGTTTTAAAAATTTATGGTCTTTGTCAAGGTATCTAGTAAATGTTTCCAGGCATGTTCATACAATTTCACAAGAGCCATATCTGTTAGGTTTCTCTGAAATGTAAAATAGGCAATACCATTTCTCTTGAATGAACTACTGGGTTAAAGGTTTTTGGTCCTAATCCAGCCTGCTATTTCTGTGTGCCCTAATCAGAGCAGGTCCCCAATTTTTGAATTGAAAAATAATCCTCACAATTATGAAACCCAAGGAAAGGAAAGATCCTAGTAATAACTTTAAGAAGAAGTCGTATTACTAAGAATCAGTCAAGGATATTGGATCCTGGTAGGACTGGAGACAATGACTGGAGTGGATAAGGCTGGACTTGAAACCATCACTAAACTTTGAACAGTCACTAAATGAACAGTTGTAAGTCAAGGACCACCTGTACTGATTAACTGAGATGTTTAATTTGCCTTCTCTTAGAAACACACTCACTATATCAGAGTGGGTTATCTGTGGTTAAGGTCAGAGGTGCGATTCAACTGGTGTAACAACTGGTTCGGTGAGCGCAAGCTTTGCACCCGCACTTCATGTTTTCTACTGACCTTCTCTAGCAATCTCTGTGTGTTAAACAGCTGATGTGTGTCAATCCGCTGTGCCGCGCAAATCAGCTGAGCTTGACAACCAGGATATAAAGCACAGACTAGAGCTGGGACGGGCAGGTGGGCCCAACAGCTGATCATCAGAGCGAACCAGCTCACAGCTGATCCTCAGAGATACTGGTTCACCTGAACCGGCCAGAACCGGTAGAATCCCTCTCCTGGTTAAGGTTAAGCTGGTATACCTCTAAAAAGCTGGTTTCCACTTCTCTCCCTGCCTTCCACCATCTTACTTTGCCTTGAGTTCTCCCTGTGTCGGTGCCACTCTCCGCTTCCTATGAGAACCTGCACCTCCTACCCAGAAGAGACTGGTGTTTATCAGCTTTGGAAACAACTGTTTCACCTGCACTAGAATGTCACCTTTGACCTATTGTATTTGGGAGAAAGAGGACCTACAGCAAACTCCGTTTATTTGCCACTTTATTTGCACTTTTAAAGGAAAACACGTTCTCCCTGCGTTGTAACTGAGCCACCCGACCGCTACCTACCACTTTTTAAAAAGATAATGTAACCAAATATAGAATATCCACATATGATAACCTATAAAGCACTGAACCAGCTCTGGTAGGCAGGAGAAATGATCAAAGAGGGGCAGATTACAATGAACTTGGCCAGCTCAGCAATCTGAATCCAGCTGTTCTTCTTCCCTTTTCTACACCACCATCTGATTTAAATACTGTAGCGTCGCTGCTGTTCCATTTCTTGGTTCCCAAATGTTGCTCCATTTCTACAAATAGCAGTTCAATATCAGTATCAGAGAGATTGTTCTCCCCAGCATGGAGGTTCACTACTTGGTGCTGATTACTCTTTGGTAAGGCCACACACTGAATTTCCCTTCTTCGTTGTCATGGGAAATCACTTCAACCTTACATCCAATCAGTTGTTCTGGTTGGTTGGCAAAACTATTTACCACAAGTGAAATACTCCAGATTAATTGCAGGGCCTGGAGCAATTTCAATCAACCAAAATACCTTGGAGATCTTCTAGTTCAAACCCCTGCTCAAGCAGGAGACGCTCTACCATTTCAGACAAATGACTGTCCAGTCTCTTCATCAAAACCTCAAGTAATGAAGCAACCACAACTTCTGAAGGTGAGCTATTCCACTGGTTGATTGTCCTCACTGTTAGGAAGTTTCTCCTTAATTCCAGCTTGTTTCTTCTCCTGGATTAGTTTCCATCCATTGTTTCTAGTCCTGCTTTCTGATGCTTTGGAAAATAAGTAGATCCCCTCTTCTTTGTGGCAGCCCCTCAAATACTGGAATACTGCTATCATGTCCCCCCCTCTAGACTAGCCAAATCCAAATCCTGCAACTGTTCTTCATATGTTTTAGTTTCCAGGCCTTCAAGTTCCTCTGAAAGGAGCTCTTGGCAAAATTCCTATTGGTAGTCCTCCTGTACATTTTATTTATTTATTTTGATTTCTCAATTGCTTACAAGATAATAGGTATAAGTATATACATAGTTATAAATACATGAAATGGGTACATATAAGAAAAATAAAAAGAAACAATAGGACAGGGACGGTAGGCACGTTGGTGCGCTTATGCACGCCCCCTACAGATCTGTTAGGAAAGGTCAATAGTAGACAGTCTAAGGTTAAAGTTTTTGGGGTTTGGGGAAGAAACCACAGAATCAGGTAGAGTATTCCAGACCTTGACCACTCTGTTGCTAAAGTCATATTTCCTGCAATCAAGTTTGGTGCAGTTAACCTTGAGTTTGTACATCTATTGTTTGCTCTTGTGTTGTTATGGTTGAAGCTGAAGTATTCATTGACAGGTAGGACATTGCAATGTATAATTTTATATACCATACTTAGATCAGACCGAAGACAGCGTAATTCAAGGTTTTCTAGGTCTAGAATTTCAAGTCTGGTGGCATAAGGTATTCTACAACGAGTAGAGGAGTAGAGAAACTCTTCTTGTGAAATATTTCTGGACTTTCTCAAATGTGCTAGTATCAGATATGTAATGTGGGTTCCACACTGATGAGCTGTATTCAAGTATTGGTCTAGCAAATGTTTCGCATGCTTTAGTTAGTAGAGTGATATAACCAGTAGGATTAGGTTAACAACTCTTAATGCCTTTTTGGCTATGTAGTTACAGTGGGCTCTAGCGCTTAGATCATTAGAGATGAGTATTCCAAGATCCTTTACAGAGCTTGGATCATCAACAAGGTCTTGACTATTCAGCTTGTATTTTATTTTCTGATTATTTTTGCCAATATGTAAGACAGAGCATTTATTTGTTGAGATTTGAAGTTGCCATTTGTTTGACCATTCTGGTATATAGTCAAGATATTTTTGAAAGGTAGCAGTATTGTCTGTGATATTGAACAGCTTTACATCATCAGCAAAGAGAACACAGTTGCTCTTAATATGATCACAGAGGTCATTTATGTAGAATATGAAGAGGGTTGGTCCTAGAACACTGCCTTGGGGGACACCACTATTGACAGGTACAGAATTTGATAGGACACTCCCAATTTTGACCATTTGTTGTCTGTTTGACAGGAATGCTTCTATCCAGTTATGCAGTTGTCCAGAGATACCATAAGATTTTAGTTTTAGGAGTAGTTTGTCGTGTACCACTGAATCAAAGGCTTTACAGAAGTCTATGTAGATTGCGTCTATTGTTTTGCCCTGATCGAGCTGTGTAGTCCATATGTTTCTGCAGTGTAAGAGTTGCAGATTATAGGATAGTTTTTTTCTGAAACCAAATTGTTTATTAGAGAGTAGGTTGTTTGTTTCTAAGTGGAGGATATTGGATTGGTTAATAATTGATTCCATGACTTTACAGGTGACACAGCATAAGGAGATTGGTCTGTAATTTTCAACTAGGCAGGGGTCTCCCTTTTTTGAAGAATGACCGTGGCTTGTGACCATAGGTTAGGCAAGGAGCTGGTCCTGAAAGATTTTTCAAAGATTATGCTTAGAGGTTCTGCTATGGCAGTGGATAGCTTTTTTAAGAAGTAGGCACATATTCCATCCGGTCCAATAGATAGAGATGAGATTTTGTCCAAACTTTCACCAGCAAAGCAAAAGGTACAATCAATAGGACTGTGCAGTGCTTTAGATTCAAGGCAAAAAGCCAGGTTGGTCTAGAGGCTACCCACCACAGTTGCAGCATGATGCAACATATTTGATTTAAGGAGCTGCAGGCAAGTCCTTGTGCCTGCTCCACTGTTGTCTGAAACCTACGTTTGCCTTCAAATCCAGAACATTGTACAGTCCTAATAAGCACTGTACAATCCGGTGGCAAAAAATGAAATCAAAGCACTGCAAATTAGCCCATGAACGTAGGGCCAAAGTTTGCTCAGAGTAAGGCTTTATCTATTATTCACATTTCTAAACTACCCATCTTCCGGAAAAAATTCCAGAGTCCATGGAATGGTTCAGAATGTTCAGCAGCATACACTGTCAAGAGATGGTCAAAGTGAAATCATGCCATTGGTGAAGGCAAGAATTAGATTCTGATATTATTCCAGTGATTAAATGTACCCAGATGAGAGTTTCTATGAATGTTTCAGCACAATGGACACTACTCAGATTTGGTTACAGTTGTTGGAGAAAAGCTCTTCCTGAATAGTCCATTCTTAGGAACCGGCACCTCTCTGTCTCTTCAAGGTCAGCATTCAATTCAACAGTATCGTCCACCATTCCCAGCAGGCTTGGTGGTGGTGACACTAGGTAGGTGTCAAGAGACATTATTTTGACCCTCAGATTGGGACTGGGCTCACCGATACTTTACACAGTCACTAAATGAACAGTTGTAAGTCAAGGACTACCAGTACTGATTAACTGAGATATTTAATTTGCCTTCTCATAGAAACACGCTCACTATATCAGAGTGGTTATCTGTGGTTAAGTTCAGGGGTGCGATTCAACCGGTGTAACAACTGGTTCAGTGAGCGCAAGATTTGCACCCGCATTTCGTGTTTGCTACTGACCTTCTCCAGCAATCTCTCTATGTTAAACAGCTGATGTGTGTCAATCCGCTGTGCCGCACAAATCAGCTGAGTTTGACAATCAGGATATAAAGTACAGACTAGAGCTGGGGCGGGCAGGTGGGCCCAACAGCTGATCGTCAGAGCGAACCAGCTCACAGCTGATCCTCACTGAGACTTTACCCAGCTACTCTGGTCAGAAGAGGAGCTTCTCAGAAAGTTGCTGGGAGATGTTATTTGCAGCAAAGAACATGGCAGAGACACTTTGGCATAAATATTGGACAGTCCTCTTTGGGATTTCCAGAGTAATTCCAGGGAGTTAGTATGGAAAGTTACTGAAATGGCTATGAGGGCAGGGACCTTGACGGTTATCAGGGCATATTCTGTCCATCAAACAATTAGGTTGACCTTGTCTTTCATCCATAGCCCCTACCCAAACAACGATTTATCTGAACGAGTATTCTGTCCCTGACTGGGCTTTTAACTTTTCCCTGGTTTCCTAAGCCTTATGTCACCTTTGTGTGGTTAAATTTATTCTGAGTAAACAAAATCATAACATGATTTGGAGAGCAATACTGGGAAATGGTCAGAGGGCTTGATGAATCTCCATCGTTTCTCCATAAAATTTTGGAGCCAAGTCCAGGGGCGCAATCTCCATATTCGAATGTCTGTGGAGATTCTCAATCATTCAGGTCATGGTTGTCCCAAAGGTGCTTTCTTGGACCTTCTTGGTTTTTTTTTTTTGCTTTTTCCCTCTCATCCAAGAAGCTTCTTCAGTTCTTCACAAGGGCACTTGCGTTGCACTGTCCTTCTGCCAGCCTTCTTGTACTCATGCATGGCTTACACTGGGCCTCCCAAGCAGGGGTGGGATTCTATCAGTTCGCACCTATTCGCTAGAACCGGTTGTTAACATTTTAAGCAGTTCAGAGAACCAGTTGTTAGAAGAAATTACTGGCCTAATCCTGTTAGGAAGGCAGGAAGGAAACATTCTGGTGTTGTTTACAGAAACTGCCTCTCCGTTAACCCTTATTACATTCTTGGCAGGACTAGACTTTCTGTCTCAGGAACTTCTCTGGAGTTTTTTTTCCCCTCCTTTGCTGGTACTTTGCTCGTGTGGAGTGACCATTCAAAGTTACAATGGCACTGAAAAAAGTGACATGACCATTTTTCGCACTTACAACTTTTGCAGCATCCCCACAGTCACAAGAGGCCAGGCGAGGAAATGTGTGCTTCGATGTGAGTGATATTGAATTGGTCATGCCCAGCCAATCACATGACCACCAAGCCACACCCACCCAGTCACATGACCACCAAGCCACACCCACCACCTAAGCCATGCCCACAGAACCGGTTATTAAAAATGTTGATTCCCACCCCTCCTCCATGTCTCCTACAGCAGCACCCCTCTCCTTGCCTGAAACTCCCACCATTTCCTGCTTAACAATCTGCATGTCTTTGAAAGACAACAGCCCCTGGGAATGATGAAATGGTTGTCTGTAGTCACATGCCGTTACGACCACATCACTTAACAATGGCAATCCTGCCCCAATTGCCATGACAACCTGATGGGATTCAAATTTTATTATTACCGGTTCTGTGGGCGTAGCTTGGTGGGCTCGGCAGGGGAAGGATACTGTAAAATCTCCAGTCAGAGGTGGGATTTGCCGGTTCCCAAGACTACTCAAAATTTCCGCTACCGGTTCTCCAGAACTGGTCAGAACCTGCTGAATCCCACCTCTGGACCACTTGTATTTTACAGTGTACTGACGTGTGGATCGTGCAAGCCCTATTTATGCCCCGTTGGTTTTGTGGATAAATTTTTATCTGGCTTTCTATTATCTATTCCATATTATTTTGTTATTGGAACATAGTTTCCTTGGACTTTATAAGAGTGACCTAACACATTTCAAAGATGCCATTCTGTTTGTTTATTAAGATGTTTCCTTTATTCCATTTTGTGGTCTTCCTTCCACTCCTAAGCTAGCTCATATAACAAGCATTCCAGAACAATGGCTTCACCAAACTTTTATTTCTGGCAGAAACCTACAGTTCACGGGCATCTTTGGAAAGCTGTTTCAGCTCTTGTATTAAAGCTTTGCCCGTCCTTTGCACATTATGAAATGGTGAGGGCAGGTGCCACTTTAGAGCAATATCTTCATTGCTTTGCAAGTTACCACTAAACAATGGCCTCACATTTTGTGCATGGATGATCTCATTTAGCTCATGCTTCTGCTTACATGTTGACATTTCAAGCCACTTAAAGCCGGTTAAGACATACATCTGCTGCCAAATCCATCCCAGACTTCTGGGAGTCCAGCCAAACTATCACCCACTTGTACCCACTGTCAGTATTTCTACCTTTGAAGACGAGAAGATCTTGTTTGTGGAGTGGAAGACAATTGTACAACTGATGAGGAAGAAATCAAGATTGTCCCAACTAAATATCCGGGAGAGGGAGGAGAGTGTTCCAAAGGGGGGAAAACCCAGACAAAGGAAAGTAAATGATTTGGGCAGAAATCTCCTCCTTGCTGTCCAGTTTCAGGAGGACGGATGGGTAGAAAAGACAGAAATGGAATCTTTAATAACCTCAGCCCACAAAGAGATGGAGATCCTGCTCTTTTTACTATCCTGAGTCAAAAGGGCGTCTTTAAGGGAGGAGGTCTCATTAGTTGTAGTTGACAAAGAAAAGGAAACTCTAGAAGCACAATGGTCCCTACCCAGCCACCCGTGATAGAAAGTGGCAGGAGGGGAGAGAGAAATTGGAAAGGGAGATGGCATTAGGAATAAATCCAATGCTAACAGTTCCCAGATTAGTAAGGAACATTACATTAACAAACCCTAGCTGCCTTCTGCATCCTTGGGGAAACTATCCAATTAACCATTAAATTGGAAAGACCAGAGGAAAAAGCTTACAATTTAAACTATGGGATGCATACATATATGTATATACATATGTTTGCATATTTGGATAGTGTGTGTGTGAGTGAGAGAGGGTGAGGGAGGGAGGGAGGGAGGGAGGAAGAGGGAGAGATGATTGATAGAGATAGATTCTGACTGTTTACTACTGCAGCAGACATCTTATGAAGTACAGTAAGGGAGGAGGAGGTGGGGGGTGGAGAAAAGAAGGAGAAAGAGAGGAGGAGGAGATTATTCTCCTCATTAGATCACTACTGGCTGATTTTGAATGCCCATGAATTCTGAGAATTGTGATTTAGTGTATTTGTAGGCCACTAAGTCAGTGAAGGAAAGCTAATGTAGGGAGCAGACCAGAGGTGGTATTCAGCAGGTTCTGACCAGTTCTGAAGAACCGGTAGTGGAAATTTTGAGTAGTTAGGAGAACCAGCAAATACCACCCCTGGCTGGCCCCACCCCCATCTATGCTCTGCCTCCCAAGCCCCAACTAATCGGCTGGGTCTTCTTTTGTTGCCCTGCACAGGAGAACGGAGCTGGAAAGCAGGTTAGTGGGGTGGGGAGGGAATGGCATTTTGCAGTAACCTTCCCTCAGGAGTGGAGAGGGAATGGAGATTTTATAGTATCCTTCCCCTGCCACGCCCACCAAGCCACACTCACCAAGCCATACCACACCACAGAACCGGTAGTAAAAAATTTTGAATCCCACCACTGGAGCAGACACTATAGTATCAGAATTAAACTAAAAGCCATAGAAACACAATGCCAAAGTATCACCAAGAGAAGATCAATACCAAGGAAACAGGAGCAACATCCACATCTCTAAGAAAAGTTCATTATTGACAGAGCCACACCATTCCTGACTGGATTAATTTCAAACAATTCCCTCCTGCCCTACTAATAATTTTCTTGAACGCAACACTTGGCATCCTAACCCTGTTTGGGCCAAGCCCAGAGGTTGGTCAGTTATGTTTCCCACACAGCATTTAAGAAGAATATTTGCACAAGGATTTTGTCGGCAGAAAGCCATCGCTGACACTCTATCTTGAGGACTTCACCAGATGGGTCCCTCCTCCCTTTCTGTTAATGCTGAGACAGCTTAGAGATACCTGGCAATGGACTTCAATCTCTCAGAAGTCGAATCTCGCTGCCATGTATTATGTCATATTCTGGCACTCTCAGAGAGGGCAAGGTCCATACTGCCTGAAATAGCTGCCTGTCCCTTCCGCCAGGGAAGGACCTCTGCCCTGCATCCAAGCGCCATGGCAACACCTGAGGGCAGGGACCCGCAGGCCAGAGCAAGAGGGCTTGGCCTCAGAGGTAAAAATAAACAGGGGTCTTGGATAAGGTGCCCACAGGGCCCCCTCTTGTCCTTGTATGTGTCTGAACACAGGCTGGAAACAAAAACCCAGAGCGTTTAATTCTAAAGCAGAGGTCTCCAAACTTGGCAACTTTAAGACGTGTGGACTTCAACTCCCAGAATTCTCCAGCCATTCTGGGAGTTGAAGTCCACAAGTCATAAAATTGCCAAGTTTGGGGACCCCTGTTTTAAAGATAGGCAGTGAGGAAAAGGAAGGTTTTGACTGGATTAAAACCTCAGGCCTGATTGTCTTACCAGATGAGAAAGGCCCAGATAGGACAGACTCTGTGGGGTGAGATTTCTCACACCCCTTTTTCCAAAAGGGAACTGAGTTGATTACTGTGGTCTGAAAGGACTGTTTGGCCTGCTGAGAATTAGTTTTAGAATCTGGGAATGGCCACAGATCAGAGGTGGTATTCACAGGTTTTGACCAGTTTTGGAGAACCGGTAGTGGAAATTTTGAGTAGTTCAGAGAACTGGCAAATACCACCTCTGACTGGAGATTTTACAGTATCCTTCCCCTGCCATGCCCACCAAGCCATGCCCACAGAACCGGTAGTGAAAAAATTTGAATCCCACCACTGCCACAGATCCACCAGTACTATCATGCATGGGAATGAGCTTGAGGTTTGGGGCTTGGGAAGAGAATACTTAATGGAAGCCAAATTGGGAATGTTCCATTGATACATTGCAACCAACAAAAAAGAAGAAGAAGAAAATCGTGGCAAAATGCATAAGAAAGTGAGTATCTGGCTCAAAGAGGAAAACATTATTCACACACCCTCACAGAATACTAAAGACAACATTGCCCAATTAAATTGTTTGGCTGTAGGTTCAAAACAAACTCACTTATTTTGGCCATATCATGAGGAGGAATTCACTGGAGAAAGCAATTATGTTGGGAAAAGTTTGCAGTAAAAGGAAACTAGGCCGCCCAAGAACACATTGGCTGAACACCAGCCAAAGCACAGAAAAAATCAAAGAAGCAGCGCAAAATCAGAAGACGTGAAGAGATCTGATCCATAGAATCATCAAGAGTCGGGCATGACTAAATGAATATCAACATCATCATCAAGACAGACAGACTGATGGATTGAAGGACTTCTTTATACTAGTTCTCAGTTAGTGCATGAGTTCTCAGTTCATGCAGAAGAATCATAGAACCAGAGAATCACAGATGGGGACCTAGAAAGTCATCCAATCCAACCCCTTGCCCATTGCAGGATTCACTAGACCTTCCCCAAATGGTCTTTGCCCTCAGTCTTGCAGAGTTGGCGACAATGAGGGCAAGCACATTTGAAGGATGGAGGTTGGAAACCCTTCTGCTGTCAACCTGTCCTTAGTTTACATTCACTGAGATGGTGGTAGAAAAATAGGCTTCGGTGTTTCAGAGGGACGGACAGGTGTAATTTGCAATCAGTCAGTGAAAGAAGAGAAAGGAAGGGTATCTTAGGGGGAAAATATTGAGATAACCCTAGTACATCCACTGAGTACATATTTAGAAAAGCATCTCTGTGCAAGTCAAACAAAGCTAATTAAAGGAAGCCCAGGGACAGGTGCTTAAGGTCTGAAAGGACAGGTACAGTTTATCTTTAAAAGTTACATATTCCAATATAAAGTTTCCATCTCTGAGAACTGCGTTATCTACTCTTTTTTTTTAAATAATAATTTTTATTGTTTTCCTGCCAGTACAAATTGTATTTACATTTTTGACAGTATTTTGCATTGACATATGGTTTTATCATATAATTTTCTATCATCTATTCATTTATATCACCAATAATTATCTTTACTTATGTTTGTTATTAATCTCTATCTTTGTCTATTCTATATATACATCTTTATATATCATTCTCTTAAGGTTTCTCCTATGTAATCTTCGCTTTTCATTCCTTGTCTCTATTCTCTAACCATTCGTACCATCCATGCCAAATTGAGTAGTAATCAGATTCTTCTTTTTCCTTCATTTTAATGTAAGCATATGTATTATCTACTCTTAATGCCCCCTGGTGATCAGCAGAATGAATGATGCAAGGAGTAAATCTTTCTGGAGGTTCATGTGTCTCACATGTTTTCTAACTACAGGTAGTCCTCAACTTACAACTGTTTGCTTAGTGACCATTTGAAGTTATAACGGCACTGAAAAAAAGTGACCGATGACCATTTTTTCACACTTACAACCGTTGCAGAATCCCCATGATCATGTGACCAAAATTCAGAATGCTTGGCAACCGGTTCAAATTTATGACAGCTGGCAGTGCGCACTGTGATAATGTGATTCCCTTTTGTGATCTTCGAGGAAGCAAAGTCAACGAAGAACCCAGATTCACTTAACAACCAGGTTACTAACTGAACAACTGCAGTGATCTACTTAACAACTGTAGCAAGAAAGGTTGCAAAATGGGGCAAAACTCACTTAACAACTGTCTCACATAGCAACATAAATTTGGGGCTCAATTGTGGTTGTAAGTCAAGGACTACCTATATTCCCTTTCCCCCCATTAATTGCACCACAAGGCAGGAAACAGTGAAAAATAAAAGATGTAATCCAATTTGCATTGAGACAAGTAAGTAATTTTTTAAAGTTTCGGCTCACATCAGGTTTTTTTTTTTGTCAAGCGATTGTTAGATAAAAGGTATAAGTATAAACATGGTTATGAATACATGAAATGGATACATATAAGAAAAATAAAAAGAAACAATTGGACAGGGACGGTAGGCACGTTGGTGCACTAATGCACGCCCCCTACAGACCTCTTAGAAAAAGGGTGAGGTCAATAGTAGACAGTCTAAGGTTAAAGATTTTGGGGTTAGGGGAAGAAACCACAGAGTCAGTAGAGTATTCCAGACATTGACCATTGCTGAAGTTGTATTTCGTATCGTAGGTTGTGATACAAGTTTTTTAAAAAAACAATCCAATCTGCCAAGCCTTCATTATAGGATTCATACAGGCTGTGTTTGCATGACATACTTTCCCTAAATAATTGAAGCGTGATTTACTTAATCCAGCTGTGAGGTTTCACATATCATAATCAGCCATAAACTAAGCATGTGGACTGAATTTGCAAAATAGAATTAAAATGAAATGTGGGTGGCTAGCTTGTGGTCCTGCATATGGTGCGAACGAACTGTTAGCGATCCAAAACTAACGGTACTGAAATCCAACATGTCATGACTTCCGGTTCACTAGGGAACAATGGGAGAGAAATCAGTATTTACTCTGTGCTCCCTACTACGTCTATCAGTCTGCCTACTCTTTTGCTAAAACATTGCTATTCCCAAGCCAGGTCCCTTTTGCTCTTTTTCACAAGCAGGCATGCACAAAGAAACAAAGCATACATGCTCTTTCAATCTCCTCCAGGTAGGATCTAGCAAAGTGTTAGGCTTTGTGAATGAATATTCTATACATACATGTCTAGAACATATTCTATACATAAATTCTATTACACTTAAGAAATCTACTAACAAACACTTGCTCAGTTTGAAACCTGCATTTGGGAATGTTCATACGCACACAGATGAAAATACTTCAACTTGCAACCCAAATTCAGTCATAGGGAGGAACCAGATACTGTCTAGATAACCTTTCTTTAAATATCTTAACTTATTAATATAAAACTTACTCACTAAAAGTTAAATGTTAATTAAATGTTCTTAGCTAATAAGTATTAACAGATTAACAGAGTTGGAAGGGACCTTATAGGTCATCTAGTCCAATCCCCCACCCAAGCAGGAGACCCCCATACCATTTCTGACAAATGGCAGTCCAATCTCTTCTTGAAAGCCTCCAGTGATGAAGCTCCCACAACTTACGAAGGCAACTTCTGTTCCATTGGTTGATTGTTCTCACTGTCAGAAAAAATTCTCCTTATTTCCAGGTAGTTTCCATCCATTATTCCTTGTCTGGCCTATAGGCGCTTTGGAAAATAGCTTGACCCCTTCCTCTCTGTGGCAGCCCCTCAAATATTGGAAGACTGCTATCATGTCTCCCCTGCTCCTTCCCTTCACTAGACTAGCCATGCCTAGTTCCTGCAACCGTTCATCATATGTTTTTAGCTTCCAGTCCCCTAATCATCCTGGTTGCTCTTCTCTGCACTTTTTCTAGAGTCTTAACATCTTTTTTATAGTGTGGTAACCAAAGTGTAGAGTAGTTCAGACATGATTTTATTCACAATTTAACAAAATCCAGTAGGATATCTAAACAGCTGTTGTGCATTGATTTGTTCCCCTCTCTTTTAGAAAAAATACAACACAAATGCCCCCAAAGGAGAAAATCCTTGAAACTACACTGAGCATGTCTTCTTTCAGATTAACCCAGTTCACAGATTCCCAATTATTCTCCTGGAGATCTATTAGATCGCAAAATGCTGTTGCTTAGTGCCAAGTCAGTAATGTGGCCAAGCAGTGTCATTAAAAAAAAACAACCTGTAATTCTGAGTAGGCAAATTAACCTGATAAGTGTGCAAGAAAATGGAGCTTAACCCACTTATCCCCTTCAAGTTTGGAGGGCAGCCTCAAGCAAGGTCTGATTGAGTGGGAAGCTGAAGCAGAAGTGATTTAATTCTGGATTCAAACAAATACCCTGTGTTAAGTTTACCCAGCCTGGCAATCATCAGGAACGTAGCTTCCATGCTTGATGATAAAGCAATGAAACAGAAAAGGGGTTTTCTTGGCATAGTATTCACCTTGATGTCTACTCTTTTCTAAACTGCACGAGAAACATACTCCAGATGTTGCTAAACTATATATTCCTACAGTCCACATGACTGGCTATGCTAGCTATAGCTTCAGAGAGTCATAATTCCTTATAAAAAAAATGTTATCATTTATCTCTACTCGCCTAAGTAAGGATCAGCTTGGTTGATATCTGCTTTTTTTCTAGTGGGAACATCTCTCTAGGTTTTCATGTCTCAGTCTTTTAGTCTTTTTCATAATGACTGGAATCCTACTTTTCAATAGAGGCTACATTAAAGAATCCTAAAGCCTGACTATGTTTTGTCTTCCCTCTCCAGAGAGTTAAATGCAGTCAGTTTGAGTTTCTTCAATCTATCAAGATTCAGAAGGACCTTGACAGACATGTACACTGGGCCCTCTCCAACAAAATGCAATTCAGTGGTGAGAAAAGGCAAGAAAAACTAAAGGCACAAATGGAATAGGATAGAGCAGATGGTACCTGGATCAACAGTAATGACTATGAAAGGGATTTGGGTGTCCTAATGAACAACCATTTAAATATGAGTCAGCATACTTGATTGGTTGTCCACCAGAACAAGCTGTGTTATCCTAGTGGACAACCACTATACATCCACATACCAATAGAAGGATAACATCGACAATGAGAAGTGATACAGTGCTTTACACTGCACTGGTGAGGCCACACTAGTTCTGGTGACCACATTACAAAAAAATGTTGGGACCCTGGAAAGTGCCAAGTTAGGCAAGCTAGTACAGATGGCAGCCTAGGGACTGCAACATATTACCTGCAAAACAATGTCTAGTAAAACATATGTTATCTCTGTATGCAGGAATGTTTATACATATTTATTTATTCTATTTTTACCTCATTGGATGCCCAGTAGCTGACAAAACAATCATATTAAGTATTTAAATATAAATATATTTTAAAAGCCCTAAGTATAGGTAAACTGAAATGTTAAATCAGACCCTAATAAGCAAACCTCAACAATATAGTCAAACTACAAGACATCTACCAGTTTGTAAATGCTAAAACATATGAAGAACGATTACAGGAATTGGGTATGTCTAGTTTAATGAAAAGAAGGACTAAGGGTGGTAGGGTAGCCATGTTCTAACATCTAAGGGGCTGCCACAAAGAAGAGGGAGTCAAGTCAACCTATTCTCCAAGCACCAAAGGCAGGAGAAGAAGCAATGGATGGAAACTAGTCAAGGAGAGAACCAACCTAGACCTAAGGAGAAATTTCCTGACAGAACAATTAATCAGTGGAACAACTTGCCTCCAGAAGTTGTGGGTGCTCCAACACTGGAGGCTCTTAAGAAGAGATTGGAGAACAATTTGTTTGATATGGTATGGAGTCTCCTGTTGAGCAGAGGTTTGGAGTAGAAAATCTCCAAGGTCCATTCCAACTCTGTTACTCATTTTCAGCACGATGAAGGAGGGGCCAAGTTTGATTTCAGGTGGGAGGCTGTTCCAAAGGCCAGATCTGCTATGGAGGAACAGCATCTCCACATCAGCCCCCTCTTGGTAATGAATTACCTCTATGGTAATTTTTTTAATTTACCATAATGACAATGTTTCATGTTGCTACAATTCATTGCTGTAAAGTTTCGGCTCATTGCTATTAAGTTTTAATCTCAAAGGAAAGTTTGCTTATCGACTTCTGTCCTGATGCTTGTCATGCAAGAACAGATGGTTGTGGGGAAATGTGTGATGTCCTGGTGGACAGAGGGTAAGGACAGTTTCGGCCTTTCTGGGAAGCAGGGGGTATTTGGCCCCCTACTTGCATAAGAAAACAGTGAGGACAAGACACGCAACCCATCTCCAGCCTTGCCCAAGAGCAGGTTTTATTTTGCAGTACCTGCAACACAACAGTGCGTGTTTGCTTACCCTTTATACACAAATATACACAACGTGGCATTTGACTTTGCTTTGGAATGGGCGAAAGGGCTACACAGGGGCAGCCAGCAGCACCATCGAAGTTTCCCTCCTCTTACCCTTCCCGTGCCATCTTAGGGTAACTGCTCTGCCCTTAATCCTTACTTCACCCAAAGAGATGAGGTGGGAAATCTCATTCTTTTACACACTTATTTTCAGTGGGAAGGTAGAGTGTTGGTCCTTTGTCTGAACATGACAATTCTTGTCTTCTTGTGGGACAAGGAAAGGCAACAAAGCATCTTGGGCTTCACAGTGTAACCCATTAGTCAGTCAATGGCTCTTTATTGCCTTCTAGTGGGCACCTAGAGAGAGAGAGAAAATGCCAAATCTTTTACTGGAGTCTACATGACAGTCTTCACCAAACTGATGCCAGACCTGGGCTACTATGCTGAGGTTGCAAAAAAAACGGAGGACCAGATTTTACACATTCTGCACCTCTTTGCTCTTCTTCCCGCAAAACTACTGTAGTTTTGCTGTCCATATCTTCTACAACATGCTGTGCAATGCTTCGGTTCCAATCATCGCCCTGCTACCACAATCTTTGACCATGTTGGTTAGTAATAATAGAAGTAAATGTCCAGCACAGATGAAGAATATCAGATTGAGAGATCATTTTATGTAAGATGACATAAGAGGGGGATTTGTATGCAGGTGTCAAGTCTCACTCTAAGCAGAAATTACTTATATTCTTGGACCAAAGAGCAGCTGGAATGTCATTACTGTTGGCCTGAGGGTATTTTCCCTGATCCATTTCCTTCTTTCTTTTACAACTAGGAAAGAATAAGAAGCCAGGTTTGACTTGCCTGGTATACCTGGCTAGTCACTGCAACTTTTCCTAACCTGTTGGTTGGTCCTGCAGTCCCTAGGCAGCAGGAATTGCAATTGTGGCATATTGGAAAGTGGCAGGTTAGAGAAGGCTGCTCTATTGGTCTGGATTAATGAAAGGATGCTCTAGAACAGGGCTGTCAAACTCCCGGCCTGTGCGCCAGATGCATCACGTGCTGGCCACGCCCATGCCTGGTTTAGCAAAGGGAGGGAAAGTCCCAATACATCACGTGATGCTGCTGTGACGGACATGAGTTTGACACCCCTGCTCTAGATAAAGAAAAGTGGTTAAACACCAGGCACCAGGAGACAGTGAGTTCTAGTCTCGCCTTAGGCATTAAAGCCAGTTGGGTGACTTTGGGCCAATCACTCTCTCTCTCATTTCTACCAATCCTCAATGGAAAGACAGCAATGAACCAGCCAACACCTGACCAAAAAAAAACCCCATTGCAACTCTGGACACAGCTATGGAATAATCCAAAGAAATACAAGAATGAATCTTGGATAAAGAAGGTGGAGAAGGAGGAGAAATAAACAGAAATGAAAAAACTTGAAACAACAGCAGAAATGGTGGAGAAAAAGGCGAGGAAGATCAGAATTGATCAGAAATGGGTGAAGATGAACTGCCTGTTTTTGGGTTGAAATCTGACTGGTCTACATCCACTCATTACCAAGTAGTTTAATAATATACTGCAAGGAGGTGAAATTGAAAAGTCATTAACATCTGATAAAACTTACTGATAATGAAAGATAGCAATAGCAATAGACTTATATACCACTTCATAGTGTTTTACAGTTGTCTCTAAGTGTCTCTTTCCGAAAAATGGAGAAAGCTAATTGTGGCTGCACAAGACTAAGCCTTAAGAACAAATGCACAGAAAGCCAAGATTGAGAAGACATCTATAGACAGCAAATGCCATTTCTGCAAAAAGTTGGAGAAACAGTGGATTACCAAGTTAAGTATTTCAAGACTGACTACAAACAGTGGCATGACAAAGTAGCAACAATAGTGCATTGGAATATGAAATGAGTTGGTGAGACCACAAAAAAAGATAAAGTCATAGAATATGAAGAAGCTAAAGTGCTCTGTGACTTTGGAGTCCAAACAAAGAAGCACTTGCCACATAACACCCCAGTCTTAATCATTGTTGATAAGAAAGACCAAAAAGCCTGTATAATGAACTTACAGTACCTGGAGATACTAATACTTCCATGTCGGAAGCACTGAAGAATAGAATAGAACTTTATTACAGTCATAGACCAGCAATAGACAAGAATCATCACTATTTACAATAGTGTTAAAATATAGTACTAATAATAATAGTGGATAATAACATCCATAGTAATAAAATCCCTGGTCTCAAACAGTTTGCATCATGCCCTTGTTTACATGATTGGAGAGCAGATAAGTATGTGTGTGAATTTAATTTCTCTAAAATTGTAAGAGATATCTACAAAAAAAATGGCGCAAGTTGACATCTATAGTTCTGTAACTGAATTTAGATTTTTTTTTAGAATTTATTTGATTTGTCAATCGCTTACAAGATAATAGGTATAAGTATATACATACTTATGAATACATGAAATGGCTACATATAAGAAGAATAAAAGAAACAATAGGACAGGGACGGTAGGCACGTTGTTGCGCTTATGCATGCCCCCTACAGACCTCTTAGGAAAGGAGTGAGGTTAAGAGTAGACAGTCTAAGGTTAAAGTTTTTGGGGTTTGGGGAAGAAACCACAGAGTCAGGTAGAGTATTCCAGACCTTGACTACTCTGTTGCTGAAGTCGTATTTCCTGCAATCAAGTTTGGTGCGGTTAACCTTGAGTTTGTATCTATTGTTTGCTCTTGTATTATTATGGTTGAAGCTGAAGTATTCATTGACAGGTAAGTCATTGCAATGTATGATTTTATATACCATACTTAGATCAGACCGAAGACGGCGTAATTCAAGGTTTACTAGGTCTAGAATGAGTGGAGAACTCTTCTTGTGAAATATTTCTGGACTTTCTCAACTGTGCTAATATCAGACACGTAATGTGAGTTCCAGACTGATGAGCTGTATTCGAGTATGGTCTAGCAAATGTTTTGTATGCTCTAGTTAGTAGTGTGATATTACCAGAGAAAAAGCTACGTAGGATTAGGTTAACAACTCTTAATGCCTTTTTGGCTATGTAGTTACAGTGGGCTCTAGCACTTAGATCATCAGAGATGAGTATTCCAAGGTCCTTTACGAGCTTGGATCATCAACAAGATCTTGGCTATTCAGCTTGTATTTTATTTTCTGATTTTTTTTGCCAATATGTAAGACAGAGCATTTATTTGTTGAGATTTGAAGTTGCCATTTGTTTGACCATTCTGATATATAATCAAGATCCTTTTGAAGGGTAGCAGTATTCTCTGTGGTATTGAACAGCTTTACATCATCAGCGAAGAGAACGCAGTTGCTCTTAATATGATCACAGAGGTCATTTATGTAGAGTATGAAGAGAGTTGGTCCTAGAACACTGCCTAGGGGGATATCACTATTGACAGATACAGAATTTGATAGGACACTCCCAATTTTGACCATTTGTTGTCTGTTTGACAGGAATGCTTCTATCCAGTTATGCAGTTGTCCAGAGATACAATAAGATTTTAGTTTTAGGAGTAGTTTGTCGTGTACCACTGAATCCAAGGCTTTACAGAAGTCTATGTAGATTGCGTCTATTGTTTTGCCCTGATCGAGCTGTGTAGTCCATATGTTTCTGCAGTGTAAGAGTTGCAGATTATAGGATAGTTTTTTTCTGAAACCAAATTGTTTATTAGAGAGTAATTGTTTGTCTCTAAGTGGAGGATAATGGATTGGTTAATAATTGATTCCATAACTTTACAGGTGACACAGCATAAGGAGGTTGGTCTGTAATTTTCAACTAGGCTGGGGTTTCCCTTTTTGAAAATGGGGATGACTGTGGCTTGTGATCATAGGTTAGGCAAGGAGCTGGTCCTGAAAGATTTTTCAAAGATTATGCTTAGAGGTTCTGCTATGGCAGTGGATAGCTTTTTAAAGAAGGAGGCACATATTCCATCCGGTCCAATAGATAGAGATGGTTTTAGATTGCATAGTGCTTTTTCAACGTCGTCTTCTGCAAAATCGATATGTATTAGATCATTGTAGTTTTCTGTGGTTCGGCTAGGAAATACTGGGCATGATCCATTGCTGAGGTCATTGCAGCAGCATAGAATTTTGTCACTGCATGCGTGACAGATGGGTTTGAATCCCGGAGGAGATAGCCTACCTAAAAATTGTCTACCCTCCCTGATAATCTCTCTAATAAGGGGAGAATATACATTGACCTATAAACTCTGTATAACTCACAGTACAATAAAATTTGTGATATCTTCGACTTCTCCTTTACCACATATACATAAGCATTCCACTATTGGGGTCGTCTTATACCTGCCCTGGAGAAGTGCTGAGGGGAGGGTGTTAAATCTGGCTCTGAAGAATGCTATTTCTATGTTTCAGGAAGATCAGGTCTTTTAAATATTGTGTTGGTTCCCACACATCCTGTTTAATTCTGTTCCTACTGTGGAGAGGCATTCCATTTAGTTCTAAATGGGACTCCATGTCTTTTATTCTATTAATAACTACTTGCTTAACTTGGTCAAAGCCTAGGGATATTAAGAATATCGGGGAAAGCCTATAAGAGCCCAGGTTGTGGTCTATCTCCTGTTTCCAGGGGGAGGGCAAGTTATCAGTCAACGCTAACGGGGCCAGACCCTCTGGAAAGAAATGCATTTTTAGTCAATAGATAATCATCAGCTTCTAGGCTTTTACCTGAATTTGAGGCATACTGAAGCGTTTTTGTGGTGAGAGGATTTGCCGGTGACATCACTGTTGCCTGGAGGTCATCAAGTTGGGGGCTCCTTTTGCATCCCCATGAAGTTGCCCACCCAAAGTGGTACCCATGTATGTACTTGCAGTCGCCCACTTTTGAACCACTGGGTCAACAGGAGCTGGAGCGTGTGATGGAAGCTTGCCCCACTTTGTGACAACGGGTCTCAAATGCAAGGCTGTGACCATCAGCCCAGAGTTCTAACCTTATGAGCTACCACATTCCATTAGTACAGGGGTCAGCAACCTGTGGCTCTGGAGCCACATGTGGCTCTTTCATCCCTCTGTTACAGCTCCCTGTTGCCAGTCGTCTCCACAGTTGATAGGGCTTTTGGTTAGGAGAGGTAGAGGAAAAAGGACGCCATGCTAGGAGGAGACTCTATGGTGAGGGAACTGCCATAGAGTCTGGTCAGCTCCAGAATTGAAGGAGGGGCTTCCGGTTAGGACCTTTGTGGCTCTTTGAGTGTTTAAGTTTGCCGACCCCTGCACTCGTACCTGGAGATGGTAAAAGAGAATAGAAAGAACTGGAGAAAATCACAAAATACAAAGACCTGCAAATAACAGTAGAATGACTGTGGCAAAAGAAAGTAAAGGTAGTACCAATAGTAATTGGTGCCTTGGGCGCAATTCCAAAACATCAGGCACAATATTTGAACACCATTGTTAAAATCACCATCAGTCAACTGCAAAAGGCAATTCTATTTGGAACAGCGTACAACTTGCAATGATATCTTTAACAACATCAAATAGCATCTGCCTATCACACATCCTTGAGGAGAACTCGTCAGATGGATTAAAATGCCAAATTCCTCTAAATATCTGGCTGATTGTGTGACCAATCCAAGTATAAATAGTGTTTGGGAAACCTCATCTGTTCCTTGAAAATGATTAGGTTGGTCAGCCTTTTATTCCTGGAATTGTAGTTTACACACTAAACATTATCTTTGTTTATCTTCAACATTTCTCCTATTCCTGATGAAAAATGGTGGAAGTCAAACTGACATTAATTTAAGCTTAAAGGGAAAAAATATTCCCTGAATGTATGCATCTGGTTTTCTTTTAAGTTTTAGTTGCTTGGCAATGTCATCGTGTTTCTCTAAATAAACTTGATGAAGTGTTACTGAAAACCATAAGCACAATAAATGGTTTAGATCCCCATTTTCCTTTCATGATGAAGCAGAAGTCTCAATCACAAAAGCCCTATTCAATCTTTTAAAAAAACAAAGCACTCCAGTAATGCCCCACCCATCAGCACTGTTGCTTAAAAGGTAAATTCTTCTTCAGAATGTATGGTTTTATCATGAATGTTGTGCTATGGATTGTTGGCTCCTCTCCTGGAGACATTCCCTCTAAATGCACAAATGTCTGCAGGAAGTGGACTTCACTTGAGCAACAGTATCTGGGAGGGACAGGAATGAACTGGTGTGCTCACATGGAAAGCACTTTTTGGAACACCTGATTAAAAAAGGGGAACGTTAAAAAAACATTCCCCTTGAACATTTTTTGCTTCTTAATTGCTAAGCCAATTCACAGCTGACTCTTGATGATGCTAGGGATGAATGGTCTCCAAGCTGTTCTATCTCTTGTAGCATTATGGGAATCTTGAAAGTGCACTCCTGAATCTTCCAGCATTTCAATACATTTAATAAAAATATTTCATCTATATACCTCATGTGCTATTGATGTCTTCTTCTCCTTTCATCTCTTTTAGCCAAGATTGTCACCTGTTCCATAGATGTGTCAGTCTGCATGATGCATCCACAGTACAATAGCTTAGCTCCCTAAGTTCATTTAACATGAGTCTTATTCAGCCATCAGTATTCTAAGAGTTTCTAGTGACAAACCCTACAAAGTTCTATTTAACATGAAACTACTCAGAGGACATTCATGATCAGCCCTACTGCTCCCCTCCATTTAATTCCAGGAAACAATAAATATCCTTGCAAGAGCCATGGTGGCGTAGTGGTTAGAGTGTAGTATTGCAGGCAACTTCTGTTGACTGCTGGCTGCCTGCAATTTGGCAGTTCAATTCCCACCAGCTCAGGATTGACTTAGCCTTCCATCTTT
The DNA here is from genome assembly GCA_023653725.1 of Bungarus multicinctus. Taxonomy (NCBI): domain Eukaryota; kingdom Metazoa; phylum Chordata; class Lepidosauria; order Squamata; family Elapidae; genus Bungarus; species Bungarus multicinctus. The sequence goes on along the minus strand of CM042834.1, from coordinate 149,687,528 downwards.
CTGAGGTGAATAAAATAAGAACCCACATTGTTGGGGGAAATAGGCTGACTCTGTAAACCACTCAGAGAGGGCTGTAAAGCACTGTGAAGTGGTATATAAGTCTAACTGCTATTGCTATTGCATGGTGTACAGGTAGTGCTTGACTTATGACCACAATTGAGCTCAACGTTTCTGCTGTTAAGCGAGACATTTGTGAAATGAGTTTTGTCCCATTTTATGCCCTTTTTTGCCACAGTAGTTAAAGGGACCTGGCTTTCCCGTTGACTTTGCTTGTCAAAAGATTGCAAAAGGTGACCCTGGGACACAGCAATGGTCATTGGTATGAACCAGTTGCCAAGCATTTCAATTTCGACCATATGATCATGGCGATGCTACAAAGGTTGTGAATGTGAGAAATGGTCATGAGTCACTTTTTTCAGTGCCATTGTAACTTTGAACAGTCACTGAATGAACTGTTGTAAATCGAGTATGATGTATTGCCTTATCTCAATAATAACCTGGCTAAGAGAAAACAGAGAAGATAGATGCACTGCAGTAAGGAGTAACCTGGACTTGAGGACTGAGGTGAAGCCTTTGTTGAATGAGGTCGTATTACCCCAGAAAGAGCAGATTTCGGTTTGGCAATACTTCTTGACGTCCAGCGAATGAGGAACACGTTTGCATAACTATGCGTGGTAGATCAATATCAACCTTCTTGGAACCAGTTTGATTTGGCAACAACTATCCAAGTCTTGGGAAAAACCAGGAGAAAAAGGATATAGTTAGTGTTTCAGCTGTCTTACACCTTCTTTTTTGTAACTAAAATTGGGAGATTCTTGTGCGATGAAAAGTCATTAAGAAAGCCAGAAGGAATAGGAGTTTAACCATTTTTCCAACATCAGAATATAAAGCTGAACAAGATAAGTTTCAATTTTCACAGAACGTGGTAACCCATAGCTAACAAGGCATTGTTTACTGAATTAGCCAGTTGCTTCCATTGGTTGTGTTTGCACAACATACTAAGCTACACTAACCAATCATAGAGGCTTAGACACTTAGATATTGGACTGTTTAATCCAAGACTATTTCCTTCTGTAATAGTTAGCGGTCACTTAATTCAGATTAAGAAAGTGAGTTTTTGCTCTCCCTTCTTAACTTCTTGGCTAGAAGAGGCCCAAACGATGTTTCTCTCTCAGATCTTCTTCTCTACAAATTAAATTTGCAATGGAAAGCATATTGGGGAAGGGTTCAATTGGTGTTCAACTCCTTTGTTAAGAATAGGAACACTGTACTTTGAAGGTTTGCCGCGGTGACAATTTCAGCAAAACGTACGCAACCTCCTTCTTCAAAAATGATGGTTCGTCATTTCCTCATCTTTCATCTTTCTTCCAGCTGCTGAGTCAGATCACATTTTCTGTTTCCTTGCAGGGAACCAAGGGGGGGGGGGTGGAGTCACATGCTCTGTGTTACAGTATGTGACTTTTACTGATCAGATCCTTGCAATATTCAAGGATTGAAAGGCAAGCAACAGTGAACAGAGGCTGCTGCTTAGGGTGTTGAGGCTAACGGTATCCTCTAGAGGGCAGCAGGTGCCATGACTTGCAGTGCTCGCTTCCAGATGTTGACAAACCACCCAAAACATTCAAGCAAGAAAATGAATGGATGCATTATTTTCAGCAACAGACTGTCATGTTGCTATAAGTCTGCTGCATTTGCCGAAAGTATCTCAACCTCACAATCATTAAAGATTAAGATAGCATTCTTCTCTTTAATATCAAATGATTGACAACTTTAATATCAAATGATTGACAACTCCCCCCTCCCCCACACTTTATAAAGGCAGACTAATTTGCATCAGCCTAATTTGCAGTTGTTCAATGGATGAAGCTTCTGGTCTTTTCTTTATACTTGGAAAAGTTTTGCCAACTTGACTTTTCTGTTCAGAAAACAGTGTTTTTTCCCCCTAATGATAATGCACGTGTAGAAAGTTAGCACCCACCCCTCTCCTAGAAAAATGAAATATCCTAGGAAAAGGCAGAATATTTCCCCTAAAAGGGAAGTAGAAACTCAGAGAGGCAGAAGCTCACCCCCCACCCTTGTTAATGGGCGGGCCATTAAGGCCTGGGCCAGGGTATTCTACATAACAAAGGCCTCTATCCATCTCACCACCTGGCCTGGGAAGATTGCATCAACCAGCACTCAGATGAAGCCATGTGGTCCAGACAAAGCCTACAAAGTTAGCTAAGACCCCCGCCCCTGGGAGTCTGACAGCTAATGGGATACATTTCTTACACGGGAACAGGAAACACTAAGTGGAGCCCAACAGAGTGTATACAACCAAGGGACTCTCAGCATCTCTTCCCTTTTTCACTCAGGAGCTCCAAGGCATGTGGTTCTGTCCACTATTAAACCTTCTTTCCAAGCAACTTCCATGAATCCAGTGTCTTTTTCCCTACTTGGAACTGAACCCAGAAGGATATTTCTTCCAACACACGGCTATCAAAGCAGAACAATGAGAAAGAACAAGAGAAAGAAAATATACTTGTGATTGTTAATGGAGCCTGCCTGTTATAATCATAAGTTGGGATCATCATAAAGCAGATCATCCATGAAACCAATGCAATTTTACAACCTTTTTTTGTCTGATGGTTGTTAAGCGAATGCTATGGTCATAAAGCAAATGTTGCAGCCATTAAGCAAATCCCATTGTTTGCTATGAGGTGGTTTTGCTGAGACCTGGAAGTAAATGCAAGTTTTCAGCAAAAAAAAATATCATAAACCTTTGGCACATCATTTTGGGATGTTGCAAATGGCCATAAACATGGCCTGGTTGCTGTGTGTTTGAAATGCAGTCACGACTGCAGGAGCGGGCAGCTGTCAGAACTTTGGAACCGGATGGTAAGTGCCTTTTGGGGATATGTCAAAACTTTGGACAGTTGCTAAGAGACCGGTCATAAGTCGAGGCTTCCTATAGACACCTTCCAATTATGAATCTGGAGATGGTTATAAGAATATTGTGGACTGCAGGAAGAATCAACTAATCTGTCTTAACAAAATACTGACTGTTCTCTTGGGGTGATGATCACCACACAGAAAGTCACATACTTTGGTAATGGGAAGCAAGGAGTGATGGATTAGAAAAGCAATTATGCTTGGCAAGATTGAGAGAGGCAAAAGAATAGGAGCCGATGGATAAAATATGTGGTTGGATTAAGGAGATCATCGGAATATTCTTGGAAGAGCTGTGGATTATCACTCAGGTCAGGTTGGAACAGCTACTGAGAGCCAAGTATGACTCAATGCCTTCTAATGAATTATTCTTCATACCGAAGCAGAAAGTAGGTTAAAGAACAACCCCCACGTAGAACTACTGTTAGACATAATACTAGCTTTTATGTTTAATCCAGCTCAAGAGGGTTTCGATAGGTCCTACCTATAGAAACAAATATCTGTACAGAAATCTCTAGGAGAGAAGCAGCAACTCTATAGATATTCTGATGTTGCCAACATATAGCTTCCATCATCCCCTGTAATTGGCAATATATATATATATATATATATATATATATATATATATATATATATATATATATATATATATATATATATATATATATATATATATATATATATATTGGAGCAAAAAAAGTATTTAGTCAGCCACCAATTGTGCAAGTTCTCCCACTTAAAAAGATGAGAGAGGCCTGTAATTGTCATCATAGCTATACCTCACCTATGAGAGACAAAATGTGAAAACAAATCCAGACAATCACATTGTCTGGTTTGAAAATAATTTATTTGCAAATTATGGTGGAAAATAAGTAGTTGGTCAATATCAAAAGTTCATCTCAATACTTTGTTATATATCCTTTGTTGGCAATGACAGAGGTCAAATGTTTTCTGTAAGTTTTCACAAGGTTGTCACACACTGTTGCTGGTATGTTGGCCCATTCCTCCATGCAGATCTCCTCTAGAGCAGTGGTGTTTTGGGGCTGTCACTGGACAACACGGATTTTCAACTCCCTCCAAAGGTTTTCTATGGGGTTGAGATCTGGAGACTGGCTAGGCCACTCCAGGACCTTGAAATGCTTCTTACGAAGCCACTCCTTCGTTGCCTGGGTGGTGTGTTTGGGATCTTGTTATGCTGAAAGACCCAGCCACGTTTCATCTTCAATGCCCTTGCTGATGGAAGGAGGTTTGCACTCAAAATCTCACGATACATGGCCCCATTCATTCTTTCCTGTACACGGATCAGTCGTCCTGTTCCCTTTGCAGAGAAACAGCCCCAAAGCATGATGTTGCCACCCCCATGCTTCACAGTAGGTACGGTGTTCTTTGGTTGCAACTCAGCATTCTCTCTCCTCCAAACACGAGGAGTTGTGTTTCTACCAAACAATTCTACTTTGGTTTCATCTGACCATATGACATTCTCCCAATCCTCTTCTGGATCATCCAAATGCTCTCTAGCAAACTTCAGACCGGCCCAGACATGTACTGGCTTAAGCAGGGGGACACGTCTGGCACTGCAGGATCTGAGTCCCTGGCGGCATAGTGTGTTACTGATGGTAGCCTTTGTTACGTTGGTCCCAGCTCTCTGCAGGTCATTCACTAGGTCCCCCCGTGTAGTTCTGGGATTTTTGCTCACCGTTCTTGTGATCATTTTGACCCCATGGGATGAGATCTTGCGTGGAGCCCCAGATCGAGGGAGATTATCAGTGATCTTGTATGTCTTCCATTTTCTAATTATTGCTCCCACAGTTGATTTCTTCATACCAAGCTGCTTGCCTATTGCAGATTCAGTCTTCCCAGCCTGGTGCAGGTCTACAATTTTGTTTCTGGTGTCCTTCGACAGTTCTTTGGTCTTCAGCATAGTGGAGTTTGGAGTGTGACTGTTTGAGGTTGTGGACAGGTGTCTTTTATACAGATAACAAGTTCAAACAGGTGCCATTAATACAGGTAATGAATGGAGGACAGAGGAGCCTCTTAAAGAAGAAGTTACAAGTCTGTGAGAGCCAGCAATCTTGCTTGTTTGTAGGTGACCAAATACTTATTTTCCACCATAATTTGCAAATAAATTCTTTCCAAATCAGACAATGTGATTGTCTGGATTTGTTTTCACATTTTGTCTCTCATAGGTGAGGTATACCTATGATGACAATTACAGGTGGTATACCTACGATGACAATTACAATTGATGGCTGACTAAATACTTTTTTACCCCACTGTATATACTGTATATATATTTGTTTGTTTTCGTAGATTTTCACGGGTACAGGTATGCAGATCTTGGCGTGTTCGGGTCTTTTCCCGTGTAAGATTGAGAGTATCTTGGCAACGTTTTGACGAAGTCCCACTCGCCATCTTCAGGCTGGTGCTTTCGGCTTCGTGCTTGTTAACTTTTTTACATTCCACTAGGCATAATAAAATGTCCTTTCAAGTTCACATTTCCAACATATATTTGATATGCCTTTACAGGTGGTTCTCGACTATTGAGCTTATAATTATGGTTATAAGTGGGTCATCACATAACCAATTTTACAACTTTTGTAGTAATTGTTAAGCGAATCTGTGGTGAACATCAGTCTACGTTTACCTTTAAAGATTCAGAATTCAGGGCAACAAATTCCATAGCAGGAGTTGCCAATCTTTTGGACCTCAGGGACCACCAAACTCATAATTTTAAATCCCTTGGACCACTGATATGAATTTTGATTGACGGTGATTTGCTGACATTGGTGGAAAAGTCGGTCCCATATTCCAGAGCTGTAGTAGTCACATCCCGGAGCAGCTGCTCCTCCACCCAGGTGCACCGGCCTGCCATGGACTGGAGGAGCTGCTCTGGGATGACCAAAGGGTCAGTCCTGTGACTACTGCAGCTCTGGAATATGGGACTGACTTTCCCATCACTGCCAGCAAGCCACCCTGGGGCAAATTTCCCTCCCCCGCCGTTGGTCTTACCTTCCAGCTCCAGCTCACGTGGCTCTACTCAAGGTTTGCGCTCGGCTGAAGGGTGGGGGCCATCAGGTGGACACGTGTGGCTGGCACAGCTTTGTGTTCTTGTGCAGCCTGGATTAATTGCTTTGGGGGGAGTGCTTTGAGGGGGACATTTCTCTGAGGACCACCAAAATTTTCTCACGGACCACCAATGGTCCCGGGCTCACTGGTTGGCGACCACTGTTCCATAGTACATGGGATATGCCAGGTGTTGCTAGCTACTTTAAGGGTCTTCACTGAACAGAAATTAGATTTACAAAAATTAACCTGTGATTTCCCCCCCCCCCCCCCCCAAGCATGAAGATGAACTTTTCCATCTGTGAATGATCACGGATCGCACAGCAATTAAATAAAAGAAGTGTGCGTGATATTTCTCCTTAACTTTGGAATAGGTGATCAATATAAATAAGAGATCCAGATAGGTCCCACGTAATTGTTTGCGACCTATGGAATTATCTACTGTAAATCTGATAAGAGGGAGGGAAGCAGAGTTGAATGGAGGCTGTCTCTTTCCCACCTTATGATTCGGCTGGCCTATTTATTTGGCTAGCAATATCAGCACAGATGGCGGATACACTTGTAGTCTGGGCTGATGGTATTCCGAATGCTGATTCCGCACATTGCTGGTCACCTGCGGAGCATGAGAGTCATTGGAGAAAATAAGCATCTGCTACCACTCAGCCCACAACGCGGTTGTTTCTGGGAAAGCCTGCTAGCTCCAATTTCTCATCTGTTAAGAGGCAGAACATGCGACTCAAGGAAAGGATGCTGCAAGTAGCGAAAACCACCCACAGGAAATGGCAGATGTGATGACAGAACTGAGCTCAATGCTGGGTGTGGCTCCCAAATTGCACAGGGACCTGCTCGGCATAGATCCAGATTCTCTCTCTCTCTCTCTCTCTCTCCCTCCTTCCCTCTCTCTCTCTTTCTCCCCCTTCTCTCTTTCTCCCCCACTCCTTCTCCCTCTCCCTCCCCCCACTCCCCTCTGGATGGATAATCTTTACATACTAAGAGAAGATACCCAACTCTGAAGGCAAGCATTATTAGGAAGGACAGTGGCTTTAATTCTTGTTGTTCTTCAGCTATTGCTGTCAGTTATTCCTACCCAGCCCAGATAGCCTGACCAATGTTTACATGGTCATAAAAAAACCCTTTTATTGGGCTTCTTGAGGCTCAAAGTTGACTCAGCCTTCCATCCTTCCGAGGTGGGTAAAATGAGGACACAGATTGTTGGGGGAAATATGCTGACTCTGTAAACCGCTTAGAAAGGGCTGTAAAGCACTGGGAAGCGGTATATAAGTCTAAGTGCTATTGCCCTTCTTTATGGAGAAAATGGGGTTTCACTGGGTCTCCCACCTTTATATGATTCCCACTTTATGTATAGGAAGATGCACTCCAATTTCAGTGAAACAGAAGTGCAATTATCCTTTTCTACCATGTAGAAAATACTCTGAAGATAATGAGAAATGAAATTGAGTGATCTTGAAGTGCTTTATCTCGTGGCCTGACCTTCATCCAGTTTTTTTTTTTTGGGGGGGGGGTGCTTCATTCCTCTTCACTAGCATATTTAGCTTCAGGAGATATGGAGCTCCAAATTCTACCACACTTTGGCAGAAATTCACCTTCTCATAGAGTATACCCCCTCCCCCGTCAAAATTACAGAGTGGCTAGTTATTGCTCTTCAACCTAACTTACCTCTGTCTGTGGATGTTATAGAACAGGGGTGTCAAAATGGATTTCTTCAAGGGCCAGATCAGCATTGTACTTCTCCTCCACGGGCCAGGGGTATGGAAGGAGAGATGGACAGACACCTCCTGCAGCACCGTGCCACCCAAAATGAGGCATGGGGTGGGGGCAGCTGCAGGAGGTTGTCCAGGCCAAAACTGGAGGGCCTCACACAGTCCCCTGCACCCCATTTTGGATGGCAGAGTGCTGCACGAGGCCATCCAGGCCCTGCTTGGCTGACAGAGGCACCACGGGCTGGTCCTTTGCTATTTCCAGGCTGGCCAACTGGAACACCTGAAAGAACAGATTAAGCATACATTGTCATCGAGAAAAGTTATCTATGTAGTCCCTAGCAGTTGAAAATCAGGTACCTGACAGAGCTCATAATCAATCAATGTAGTGGACTACCATTTCAGTGTCACTACTTGCACTATCCACCCCCCCATTTTAAAATTCAAATCTCAGTAGGCTGATTAATATGAAAGGCTTACATACAGCATTACATATAAAGCATCAAAATAAAAGCAAAGCAGTCCAAAAACACACTAAAATAGATCGGAAACGGTGCTTTGAAATTTAAAAGCACACACACACATCTATATATATAAAAGTGAAATACTACTCATGCATCATCACAAAATCTCTAGAACTGTAAAGCCTACAAACTTGAAATTTGGCACGTATGTTCCCCTTGGCCTCTAGATGCTCACTAAGAAAGGATTTTTCGAAATGACCATCAGAGCATTAGTATTTTGTTTATTATTATTATCATTATTATTATTATTAACACTCTCTGGTGCTAAGGAATTCTACTCCCCTTCCCCACCTGAAAAAAAATCTGTTCCAAATGCAAAACACAAAGAGAGGAGAGGAGTTTCAGTTTCAGAGCACCAAGCAGCTTTAGTACAGAACGATTGAGCTAAGCCACGCCCAGGCTCCTTGCTGTCTCCTTCTTGCTCACATAACAAATACTATTTCAGTTTCCAAACAGCCCTCAACTCTCACACACTGACTAGACGCTAGCCAGTTGAATACCAATGGATACTGGTAGACAGAGGCATAATTTTTCCCCTTATTTTCCTCCCCAAAATCTAAGCCCAATTACATAGTTTCATAGCGAAGCACGGGTATAGAGCTAGTATATATATATTATTTAAGACAAGTTAAAATACAAAATGCAAAATTCCCAAAAAATCCAAACAAAGGCAAAAAAATTCCTTATCATAAAAAAAATCAAAACATTAAAACAGAAAAAGTTGCATTAACCCCACCACCACCACCATCACTTACGCACATATTATCACTCCTTATTGAATACTGATTGACTTTAAAGGTCTCTTTTGGGCATCAAATAAGCCATTGGTTCCAGAATGATAACTGAAATGACTCAGCAGTGTCCCACAGTGGGTATAGCTTAAAAACAGGTAGGCTCAGGTTTATATCCCCATTCTTGTGTTTGATCTATAAAAATGTGTGTGTGTGTCTGTGTGTGTGTCTGTGTGTAGGGGGATGTCCATCTATCTATATGTCTGTCTGGATGTCTATCTCCATTCAACAGTGAGCCTCAACGGCAGCAGTTTCTCTAACCAGTTACTATGATATCATAATGGCAGCACAATGGCTCATTACATCATAATGTAAATGATATGTTTAAATCATGACATTGTGATGTCTCTCCCTTGTATACATATGAGCCAGCAATTCTCTCTCTCACACTATTTACATAGCATTGTTGCCATGAGGATTTAATGAAGAGTCACGCTGGGCACATTATCTTCAGCATCTTATAAGAAAGGTGAGATATACATGAAAATAACAACCAAATGAGATTCATAAATACATACATTTGAATTACATATAAAATCAAAGGTTAGTTTTAATTCTGTCAGCGGAACAAAACTCTTAAACTGCTACAACAACTCATAGTACAGATATAGTCCTCTGCATAGAAGAAGTTGAATGCCTCTAGGTTCGAGTAAACATGGGGAGATTGAGATTCCTGTCAGCTATGAAGCTCATTTGGGATGGCTTTGGCTCAGCTGCTACTTTGCAGCCTAGTCTACCTCAGAATTATTGTGATGACAAAATGGACATAGAAGGAATCGTCCACACAGCTGGACAAAACTAGAACTACGCTGCCTCTGGTCTGATCTAAATATAATATATAAAATCATACATTGCAATGTCCTACCTGCAAATGAATACTTCAGCTTCAATCATAACAATACAAGAGCACACAATAGATACAAACTCAAGGTTAACCGCATCAAACTTGACTGCAGAAAATACGACTTCAGCAACAGAGTGGTCAGTGTTTGGAATACTCTACCTGACTCTGTGGTTTCTTCCCCAAATCCCAAAAACTTTAACCCTAGACTGTCTACTATTGACCCCATCCCCTTCCTAAGAGGCCTGTAAGGGACATGCATAAGCGCACCAATGTGCCTACTGTCCCTGTCATATTGTTTCTTTTTATTTTTCTTATAAGTATCTATCTCATGTATTCAAAACTATATTTATTCTTATACCTGTATCTTGTAAGCGATTGACAAATCAAATAAATATTAACAAATACTAAAAAGTGGCATATAGATGTAATCAATGGATAGTGCTTGTTTTAAAATGGGGTGAGATGTGTATCATAAACCAGGATTCATTTAGTAATCTAGCCATTTTCATTTTGTATTAGCTATCATTCCTGAATTGTTCTTTAAAATGGCATATACAGATAGTAAACTAGATTTATCCCAATGTGAATGAAGAAGCTGAATTATTTCTTTCAGGGAAGGGTCATATGGGAGACTCCAGTCAGTTTTGCCAGCATATCAGAGTTACATATATAGTTCTTAAGAAGGAATACAACCCTGTTCAAATTAACCAACCTCCACCTTCAGTATACTGATGAATTACTGCCACTGAATATAGCGCTTCCATTTTATTATAGAAGGTATACTCAAGATCAGCTCTATCCCCGTTCTCGGAGAATCAGAGTCCATATCTTCTTCAGCTGCTCCTTTTATATCTATGGAGATTCTCAGTCATCCAAGTCATGGTTATCCCAAAGGTGCTTTTTTCAAAAGGCAACTGGACTTTCTGATTTTGCTTTGAAGACATTTTGCTTCTCATCCAAGAAGCTTCTTCAGCTGAGCAGCGAAACATCTTCAAAAGAAAATCAGAAAGTCTAGTTGCCTCTTGAAAAAAGCACCTTTGGGTGCTCCTTTTATAGTTTTTGGTGCAGGGACTTAATTGTTTCTTTATTAATCAACTGCCATGGGAATTCAGAAGATTGTTTTCTTCTCCCTTTATTTGGTAAATCAGTGGAAAAACAAATCTGGTCATGTTGCCAACTTTAAAAGCCGATACAAAAATTTATGCCACCAGATAAAGACTGAATGTACCAATTATCACACTAAACAAGAGGAAATCCTTCTATGCACCAATTCCACCTGCGTTTTTTACAATTTTGTAAACAACAAACTAAAAGACTCAAGGTCCATCCCACCCCTAAAAGAACCAAATGGTAAAGACTGCAACAATGACACCATTAAAGCCAACCTCTTTAACACATCCTTTGGCTCAGTATTTGTAAACAGCAATGGATCATGCCCAATATTTCCTAGTCAAACCACAGACAACTACAATGATCTAATACATATCGATTTTACAGAAGACAACGTTGAAAAAGCATTACGCAATCTAAAACTATCTTTATCTATTGGACTGGATGGAGTTTATGCCTACTTCTTAAAAAAGCTATCCACTGCCATAGCTGAACCTCTAAGCATAATCTTTGAAAAATCTTTCAGGACCAGCTCCTTGCCAAATCTATGGTCACTAGCCACAGTCAATCCCATCTTCAAAAAGGGAGACCCCAGCCTAGTTGAAAATTACAGACCAACCTCCTTATGCTGCGTCACCTGTAAAGTCATGGAATCAATTATTAACCAATCCATTATCCTCCACTTAGAGACAAACAACCTACTCTCTAATAAACAATTTGGTTTCAGAAAAAAACTATCCTATAATCTGCAACTCTTACACTGCAAAAACATATGGACTACACAACTCAATCAGGGCAAAACAATAGACGCAATCTACATAGACTTCTGTAAAGCCTTTGATTCAGTGGTACACGATAAACTACTCCTAAAACTAACATCTTATGGTATCTCTGGACAACTGCATAATTGGATAGAAGCATTCCTGTCAAACAGGCAACAAATGGTCAAAATTGGGAGTGTCCTATCAAATTCTGTACCTGTCAATAGTGGTGTCCCCCAAGGCAGTGTTCTAAGACCAACCCTCTTCATACTCTATATTAATGACCTCTGCGATTATATTAAGAGCAACCGCATTCTTTTTACTGATGATGTAAAGCTATTCAACACCACAGATAATACTACTACCCTTCAAAAAGACCTCGACTATGTGTCAGAATGGTCAAACAAATGGCAACTTCAGATCTCAACAAGTAAATGCTCTGTCTTGCATATTGGCAAAAAAAATCAGAAAATAAAATACAGGCTGAATAGTCAAGACCTTGATGATGACACAAACTTTGTCAAGGACCTTGGAATACTCATCTCTAATGATCTAAGTGCTAGAGCCCACTGTAACTACATAGCCAAAAAGGCATAGCTTTTTCTCCAGTAATATCACTCTGCTAACTAGAGCGTATAAAACATTTGCTAGACCAATACTTGAATACAGCTCATCAATCTGGAACCCACATTACATATCTGATATTAATACAATTGAGAAAGTCCAGAAATATTTTATGAGGAGTCCTCCACTCCTCTACTCGTAGCAGAATACCTTATGCCACCAGACTTGAAATTTTAGACCCAGACAACCTAGAACTACGCCGCCTTCGGTTCAATCTAAGTACAGTACAAAAAATTATATATTGCAATGTCCTACCTATCAACGAATACTTCAGCTTCAACCAAAACAATACAAGAGCACAAAATAGATACAAACTAAAAGATAAACCGCACCAAACTTGATTGCAGGAAATACGACTTCAGCAACAGAGTAGTCAATGTCTGGAATGCTCTACCTGACTGTGATTTCTTTCCCAAACCCCAAAATTTTCAACATTAGAGTATCTACTATTGACCTCACCCCTTTCCTAAGAGGTCTGTAGGGGGTGTGCATAAGTGCACCAAAATGTGCCTACCGTCCCTGTCCTATTTTTTTTTCTTATTCGTATCCATTTCATGTATTTATAACCATGTTTATACTTATACCTGTTATCTAATAATTGTTTGACAAAATAAATAAATAATAAATAAATAAATGATGGCTTCAAGGAGAGCTGCAAAGTTTTACTCAGTCCCTTCCACAGTTCACCAATTGACTGTATTGTAATATCTATGCTGCATAGAACAATATGGATGTTACCACACAACATGTTGTGCATTATTCTGAACCACAGTAGAACTTTTATTATGTATTTATAACTAAGTACAATACAGATCTAGAATCAACAACTGAATTATTATTTATAACTCATTTGACATTACAAATAATAAGAAACCTTGAACTAAAAGACCCATGACATATAATAATAACTTCTATGTTGTCATAGCAACAAGGGAGGCCTTTTTATTTTGAAATATCTGCAATGGGGTTCCCTCTGAGATACAAACAGCCCCCTCCCCTGCCCCTTATTTCAAAGGGCCCTGAAGATGCATCCAGGCCTTTAGTGAGGATGACTGGTGTCCATTTTTTCCTTTTCCTTTCCCCCCCAAATTCTTTTTTTTTTGCCATTTTTCTTGGCATCTTTTTGAGTTGTTTTCAAATGTTTTTAACAATCTTTAAACTGCTCAAATCAACAAGAGTTGGGGAGCATATAAATAAATAACAACAATCATTAATATATTCACAGGCACCTGTGAATAATAAGCATTTTGGGGTGTTCTTTTGAAAACTCTAAAGGCATTATGGCTTTATATGTTTTCTGATCACGGATAATAAATAAACTTCTATTTTATTGGACTGAACTGTAACTTATTGGCCCATGCACTATCTGTGAGATGTTGAATGAGGGAGCCTACCTCACAACCTCCATTTTGGATGCTGTAAAAAAGACACCTTGAAAACATCAAATATCTTACTGTATTTTGACTTCCAGGAAATGGAATATGCAAGGGGGCAGCCATTCTGCTTTGGGTGCCCAAATATTTACCAATTATATGAGAGAGGCCCTGCCTCAGACACTGAAATACATTTTGTTTTCCCTTCTGTTGTTTCTTCAGAAATGAGGTCTGGTTCTCCCCCCTCAATGAAAGTAAGATTTATTATATGCAAACTTTCTCCTTCTGAGGAAATGGGCATGGATATGAGCTTTCACTGGGATGGGACTTGGCAAAGGGATGTCCTAATATTTTCTGAAAAAGTTTCAGGGACATTTCATGAAAGGAAATACAATTTTTGACCTGGGCCATGTCAACAGTTTCTTTCTATTGGTCTTTAAATAGGGTCCTCCGTTAGAGAAAGGCTTGGGGATGGGAGTGGGGAGAATGAGATAAGACTCCTTTAAGATACATGCAGAGTCGTTTGCATCCACATATGACACATGCCTATATCGGTCTGTGTACTGTATGAATGACCAAAACTCCAGGCCAGGTTTTCCAGAGCGCTCTGGCACCGGAGGCAGCATGCTGTGAGAACTAAGCCGGAGAGGGGCTCCTTCATCTGAAACCTCACACAGGGCTCAGCTTACTCTTCTCCCGCTGCTAGAGATCCCACCTTAAGGAAAAGACAGCCAACAACTTAGAAACTGTCCAAAAAAAAAAAAAAAAAACCACCCCCTTCTTTTAACAGCTTGAAAGTTGCAAGGGGCGGGAGTGGAGTTGGAGGGGGGGGCGCGAAGGAAAAAACAAAACAAAACTGCTTTTCCATCCCATCTCGTCCCATCCCATCCCGCCAGCGAGTTTCCCCGGTCCCAGCAGAGCCCTCCTTCAAAAGACAGCAGCGCAGAGGCTGCGGCTGATTGGCTCCATGTGCGAAAGCTCAAGAAAGCATCGGGAAAGTTTTGAAAGAAAATCAAAACTTCCTGCTTCAAGGTGGTCCCGGGTTGCAGGCTGGAGAATCGAATATTTATAACGCGTGCTGCTTATGCCTGGGTGTGCAGGCATGGAAAGCGGCACCCCCCGGTCGCCTTTTTAACGCCTTTCAACAGACTCCGGTTTTTGGATTTTATTTTTTTATAGAGGCGAAAGAAGTGGAAGCCCAAGATGTGGAAAGTTTGGGGAATTTGGAGAAAGGTTAGAGCGCTCTCGATTTAGCTGCTGGGAGAGTCGTGGTTTGTTTTTGGTTCCCACCCACCCCCCCACCCCCCCTTCCAGCCTTTGGATGTTGCTCTTTGGGGAAGAAAGTTTACGGGAATTTTGGAATTTCGGAACCGGGGCCAGATCTTAGGAGTGGATCGCCACCGAACCCCAATAAAGAATACGAGGATCTCTAATGCTCGTCCAAACGTTCCTCCTTTGGAAAGGTAAGTTTGCCTGTGCTTTTAACTCGCAACTGATTGTGGCAATCTTTTGAAGTTTTTTTTTTTTTTAAAGTGTCTCGCCTTGGAGGCATCTTTGACAACCTGCAGGATCGAGTGGTTGTAGCGTTGATGACTCCAAGGGGAAAAAATGCGGGGAAGGAAAATGGGTTTTTTATTTTTATTTTTGAAAGAGAAAGGAGTCATCTCAAGGAACTTTAGAAAACAAATCAAAGGAGTCTCGGACAGTGGTTGGGCTCTCTGTTCAACAACCCTCCATTTAGAGCAACGCGCTAACTTTTTAGCTTGGACGTTTTCTCTGGTGGGTGCTTGAAATTGGGAATTCTTCATGTTTCTTTGTCAAGTGAAAACAAAACGTGTCAGGTCGTTTCTCCATCTGTTTTGGGTGGAAGGGGTGAAAGAAAGGAGTCATTTGAATTAAACAGTGCAAAAAACAAAAAGATTGATTCTTGGAAGCATTTAAGATCCAATTAAGAAAGGGGTTGAAGCTGCAACAAAACCTATCACCAATTAGTTTGCAAAAATGACAGGTTGGTAGCAAGATAATCCCAGAGTCTTTTTACCTGGTTTCCACTGTGTAATTTGGTTTGCTTTTCACATCTCAGTGGCTGGCGTGAAGTCCGTAGGACTGGGCACTTGGGAAACTTCAAGTCTATCTCTTTAAGAGAAGCGATGGCATTTTTCTTTAACAAAAGTTTTTTTTTTCATGCAAGCAGGTCAAACTTCAAAAACTTGGTATGGGGTGAAATTGATGGATTCTGTAGTTGAAATTAAATTATTAGAACCAGGGTAAATTTCAGCTGGGTAAATCAGGTCTTAAAATATACAGTTCTATAGAGTTGTGAATTTTGGCCTCCTCTCACACTTGTTTTTAGACCACATCTTTAAGAATTGATTGGGTGAAGGGGGTGAGGACATAATTGTTGGAACATAAACAACAGAGTCCAAAAATCTATTTTTCAAGCTGCCCAGATATCATTTAAAGTCCTTATCATCCCACAATTTGGGTTTGATCATTTGAATATTAATACTTACCCTTTTTCCTTCATAATTCACATATTATGAATGTGGTCACTTTACTGACCACATACATTCACAAGTGTCTGTTGAGGAATAAATGGGATTCATGAGGTATGTTTTCACAGCAACTGGTTACAATTTTTTAATGCTCAGGTGTCCTGATTAAGAGAAATTACTTTAGTAGCAAAGGCTCCAGATTGCAAAGAACTTTTCAAAGCCCTCACAAAATTAGACTTTCTGAGGCGCTTTAGAATAAGATACGTTACCTAAATTTGTTTAAGCACAGATGTTAATGTAGCTTATGAAAATGTTTTTAATGCTGGGTGAGCTTTCATTACCCCCCAGTTTTAAAAGCTACTCTGTTCATTGAGCAAAAAGAAAGAAAGAAAGAAAGAAAGGGAAAAGGAATCCCTTAGCGTGACTCATCTCCAACATTTAGTGACACAACAGAGAAAAGAGAAACAAAGCCCTCCATGACAGGCTTGGAAAAATAATTAAGAATCCATTTCCCCTGTCTACTGGAATTGGCAGCTGGAGTGACCTGTGTGGACTTGTTGAACTGCTAAAGGGGATACGGTTGCTGGGGATGCCTCTTGACTGCAACTCACATTAACAACAATCTGCTGTGAGTGATGGATTGAGGAGGGGGAGCAGTGAAAAGGATGAGATGGAATTTGGAGCACTAAGAAATCAATCTTGTGGGAAGTTCTGCTGGAGAAAAAAAACAACTCACTCTATCCACTCAGGGTTTTGTAAGAGACTTGCTGGTTTCGGTGTTTTGGACACCCAAGGAGAGAGAGCTCAGAGTGAATTTGTTGCTTGCAGATTGCGGATTGGGTGAACATCTGGCTGAAGTTTGAGGACAACTTGTGACTTAGTTATTGCTGCTTCCAGGGTCTAATCATGCTCTGAAAGTGCATCTGTGCTTCTAATACTGTAAGTGTGATGGAGAGACATCCTGAGGGATCCAGGATAGTCCAGATCAGCTGTATGTGAGCACTACCAAATTTTAATTGCTTGTAAAATATTTTGCTTATAAGTCCTATGGGAAAGGAGTAAGAGTTTCTACCTTTTGGACACATGCTGTCCCTTGCTGCTTCTGGAAATACAAAGTCCTATTGACTACCTTCTACATCTTCTTGAATAAGTCTCTAGTTGATGTCTTATTATTGTAATCTAAAAGTCATAAGCTCTGAGATGACTACTGAATTATATATTCAAAATAACAGAATGCAAGAGAATTTGATAGTCTTCAGCCGAGGTTGTTTTATTCCCAGGATATTGTTGAGAGAGGTTGTCCATCGTATAGGCCTGAAGTTTGGCACGGCTCTATCTTCCTACCCTATCTGCAAAATCTACCCCAAAAACACTGAAGACTTGGCTTTACCCCCCAAGTTCTGGGATAGGATAAGGTGTCTGCATGTCGGAAGCTTAACTTGGTGCCAGGTTTTTGTATTTCATGTTTATGGTATTAATAGTTTTAATATAGTTGTTTTATTGACATAGTTTTAATTCTTGATAGGAAGTCACCCAGTTTGGTGGTATAAGATGAAGGTTTTCAATAAATGTAATAAATAGTTAAAAAAAAAAAAGCAATCCTTGATATTATTTGACCACCCAGATGGCAGATAATTGAAAAAGAAAAAAATTAAACCAGAAAACCAATAGCAGGATCATTAAATGGAAAAACCTTTCTAGTGTTTAGGTGTTTCTTTTGTAGAAGCAAAAATAAATTAATCTGGCATTGCAAAATATGGACAGTTACAGTTAAGACATTTATTTTTTTTCTGTTAAAAAAGCATCAATTAAAAACCCTATACTTCTGCTGAATTTACCTTTCAAAGCACATTGAAATGAGATATAGAGATAGGTCTTCCATGTTTCCAATTGTGTGTACTATAAAGTTGCTCACGCTTATTTACCAATAGAAGTTTCGATCAGGAACTATAGGCTGAACTTTTGAAAATCGGATAAAATCTTTCTTAATTTTTGTGTCACTGTATATTTTCTGCTTTGTTACTTGGTTGAGCTATTACCTTTATTACATTTGACATTGCTAGCTACATTCCATGGTTATTTCAGTGGTAGAACAGATATATGTCTATAATAGCACTAAGGCTGCAACTTAATTATTGAAATATAATGTGACAGTACTAGTACTATTGCTGATGCCTAAAGTAGAGGACTTCTGTTAGGATGAGGGTCTAGGTTGTAATATTTATCAGTTTTGCATCTATTCAAAAGTCGGTTGTGTAAATTTTTGGCAAATCCTGAATTAGTTTTAGAAGGCAAGAAAAGGTGCATTTGTCTTTGTACAAAACATTTACTAATACGCTGATTTTTATGCTCATTATGGAAACATTTTACTGCATTTTTGAGCCAAGGACTACTAGGCAGAATTTAAAGAAAGGGGGAAAAAACTATTCCAATCTGTGTAAAAACCTGGAGGTGCAAATTAGCTTAGCTAAGTTTAAGTTGGCCACCAAGAAAAATAATTCTAACATCTCTAGTTGTGGCTACATATTCTTATATACAAAGCTGGAAAAAAAACATACTTGAAGCCAATCCTCGCTTGGAATGTAGTTACTCTGTACTCTGTAGAAACTAGCATTACTGTGGATATTCAGATCTAGGCCACACAAGATTTGTAAAAACATATTCCTCTAATTTTCATTCTCCTCTTCTACTTTCTAAACCATGAGATTGCTCTACATCCAATATAATCCTTCATATTCACTTTGTTGTTTTCTGCAACTGAAATTTAGATTATAAGATTTTTGTTCAGGGCCTGGTATTTTGCTGTCAGTTTTGGAGAAGTATAAGCCTGCACATAACTTCAGTTTCCTACAGGAGTAATACTCCTGAGTATCCTAAATACAGGTAGTCCTCGACTTACAACAATTCATTTAATGACCATTTGAAGTTATAACGGTACGGGAAAAAGTGACACGACCGTTTTTCATGTTTATGACCATTGCAATATCCCCCATGGTCATGGGTTCAAAGTTTGGATGCTTGGCAACTGACTCATATTTATGACAGTTGAAGTGTCCTGGGGTCAATTTTGTAATCTTCTGCCAAGGAAAGTCAATGGGGAAGCCAGATTCACTTAACAGCTATGTTACTGATTTAACAACTGCAGCAATTCACTTCACAACTGTGGCAAGAAAGGTCGTAAAAATGGGGCAAAGCTCACTTAACCAGTGTCTTGCTTAGCAACCGAAATTTAGCCTCAATTGTGGTTTGCAAGTCAAAAACTACTATGGCCTTGATATCTCCAAGCACTAAATGGATTCTTTTTAGCTGTCTTTCCCAAGCCTCCCTCCTTTCCTTGCTCTCTGTTGTAGCTTTCTTAGTCATGTTGCCTTTGAACAGTTGCCTCAATCCACCTGGCATTTTGCATTTTGAAAAGAAGGTGTCATGGACCCACACCGTGCGCTTCCCGTCTTGGGGGGTAGACACACCTAAACACTCCCTGGACTGCAGAGAAAGTGGTAAGATAGTGATGGCTATTTTGGGTGTTATCTGGCAACATCCATCTTCATCCATCTGCTGTGCTGAGGAGGCAGCGTCCTTTAGGGTGGGGTTGAACATTTCACAGGCCTCCGGCGGCTTCTCACAATCAGGGTGAATTGATTATTCTGTTGGACATACAGTAAATGCTATGGAATCGCCCCACCTAGGAACTCCTACTATCCAACCCATGACTCTTTAAGCGTCCTTTCGGAGTTAACTTTCAAGTGAGATATATGAAAAAATAGTCCAGAAGGATGTGGCAAAATTAATAATTCAGAAGCCTAAAGCAGTATGAAAATTATGAATTTATCCCCATCTTTGCCAGATGGCACTATCTGTCTATAATGAATGAAGGAATCTCTGGCCTTTATGTAGTTTTCTACTTAATACATTTAATTTTTCATACATTCTCCACAAATTAATTAGGGATAATTAAGACATGTTATATTATGCAATATTTGGAAATAAGCCCCACCAAATTCCAAGGATTTTTAGTCTAAGCAGACATACACAGTATTACTCTCATAGAAAACTACATTATTATTTTTATATAAACACTTATTACTCCAGTGTTTATCCCTAACTATTTTTCTATTAACTTTCTTATTTTCATCTATATTCCTGTTAAACATATTAATAAGCTCTATTTTTCCTGTTCTGAATCACCTCTTGCACTGCATTCTGAACCAACTATATTAATGGTAATAAACTGGTACTAGCAGGTTCCTTCAAACACACACTTATACATACTAGGAACTGGTTAAACCATAGATTATTGAATGTACCACAACTGGCTGAGTTTGGACAATTTGCCAAGGAGTAACGCATGGTTTACAATTCACAGTAGCTAGGTTCATGCCACATGCCAAGTTAAAATGAAAAGACTCCATTATGGTTTAGTGTGATGGCTGATCTAGCCACACATCACTCTTAAATATTCTATTAAAGCTATATTTTTATATAACTTCTATAGGAACCTGGCTGTTTTGAACAACTGCAACTAAAATGTTATTTATTATTTGGTCAAGCATTTGGCAAAGGAGAAATGCAAGACTGGAAAGGATCACAGTATTAACAAAAAGATGTGTGCTGTTAAACATCTAACATGTATTCCCCCATCACTACTGAATTACAGAACATATGTTAATTATTTTGTAATTGAGCTAACTGAATTCTTATATTGACATACATTTTGGAATTTGGCTTTTTACCATATTGCTTCTCTGAACAATTTTAGGCAGATTAAATACCTATATAGAAAATGTGAACATCAAAGAATTGTGGATAAATTAATGTTAAAGTAGCATGGAACAGAAATAGAAAAAAAATTGCATCATTTATAGTGGCTTTGTATTTACATGGTTGTATGAAGGTCTGATTAAAAAAGAGCAACTGTGTATGTTAGTAAAAAGAAGTTAGAGGAGGTAGGAAAA
This sequence comes from Bungarus multicinctus, assembly GCA_023653725.1. NCBI lineage: Eukaryota > Metazoa > Chordata > Lepidosauria > Squamata > Elapidae > Bungarus > Bungarus multicinctus. Next base: position 149,666,345 of record CM042834.1, on the reverse strand, counting down.
AAGAGATTCACAATGAAGTGTACATAAGAGTTCTTCACCAAAGCCATTTCTTTTTCCTCCACTCTGAATTTTTTCTTCCTGTTCATTTTCAGCAGTCATGTCTTTAGAAGTCTACCTTTCCAATACAATAATCTAAAGGAAGAGAAATGGGAAAAGATCATGTAGTGAAATCCTCACCTTAATCAAGGTATCGCATGGACACTCCTGTGAAAGTCAAATGAAATAATCCTATGTAACAGATAAAGTTCACTTACTTACGTTCCGGATCCACTTTAAGATGGCTAGTAGGTAGCATTTAAAGGAAAGCGACAGGCTCGTAGAGGCTATACTTTTACAATGCACAGGATGACAAAACTCAGACAATTAAAAAAAAATATCCACCAAAAGGAAAGATACTACCCTCTCCTCAACAGGGCCAATAATTGTAACCAGATGATTGCATGGTACAAAACATGGCTTATGTGATACATTGTGGGTGGATTTACAGGCAGGGGACCCCAAGGATGCTTTATTTGGCCACGGCGTCCACGTGGGACTATCTTTAGTCTCTACCCACATTGTAAGCCCAATATTATCTCCTTGCCACAGCTACTTATGGAAGTACACAAGGAATAACTCACCGCTTGGAACAGCTATGTAAAGCAGTCTCCAGCTGCCCGCATCCTAGGTATCTCATTGGAAGATCCATTATGTACATACAGATTCTGAAACCCAGAACACTGAGATCAGTCACGTAAGAATGAAGCTTCATGTAAGAATTGGATGGCTCTCTCCATGATAGAAATGCTCTACTCCTGTAAAAAACAATTACTACCAACCTGTAGGACCTGTATACTGCACAAGTCAAAAAGAGGGCTGTGAAAATATTTACAGACCCCTCACATCCTGGACGTAAACTGTTTCGATTCCTACCTCAAAATGATGCTGTACAGCACTGCACACCAAAACAACTAGACACAAGGACATTTTTTCCCCGAACGCCATTACTCTGCTAAACAAATTCCCTCAACACTGTCAAATTATTTACTAAGTCTGCATTACTATTACTATTAATCTTCCCATCCTTCCTTTCACCCATCTCCTCCCACTTATGACTATATGACTGTAACTTTGTTGCTTGTATCCTTACAATTTTTGTTGACTGTTTCCTAGTATGATTTGATTGCTTATTGCACCCTATGACTATTATTAAGTGTTGTACCTGATGATTCTTGACTTTGATGAATGTATCTTTTCTTTTATGTACACGGAGAGCATTTGCACCAAGACAAATTCCTTGTGTGTCCAATCACACTTGGCCAATAAAAGAATTCTATTCTATTCTTTGCTTACCCATTGGAGGAATGGGATAAGATTAGGGTTAGGGTTAATTCTATATGAATATATGTTAAATCGATCTATATAAATGAAAAATAATTGGAAAACTTTCCTCCAAACAAAAAGAAATGGAAAGTAGAAGATGTGGCCATCTTACCTTTATCTTAGAGAGAGTTGGTAGATGTTATTTTACTGTTAAGGATCAGGATAAAAGTGATATCGATCCATATTTTGTACATTATTTAGGATTGGTAAGAAAAGATACACACGCTGTAAATTTGCTATGACATGCCTGCTTATTTCCATCACAAAATGGTGCATAAATAGGAGAGGGAGAAGAGAGTTTTCCGCTCTTGAGAGAAGAAATGGGAATAGAAAGAGCTTCTCTTCCAATTGCTTATTTTTCTCCTATTTTGCTTCTTGGTCGGTTCTGTATTATTTCCTCATTTTACCATCATGGGGCTCTAATTCCCATGCTTTTCTTTCAATGGTAAATGTAGTGTATCAAAGCCTCTCTAATCTAAGCTAAGTTCCAGGAGAAAGAATAAGCATGCACAATTTTCACGTACCTTGTGTGTACCATCTATTTATTTATTAAATGTATGAGCCTTTAAAATATATTGAATTTAATGCCAACTACCTTGATACTGCTTTTACAAATATATTGTTATGATTATCTACTCTCAATTTAAACCTGTTAGAACTCAGTTTTCTTTCCATAGGCAAAAAGATTGGATTAAAAACAAATAAACCAACTCAAATGTGTGGAAAATAGGTGGAAGGTGCATTGGATATATTTACCACCTTGAGTTATTTATAAAAATAATAAAGGTGGGAAATAAAACTAAACAAAATAAATGAATGAATAAATCTTAAAATATATAATAACAAATATATGCTGAGTGAAAGGCTTGTTTCCCATATTATCTTGTTTATTTCATGACCAGTTTGGTTCTACTGGTGTTTGCCAGTTGGAAGGTATAGCTGTGTAGTAAAGACTACTAGGGAAGAGAAAGCCAGGAGAAATGATTTCAGGCTTGTAAAGATAACCCAACACCCATCCTTGGAATTTTATAAAACACTAGTCTATAAAACTTAGGGAAACTTTTTTTTCCTTTTTTCCACACACTTTTATGCCTGCACTCTCAATTCTATAGTTCTCTGGTTCTCCAATTTGCGCTGACTGCAGCCAACATATGAGAAGCTCTATCATTAGCAACAATCAGAAGGGCAGAGACAGCCCTGCAGATCTATAGGTATTAAAGCAGTTGTACATCCTAGGCAAAATGCCAAGGACATTCAGAGAAGAGCAAAACCCAATGAATGGCTACATTCTAATGATAAGAGATTTGTGGATGAAGTGTATGGGAAGTGTTAAATTTCTCATTCTTGAATTCAAAGTTTGTAGCTACAGGTAATCCTCGGCTTATGACCACAATTCAGCCCAAAATTTCTGTTGCTAAAAAACAAGACAGATATTAAGTGAGTTGGGCCTCATTTTACAACCTTTTTGCTACAAGTGAATCACTGCAATTGTTAAGTGAATCATGCAGTTGTTAAACAAATCTGGCTCTCCCTGTTGATTTTGTTTGTTGGAAGCCAGCTGGGAAGTTTACAAATGGTAATCACATGACTGAGGACTGAGTACAACTGTCATAAATAATATATGCTAAGCTGCCAAGAGCCCAAATTTTGATCGTGCAGCCATGGAATGCTGCAATGGTCATAAAATGTAAAAATGGTCATATCACTTTTTTCAGTGCCATTGTAACTGAATGGTTGCAAGCTGAAGACTATCTTTATTGTAAAAGATTCATTACATTTATTTGCAAAAATATAAGCTGAAACAATAGTTTAATAAGTAAACTGTTGAATTCCAATAAGCTAACAATACTATCCTATCTCCTATCTTGGATTAATCCCATTGGATTTTAAGGGATGATTCTAAATAGGCAAATGACAGATTGCATTGTAAAGATGGAATGATTATTCTGCTCCTTTCCAGACCTTGGAAAAGGAAGCCAAGTCTTCTGCCTCGTTTTGATCCTCCTAAATATATAATGATGGTTAAAGCATAGCAGAAAGGTAACCATTTCAAATCAGAATATATTAACACATTTAAATGAGGGGAAAAATAGTTTATTACAATTTAAAGAATGACTTCTTTAAAGTCATTTAAATTCTTCTTCTTCTAAACTAAGAGTATCTTCCTCAATCCTTTATTGTGGCATTAAGGATATTGTAGTTTAATTAATTCTGAATATAAGTTATGGACTAGTATAGCCTGAAACAAGACATAATTTTTGCTACTGTTTTGGATGTTTCCACACAGAAAGTCTTAAAATAAACCTTGATATAGGTTTGCAAACTTATATGTAGGAATAAATCCCACTTAATTCAGAAGACTTACTTCTGAGTAGAGAGGTACACGGTTGTATTTTCCAGCAGATTTGCAACTTGCGTATGCTACATATATTGCCAGCATGTTTATTTACCTTTTCTTCAGACCATTTTCATACATTTAAGAACAACGGGGCACTGTTTTACTGTAGGAGGATTTCAAATCTAACTTAAAGAGTAATATGGTGACTAAAAGTATGTATCCCGTCTGCTTTTCAGACTTTCCTTAGGGGACCCCATGAGGGTCTTCTGAGGATTCCTTAGTGCAGGATGGGTTGATCAGATGCTGTTGAAGTTGTACTGTTATTATCTCAAACTGTTGGTCATGCTTGCCGAAATGATGCAGGTTGGAATTCAACAACTTCAGAAATGGTTGAATTGCAGCTGATATAAAGATTATATTTATTATATGATAATTGCATTTTTGTTCCTTAATTATCATCCATTTTTCTCACTGATCTATTAATAAGCAGATCTGAAGTTGTCCATACATGAAACTAACTCTAGTTCACAACTCAATCTTAAATTCACTGGTTGGCTTGAGTTGTCTGCAGCTAAAGTTTCCAAGACTCAGAGTAGCAGGCTAAGGATAAAACCTAGGGGCTGCTGGTTGCCATTTTTTCCTGCACTTTCAGCTTATTCTATTCCACTGCAAAGTTCCAAATAATGTACAGGTAGTCCTTGACTTACAACAGTTCGTTTAGTGACCGTTCAATCTTACAACGGCACTGAAAAAAGGAACTTATGACTCTTTTTCACACTTTGAACCATTGCAGTCTCTCCATGGTCATATAATTTAGATTCAGATGCTTAACATCTGAATGTCATATTTATGACAGTTGCAGTGTCCCTCCCCCCAAGTCAGGTGATCCCCTTTTGCAACCTTCTGACAAGCAAAGTCAATGAGGAAGCCAGATTCACTTAACAACCGTGTTGCCAATTTAACAACTGCACTGATTCACTTAACAAACAGCAAGAAAAGTTGTAAAATGGGCCAAAATTCACTTAACAAATTTCTCACTTAGCAACATAAATTCTGGGCTCATAAATCGAGGACTACCTGTGTTTGCTAAATCTCTGTGTGTGTTAGAGGCCTTGCTATTGAGCTTTATTTTTTGATTTCTATGAATCACTATTGTAGATTTCCAAAAATAGAATTTACTAGCAATGTTTATAGATTGGCCCTGACTTGATTGGTTCTCTGGAAATCCCGTAAAACAGTTTGGTAAGCAGGCTTCAAGATTCCTATGGAAGTAGGGAACATGTGAAATGGCTACTGCAGGAAAGATCTTGAAGGCACTCCCCTGTGGTTTTAGTTATGCTTGTTTTGTTCTTTAAGTTTTATTTTTAAATGTTCTGTTTTTTTATGTATGCTGCCCAAAGTCATGTTCATGAGAAGGGCAGCCACCTAAATTTGTTAAATAAAATAAATGGAATAGTTTCACAATGCCTGTACTGTATACCAACCATCTCCATCTAGTCCATGCATCCAATTCAAAAGGCTATTGTCTCATTCAGGGGACATCAGTATTATACCTTGCTTATACATAAAATAGGCATGCATGTGCTTGTCCTATATGATTATGTATATTGGTACATATGCTTTTTCCCATACCCAAATAATATTGGAGCATAAAAACCACCAATAAGCAGCCCCATGCTGTTTAAATCTTTAAGCTACATGCTATTGTTTAGAAGTTACTTCTTAAAAGAGTCTTTTTCTGAGGCTTTGCATCAAAGGGGAAATGCCTCACAGGCAGTTCTTCCAAAGATGAGTCATTCACAGCAAATTCTGGTATGGAAATCTTTTATTTTCCTATATACAAGCTACGTTCTTCTCCCTAATCTGGAACATTGGAAAAGAGTCCGGGGTAAAAGTTTCAATAGGATGAAGTAGACCAGTGCTTCCCAAACCTGGGGAAATTACCCAAATTTGGGTAAAATGTTGGGTAATTTGTATTGGGTAATGACACATGAACCCATTATCCAAGCTCAACGGGGGCTTTTAAATAAGGTTTTTCTGTTCAGGGGTGTACAGGACTTTCTCATAAGCGGTTTTGGGTAATAAAGGAAAAGGTCTGAGAAGCACGGGAGTAGACTTTGGCCCTCCAAATCTTCACACAGACATGAAGTATACTGGATGACCTTTGGCCAATGTAGATTTTCATTGTAACTTTCTTGATTGTTGTAAAGAGGGAGGGAGGGAGGGAGGAATAGAAGAGGAAGATAATTTTTGTACTTATTAGAAAGCCTGAAGCATGGGATCAAGGCTAAGTAAATAAATAAATAAGTAAATAAATAAACAAAAAAAATGAGTTTAATGTGCAAGCAGCCCATTTTACTTTAAATCGTTTTTCATGTTTATAGATTGCCTTTACACTCCATCCTTACTCTTTTTCTATTGGTAATTTCCTACATCAGTTTTGATCTTCCTCACTTACTGCATCAGAAGAATGACTGGTAATTAGCCACAACTGTAATTAAAATTGACATTAGCCTGTCCCTAAAGTCTTGCCATTCCCAGAAGGCTATTAAGAGGATGTCACAAGGAAGGGTTGTCTATTAGAGGTTGAGGAAGTGAAGACATTGACTCAGTTTTTAATGTAGACTAAGCCACCTGTTGATCAAATTATGTTGTAATTGGTGGTTTGCCATTGCAAACAACTCCTGTTGTTTATTTAGGAGGGAATTATTTATTTAATAATATTGATAAAACCAACCCAGTCTGAACAGCTCTGAACAAATAAACAACTGAGTTACTCAATAATTATTTAAACCCGAAACAATATTCAGCATAATAACAAACAAACTTATTTTTTAAGTGAATAGGATTTACTATCACACTACGATCCTAAGGCTTGCTAAAATAAAATTGCCCTGAATGTTCTTAGTTGCAAGATAAAGAGAGGACATCCTACTTATTATCATTAAATAAATAAATAAATATGTTCCATGATCTGCTTCTTAGCTCACCCCCTTCAATTCCCTATGGGAAGAGAATCCATAGAAGTTTTCTGTTTTTCACACCTTATTGGCAATCCATTTAAAATACACAATTTACAAACAACGAATAGGAAGGGAAAAGGACAGCCTTGGGTCCTAATTGGTTAAGGTGGTTGACATCCAGATATTGGGAGCAGCCAGGAAACACTGAGTAAAAACAGGGTATGCATGATTGACCATAACAACACAAGAGCAAACAATAGATACAAACTCAAGGTTAATCGCACCAAACGTGACTGCAGGAAATACGACTTCAGCAACAGAGTGGTCAATGTCTGGAATACTCTACCTGACTCTGTGGTTTCTTCCCCAAACCCCAAAAACTTTAGCCTTAGACTGTCTACTATTGACCTCACCCCTTTCCTAAGAGGTCTGTAGGGGGTGTGCATAAGCGCACCAACGTACCTACCGTCCCTGTCCTATTGTTTCTTTTATTTTTCTTATATGTACCCATGTTTTCATAACTATGTTTTACTTATACCTATTATATTGTAAGCAATTGACAAATAAATAATATTTCTCCCTCAGTTTCCTTTTTGACAATGTTCCTCTCCCCTTGCTGAAGTGATAAGGTAAATGGGAAAGGGGGCAAGTATCTTTCTCAGGTTGCATCCCATCACCTTGGCTTAGCTAATCCTGCCCAGTTGTCCTACTTCCATCCTTTACAACTGAATCAATTAGGCCCACCCAAAGTAGGTAAGAAAATAGCAAAGCCAATTCTGGATGTTTTTCAGAAGGCTTGGGAGACAGAAATGCTGATAGAGTGAAACCGCCATTAATGAGTCTGGCATCATGGAAGCTTTTGGAGTGTCTAACATTGTTGCCAACGTGGGCTTGCGCTGTTGCATTTTATTGCTTGCTATGTCCCATTGGAGTCAGAAAATATTGTATTTCCATGTATGAAAAATGATGGACCTTAGAAGGGGGAACAAAACTGATGTTTGGTAAGAAAGGATATACAGTATTTACTTCATCATCCAGACCTTTAATTAACACTCTCATCTTGGATTACACAACATTGCTCGAATTGCTAGCATCGCTTCTTCACAACACTTCTTGTATTGTTTTTCATTATTAGGCAGACTTTGAAATGGCACAGTCGAACAAATGATTAGAACAGTAAGTTCTAGTGAACAGTAAAAGAAATAAAAAGTTTCAGCAACATGGAAAGAAAAGCTAGATCATGCAGCATAGTGATGTAGAAAACTGCACAATGAAAAGGGGCATAGTGGACAGGAAAATAATAGCCACCAAACTCCCCCCCCCCCATCACCCTTTGGGGTATTTTGGTTAGATGGTATTTAAAAGAGTGAGTAGTTGTCAGGAAAGACGTTGATCTGTAATAATATTGGTAGGGTAGGAGCTCTGTGTTGTTTTGCAGAAGCCATCTGTTGACAAGGGGTGTGTGTGTGTATATGTGTGTGTGTGTGTGTGTGTGTTTTAACTGAATCCCCTTAACGCTTTTCCCCATGTCTATCACTGTATAGTTAGGAACAAAACGTTACTGTCTTCACCAGCATTCCTGCCCTTCCTTTAACGTAGAAGATCATTACCAAAAACAAAACAAAATAATGACCATAGAAGGCCATTAGAAGCAAAGTGTTTTCCCACACTTCCTTCTCTGCCACTGTCTTTTCCTCTAGGAATTTAAGATGAGGGTGTGGGGACGGTCTCCTTTTCAGAGAATTAAGGAAAATGAAATCTTTCCTCCATTAGTGAAAAATGGAGAAGAGAGGTGATCAGGAACAATATTTTAAGTGGACATGGACTCAAGCCCACTCAATGTGGGTTATTTATTTATTTTTTGTCGGTTATTTTTTCTAACATTTTTAACTGCATTTTTCTCAATCCAAGATTGTATTGAATTGTTTTTGTGAGCGTTTAAAACCAACAACTTTAGCTGTTATGTTTGGGTTTCAGATGTTTTAATGCATGCTTATTTTGGTTTTGACTAAAACACCCCACTAATTTCAATTGATGTTTTCTAAGTATGGGTAATTTTAAATGCAGGATGGTCTCACTGCATTTACAGAGTTGAGATTGTGAAAATATATGCTATCAACTGTCCTCCTCATCTTTCCATTTTTCAAGGGAGTTGTAAAACATCTATCCTCTCAAAGGTACGATGGCAGAACAAGCTGCAGAGCTGAGAGTTTCTAGATACAGTAAATCCTTTATTAAATCCTTTATTAAAGTATTAAATCATTAATTAAAAGAGAAGAAGCAAAAAATCCCTATGTGATTTTTATGTAATTTTTCTGCTTTCTTTCCTCCCAAAGTGCATTTGTTTAGGAGGGGAAAAAAAACAGAAGGGTTGCATAATGTCTTTTAAACGATACGGTAGTACTAGGGAATATCTATCTGGATGGAAGCACTTCAGGATGGTGTGATGCAACCACAAAGAAACTATGTGATGAATCAGGCAATTCTTGGTTTGAATTCTGCCTCAGTCAGTAACTCATTAGGTAGTTTGAAGCACACTCTTTGCATTTAACTTCAGGACCATAACCTGCTGCATAAAGATGATAAGAACTGTATAGAATTATTGTGCAGATTACAAGATAATACCGTATATGCCACATGCTTTTAAAAGATCACTATAAGAACCCCTTAGGGACAAAATGCCTACAATTCAAAAATGCTATGGTAATGTTAAGTTTTATTGCCATTACTATTCTTCTAAAGAATGCTGCTTAATTATGTTGAGGTGGTTATGAATGCCATAGCATTGTTACATTCTCACTGGGCAAATGTTTGCTTTGGATTTAAGCTGGGTGGCTAAAACTGGGCATAGTTTGTGATGAGACCTTCATTTCCATCTTAAGTGCTTGCACTTCAGATTTGGGCACTGAGCATTTTTCTTTATAAAGATTGTGGAACGCAGGGTTACATTGAATTGTTGGGAATTTCTTCATTTAATTAATGGAGTCTCTTGCAGTTCATGAGTAAGAGTGTGATGTGACATGATGACCTAGCCACCTCAAAGTGTCTTAGGAAACTATTGTTTCCTTAACTGGTGTGATGTTCAGCACCCTGTAATAAGGGGAGTGAGATACCCGCCTCATGAAAGGACAAGTAGTTAACTAGATAGTTTATTATTAATACATTTCCAATGTCAGAGAGCTGTGTGTTTGTGGGATTTTCTTTCCAAATAAGATAGCCAGACTACTATAATGCAAATCTTGGAGGTTGTGTTTCTATATTAGGCATATGTTATGTTGAAAAATATCCCATAACAGCATGAAAAGAATTGGAGTGAGGAAATTGCATTCTGCTTGACTTAGGATAATACTTGAAGCCAATCCTTTTGTTATCTCAAATGTCAAGGTTCCAAGTAATATATCCCATTCAGTAAGAACTCAGAGGCAGGCACATTCCTCAAAGAACATTTTATTGGAACATACCAATTTGGCATTTTCTTGGTGAAAAACTGGCTCTAAGTTCCTACCAGTTTTATACCTAATTAAAAGAAAAACTTGTCACTCCCCCCTGAGTAACCAATCTCATGGTCCAATCAGCATGTAATACAGTTACTTAGGTGATCTCAGTCTCCACCTTTCGAACACCTGCAGCAAAGTCCTTGATTCCCAGGGGAAATCATTTTATTTTGGCTACAGCACCCCAACTATCTCTACACCCACCTTGCTGGCTCCTTCATACCAGGCTGTGTCAGCCCTGAAGCTGCAAGAAGAAGAAATTCTTTAGAGAAAACTACAAATGAAAATGGCCACAGTTCGGCCAACTTCAGGATTGACATCTAGATCAATTGCACTGTCATATGATTTTCAACAGACTGTAAGTGATGACCAGGCTTAGTCCGATGAAGGAGTCAAGAATATCATCAGTCTGGAATCTCTTTGCACACACAAGTGATCAAAGTCTTGAATTCCATTGACTCTTATCTACCACCAATTTGCTTTGACTGTTAGTAGTTCAGATTCTTGTAGAAAGCTTTAGCATACAATAAACCTATATTCATTTGAACCACCTTGACTCCTGATTTCCTGCGTTTGACAAGGCATTGATTTTGTCTTTTATATTTACCTTTTTGAATAGGTCACTTTAACATATGATCTATTTCTTAATCAAAACCAGCTTCTTACTCCAGCTTTGCACTGAAGGCAGAAAGTCCTGAGTTCAAAACTTGGCATCTTCATTTAAATTAAAAGGACTAGGTTCACATATGTAGAAAATAGCTTGGAAAGGCCCACTGGTCAAATGGGATCATAATTGATTCATCTTAAAAAGCTTCATAGGCCTAGAAAGAAAAAAGAATAGAGATACATTCGGTCATAGAGTCCCAGGTTCAGACTAGACCATCTACCAATGGAAGGCACTGTTCTTTCACAGGCTCAAACTCTTAACTTAAGCAGCTCTCTTCTGGCATTAAGCTAGGGAGAGCCAAAACAGAATTTTTTGCTTATTGCAACCCATTTCAGGGAAAATCTTGCTATTGCTTTGATGCCAAGCAATGACTTTTAATAGGTCTGTGCTTTTAGATCCTAGCTTCCAGTTTAATAATATAGCTCTGGTGGATTTTGGTTTTGTAACAGCTGTTTCTATGTTTTTGTTTTAATTTTGGTTTGTAAAAATTTAATTTTAAATGGTTTATGAAATTTTAGTTTTAAATGGAGATTTTTCACTAGGATAGTTAACATTTATTTATCTATCTGTAGTTTCATGTATAAATATAGGTACAGACAGATATACATTAGTAGTGGTTTTAAACAAACATGCTTTATATTAATAATCTCAATTTTATTTTATAGAATTATACAACTCCTTATCAATAATTTCAATGTTTTATGTTAAAAAAAACTTACTTGGATAAACACTTTTTTATGGATTTATTCATTTTCTTTTCTAAATATAATTTATAATTGTATCCGATTATATCTGTATGATGATAGAGCATCATTGTCGCCAGCACACACACACGCACACACACTCGCACATGTATGCATGCATACACACGCACACATGTATGCAATCCACAGCAGTCTTGAAATGTGTTTCAGTAGATTAGGATAAGTTGCCTAGTAGATTTGGAGGTCCAAAGGTTACACCAGGAGGAGAGCACAGAGAGATCCCATTGCATGAGTGAAGTTCTCTTCATGTCACCCTGGCTGTAGTTCATGATGCCTTGATTTGTTATTTTAGTAAAATCCTGTGGCTTGTCTATTCTTTAAGCTCTGTTTGCAATCTTTAGTTTTTATGCCAGGAATAATATAAACAACTAACTGTTTCTGTTCTTCAAAGTAGCTATTTTTATATAAATAAGAAAACTCAGAGGAATTTGGAATTCTGTATCCCAGCAAGTTGCTTGTTCCTTTGTCAATCTCTTCAAACACATTAGAAATCTCCACACTGTATCTGATGCTAATAATTCTTATTCATTTTATCTCTTGTAACAGGAGCATCATCACTAAATATAACTTGAAAGTTAAAGAGAACTTATATTTCTCACTTCCATATTTGGAATGAAACATTGTCTCTATATTTGGTGTTCTTTTCATGATATAATCTTCTTCCTTGAAATACATACACGCACATGTATATACATACATGTAGATATCTATATTTGTATATATTCATACATATATACAAATATAGATATCTCTGTATGTGTTATTATTTTTTCTATACTACATTTCTATATTATCCCTTTATGTTCTTCCATATGTTTTAATGGCTGATTTTCTCCAAAGGTAATCAGATAGAAATGTATTCTGATAGAAAGATTCGGTAATATTTTTATTAAAGAGGACTCATGTCCTCCCACTGGGCTTTCTTGGTTTTTTTTTCTCCTTGAAAACATTTTGCTTCTCATCCAAGAACTGAAGAAGCTTCCTGGATGAGAAGTGAAATGTTTTCAAGGGGAAAAAAAAGTCTAGTTGTCTTTTGAAAAGCATCTTTGGAAAACCATTACCTGGATGATTAAAAATCTCCATAGACAAGGACTCATATCATTTAATACTTTTTCCTCATTCCTTGTCATATATAACACTAGCAGTAGCACATAGATTAGTATACTATCCCACAACGTTTTACATCAATCTCTAGGGGGATTATGTCAGCATATTACTCCCAACCATCTGGATCCTCATTTTACTGACATTGGAAAGGTGGAATGCTGAGACAACTTTGAGCGCTGTCAGTCTCAAACTCTAGGCTGTGGGTAATGTTAGCCTGAAATACTATATTCTAACCACTGCACTATCAGGGTTCCCTGATAGTGTTACACTACAACGAGGCCTAAATTATTACCTATATTTAAGACTTTTTCAAGCTTGTAGCTAATATTGAATATTAGCTACAACACGGGTGTCAAACTCGCTGCGTCACGTTGCCGTCATGTGATATATTGTGATGTTTTTTTTCCTTTCGCGGAGCTTTGGTGGGCGTGGCCTCAATGTGACACATCCGGCCCGAAGGCTGCCAGTTTGACACCCCTGAGCTACAAGTCTGAAAACATTGCAAATAGAAATAATAATATTTTTGGCTTTTATTTGAGAATGAGAAAAATCCAGTGCCGAAATTCATACAGAGAGAGAAAGAGAGTTCCCTGGAGTTCACCTAGACTTTTGGTAACTACATGGACACATCCATTTAATTTTCTCTGCACTAATATGGGATTAATATGCTTTTGCCTTCTTTTGGAATTTTTTTACATCCTAGTTTATTCCATAACCCTTGCATGAGTTTTATGAGAGAGAAGTTCTCTGAGGATGCGCTCCAACACAAGTCCAAAAGCTTGGAAGACTAGTGACTGACCCAGATTAGATCCTGCAACATTTATTATTTATTTATTATTCGGATTTTTATACCGCGCTCTCTCCCAAAAGCGGGACTCAGGGCGTTTCACAGCCAGATAAAAACCGTACAAATTATAAAAGTTAAAAGCAATTTAAAATAATTAAATTAGTGGCCAAAAGATAAAATTTTATAAAACACATAAAAACAGATAAAGATTAATACGAATTTAAAACCCCACAATTATTATTAGGCCAGGCTGGCCTGTTGGAAAAAGTGGGTTTTGGCTGCGCGCCGGAAGGTTAGAAGGTCGGTGATGGCCCGTAACTCCGGGGGTAAGTCGTTCCAGAGGGAGGGAGCCCCCGCAGAGAAGGCCCGTACCCTCGGGGCCGCCAGCCGGCATCGTCCAGCCAACGACAGCCCGAGGAGGCCAACCCTGTGGGAGCGCACTGGGCAGCGGGAGGCCGTTAGTGGCAGCAGGCAGTCCCGTAGGTACCCAGGTCCCAAGCCATGGAGCGCTTTGAAGATGATCACTACCACCTTGAATCGTGCAGGAGCGATATAACATGGGAGCTCCGAGAAGCTCCCAAGATCACCCGTGCGGCCACATTCTGGACCAACTGCAGCCTCCGGATGCTCTTCAAGGGGAGCCCCATGTAGAGAGCATTGCAGTAATCTAGGCGGGAGATGACGAGGGCAGAAGTGACCGTGCGAAGTGCGCCCCAATCCAGAAAGGGCCGCAACTGGTAGATCCGACGGATCTGACAAAAAGCCCCCCTGGCGACACATATATTTGCTTTAATTTGTGAATACCATTGTTATTTAATTTTAGTTTCATTTTTTTTAATTATCAGGATATATTTTTAACACCTCTGCGAATCTGCAATATAGGGTTAGAGTTCCTTCTAACTTTGTTCGGAATAAGTTAATTGAAAAAGGCTTGAATTCGTTATTTATTCATTCCAGATGTTATATATCCATAACATGAAAAGGAGAGAAAGAGATAATCTTTGTTTTATATTTATTTCAGTGTTACGTTTTTTTCTATTTTGCTTTTTCTTAGTTGTTTCTGAAATTATTTATACTAGTGGTCTTCCTGTCTTAATAGTTTATAACACAAGACTTTGCAAATCTGTCCAGACATTCAAATATATCCCTTTATATGGATTTGCCCTATTGTAAAAGTATCGTTTATATCTTTTTCTGGAGAATCGCAAATGTCTTCTTCAGATGAACCTTGTTTTTAGATTGGGCTGGATCCTGACACACATGTAGAATGTGCGCTACTTAGTATTTCAAGTTTTTAGCACTCCTGATCAAGGTCTCAGAAATCTTTAAACAATTCCTCTTTCAATATTATGTTTATTGTGTCACTTCAGAATCTAATCATTCTACATCAATCCTTAATATTTTACAGCACTATTCATGACACTACTGACTTTTTACTTATTTATGTATCCATTCATTGCTTATTTATTTATATTTTAAAATATTTCATTTCAAATCATCTCTTGCTCATTTGTAGTTTTGTTATATACATAATTAGCATAAAATAAAATCAGCAACTATTTTTCCTCTAATATATATTTCTTTTGCATACATGGCTGTTTTTAACATTTCTATTCTAATATTTTTCTAATTTTGCCTCTCTAGCCTTCTCTCTCTTTATATTTGATAATTTTGAAATTAACATTTTTAACTAGTAATTGTACATTTCCTGTTCACTTATGTTATGTTATCTTTTTAGATAGTATTTGAAAATAATGATTGATTTTCCTTGAGTAGTAGTTACTTTCATAAGCACACTAGGCCATACTTTATGACTCTAGAAAAATTATCTAGAATATATAAAGGTGTTTCAAATTTATGTTGGAAATGCAGATAAAATTAAGGTTCATTTTATCATGGTTGGTGGACTTAAAAAAAAAATCAAGGAATTTCCAGGGAGAAAACCACACCCTCACCAACACTAGCAGAGCAAGCTATTGTATATAAGAAGTAGCAACCCCCCACACACTAGCACTGATGATGTTACCTAGCTTGGTTATGAAACACCTGCATGAAAACCAACAAACTCAGGCACCACCAAAAACTTAAAGAGTTCAACCCTAATCTACATTTATTGTTTTCTATTGGAACTTGTAAAAAGCCAGAAATTTCTGGGTTCAAATAAATATAACAATACAAAGAATTTTAAAGATCAATATTTGATTGAAACCAGACCTTTTTCTTGCTGGGATCAATAGACAGTCAATTAGAAAATAGCCATGGAAGATTAATTTTACATATGTTTATTGCTGAAAAACTGTTATATGTTCAAAAATGGAAGGAATATGAAATACCTGCAATAGAGGAGTGGCTGATGAAGATGATAGAACTAGCTGACATGGCAGAATTAGCTCAACAACTACATTTACTGGTGCCTGGAAACCCTTCATGAATTATTTCCTCGAGCCTCCGGGAGGATTAAAATGGCCTCCCCCGGGCTCCGGAGGCCCTCCAGCCTTCCGGAACATCTGGGAGGCCCATTTTTCGCCCTCATCGAGTCTCTGTGCATAAATACGTCCTGTATTTACCTGGCATCCAAATGGGCCATGTGGGGACTTTGGGGAGGGGCCAGCCAGGGGTGAGATTTGTGGGTTTGCCAAACTGTGCAGTATCTTAGCTAGAGGATCACCGAAACCATGCGAACTCGCAGCAGCCCACCCCTGCTTCTCTCTTTGATTAGTTTCCAACCATTGTTTCTTGCCATGCCCTCTGATGTTTTGGAGAATAATTTGACCGCCTCTTCTTTATGGCAGCCCCTCAAATATTGGAATACTGCTGTCATGTCATCCTGGGCCTAGTTCTTATTTTCTCTAGACTTGCCAAACCCAAATCCTGCAACCATTCTTCATAAGTTTTAGTCTCATCTTAGGCTTCTCATCCCTTCCTCTCTACTGTAACTCTGCAGATATATGGATAGGAAAGGATGCAGAAAATTAAGTGGTAGCTCTGTCAATGGATGAATAAGGCCCAAATACAGCTGCTGCAACTCCATTTTTTAAATTGCATAATGTAATTCTTAATATCATTAATCTTTTGTAAATTAATTACACTAGTCAGTAATAGGCTGTCTGGGCAGATGTTATACAAATAAGTTGCATATTAATTAAATAACAATTTACACCCCTGATCAATCTTATATTAATATTAACATCAATTTAGCACTTTGCAAATATCAGATATGTCATAATATAATTCATATTTTCACTTTGGGGCATTATATTACTTGGGACTTTAAATACGAATATAACATTTTAATAAAGTTACATGTATAATTTGCCCTTTCTAAATTAAAAAATATATAGAAAACTTAAAACTACAGTAAATATTCTATTCACATTTAAACTTAAGGAGAGTATTAAAGAAATTTCCTGACATTAATAAAATGATCAAAGAAAAAATGGATTATTTTGAAAAAAACTATCTATTAGCTGATCAGTTATAAGACAAGTTATGATTAGAAGCAGTGGTGGAATTCAATTTTTTTTACTACCGGTTCTGTGGATGTGGCTTGGTGGGCGTGGCAGGGAAAGGATACTGCAAAATCCCATTACCTCCCCACCCCACTAACCTGCTTTCCTGCTCCGTTCTCCTGTGCAGGGCAACAAAAGAAGACCCAGCTGATCAGCTGGGACTCGGGAGGCAGAGAATAGATGGGGGCGGGGCCAGACAGAGGTGGTATTTTGCCAGTTCTCCGAACTACTAAAAATTTCCGCTACCGGTTCTCCAGAACTGGTCAGAACTTGCTGAATACCACCTCTGATTAGAAGATACAACAGCACTGAAAAAAGTGACTTATGACTCTTTTTTTAGCATTTTTAGCACGTCAGCATCCCCATGTGACGTGATCAACATCCAGACACTTGGCAACTGACTCATATTTATGACGGTTGCTGTGTCCAGAGGGAGTCATGTGATCCCCTTTTGCATCCTTCTGACAAGCAAAGTCAATGGGGAAGCCAGATTTAACCGCTGTGTTAGTAAGTTAAAAACGTACCAATCACTTACCAACTGCAGCAAGAAAAGTTGTAAAATGGGGCAAAACTCACTTAACTATGTTGCTTAGCAACAGAAATTTTGGGTTCAATTGTGGCAATCATTTGAGAACTACCTGTATTTGTAAAAAATAGTTCTGTTTTTTTATTTGACTGACTTGATGCAATTTTTTTTTCCTGTTCCTGAGAATGCAACTACAGTACCTCTCATTGATCTGAATCATCAGTAATACACTCTCCTACCATAGGTCTGTATTGTGCTCTTCCATATCATTTCACTTTGTGAGGTTATTGTTCTGTTTCTGAAACAACTGAAAGTTAAATTCTGCACTGATTGAATTGATTTTTCAAGCCAGCTTAAGGGTCTGCTGTATGAAGTGATTGTATAGAGGCGTCAGAGAGTGGGCTGAGATCTATAACTGTTCGTATATCAAACTGTAATGATTGTTTCCATATGATCTGACTAGGGGTGCTAGTGTTCTTCCCATGCTTAGTTATTAGGAGAAAGCAGGAAGCTTGTAAAATGTACTCTTGATAAAGATCTTTAAGAAATGGGTGGGGTTTAATTAACATGACCCATAGCAGGATTGAGAGAGAAGGGTTGGGTCTACTTGTCCTTTGAAATCCCTTCTGGGCTGAAACAGATATTTAAATTAAATGGTGAAGGATTTCTCTGTATTTCCCCTCCCCCCAGATTTGCACAAAGCAAAATTCATGTTCTTTTCAAAAGACAGGAAAAAGATTGCCAAGGGATGCCTTCTCCCTCCCCTCCATAGGAACGTTTCCACTGCAAATAATTATTTCTCTATTCTTAAGTATATTACAACTCCATTGGCTGTCTAGCAACTTATAGGCTATAAGTAAAGCAAATATTCACTGATATTAATAAAAAGACTACAGTAACTTGAAGATTACTGGGGGCCCCAATAGGGCAGCATCACATTGGAAGTGGTTCATGAATTAAAAAGCAATCCTACCTCTCCCCCTCTATACATCCTGCTTCCTCCCTCCCCATATTTTAACTATAATTCTAGTTTTGATTATAATTTCTACTTTTATAGTTTTGGAAATATTTATCATTTTTTTATTTTAATGCTTTTAATGCTGTAAGCCTCCCATGGTCACTTTAAATTGAGATGGATGGCAAATAAGTTGAATGAATGAATGAATGAATGAATGAATGAATGAATGAATGAATGAATGAATGAAAATAAATAAATAAATAAATAAATATGCAAACAAATAAGCAAGCAATATAGTCTTCTTCTTGCTGGGCCCTTCCAGCAATATCAGATTAGAACATTTATTGTCCCTCAGCCAGCAGGTTTTAATGTGTATGGATGACATCAAAGGAGGCAAGATGCTTTGAGTAACGTTGGCACTATAATGTGACATTAAACTTAGTGCCTAATTGTGTTCATCTACTAATAATTATGCGTAATGTAAATAAGGGCACAATGTAGCTGAGTGCACATTATTGCAAAGATAATATATGTTATTACTTAGTCTACAAGCAAGATTATTTGAAGCTGGCTGGACTTCTACTGGCTCACGTGGAATGGCTTGGATTGCCTGAATAAAATAAAAACATGAATCATCTGTTTCTGAAACAAAGCTATTATGTTCCTATGAGACTTCTGATGGAAATCCACCTGAGAAAATGCAAGCCAATCGGAGGAAAGATAGGATATATCATTAAATACTCTTTAAAGGATCATAAGAAAGGGAGATTAGGAAGGACAAGTTGTTCATGAGAACAAACGAAGTAAGAAATGCATCATAAGACAGATGGCCATCTTCAATCTACTTCATTGACACAGTATTAACATACTTAGTTTAAATGATACAATAATAGTGATGCCAATTTGTGATTTGTTGTAATTAACTCATTCTAGCTTTATTGTGTAGCAATTAAAAACCTAAATTGCTCTTTTAAAGCTATAAATTGATGGAGGAAGAAAGGTAGGATTCTAAGTATCTTAGAGCCTCAGAAATAAAAATGATACTTGGCAAGGGGAAAGAGGAAGGAAGGAAGGAAGGAAGGAAGGAAGGAGAAAGGAGGAAGAAAGAAGAAGAAGAAGAAGAAGAAGAAGAAGAAGAAGAAGAAGAAGAAGAAGAAGAAGAAGAAGAAGAAGAAGAAGAAGAAGAAGAAGAAGAAGAAGAATTAAACAATAGACAGTTTATTGAACTTTAACGTGGAAGGAATTGCCATGATATTCTACACTGCAGTGTGGAATTCTTAATGTTCTCTGACTGTTACCACAGTAATTATGTTACCATAGTTGGGTAATTAATCAAGTTTAGAGAGCACCAAGAACTCCGTATTTCTACCTGGAGCTACAGATGTTCTCTTTATTGGAATAATTCCACAGTGCTACCACAGGGATCATGAACACTAATAGCCTAACAAATGCATACCAGCATTTTTAATCTCCAGAGTTACTTCGTGCTGTTGTGGTCAATACCACATTGCTCAACATGCCCCAGCCCTGCCAATGGTAGTGAGCCATAGGATTGCTGCTCTTCCTTACCTGAGATTCCTCCTTATGTATACTCTCTAGGAACTTGAGGAACTGTTGCCTTCAAATGACTAGACAAAAGACTAATTCTTGCAATCATATACATATTAATAATGTATATATTAAATTTTAAAGTTATGGCTACACTTTGATGGGAGAGTTGCAAGGCTGGGTTAGATCAGTCTAATTCAGCAGAACTGATGAGAAGAATGTTTGAGATGCTTCTTCACCAGTGTTGTTGCTGCTATCACAACTGTTTAATGCCGGTATGAGATTTATGTAGGGTTGGAACTTCAGTAGTGATCCCTAAAATGAGAAGAAAAAGAACTGCTTTTGAGGAGAGTTCTTCAACACCCCAATGGCTCAAGATTTCCAATAAACATTGAGCAAAGATGTATTGTACCTAATCTTAAAGTTAAATAGCAAGTAAATGAATAGCTACATTGAGCCTCTGCATGTCCTGAAGAAATTGAAGCAATGAATATGGAGGCCCCAATGTTGCATATGTGGAATCGTTAATAGGAACAATGCCATTTCTCTTCCTTTTTCTTTCTCTCCTGCCCAAAAATCTGCACAATGACCTTCCAGAATTCTAGATTTTCAGAGGACAACTTAGAATTTGGATAAAACTGTTTGGATTAAGAGGAGACATTTCACTAGGGAACCCATGAAATAAAATCCCCGGCACTGGCATTAAAACCAATATAAAAGTATATCAAACAACAATTGCATACCAGTGTTTCTCAACTTTGGCAATCTGACGTTGTGTGGACTTCAACTCCCAGGATTCCCCAGCCATCCACACTGGTTAGGGAATTCTGGGAGTAGAAGTCCATATAACTTCAAGTTGCCAAGATTGAGAAACACTGACATACCCACTTTGTTTAAGGTATCACTATTACTGTTTAAATTGAATCTTAGCCAGAATTGGCTATCATTACCAATTCACAACTGCAATGACCTAAGGAGGTGATTCTGATTTAAATTCAAAGGAGATTAAAATCAGACTCCTGGTTCTGTCAGGGCCTGTTGGGACTTGATCCGATTCTCCTGAGATCTGCATCCAGCTGTACTGTGTGGTAAACCACTGAGCTGCTGGTTTCAGCAACTATCTAAACAGAGAAATTCCTTCAGGCCTTGGACTGAGTCTGCCCACTCAACAAGTTATAGGTTCCTTTTAGATGAGAAGAACTGAGGTTGCTGTCCACACTAACCCTTTGTCAAAACTACAAGGTACTTCAAAGTTTAGTGGTATTCCTATATCATCAGACCCCAAATTTGCTCTTTTTCTTTCTGGTTTGTCCTTTAGTCACGCGCAAACTCTTGGATCCGAAAACCTCAAAGCCCCAAATAATTTATTCCCATCTCTACCACAGATGCCCCAAATCAGGCCTTTTGGGTTAACAGAGTCAACTAAAGGAAACACACCAATAAATTAGGTGAAAAAGAAGGGGGGAAATGGTAACACTGAGTCCACCCAACTCTTACAAGCTGTTGGATGTATATTGTTCTCCTGATGGAAAGGTATACAGTATGTATTCTTCCTTCTACCCAAAGTCCCGTTGGAACTTTTCTTCTCATCCCATTTTCTCCCTTATTTTCTTTAAACTAACGACTTCTCACAAATACCTTAGATACAAACCAATTGAGGGCTGAAAAAAAGCCAGACAAGCTCTAGAAAGCAGCAAAGAACTTTCTGTGTCCCTTTGCAGTCAATCTAGTAGTTTTCAGATCCAGTATCCCCCTATACACTTCCCTAGCTCTAGTAAAAGTACATTTACCTTCATTTTGCCATAAGTCGCTGTTCTTCCATTAACATTTACCCTCATTTTATTCCGAGCTATCTTGATGGCTGCAGCCTAATTTAGTTGGGAAAAGGCCATTTGTCATTTTGTATTTATTTAATTTTTGTACTATGCGACAATCTATAAATTCTGAGCAGCATACGAGTCTAATAATAATAATACAAACTTTGATTGAGTGATTAATTTTGATCAAGTTTGTGTTGACTCTTAGCAATCACATGAATTCCTTCCAACATGATCTATTTTCAGCTTGGTCTTTAGGCCTTTTAATAATGTGTCCATTCTTCCTGGTTTTTCTCCAATATTTCTGATTATTATTGACTTCTCAAAGGAACTGAGCCTCCACTTGATATGTCTCAAATATGACAGTTGGATTTTGGTCATTAGTGGTTTGAATGAACATTATAGTTTGATTTGCCCTATAATCTATTTGTTTTCTTGTCTACCCATGGTATCTTCAATATTGAAATTGAAATGTATCAATACGGTTTCTATTCTGGTAGTTCCATATTCAGCTTTTGCATCCATAGAGTCACTATTGACTAAAAATTATAATTATTGTTAGGATAAACACACTGCAGCATTTAGAAAAAGAAAAAAGCAACAAACTTAAAAACATTAGAGAAAACCAGCACTCAAGATGCATGGCACAAAACTTTGGCTCATATTGAACACATGTAGGAGAAAGTTGTTTTAATGGCCTTCCAAAATTCTAAGAGAAACAACTATAAGAGATTCCAGACCATGTCTGTACACAGAAAGTTCTGCTTTCTTGTTTATGTGCCTTAATTTCCCAACACGAGTTCATTGGTGGGGCTGCCCTGCCAAGAATATTACCACTGCATTTTCAACCCTGAATTATCTCCAAAGGCTGCCTTGTGTAGATTCCTAATTCAACTGCATGGTAATGTGGGCCTGACTTATAGTTTAGTTATTTGTTAAATTTATTTGCTGCTTATCTTGCCATGGGGCTATTCTAGGTGACTTACACAATATACAAATAGAGAAATGGAGTGTAAACATAACAATAGCAAAGTAGTGGAACAATACAATACACAGTGAAAACACTGTGGTATAAGTTGGCCAGGTGAGGGAGCAGGGAGCGAAGGGGGAGGTAGGGTTTATTATCAGTCTAATAGCCTCCTCCAGTGTGGTACTCACCCGTTGGGTCCCCTTTTTTGTCAAAGTTGTCAAAGTATCCTGGTCAAGTAGGGTTACACTGACACTCTTGCTGAAGCTCATTGAACTCTCTCTGACCATAGTCTCCTTATTACAGTTTAAACAATAGCCCTGAATCCAGGAAGGCCTTCATATCACCAACCACCTCCTCCGAATATGAGTGTGAACCTCTTTGGAGTTTACTTGGCTTGGGTTGATATTCCTGAGTGTTTCACAACATTCAGCATTTTAGTACAGGATGGATTTAATGTGATCTATTTTGTCCCATCCAGACAGATAAGAGTTCAGACACTGCTTTAAGCTTTCCATTGTATCCCTGGCTTGGATTGGAGTGATTGGACATTCAATCATTAAATATTCTTTCTCAAATAGCATAATGAGACCACTCAGTTTTATAGTACCCCAGATACATGCTCTCAAGGGTGTCCCCAAGACCACAGTCTGAAATTCCCTCAAAGGAGAAATTTAAACAGAATTGCTAGGCCGAAGTCTACAATAATTGCAGAGAAGTACTGATGCTTTGCTGGTCTTATCAGCTTTGTGTAGACTTGAGGGAGAGCCACGATCGTTTGGATTTATTTCAGGTATTTCACCATCAGTCTAGGGCACCTTTTTGTCGGCTGTGTTAAATCTTTGGGAGTCAGAATCCTTGCTGATTGATTGGAATCTACTTGGAGATCTACCAATGCCTATCCCTCAATTGGCTGCTAAGCCAATTAGGGGAAGTTAGGTATCTATTACAGCTTTTTCAATATGTCAAACAAAGTAATAATACACAGCTCTTAAAACTGCCAGATTTTTTTTTAAAAGAGAAGAACCACATTACAATCTTTTAATAATTTTTCCCTCTGTTCTCCATTAGAGTAATTCCTTACAACCAGAACAGCCTCAGAATGTATAAACTAATAAAGTAACATGCCTTTGTTTTTGTCCTTACAGATAAAAAGAAATTGCCCCACATTAATCAATCATCTCAAACTTTACATTACGATATAGACATAGCTTCCCTCTAGAGGTAATCCACAGTTTACAACCACAATTGAGGCCAAAATTTCTGTTACTAAGTGAGACATTTGTTAAGTGAGCTTTGCCTCATTTTATGATCTTTCTTGCCACGGTTGTTAAGTTAAGCTGGTTTACCTATTGACTTTGCTTGCCAGAAGATTGGAGAAGGTGATCACATGACCCCAGGACACTGCAACCATCATAAATATGAGCCAGTTGCCAGGTGTCTGAATTTTGATCACGTGACCATGGGGATGTGGCAATGATCCTGTAAAAAATAGTCATAAATTCCTGTTTTCTGTGCTATTATAACTACAATAATTTGTTCCCTGTGCCATCTGTCTGGTAAACTTTCAAGATCCGACTAGACTGCATTGTTTCTCCATGTCATATGATAAATGTGGGTATATGCATAATTTTGCATTTATTTATTTTGTCGTGTTTATGTAGTGTATAGTGGAGGTGGTGACCCTTTGAGAGTTGTATGCAACAAAATTTCATTTTAAAGCATGCCAATTAGTGTACATTCAAAATGACAAAGTTATTCCAAGTCCAAAGTCTACAAAGGGTCACTAAATGAATAGTTGTAACTACCTGCATTCCAGAATCCTGTACCATCTAATTACTAGCTGGACTGTGGCCTCAGAGAACAAAGGTAATGGGTCTATTTAGTTGAGGAAACTGTAACATCTCCAAATATGCATGGAAATTTATTGGAGAAGGGATGGATGTCAGATAGAACCACTTTAAGCCTTTTAGTCTTAATAATATAATAGGGAAAACTTTGGGGAGTCTTGTGAGTATATTATTGTTATTTTAGAACAAAATAGTAAAAATGCACTGGCTCCTGCTTGATTATGATAAGGGAAGAACGCCCAGCAGGTGAAGCTGAGACAGTTTGATGTATTGATCCAAGCTATATTTTTATACACAAGTGTACATGCGCACATTTTCCTACTGCATAGAAATTCCTTCCGTCCATTTGTCAGAAGAAAAGCAAAAGGTTTTGTGACAAGCGCCAATACAAACATACTGACGGACCAAAGCTCTCTCCACCCAAACTGTAGCCCCAGGACCACCTATCAAGCCAAAGCTGCCTTGCCTGGTTCCAGGAAATGCTTGGCTTGCTAGTTAGAAGGAAGGCTTTGCCTCCCATAATAGAAATGTGGCTAGAAAATAGCCAAGAATAGAGCAGGCAGGTGGTAAGTTTTCCTTCAGCCTTGCACCTCTGGTTCCAGATGTGGCATTGCTGTTCTGTTTAGCTGCATGCCCTTGGTTTCCTTCCTAAGATATAGTTGGAGGAAATACTAGGTTATTTGATATCCATTCTTTTTCAGATTAACTTCCAACCTATTTCCAGATGCTTCAGACAAAGGGACAGTGAAAGGCAAGATAACAGATGTAGGAAGGAGCAATAGGACAATGCTACAGAAGGAGAAGGTGGTTTTCTGGCATGGAACTGATGCCCTCACATTCCTACTTCGTAGTGGGGGCAGCTTGCCCTATGTCAGCTCTCCAGCCTACAGATTTGTCTATGGAATGAAAATTGTGAGATTCAGCAGGTGGTTCTGACAATCCACTTGGATACGTGGTAATCTGAGGAAAGGTAACTATTCTGCAGTTCAGTGTATGCTAACAAAATGTGGAAATCCACAATAGCTCAAATTAACTTCTGCTGTTTTCACTAGGCCTTAATCTCTAATCAACATGTTGGATTATATATATTGCATATAGCTTTCAAAGAGTCACCACCTCCAATATACACTACATAAACATGACTAAATAATAATTACGAAACTACGCATATATCCCACATATATGACACAGAGAAACAACACAACACAATTATTGACTGTAACTATTAAGGTTTAATCTATTAAACAAAGTTATGGTTTCACTTGCTCTTGGCCATCACAAGCAATCAGGATGTTTGATTGAGAGTTCTCAAAAAAGGATTATGGGATCCCTCAAAGGTAATAAAACAGATTAAATCCAGATTATTTTTGGAGTATAGATTTAAAAGGCGCCTGATTGATTTAGTGGTTAAGGTACCAGACCAGAAACAACAAGACTGTGAGTTCTAGTCCTGCCTTAACCATGAAGGCAACTTGGGTGATCTTGGTTCAGTCATTGTCTCTCTCTCAGCCCTAGGAAAGAGGCACTTATGAAAAACCTTGCCCCCTAAAAAAAAAAAATTCTGCAGGGATTTGTCCTGGTAGTCACCAGGAGTCAACACACAAAAACCACATAGAGCATATCTGATCTGTACAGCAATTTCCCAATAAATCTATAGCAGCCATTGCTTGCAACCCAGCTTTCTCTTCAGATTACATTATGATCGTGAACATGTAAGAGAAGCTGCATTATCTAGCCAAGGAAACAGTCCTGTCCTCACATGCTTTGCTCCTCAATAGTAAATATTCAGATTGCTTAGTTGTGGAAGAAGAGACTGGTAGAGGTTTATGTGAGCTGGGGAAGTAGAAACACCTTCTGCAGACAAATTAAACTTGATCTGGTCCTTCTATCTTTAGGTATTTGCAATGGATGTCAGACTAGCTATACTGAAAGGTAAGCAAAGGGTTTATTTATTATAAACTTGAGTCATTCTTAGGTCAAGGAAAACCGGAATATCATTCTGCCAGGCTTCCCTAGGGCAAGTGGGGGTGGGGGGGTCTTGCCCAAACCTGGTAGGAAGACTTAATGCCAGGCCTGCCGACAAGTTATAGGGCTTCATACTTGCAGTATTGCTAAGATCTTCTTGAGATGTACTGGCATCAAATTAGATGTGCTGCTGACTAATCAATGCATTTAAACCAATCTCTGCTCAACTCATGCATGAAGTTGTGTGTCTGGACATGCATTTTTAAAGAAAAAGAAAGAAAAAGAAGAGCTCTGTAAGTAGGAGGTGCTGAACTTTCATATGTTTGCTGTCAGGGGTAGATTAAAGCTATGAAAAGCTCCATAGAGAGTAGTAGGTCCTGAGCTTTGCTCCCAAAACATGACCTTAATTTAGGGAGGGGGCGCAGAGAGGGTGGGGGGAGGGAGGGAGAGAGAGAGTTTATATCCAACAGAAACCCATCCATGTGCTCCCTTACAAGCCAAAGACAACTAGCTCATCCTTGTGAAAAATGCAAACACACAGACACCAATTTATCACTTGCCATTTTACAGGATATAATACAGACACAGAAAATAAACACATACAGAGAAACTTCTTTCTTGTCTCTCTGTTTCCCTTTTTTTCTCCTAAGCACAAATACATTACGGAGTGACTCCCTCCGATAGGTCAGCCATTCAGGCTTCCACATCTGAACATCCGGATGACCACTAGAGGGCAGGCAGGACAATTTTCTGTGAATCTCTGCTGCCCTCTACCGGATGTCTAGATATTTCCAATCCAGAACTGGCAGCCTTAAAGGCTGACCTCTCCCAGTAAGTAAGAGATTTGGTAGCCCTAAGTAATCTAAAGATATTACTTGGGTTATCGCTTCCTCTACATATAAGAAAGAGAAACACATCCAAAGTGAAAGCTAACCTAAGGCATTTTGGATGCTGCATTAGAACGGTAGATCCCTTTGCTTTTCACATAAACACCTTAATAGTCATCACTGCATCTTTTCCTACACTCCAAACATTGTTAGGGCATAAATATTGGAAGCTCTTTAGCAACCCAGAGGATGACATCTATAATATCTGATCTCAAAAAGAAAAATTTTCTCCACTGTTCTTTTTGAGATGTGGAAACATGGTTTTTAATAATATTGCTATGCCTGGCAAACATTCGAGAGCCAAGCTGTATTCTAAACTAATGTTTTTCAATCTTGCCAACTTTAAAATGGATGGACTTCCACTTCCAGAATTCTCCAACCCGTATGGGAGTTAAAGCCTATAGATGTGTAGGCCTAGTTGCTGAAACAGAGAAATACTTGTTTAGAGTGATGTACTGTCAATTTTTCACCTACTGTACCTTTTTAAAAATATTATAGTTTCAAGGAAAGTCTTTGCCCTAGAAATTTTTTTCTCCTTTTCATTTTGTTCATTATTACTCTAACATTTTTTTTTATCTCGTCTTTGTTCAAAGACTTTCTCATTCGTTCTTATTTCTCTTTTGGTGTCTAGTCCTCTAACTTTTGGATACAGGCAGAGTTCAGATATTATTATCTTTAGGGATAAGTAACATTATTACACAATAGGGAGAAAAAGAAGTAGTAGTGAACAAAACAAAGTAAGTAGGAGATAAGAGAAAAGGAAAGCTAATTTACCATCAGACCATTCAGTGCACTTCTTTATATTTTCCTATCTTTGCAAATTCTCCTTGTTTCTACTATATCCACTAGTCCATAAGTTGCCATTTGATTTTTAAACTTCTGATTTTTGTCTTTCTGCGAATCTCATCATCCACCAACAGCTTTCTTGGTCTTTCTCTTCTTCCCAACTCTTTTTTAAATATTTGCTTTGCAATTAAATCTTTGTCCCTTCTCTCTTTGTCCCTAAACCATTTCTTTCCTACTAGTTTCTCACTTTTGTTATCATTGTAGATTTACACTATTTATCAATCTATTTATCAACCACTCCCAATAAAAAAATTAATTCCTCACAGTCTTATTAACCAGATTTACTGGGGGGAAAGCTGTTAATTTACAGAACCCTGGTACCCCACTTATAATAATAGATTGTTTGATCTTCTTTCTGAATATCTCTTAAAGCAAAGAGAAGATTGCTACAGATTTCTCTAATATGGGAGGGATGTAAAAGGTTTGCATGATCTGAAGAGAAATCAAGAGTTCTTTATCTTTTTAAGATACAAGCTGGATAACCAGATTCTCCTGCAAAGATTTAAAAACATGATATATAAAAAAATGACTAGGGCATCACTGAATACCAAGATTTGGGTGGATTATTTCAACTGAGTACCAGGAAATTATCCCATATATCTATCCTTCCGAAACTGCATAGCAAGTTCTTCAGAGCCAAATGAAAGCTTATTCCACCTACATTCCTAAATAATAAACATTTCCAAATTCCACTGAATCAAAGAATTTATCTCTATGAATCCAGAGGAATCAAAGCAATAAATTAACATTTTATTATACTGCTCATTTTATAAGAACTTGCTATAAAATGTATTAGTTCTCTAGCATTGGAATATCTGGGTGGAACAGATGAGTTTATACAACTCTCCTCATTTTGGTCACACACTATTATATAATTCACAGGGTAGCCAGGTGTGTAGCTGTTGTGAAAAATGGACTCACATATTGTTCATTCTTTTTTCTGTGTCGATTTAGTTCCAGCTAGGATTTAATAATGTTTTATTATCTTGCATTTATCTTTGTGTTCGATCTCTGATTATAAATGAAGATTAGTGGACATATTCTGATCCTGTCTTGGATCTGTACTCTATAAAGAGTACAGAGAAGACCAACAAAGATTATTAATGGATTGGAGGCTAAAACATATGAAAAACAGTTGCGGGAATTGGGTTTGTCTAGTTTAATGAAAAGTAGGACTAGGGGAGACATGATAGCAGTGTTCCAATATCTCAGGGGCTGCCACAAAAAAGAGGAAGTCAAGCTATTCTTCAAAGTACCTGAAGGCAGAACAAGAAGCAATGGGTGAAAACTACTCAAGGAGAGAAGCAACTTTCCTGAAAGTTAAAACAATTAATCAGTGGAACGACTTGCCTCCCAAAATTGTAGATGCCCCAACACTGGAAATTTTTAAGAAGAGATTGAACAACCATTTGTCTGAAATGGTATAGAGTTTCCTGTATGAGCTGAGATTGGACTAGAAGACCTCCAAGGTCCCTTCCAACTCTATTATTCTGTTATTCTGTCATTCTTTGCAAAGTGTCATCTTTTTTTCCAGATTCTGAGAAGTCCACTGCAACGTTTCATTTATTCCCACTCATGCTTTACTTCCATCATATATTGCATATAACAGCCTATACCTGTGATTAGAACCTATGGCACGTGTGCCAGAAGTGGCACGCAGAGCCATGTTCGCCGGCACATGAGCTGTCATCCCAGAGTAGGTCCACTGCACATGCGCGCACGCCACATGCCTGCCAACTGATCATCAGGTAGCTGCTGTGCATGTGCGGGGGGCGTGCAGAAGATGCACACGCATGCGCAGAAAGGCACGGGGCGCACAGGAGGGGTCATGCGCACATGCGTAGAAACGCATGGTGCAGCGGGAAGTCATGTATGCATGTGCAGAGATGTGTGGTGTGCGCACGGGAGTAGTGGGTGCATGCGCAGGAGACATGGCCCCCCCGCGTGCATTGCCTTATGGGTGTTGGCATGCATGCGCGCGCATGCACTTTTGGCACACAAAGACGGAAAGGTTAGCCATCACTGACCTATACTGAATATCATATTCACACAAAATGTTCTATAATTTGGGTCTATTTTATCATGTTTCTAAATTAACAAACGTAACATTTTTTTTCACAATTTTCTGGATAACCTGGTAAAGAGCAAAAAATCTTCCCAAGCACACTTAATGAACGAATTCCCCATGCAATTTTTGCATTCACATATGCTCCCTCGCTTATTTGTATAGGGGAATAATAATAGAGTTACTTTGATCACTAGGCATAAATGTAGTTTTCATACATAAACTTAATGAGATGTGTAACTACTCCATAAGCAAACCACATCTAGTTTTAACATTTGTCCAGTGATAGTATTTATATTTACAGTCTTGCCATTTCTCAACATTCTCATGACATTGATACCTTCCCTTTCATCATTTTTGGACTTGCATTAACAAGAGTTAATTTCTGTTCCACTCTCATATGTCACTATCATTCTAATAGAAATCTTCAAGGTACAGATAGTCCTTGACTTATGACCAAAATTGAGTATTCATTTCTGCTGCTAAGTGAGACAGTTGTTAAGCGACTGTTTCCCCAACAACCTTTTTTTGCCACAGTTGTTAAGTGAATCACTGCAGCCGTTAAGTTAGTAACATGGTTGTTAAATGAGCCTGGTTTCCACATTGACTTCATTTGCCAGAAGGTCGCAAAAGGGGATCATATGACTCTGTGACACTAACTGTCATAAATATTGGTCAATTACCAAATTGATCATATGACCATGGGGATACTGCAGTGGTCATAAGGATGAAAAGCAATCATAAGTCAATTTTTTTCAGTGCCGTTATAACTTTGAATAGTCACTAAATGAATGATTATAAGTCGAGGGCTACCTGTACCCTTCCAGTTTGCTTTGCCTCAAATCACTTCATTACTT
Source organism: Bungarus multicinctus (assembly GCA_023653725.1). NCBI lineage: Eukaryota > Metazoa > Chordata > Lepidosauria > Squamata > Elapidae > Bungarus > Bungarus multicinctus. The sequence continues at coordinate 149,635,068 of CM042834.1, read as the reverse complement.
TGGTTTATTACATGGTTACAGTCAGAAATGCTCTGAATGTTTTTTTGATATGGAAATTACTCAGGACGGTCTTATTGAGAAAGACAGGGTTCTGGCAGACCAGCTCAGCTTAACTTAAAGATGGTATTTGAGTTGGATTGTTGAGTAAGATTTTCCTGTAGATCTGCATTAACTTTGATGACTTGATGTTTTTGTGCTTCTGTTCATTGCATTTCAGTACTATCAGTGCTAGAAGTAAATCCTCCTGATCTGATTTTTCATAAGGTGGTGAGAAAATTTAATACCACCATTTTAACAAAACTCTCATTTCTGTTTTTCATTTTAGCCAGATAGTTCTCCCAGTGCTTTAGCCATCTCTGTCAACCCTTCTACGCTAGATAAAGCAGACAGGAAACATGACTAGATGATCTAATTTTACTTTATTGTAAGGCTACGTTAACAAAAACTTAATCGTCTGAAGATACAAACTTCCCACTATCAGTTTTAACTATCTGATTTATTAGGGTGGACCTTAAGTCTTTTCCTTTGACCATTAAGCCCTTGGGGGCTCTTGTTTGATTTTTTTCATAGGCAGGATCTCTTTCCCTCGTCTCCCAAGGTCACCCACACATTCCATTCAGTGGTGGGATTCAATTTTTTTTACCACCGGTTCTGTGGGCATGGCTTGGTGGGCAGGGAAAGGATACTGTAAAATCTCCAGTCATAGGTGGTATTTGCCAGTTCTCTGAACTACTCAAAATTTCCGCTACCAGTTCTCCAGAACTGGTCAGAACCTGCTGAATACCACTTCTGGGTGTTTTTTTTATTGAAAACAAATGTTGCAAAATGCCCACACATGATCAGAGAATGCTGCAATGTGTTGTAAATGTAAGCCGATTGCTAAACCCCCAAAATGCAAAAGTTGTGTAGCAGTCATAACATTGAGGACAGATTGTAAGTAACTTTTTTCAAATTAATATGTAAAATAAAAAAAACCACTTGATATAACTTTTTAAAGTTTCAAGTTGAAGATTATGTATACTTCAGCTTCTTGTGGTATCCCATTACATGGATCTATAAAACTGCTATTTATTTTCGGTCACTCACTTTTGTTGAACATTATAGTCCAAACAAGGGATTGTACAAATATTTATTTTATTTGGTTTGTTAATTGCTTACAAGATAATAGGTATAAGTAAAAACATAGTTATGAATACATGGATACATATAAGAAAAATAAAAGAAACAATAGGACAGGGACAGTAGGCACGTTGGGCATCTCTTTTCTTGCTACTCTATGTGTCAATCTTCCCAGGTACACCAGACAGAAAACACAAGATGAGCTAATTAAAAAACTACATTAACAGAATTTTACAAGTCTGAATGTACAAATCTCTCACTATCTCTTTTTACCCTCTGATAAACTGGCTTCCTTGTTGAGTTTCTTTCTCTGCAGCTGTGGCTATATCCTCTCATATTTAATCATGCTCTTGACAGCATCTCTTCCCCCTTTTCTCAAGATATTTCCCATATAACATTACCTATGAGCGTAACTTATTAGTCCCCCAAATGTTTGATGTGTTATGACTTCAGGTTTTATACAGTATAAGTGGTTTGTTCAATTGTCAGTTATTCTTTCATTTGACCCACAACCCATGTCCGTACAGTCTGTTTTGGCTGTTCTTCAAGGATTTCAAGAAATTGAGAGAAAATAACGAGAATGAAACATTGGAGAACTCACTGGATGGGCCATAGTGTATAGTATCTTTACTGTACTGTATTCAGATAGACCTGTGCAAAAACAGGAATGCTCTGTTTAAATTTAAACAATAGGCAGCCACTCGAACCACAATTAGCAGATAAAAGTATCTGTTTTTAACAAGTGAATCCATAATAAAATGCCACATTAAGCCTGAAATCATATAGGAAAGATATTTGGGAAAACCATTTAACCAACAGTGAATGGGAAGGCCTATTTAAGTTAATTCCATTGTTTTAATCCTTATTATTTTTTAAATGTATAAATACATATTTTTTTTAATGGAGCACAAATGTTTTGGAATGCTAGGTGGATTTTATTAATTAATGTATTGTTTTTATTTATAAACTGAGTAATATGTTTGCTAAGGCATTGCAACATTTCTGTTGTTTCCCCTTCCATCACTACCATAAATCATTTCTCAATTTTCCAAATGTCTCACATTCCTAATATTTCTTTGAAGACTACATTAGAAGTATTTGTTGATTCTACTTCACTGTACGTTCCCTGTAACACTCACTGGATGAGCCAAAGTGTATAGTATCTTTACTGTACTGTATTCAGATAGACCTGTGCAAAAACAGGAATGCTGTGTTTAAATTTAAACAATAGGCAGCCACTCGAACCACAATTAGCAGATAAAAGTATCTGTTTTTAACAAGTGAATCCATAATAAAATGCCACATTAAGCCTGAAATCATATAGGAAAGATATTTGGGAAAACCCTTTAACCAACAGTGAATGAAAGGGCCTATTTAAGCTAATTCCATTGTTTTAATCCTTAATTATTATTTTTTCAATGTATAAATACAGTTTTTTTTTTAATGGAACACAAATGTTTTGGAATGCTAGGCGGCTTTTATTAATTAATGTATTGTTTTTATTTATAAACCGAGTAATATGTTTGCCAAGGCATTGCAACATTTCTGTTGTTTCCCCTTCCATCACTGCCATAAATCATTTCTCAATTTTCCAAATGTCTCACATTCCTAATATTTCTTTGAAGACTACATTTGAAGTATTTGTTGATTCTACTTCACTGTACGTTCCCTGGAACACTGTTTGCCAAATTTGTATTTTTAACTTTTTAAGCAACTCTGCGCCTGGACATTCTTACATAATTGTCTGGTTTAACTCTGGTTCTTGAAGTTTTACTTGTCCTTGACTTCTATTAACGGACACTGTGGACATTAGCATTCTGGGAATTCTTTTTTTACATTTTGAAAAAAAATGGTATGTCTGAAAGAACTAAGTTTAATGTTAAGCAATATTAGAATTCTAGCCATTTTCCATGTAATTATATTGATGTCTAAATCATTGTAATTGTGGATGTTTGATATTGCAATCATGACTCTTTCATTACCCTACTATCTAGCAAGAAATACTATCATTGTACCTCATAAAAAAAAGGAATTGATATGGAGGTAGCTGAATGATTTCTGAGAAAGTCTGTGAAGTATTTCATCTGCTGACTAGCATCTTATTCGATCTGTAATGGTTTTTCTTGATCCCTTTTTCTGGCATCAACATTCTTCTTTCCCATAAGGCTCTGGACTATGAACTCTGTTTCTCTGTTGATTGTCAGGGAGAGAAAACTCTCTAAATTTTTACTTAAGCATTCTATATCTGTTAAGCCTTCGCTGCTTCTGTTTGTTTTGAGAGAAAAGCTGTTCTCTACCACCAAAATTTGTATTTAATAGCCTGAAGTAAATTAAAGTTAAAACTCCCAATTGTATTTTAATGAATGCTACCCACGCTATCTATGGTAATTAGGCAATTTATATACCAGTTAGATAGATATACTTAAACTTGTTTGTGTTCAGATTTAATCAGACTATTTGTTTTCTTTAACAAGGAGACCTAAAACATTTAAAGTAATCTAGTAAAATTCATGTTTTAAAATCTAATTTTAATTCCGAGTTACATTTGCAGTTTTAATTTACTTTCAATTGTGGTCTATACAACTTTCACTTCAGGTAAATATATTTGGCTGGTTCCATAAATATTTATCAAATTATTGAATTCCTACTGCGCCTTCTGTTTTTTCCTACATTCCCGGCCAGGCACAGAGCCATTCAGAGGAAGAAAAAGTGTTATTTCTTTTTTATTTGGCTGTCTTAAAAGTGCCTTCTTTCTTATTTTTATTCTTCCGCCCCTAATTTAGAACCAGGTAGGAAAGATGATGTATTTGATAGGTGCTCTCCAATGTGAGTTTATAGTAATTGAATGCATATTATAGATTTGTGAGATGATGATGAGTGGGAAGTTTGGAGGGTATAAATCCAGTAGAGAAAAATATCTGAAAATATGGGGACTGAGGCACCTTGACGAAAAAGAATCACTTTTCCCATCTTCCACGGCCTTTGCCAGACCACCTTGAATCCTGCACTGCAGCCTGCCCCGGTTTCTTGAATCCTGGTCTTTTCAGAGCCCATGAACCTGAAACAATGAGCTTTGAGGCAGCTGTCTGGGCTGGGGGATTAGCAGCATCACGGGAGCAGAGCATGAATGAGGGTGGTGGGCCAGACACAAGGGGTCGACAACACAGTGGAGGTGAGCAAAGGGGATTCTTTCCTGTCACAGTGAGGGGACATAAAACCCTCATTCAGGTCACTGTGGGGAACAGCCTGGCTCACACATGGAGGGTGGGATTCAATTTTAGTCTCAGAAAGGGCTGGGAACGACACATGCGCTGAGAGCTCTCCTCTTCTCTCCACTTCCCGTGTCTTCCTCTCCCAAGAAATGTGAGAAGGGACCTTTTAAAAAAAGACATTTGAGACTTTTCACCTAAGTACATAAGAATAATCCCAAGGGTCACACAAAGAGAGATTATTGGCTTTCCCCCCTCAAATATTATCATTTATTATCATAATCATTTATATTATATTATCTTTATCATTTATTGGAGAAAGTTTGATTCTGAGATTTATCAGATTTGCACTTCCATGGTGCTCATATGTTGATTTGCTTGGGTAGCCAAAACTTGGAGATAACTAACTAGAGCATACAAAACATTTGCTAGACCTATACTTGAATACAGCTCATCAGTCTGGAACCCATATCATGTATCTGATATTAACACAATTGAAAAAGTCCAGAAATATTTCACAAGAAGAATTCTCCGCTCCTCTACTCATTGCAGAATACCTTATGCCACCAGACTTGAAACTCTAGACCTAGAAAACCTAGAACTATGCTGCCTCCGGTCCGATCTAAATATAGTATATAAAATCATACATTGCAATGTCCTACCTGCAAATGAATACTTCAGCTTCAATCATAACAATACAAGAGCACACAACAGATAACAAACTCAAGGTTAACCGCACCAAACCTGACTGCAGAAAATACGACTTCAATAACAGAGTGGTCAATGTTTGGAATACTCTACCTGACTCTGTGGTTTCTTCCTCAAACCCCAAAAACTTTAACCTTAGACTGTCTATTATTGACCTCACCCCCTTCCTAAGAGGCCTGTAGGGGGCGTGCAAAAGCGCACCAATCGTGCCTACCGTCCCTGTCCTATTGTTCCTTTTTATTTTTCTTATAAGTATCTATCTCATGTATTCAAAACTATACGTATTCTTATACTTGTATCTTGTAAGCGATTGACAAATCAAATAAATACTAAAAAAAGAAAAACTAAATATGCCCAGCAAAAATCAATATCATGTTCCTAGTTTGGAGACAGAAAGCAATTCTCCAGTTAGATAACTTGGGGTTTCAACTGCTAGCAAGAGCAGCATATCCCTCACTGTGCCTGGAATTCTCTGACATGAGATTTCATTTTAAAAACTAACATGGATTTATTCTCACCTTTAATCTGGTCCTGAGTTTATTTAGCAAATGCATTCAGATTGCACTGTGTATTTTAGAACAGTGCTTCCCAAACTTGGGTACATTATCCAAAGTAGTTTTTCTTTGGGTAACAACAGACAAATCCATTACCCATCATGATAGGGATATTTAAAGATTCCCCCATGTACTAAAAGGTATTCAAAAATCTTCCGAAGTATTTCTATTAAGACAAAAATCAATGAAATTACCCAATGGTAATTTGTTGAAATGACATAAAGATTGTCCAGTGATACTAGTTTTTAATAAGGGAATCCTGGAGTTACAATCATCCATTCGGCGACCATTCATACTTATGTACTGAAGGAAGGGATTTAAAACTGCTCCTCAAAGTTTAATAAGACTTTCTGAAAAACGGTTTTGGATAATGAAGGAAAAAAATTTGAATGTTGACTAAATTCTTAATTTTCTGAATTCTCTTCCAATAATTCTTGAATTTCAAACCCACTGTGTGCTCAAATATAGGTGGTAGATAATGATGTATATAGATGATACTTACCTGCTTGCTAACTTTTGTCATTACTCCTCCAGTTCCAAACTAAAAGGGCTATTTTAAATTTCAGTTCTCTACCAGAGTATTAGTAACTTGTGGCCTCTAGAAACAAATGATTTGCAGCTCCTAGTACTGTTACTTAAGGTTTTTAGAGGTTTAGCAGTACTTGGAAGTTCACTGATCTTTATACTTAATGAGAATCACATTGAATTTAAAGAAATTTGTCTCTATATAGGCATTAAAAAGGATAGAATTTTCAGCCAACCATCACAACACAATGTATATGCAGTTCTGACTTACTTATTGTGACTGTGATTGTTTGAATTTTTTTTTCAACTAAGGCTGCTGTGAGAATAAAGCTGGGGTTATAGTGGGTTCTCCTAATCCCTCCCACAGGGTCTTGTAGGATTTGTATAATGTGGGGAGACCAGCTGGCCGCCTAGCTTAGTTGGGCATTTTGCCTGCATGAAGGCTATGCCCTGGGTGTGTCACACTGGCAAAGTTGAGAAACAGACTTGCCTTAGGGCCACTCTTCTTCTACAGAAAAAAAATTGGCCAGGACATCAGGCTCCATAGGGGCTTGGCAGCTGCTCAAGTATAGGAGTAGGGAGGTTTAAGGACCAAAACGTTAACACCAAAACTGTAGTGCTAGGTTCATGCCCTCCTGACAGATTAAATGCAAACAGGTCTTCAACTTACGACTGGCTGCTTAGTGACCATTCGAAGTACAGTGGACCTACCTTAGGACAACTTGCAACCTGGAATTGGTTATCCTACGTTAGGACTACTTATAACTCGAACCCCCCCATGATCATATGACTGAACTTTGGGCACTTAGCAACTAGGCCACATTTATGACTGTTCGAAGCATCCTGCAGTAACGTGATTTATTTTATTATTTTGTATTCTGCCTTTATTATTTATACAAATAACTCAAGGCTTCCTCCTTCGGTTTTCCTCACAACAACAACCCTGTGAGATTTAACAGATTTTACCAGATAATCAGAGTTGGAAGGGACCTTGTAGGTCATCTAGTCCAAACCCCGCCCAAGCGGGAGACCCTATACCATTTCTGACAAATGACAGTCCAATCTCTTCTGGAAAGTCTCAAGTGATGGCGCTCCCAAAACTTCCGTGGGTAAGCTGTTCCATTATATTGGAGTGAGAGAGTAATTGGCCTAAAGTCATCCAACTGGTTTTCATGGCTAAGGTGAAATTAGAACTCACAGCCTCTTGATTTCTAATTTGATGTCACAAAACCAAACTGGCTCTTTTACTATAATTTTGCAGAAAACTGGCATTTACTTTTGATTTTTGACGAACCATTTGTAAACCATTGGTCTGCTTAACAACCGCCACAAAAAAAGGTTGTAAAATAAGGTTGGTCATGTGACTTTTACAGCCGTCACAACTGTAATGGGAAGGTTCCATTACAGTTGTAAGTCAAGGACTATTTGTATTATGGTCCTTGTAAATACCAATTTTGTCATACACTACTAGCTATGGAGAACAGTCTGATATCCTAAGACAAATAGGTTGCAAGACATTATAATTTCAAGAATTGCTCTCAGAGCATAGAAATATTTGATAGAGCTTGTTACTGGAAACAAATAAATTACTGGAAATAAATGTGTTCCCAATAAATTATAAATCACCCTTTAAAAATGGATAATAGTGGGGAAAATGTGGGCCTTAAAGATCAAAAATATCAACTGGATCAATCAAATAATGAGCAATTAGCCACAATATTAAAAGAGCTCAGAAAGGTTATTATAAAAATGCCTATTAAGATTTAATATTAGAGTTTTTCATTTTGGTCTCCAAATATGTCTTGTGCTTCAAGCAGGTCCAAAAGTATATTGCATTGATGCAATGAATTCCCTATATATTGTTTTCCCCCCATAGTTTTGATATGGTGAGTACGAATAAAGATTGATTTCAGAGGTAACTGGAAATCATAGGTTTCCATAGCCAAATTCCTTTAAGTTTTCAGACATTTTCCAGGTGGTAGCTAATTGCGCAATCATATATGACCATCTTGCAGTAACAACAACAAAATATTATATAAACTCAATTTAAATTTTGCTCCAGGGGGAAAAAAGGATTGCGTTAATTTGCTATCAAGCACCATCTCTTTGAGAAAATTAGCTACTGCAAAAGCAGTTCATTGCATTTCAGAACTTCTCTTGTGTATTTGTTTTTTGTTTTGAGTGGGGGGAGGTTCACCCATAGCCTTGAATTTGCAAAATCATGCATAATGAAAAAGAAGCCTGGCTTGAAATTTATTGCCAGATATGAGTACTAAAGTTAAATCAAATGGACACAACTCTACACCGGCAAAACACCTTTGCAATGAAATTGTGATGCTTAAATTTTAGAAGTGTAACTATAATCCAAGCAATCTCCGGCATGTTATATTGTTGACATTAAGGTTGTTTGCATATGGGGTAAAAAGGTGCCTCATTTAAATTTCTTTGTAATGCAAACCAAAAAACCCTATGTAAATCAGAATTTTCTTTTGCGTTGCAAATGTCTTTTTACTTCTACTTTCCTTTTCTTGTTTAATTGTAAACATTGTAAGTTGTTAACAGGATTAAGGGACTCAATTTCAATTTAAGCAAACTTTAAGGGAAACTCTTTTAAGCTATTCTACCCTCTCTTTTGAAAGCAAAGTTAGGAATCCTTAGCAGTCAATTCTTGGTGTTTCAGCAAGTGACATGCCCAACGATTAATTGTGGGGTGGGCTATATAATGGTCTTTAACATGCAGAACTGTGTATTGTTGATAGGACATTGAACTCCATGTGATGATGCACAGCTATCAACTTCTTAAAAACACCAATGTGGCTAAGTAGGGCGTAGTTGTATAGGAACACACATGTCCAGGAGAAGAACATTGCTGCTGAACATAGTTAGTTTGAAAATGGCTTGTTGATTAAAGATAACATGTTTTGTTGTTTTGTTTGGCCCTTTGCTACTTGGCTGTTTCATTGCTCTCCTTTTTATCCACGTTCCCCTTTTTCATCTACTCTGGCCCTGCGTGAGCAAGACTTCATGCTCATATATGCTGCCTTCTTTCTCTAGCATCTGATCCCATCCCTACGCTACTTTGAAACCTTCCCTCTCACCCACTCTACATATCCTTGAATGCATTTCTCATAGCGCATAGAGAAGGGCTGCTTTCAATTGTCCATTGTGCACCTATGGGGAACATCCCTTGCTCGCTGTGAGGAGGTGGACGTCTTCATTTTGTTGATTCATCAACACTAATTTATGTTCCCCATTGGGAACAATAAAGACCAGTATAACCTTCAGAGAGATACAGTAAAGAATCTTGCACTTCCATTCCTTTTTAAAGAGTTAAGTGTGTTTGAATCAACTTGTCCCATAACTTCTTGCTTCACCTCTACAGTCTTCCAAATTTCCTTGATGTTCCTTTTCCACTATGGGCAACTTCTGTCTCCTATCTCTCCCAAATTAAAGTTGAACATGAATAGGGGAAACCTTTTAAGTAAGTGATAAATCCATTGCACCCAGTCTATCCATCTACGAAACTATTTCCCAATCTAATTATCAAGCTGTGTTTGTTGACTCCCAGAACAAATGTCATAACCCACTCACAGTATTAAGTCTTGGGCTTGTCTGCACAGACTTAAATGCACAGTTGAAGAACCCAGTTTTCATGATCAGTTTTGCTACATGCAATTCTATGATGTTCTTCGACAAGCCTAGGAATCCATCTATAACCCTTTGATCCCCTACACATGTATAAATATAAAACAATACCTACAGACCCCTTACATCCTGGACATAATCTATTTCAACTTCTGCCCTCAGGACGCCGCTATAGAACGTTGTATGCCAAAACAACCAGACATAAAGATAGTTCCCCATTCCCAATGCCATCACTCTACTGAACAATTAATTCTCAAAGCACTGTCTCATTTCTCATCTCTCCTCATCTCATCATCTTTCCTAATAGCTTCTCCTATTTTGGCTTTTACGATTTATCAATTGTTGTTTGTAACTTATGATTAATGATTGTACCTATGATTATGATCTATCGCTTATTACTTGCTCTTTATATGCACACTGTGAACCTATACACTGAAGATGAATTCCTTGTGTGTCCAATCACATTTGGCTAATAAAGTGTGTTCTATTCTATTCTATTCTATTCTATTCTAATTCGCTGCATTTTTCCCCATCTCTCATTTCAAAATGCATTTTTAATTACTTGCCCAAAACTTTGATCTATAAATTGAGATTACTTAACGTAGGCAATAAGTAATATACAGTATTGCAGCTAGTACCAATTTCAAAAATCTTGGATGCAGAGCACATACCAGTGTTTCTTTTCTGTTATATACTAAAATGATCCCCCAAAATTATGCAGGAAGTTATAAAGATAAAAGTATTAGTTTGAGACAGTTCAATAAAGCATGGCTTCTAGACAAACATTAAAGCTTTGGCAAACTTACACTCTACATGTTTGTACGTATTTAACTCTTTGTACTCTGGTTTGTAGTATTTCCACTTTCCATAGTTGCATACAAGAGTCAGCAAAACAATAAAAATTAATATGCAATTCAACATGCAGTTTGAGAGGTAGTGTTACATCAATTTAAGGAACAGGACCATGAAATTTTTTAGCAGAATTTAAAGATTAATCTTGGCTAAAAAGCCAGGTTAATTAAAAATATGTGGTTTTGGTGCTAGAAAGATATCAGGTAAGACAAAGCAAGTTTTCTGGGGTGGAACAAGTGCCACCACCAGAAAACTCTCTCTGCAATCTCTGACTTAAAATTTTGAAGGTAGGATCACCAAGAAAACGGTGAGCAAGATAGTAACAGGCCGGCATTTATATCTCTCATTTGTATTAGTTACATAATCAAAGTGTCTTGCATTTATAAAAAGAATATAAAACATAGACTAATGAAAACATAATCAAAACACAAAGAAATGCATGAAGTCTTGAAGGAAGAGTTATGCTTTTACCAATTCCTACCTATTTGAATCAAATACTTTGGCCATCTAATGAGAAGGGAGGAGAATCAAGGGGCTCGATGGAGTCACTGAAGCAGTCAGTGTGAGCTTAAATGGACTCAGGGGATGATAGAAGACAGGAAGGCCTGGAGGAACATTATCCATGGGGTCGCAATGGGTCAGACACAACTTTGCGACTAATAACAACAACACCTATTTGAAGAGTACATTCCCTAGTACATCCCCCTAGGAAATGCGTTCCACAGGAAATGCATAAATTATGGGTATTATATGAAAATCTCAGGGTTCTAAATAATTGGGGGAGCTAGGCATAACGCAGATTCCATCTTTTAGATCCACTTCCTCCCCCAATAGTGTTATCAAAGGATTAGTGGAGTATGCTTTCCCTTACAGTTTCATAGCAGATTTGACCGAAGGGAGGTATGTGCATTACTGCAATATGCTTTATCTGTGGCTGCTCTTAAAGAATATGTGGACACTCCAGCAGGTCCACAATGCAGTAGCATGGGGAGTTATGGATGTGCCTCTGTGCATGCATATTATTCCTCTGCTCCACAAGCGACACTGATTCCCAGTATGTTTCCAGATGCAGTTTAAGATGCTGATGGATGATCATCTATAAAGTCCTTCATAGAATGGAGCCAGATTATTTGCAGGACCAAATCTACCCAATTATTGCTACTCTTTTCATCAGATCCAGCAGCAGAGGCGTGCTTCGGACCTTGTCAACTAAAGAATGTCATCTTGTGGTACTCAGAAAGTGGGTGTTTTCTGTTGCAGCATCTGCCGTTTGGAGCCATAGTCTCCAAGATTAAATTGATCCCAACTTTGTTGACCTTCCAGAAAGTCTTAAAGACTTGGATGTGTTCCAGATAATGAGGTTGGGAGCAGTGGTGGTGTTCAATTTTTTTTTACTACCAGTTCTATGGGCGTGGTGAGCATGGTATGGCTTGGTGGGTGTGGCCAGGGAAGTATACTGCAAAATCTCCATTCCCTCCCCACTCCAGGGGAAGGATACTGTAAAATCTCCATTCCCACCCCATTCCTGGGGGAAGGTTACTGCAAAATCCCCATTCCCTCCTCACCTCATTAACCTGCTTTCCAGCTCCGTTCTCCTGTGCAGGGCAACCAAAGATCAGCTGGGATTCAGGAGACAGAGAATAGATGGGGGCATGGCCAACCAGAAGTGGTATTTACCGGTTCTCCGAACTACTCAAAATTTCCGCTACCGGTTCTCCAGAACTGGTCAGAACTGGCTGAATACCACCTCTGGTTGGGAGGTAAGCTGGAACCCATAGGGTATTCTTCATTATTAGAAGTGCTTGCTATCTTAGGGGTCATTTATATATTGGGTGGGTTTGGGTAGACAATGCATAACCATTGGGTTATCCTTTCAGAGGTATTTCCTTGCCTAAACAGAGAAACAAAATGATCACAGATAGGCAAAAAAGCAGTGAGAGCAGAAGTGACTTCCAATTTCCTGTTGGCTTTCCCACTGATATTGCCTGTGGGAAGATGGCAGGTGGTATTGGAAAGCACTCTTCCTCCTTGACTGGCCCGTGGAACTGCCTATTACCTTGCTGAGGGAAGGTGGGACAAAATGGAGCTTTGGTTAGGACATGGTTGGCATTTGGATGAAAGAACATTAACGATTCCTAGATCTGTAAGTTGAACTGGAAATCTGAAAGATATTATGAAGGCAATGTTGCTGCCTTGAAAATAATGAACAGGTAATCCTCAATTTATGACCACAATTGAGCCCAGAATTTTTGTTGCTAAGTGTGACATTTGTTAAGTGAATTTTGTCCCATTTTACAACCTTTCTTGCCACAATTGTTAGGTGAATCACTGCGGTTGTTAAATTAGTGACCCGGTGATTAAATAAATCTGGCTTCCCTATTGACTTTGCTTATCAGAAGGTTGCAAAGGGGGATCATATGACCCCGGAACACTGCAACCGTCATAAATATGAGTCATGGCCAAGTCTCTGACTTTTGATCACATGACCATGGGGATGTTGCAACGGTTGCAAGTGTGAATCATGGTCATAAAACGGTCACTTTTTTTAGTGCCATTGTAGCTTCGAGTGGCCACTAAACGAACTGTTGTAAATCGAGGACTATCTGTAGATGTGCCCAGTCATTTGAACTCAAGGGCATCTTTAGTTTACCATGGTCTGTGGAAGACTGTAATTTTGGAATTAAATCATTTGTGCCATGCGATTCACAACTCCAATGCGCCAGCCAAGTCCTTGTATTGTATCTCATAGTTTGGGAGCAAAAAGACCTTGAATGCTGTGATCGCTGTTTGTTCACTTCCTTCTGGTGATTCCTTACCTAGGAGTGGTAATGAAGATGCTAAGCATTAAAACAGACATTTCTCCATCCCATTAATTTTCTTCTGAGGTTGGAAGTGATTCATCTAAAGCGGGTTTGTTTACCTAGGTGCCCTCCAGACGAGTCAAACTCACCGGTCAATTTTCTCCCGCTGAGCCATGCTGTACTCCAAACCATGTAATATTTAGCAGTATTTCTAGTTATGACTTACGACCATAACTGAGGCCAGAATTTATGCCGGTAAGTGGGAAACGTGTTAAATGAGCCTTGCTCCATTTTACGACTTTTCTTATCACATTTGTTAAGTGAATCACTGCAGTTTATTTTTTTATTTGCTTGTTTGTCAATCATGTACAAGATGATGATGGCGAACCTATGGCACACATGCCGGAAGAGGTCGCCCAGAAGAGCCCCTCTGCACATGTGCACACCCCTTACCAGCCAACTGATTGTCGGGTATCTGCCACACATGTGCAGGGGGAGACGTCAGCGTGGGAGATGCATGTGCACGCGCAGGAGGTGTGGCATGCGGTGTGGGTGTGGGTCGTGTGCGCATGCACAGGGGGTGTGGTAATTGAGCCCATATTGCATCATGGGTGCAGGCACACAAGCACGCGCACACAAGTGCACTTTTGGCACGCAACATAGAAAAGATTAGCCATCACTGAGATAGCAGGTATAAGTATGAACATAAACATGAACGAAGGAAGTGAATACAAATAAATGGGGACAGTAAGACAGGGATGGTAGGCACGCTGGTGCGCTTATGCGTGCCCCCTTTACGGACCTCTTAAAAATGGGGTGAGGTCCACGGTAGAAAGTTTAAGGTTGAAGCTGTAAAGGTTTGAGTAACACAATAGTTAAGTTAAGGAACCTGCATTATGCATCTGATATTAATATAGTTGAGAAAGTCCAGAGTTCTCCACTCCTCTGCTCGTTGCAGAATACCTTATGCCACCAGACTTGAAATTCTACACCTAGACAACCTAGAACTACGCCGCCTTCGATCCAAGTATAGTACATAAAATCATACATTGCAATGTCCTACCTGTCAATGAATACTTCAACTTCAACCATAACAACACAAGAGCAAACAATAAATACAAACTCAAGGTTAATCGCACCAAACTTGATTGCAGGAAATACGACTTCAGCAACAGAGTGGTCAATGTCTGGAACACTCTACCTGACTCTTGTGGTTTCTTCTCCAAACCCCAAAAACTTTAACCTTAGACTTTCTACTATTGACCTCACCCCTTTCCCAAGAGGTCTGTAGGGGGCGTGCATAAGCGCATTTCATTCAGTATCCATTTCATGTATTTATAACTATGTTTATACTTATACCTGTTATCTTATAATCGCTTGACAAAATAAATAAATAAATAATAAATAAGTAAGTAAAGCTGGCTTTCCCATTGTCAGAAGGTCACAAATGATTATCACATGACCCCAGGACATTGCAACTATCTTAAGTATGAAGCAGTTATCAAGCACCCAAATGTAAATCATGGGGATGCCACAACGGTCCTAAGTGTGAAAAATGGTCATAAGTTACTTTTTTCAGTGCCCTTGTAACTGGGTTGGGAGGTAAGCTGGAACCCATGGGCGTATTTATTTTTCATTACGAGAAGTGCTTGTTCCCTTAGTGGTCATTTATATGTTGGGTGGGTTCAAACGGTCTTCAAACAAACTTCAAACGGTCACTAAATGAGCTGTTGTAAGTGGAGGACCACCTGTACTCCGTAATGGGAGAGTTAGGTAGGATTTGCTGCAATGGCTCAAAATGTTTCTCGTTGGCTTTTAGGGAGTCTTCGCTCGCTTCCAATTCCTCGACCTCTTCGCTGGACAGAATATCTATAGTATACATATAGCGCACATGTGTTTCTTTTAACAAAGGCCTGCAGGAGCCAAACTTACAAGCGAGGGGTGGAGGGGGGATGAGTTTGGTTCTCTCTAGGGAGCCAGATGTGCAGGGGAGCAATCCAGAAAAGGAAAGGAAAAGAAAAGCGTTAAAGCTCCTCATTGCTTTGACAACGGAGGGCCAAAGGGGGGGACGGTAGCCTTGCCACCCCCTTGTAGTGTTTACGTGGAATGGCCTCGCTGCTTCTGGCCCTGCACCGTGATTTCTTGGCAGGCGAACCAGGAGGGAATGTGTTTCGGTTTGAGTTTTTTGGCAGGCATGGAGGCAGAGAGGGGAAGGTTCCCTTCAATCCAGCCCTAGTACTCAGTTCTCAAATTTATGCCCATCGGCTGCTACTTGGGTGGGCCAGAGGCGGCTGTGCAGAGGGAGGGGAGGAGGGTGACTCGCAGCAGGAACAGGCGTTCCCTTCCCCATTGGCTGTGCTCGGCTCCTACGCCTGCACATGTTTTACACACACACACACACGCACATACACACACCACTGCTGCTCTCCTTGAAGGGAGCTGCCGTTGACATCCACAGGAGGTGATTTTCGTGAATGCCTAATGCAAAATGCGATAGTCTCCCGATCTTTGTTGTTCAGAAATCACCACGCAATTCTCCTCTCCTCTTGTTCCAAGCAATTGGAGGGGGGGGGGGGGAGAGAGAGAGAGAGAAACGGCTTTGTGAGTGTGTGCGTGCGCGCACACACACACACACACACACATACTCAAGGAGAGGTGGTGTTGACTCAAAAAAAAAAAATTTGAAAGCCTTGGCATCCTGCCAATCACAGCACAGGTATGTTGTCTTTCCCAAATGCATCAAGCCTAATCCTCATCCAGGACAGGGATGCTGTTGAGGGGGGAGATGTTGGTCTGACTGTCCTCTTCTTTTCGGGGCCCGCATAGCAATATCCATGCCAGATTAAGTGAAGCCAAAGCCATATCAAAGAATGTTGCCCTCTCCCCGTTTCTTCTCACAGCCACCAACTTGCTGGTATAAAGGGCTGGGATATTATTATTATTATTATTATTATTATTATTATTATTATTATTATTATTATTATTATTAACAAAAATGATAGTGTACACAGCAAACGAGATAACTATGTTGAGTTTTGTATCACAAATCACTAGTTGAACACTTCCCAAGTGTTTAGGACTGTGTGATATATTGGCGGATTATGCGAGGAGATCCCAGTAAGGTGGCCTTCTGCAGCTGACCAATGGCAATTGTTGTTGTTGTTGTCGTCATCATCATCATCATCATCATCATCATTATAGGAGTCCTTGTGGAGAGTCAAGAATTTGGGACCAATAATCCACACAGTTTTTCTTGAAACTGTGAAGGAAATATGATGCTTTAAAGTTCATTGATATTCTTAAAAAAGAAATAAGCAGGATTTGGGGAGGGGGAAATAGAGCAGTAATCTAGCCCAATTTCCTGCTCCATGACAGCAATTGAAATGGAAAGTATCTCCAGCGGATGCTTCCCCAACCTTAGAGAAAGTGCCAACATGTGCCATTGTGGCATAGAAGTTAAGGTGTTGGATTAGCATTAGGGAAACTTAAGTTTTACTCCATCTTTAGCCATGGGAGACTTTGGGTCTCCCTCTCCCTCTCCATCCCTCCATCCATCCATCCACTCCTCCATCCACCCCTCCATCCACCCACCCACCCATCCATCCATCCACCCATCCATCCATCCATCCATCTATCTATCTATCTATCTCTGCCCAACTTACTCATGGGACTGTTGTTGGGGAGATAAAATGAATCCTTCAGTTCCTGGGAGAAAATATGAGTTATAAATTGAACCAATAAATACAACTTGCTTTGGTGTGTCAACCCAATCTTGGAAGATTCTCTGTTGTGAAATGGGACACAATCTCTAAAGAGAGGACAATAAGAATAGAGAAGGAAGGCATTGGTGGCTCTGACAATTCACATGTATGTTAGAAGAGGACATTTTCACTGCCATCTTGTATCCACACACATACAAGAGGAAGGTATGGATTGGTAACGGCAATATAGCCAGGATTACCCATTTCTCTATTACCTCCTTAATGATACATCATGTTCAGAATTGGAATCTGCAGAAAAGATAGCACTGGCATATATTCAACTGATGTGAGCCATCTTCAGCCATGTCTTTCAGAGCAAAACAAACATGGTATTAGAAGCAGTACATTAAATTATGCATCCTTTTTATGAAAAAAAAGTCTCTAAGGAGGCATCAAGATTGGAAAGAAATGTACAGAAAGGGACAGTAACCTTTTCTTCCTACATCCTCCTTCTCTCCCCCAGATCTCTTTATCTCAGAAAAAATATGTCCCAGTGTTTCCAGTAAAAACCTCCCTCCTGTGCCAAAGATCAAGATGTACAGGGGGAAAGAATGTGCCAGGGAAAGATGGCGTCAATCTTGCCTCCTGTGAACCATAGACAATTCTCTCCTACATCAGCCATTTTTAGATTTTTCTCACAATCATGCTCCTGTGAGAGACACTTTCAGCACCAGATATAATTTTGTTTCCTAAGTGGTGGCTTATAAATAAAAACATGAAATAACATACAACTCTTCAAATTAGGAGAATATTCCAAGAAGTTAAGGATTCAGTATGAAAAACATAATTAAATCTTATCAAGGAAAGCTTGGGGGAATTGAACATGTTTTGATCATGTTTTGATGCTGAAAGGCAATAAGCCCAACTAAACGTCAGTTCCAATTCGACTTTAGTTATCTTGAAAAGCTAAGCAAGATGGCGCCTGGATGGGAGACCATTACGAAATACCAGGACTGTAGACTAGACTAGCAAGTTGAAAAATAACTCCCAAGAAAGCAGTGGTAAACCACTTCCATGGTGTGGCCAAGAAGACTTGAATGAGGTCTATGAGGTTAGCAGAAACAGACCTTGACTCACAGGATACCTTACTTTTTATAAGAAATTAAAGCGGCAGTAGACAGATCTCCTAGAAAAGGATGTCTCAAAGATGGGTTATCATGACTGAAAGCAACATCATTTTATTTCAGTTGATAGAGAAACATGAAGCAAGGTATCATAAAATGTCCTCATTTATGAATGTGGGAGCCTTTTATGTCTGCTAAAGTCCCCTAGATAGCTGGAAATGAACCATGTGAGCCAGTTTGATCTTGTGGTTAAGGCACCAGGCTAGAAACCAGGAGATAATGAGTTCTAGTACCACTTTAGGTATGAAAGCCTGAATTTGGTAATTCTTTCTCAGCCCAACCCACCTCATAGGATTGTTGTTGTGGGAAAATAGAGGGAGGAAAGAGCATTAGGTGTGTTCACCACCTTGAGATATTTTTAAAAATAATAAAGGCAGAATAAATAAAAATAAGAATATATTTACTGGGTTAAGCCCTAATTCTAATTGGGCTCTATAATGAACTGAGGCATACTATCCCCTTTCAAACATTGGCATCCGTGTGTATTGAATGAGACTATTCATAACATGGCAGCTTGCCCACATACTAGATTTAGGGCAAGTGTCCTAAATTGTATGTGATACTACTCAGGAAAAAAAAAAGTATAGAGGGTTTGAACAGACAGCTTTCTAAAAATGTCAATTTGGGATTCTTCCTCACAAAGCCATTAATGTGTATTCCTCCAATCCTTAAGCTGCAGGAAAAACAGCCAGCATAATTTGCACTGCCCTGGTGGCTGAGCAATAATCTGCCTCATTAATGAGGTTTGCAAGGGGTCCTGTCCATACAGTTTTATTGCAGGATAATTTAAGGGCAGCAGTTGGTGGAATCCCCTGGCTTTGCTTTCCCTCCCATCCAATGTCAGCTGCAAGTAGGATTAAGTACCTTCATTCACTCTTCTTAAAGTACATAGGAGTGGACTTGGGTAAGTGTGAATGGATGCTTGGGATGGAGGCTTTAGCCACTTTCAACTGTGCCTAGGTAACAGAATGTAGAATTGATCTTGGGAAACAGAGAGAAGATACGATATGAGAGAGCCATTGAAAGGAAAAAGCGAGAAAGAAACTTAAAATGACCCTGTCTTGATTCCTTTTAGTATAAAATGGGACAAAGAGAAACTTGGGCAGACTTTCAAGATTTTGTAATTAATTCTAAGGTTTAAAGTTTCCCCTGTCCAAGCATGACTGACTCAAGGAGGTGATGTTCATCTCCGATTCTCAGCCGAGGAAACCTGCATTGGCTGATAGATGTTTCTGTCATAGCAATAGCACTATAGACTTATGTACCGCTTCACAGTGCTTTTACAGCCCTCTCTAAGCGGTTTTACAGAGTCAACATATTTCCCACAACAATCTGGGTCCTCATTTTATCAACCTCAGAAGGATGGAAGGCTGAGTCAACCTTGAGTCGGTGGGACTTGAACTGCCGAACTGCTGGCAATCAGCAGTCAGCAGAAGTAGCCTGCAGTACTGAACTCTAACCACTGCACCACCATGGCTCTTCATGTGGCCAGTATGAAAGTATGGAACACAGTAACCTTTCCCACTGAAGTGGTACCTATTTATCTACTGACATTTGCATGCTTTCAAACTGCTAGGTTGGCAGGAGCTCGGATGAGTAACAGGACCTCATCCCGTTGCACAGCACCTGGGTCTCAAACCCAGGATGTCAGCTTTCCAGCTGACAAGTTCAGCTCAGCATCTTAACCACTGAGCCATCATGCCCCCCATTGTTGTTCTATTTTATGACAATAAAGAGCATTTCTGGTATCCTGGCCATGCTTGTTCCTTGGCAGGGCCTACCTCAAAATGCTGACATCAGTCTGGAAAGATTATAGATAATCTTTCATCATGAGGACATGCCCTCTGAAAACAATAATGGATATCTTGCTGTGTTTAGTGGGACATAGGGATGTGTTCTTGGTGTGTTGTGATGCTTGACTGTGTTACAAATCAAGAAGGAGAAGAGATTGAAAGGGGAAT
This sequence comes from Bungarus multicinctus, assembly GCA_023653725.1. Taxonomy (NCBI): domain Eukaryota; kingdom Metazoa; phylum Chordata; class Lepidosauria; order Squamata; family Elapidae; genus Bungarus; species Bungarus multicinctus. The sequence goes on along the minus strand of CM042834.1, from coordinate 149,614,809 downwards.
CACAAAACTTAGAACACCATTATCAACATTTATAGATACATTTTGTTAGAATATTACTGTGCAATTGCGGTGGTTCTCCTCCTTCCTCTCCGATCGTTCGCAATTTGTGTTGGCGGGGGGGTAGAGATCGACCCCGAGGCCCCTGATCTGTGGGGTTCCTCAAGGGTCGGTGCTCTTGCCCCTGCTGTTCAACATTTATATGAAGCCGCTGGGTGAGGTCATCCATGGCTTTGGGGTAGAGTTTCATCAGTATGCTGATGATACTCAGCTGTACATTTCTGCCCCAGGCCACCCCGACAAAGCTGTGGAAGTAGTGGCCCGGTGCCGGGAGGCTGTGCGGGGTTGGATGGGGTGGAACAGGCTTCAGCTCAACCCAGCCAAGACCAAATGGCTGTACTTTCTGGCACCCGATACAGCCAACTGGCTGTGGGGGGGGGGGGAAATTCTTGCCCCCACAGAGAGGGCGCGCAATCTGGGTGTCCTCCTGGATGTACGGCTGTCGTTAGAAGAACATATAGCGGCCGTCGCCAGGGGGGCTTTTTATCAGGTCCGTAGGATCTACCAGTTGTGGCCCTTTCTGGATCGGGATGCGCTTCACACAGTCACATCCACCCTCGTTATCTCCCACCTAGATTATGCCAATGCTCTCTACATGGGGCTCCCCTTGAAGAGCACCCGAAGGCTCCAACTGGTGCAGAATGCGGCTGTGCGGGTGGTTTTGGGGGCTTCTCGGAGCTCTCATGTTACGCCACTCTTGCACGAGCTGCATTGGCTCCCGGTGATCTTTCGGGTGCGTTTCAAAGTGTTAGTTACCATCTTTAAAGCGTTCCATGGCTTGGGACCTGGGTATTTACAGGACCGCCTACTGCCACCATCGATTTCCTGTCGGCCAGTGCGCTCCCATAGAGTGGGTCTCCTTGGGGTGCCACCGGCTGGACGGCTGGCGACCCCGAGGGTGCGGGCCTTCTCGTTGGGGGCACCCTCCTTCTGGAACGAATTACCCCCAGAGATGAGGATCATCCCTGACCTTTTGACCTTCCGGCGCACGTTGAAAACTCATTTATTTTATCAAGCCGGTCTGGCCTAGGGATTTATAGAGTTTTAATTTTGGTTTTAATTGGTTTTAGTCCTTATTTTTAAACCCTTGTCTCATTTTTATTATTCAGCCACGATATTTAATCTTTTTAATTGTTTTAAATTATTGTGTTGTTATTGTACACCGCCCCGAGTCCCGCAGGGAGAGGGGGCGGTATATAAATCTTGTAAATAAATAAATAAATAATATAAATCAATGAAGAAGAAACAGAAAAGTGCAAATTTAAACCACCAAATGGGTAGAACATTTTCCATACAAATATAGGTTTTAAAGTTGGAAAGGCTTTTTTCATGTTAAATAATGTTGCAAAATAAAATTATGAATAGCATGAATACAATATTTGTCATCCAATCTAATGCAGTTGATTAGCAGTGATTATTTATTCACTAAAAGCATTTTATTATGTTCTTTAGCAAAAAATTTACTATTTTAAAGCTACCATACAAAAAGAGAAATCAAAAGAGGAGACAAAAAACAAACTCATACATTACTTCTTGGTTACAAAGTCTGAAGTTTTCCTCTTGAAGGAAATAATGCTTTCTCAAGGATCTCCCATGGAGGCTTGGTAGGAATGCCTAATGTGTTATAGGAAACTACCTTATATCCTCCACTGGTTTGTTTAGCCTAATCTTATCGATACTGGCTAGAAGCAGCTCTTCAGGGTTTCAGGTATGGAGTCTTTTCAGGATTGTTTAGAATATGGGTGTCAAGCATAGGAAATCAGGAGTCAAGTCGGTTTAGATGAATATAGGTTTATTGCATGTTAATACTCTCTACAACAATCTGAACTACTAACGGTCAAAGCAAGCTGGCAGTATAAGTGTCAACAGAATTCAAGGTGGGCTGGACTTAGATCTCTTGGGCTCATGGCTGACCCCTCGGTCACAGCCTGGTCATCTCCTAAAATAGTTGCCTAATCTTTTGGTTCATCTGGGCCACATTGAGTGAAGAGGAATTGTTTTGGGCTGCAGTGTGTGTGTGTGTGTATGTGTGTGGTTAATTTTTTAATATTTTTATTATTATTATCTTGTTGGGCCACATTATTAGCTGCAGGTTGAACATGCCTGGCTTAGAATGAATCTGACCTGTCCTTTCTCACTGAGGTAAAACAGCCCTCTAATTGGCAGTTGAAGTATGTCAAGAGGAAGTCAGTTTGTAAAGCTAGTAGCTTTGATGGCTTTGAAATGGGGTGAAAGGCTTTGAAATTTAGGAAGTTGGGTGGAAGAAAAGCCTCTGGAACAAGACATTGGCAAATCAATTTTGCTGCCAAGAAATCAATGTGGGCCTGCTCGTAAAGTCACTAAGAAATGAACTCAGTTTGAAGGACATTTTATTTTTATTTTAATGGGTATGTTAATTAAAAAGGAAGCCTCCCTTTTGAAAACTGTATAGAACTTTGGCTAACCATCTGCTAGGGATTGGCTGGTGCGTCATGCCCTATTTCGAATGGGCATCTCAGAAGGTCCAGGAGTTTGAGGTAGCTGAAGATAGAACGCTAAGACAGAATCTCTTGGTTGGATTCCACAAGACCTTCCCAAGTATCTTTATACGTTAAGTGAGGGGTGGCTCAAAGTTCATCCTGCCCTGGGAGATGCTGCAAGTATGGTGGTTAACATAACAAATCAAATGAAAAATTCATTTTGAAGAGCTCATGATTGGTCTTGATCTGGGGTGGAAGGAGGAGGCATAGATGATTCATTTCTCCTTTTGAACTTTATGCATTTAGCAATTCTTTCTTGGGCAGGTATTTTGGTTTACCTGGATCTCAGTTTCTCATCTGTTCAATTAGAAATTATGTTGTAACCCTACCCTGCCTTGCAGGATAGGTTGAGATAATGAATTTGATATGGATTTGCAAATAAAAGGGTACCGAAAGGCCAGCATGAAGGTGTGCAAGGTGACTAGGAGTAGATGGAAAGTAAACCTCTGTCTTCTTAACCTTGTGTTATACCGCGGACTTCAACTCCTTAAAAACTCCATATTGGAATTGGTTAAGAAATCAGTGGAAGCTACATCCGTCTCTTACGCTTTGTTCCCTTGTGTGCTTTAGAGAATCTTCCCCAATTGGTCTTTTCCCAGAATGTCACGTGGCACTGGGTATATCATTAAATGGTCTCCTCAGAGACATTCAGATCAAGTCCACTATAAATGAAAAGATCAAGGGGATACTATTGTGGGAGTGTATACAGTACATTAAGTGCCTTTAGGATGCCTTGGTTTTTAATAATGGATAAAACCGTCCAAGTATCATAGAGATCTAATAGTATGAGTACTAACCAGAGTTTTACATAGGCTGTGATTTCCAGGGGCCAGTGAATGGAGAAGTTAACTTTCCTTTTCAAAACCAAGTATGTAATGCTTATTTAAAGCACAATTTGGAAGTATATAGGTAACACTAGTTGCAATGTGGGAAGCCAAAACAATAGTTATATATAGCTTTCAGTAGTTGGTTGCAGTATTTTGGTTCCTTGGTTAGTTCCTTGTTCCTCCCCATTAGTTGAATAAATAATGCAAAATAACACAAATGACATATCGTATTATATAAACTTATGGAAAATTTGCTCAGATTATCTAATGGTGTGCACTATTATATTATGCCTTTTTCCCTCAAACTTCCCAGTGGAAGTTAACAAGGATATAGAAGTAGCTATATTGTCATTTGTCATTTAACACAGGTAGCACAATTTTGTATTTTAGCTCGTAATTTGCACAGCATCTTTGGAGGGAGAAATATAGATTGATTTTGCTGAGTTTTTTTTTAAAAAATGGATCAGCTAACTTCCAAAAAAGGAGCAAAAAAGGAGCATATCCAGTTAAAATTTTTTAGAGAAACATATTTTCCATAAGGTATATATTCTCCTGTCTCTTACAAACTGATTTCTTGCATCTACAGGTAGTCCTCAACTTACAACAGTTTGTTTAGTGACTGTTCAAAGTTACAAAGGCACTGAAAAATGTGATTTATGACTATTTTTCACAGTTACAACCTTTGCAGCATCCCTATGATGATGTGGTCAAAGTTCAGATGCTTGGCAGTTGACTCACTCTTGTGTCCCAAGGTCATGGGATCCCCTTTTTGCAACCTTCTGATGAGCAAAGTCAATGGGGGAAGCCAGATTCATTTAACAACTGGGTTACTAACTTATCAACTTCAGTGATTCACATAACAATTGTCGTAAAATGGGGCAAAACTCACTTAACAAACATCTCACTTAACAACAGAAATGTTTGGCTCAATTGGGGTTGTAAGTCAAGGATTACCTCTACAAGGCTTCCCTTTTTCTAGTTTTTCAAATCATTCTTGGTCCCATTTGGTATGATTTTGAACAGAGTATCATCGTAAGTAGTAATCAGTATTCAGCCAACTAAATGGGTTCAGTACATAGTGACCAACAGGAATACATTGGGATAAAGTCGGCATTTATCAGAATGGAGTTACTTCATTGGCATGTGCTGGATGCTTCATCCATGTGCAGATGTGGGATTTTCATTTTGTGCCGTAATCATATATAATATACGCAGAGGAAGTTGTGCCTCCTTGGTTTGTTCAGGGAGGGATAAATCAAATTAAATGTTGATGTATTCCACAGCAACTCTCTCTTGACCCTGCCCCACCTAAAGCCTTTGGCCAGTTCTGTGGGCGGAAGGGAAAAAAGATGGTAGGCGTGAATCCTCCTGACATTAGAGCCTTGAGAAAAAGATATGCTGACTTGGCTAAAATTCATTGCTGCCCTGTTTAAGGTTGCTGCCCTGTAGCCAGCTGAGGAATTTAGCATTAAAAAAATAATAATAGGATTTTTCCTGTTGTGGGCTGTAGCATGTTGAACTGATCTTGTAAAAGCTGTCACATGCATGCAGAGCATGTTACATTTCCTGTCTCCTCCAACCCCATTTTGCAAATCTTAGACAGTTGGCTACGGCAGATTAATTTTTTAGAGCGGTTATTGAAATGGACTCGACTCAGTCAATCAGTAATAACGTTGGGAATTAGAGAACACATCATAATATCTATTATGAAAACACCGTATTGACAATATGGACAGTATTAGGGTAAGCAGTCATGTGTACATTAAGTGATCTGCTCTATTCTTCTTTGAAAGAGGTACAGTATAAAATATTGCATATTTTATACAATATTTTATGCATATGACAAATGTTTATTTTCTTTTTATGAACACTGAGAGCATTTGCACCAAAACAAATTCCTTATGTGTCCAGTCACACTTGGCTAATAAAGAATTCTATTCTATTCTGTTGTATTCTATATGTATATATTTTCTATCGCATATACAGGTAGTTCTCGACTTATGACTATAATTGGAACCAAAATTTCCATTGCTAAGTGATTTGGTTTTTAAGTGAGTTGTGCCAATTTTATGACCTTTTTACTGCAATTGTTAAGCAAAGCGCTGCAGTTATTAAGTGAGTCACATTTTTTTTCTTTTCTTTTGTAACAATTTTATTAATTTATGATATAACATACAAAAAACACAAAAGCAAAAAGAAGGAGAAATAGGAAAGGGAAAAGTATGGAAAAGAAGGGAGGGAAGAAAGAAAAGGCATTGACTTCCAATATCCTTTGGTGTAGCAGAATAGGGTAATAACATCAAGCCACAACTTTTTAGTTTTACATAGTAGTTGAAACTAGCCATTTCCGTAACACCATATCTATCTAATCAGTAAACCCCAAAAGCTAAGTTTCATTTTTTTTTCTACCTCAAGCACAAAGTCCAGAAGCGGTTTCCAGGTAGGAACAAAGGTATTTGTGTTTTTTTTTCCTTGATGAAAGCAGTCAATTTAGCCATCTCTGCCAACTCCATAAACTTTTGCAGCCATTCGTCCATTGTCTGAGTCAAAGCGTCCTTCCACTTTCAAGCGTAAAGTAATTTTGTTGCCATCAATATGTATCGCATCAACCCTCTAATTTTTCCCCCCCAAGTCTTTGAGTCACATGGTTGTTAAGCAAATCCATCTTCCCCCATTCGCTTTGCTTGTCAGAAGCCAGCTGGGAAAATCACAAATGGAAATTATATGACTCTGTGATACTACAACAAGTGTAAATACACCTGTTGGCAATTATATGACTCTGTGATACTACAACAGTTGCCAGGCACCTATATTTTTAATGCTGGTCCTAAGTGCAAGAATCACTTGTAAGTCGCTATTTTCAGTGTCGTTGCAACTTCAAACAGTCGCGAAACAAATGGTGGTAAGCCAAGGACAGCCTGTATTCTTTCCGCCTTAACTATGGTAGGATATTCAAGTCATAATAAAATGATGGAAATATGTGATCTACAGTATGATGCAGCTTCATACCACTTAGGGGGAAAATGGTGTGCAATTAAATAGGGATGTGTTGACAGATTTTTTAAATGGGGTGCCACCAACAGTGGATGAAGCAAGGAAGGTGTTAATCTTCTGGAGGCAGCAAAAAGAGGTTTGGTCCAGTGGGAAAATTTTGTTTCTACTGCCCGCAAATAAATGGCTATGGGAAGTTCTTGAAATCAAAGATGCATGGAGAAATAGACAGATCGGGCTAATGGGCTAAATTTTCCACTTTAGTTATGTCCAAATAATACAGAGATTATATTAATAGATTAAATTACAAATTACTATCACAACAAAATGTTGGAAGATCTAAGTATAGTATATAAAATCATACATTGCAATGTCCTACCTGTCAATGAATACTTCAGCTTCAACCATAACAACACAAGAGCAAACAATAGATACAAACTCAAGGTTAACTGCACCAAACTTGATTGCAGGAAATACGACTTCAGCAACAGAGTGGCCAATGTCTGAAATACTCTACCTGATTCTGTGGTTTCTTCCCCAAATCCCAAAAACTTTAACCTTAGACTGTCTACTATTGACCTCACCCCTTTCCTAAGAGGTGTGTAGGGAGCGTGCATAAGCGCACCAACATACCTACCGTCCCTGTCCTATTGTTTCTTTTATTTTTCTTATATGTATCCATTTCATGTACTCATAACTATGTTTATTCTTATACCTATTATCTTGTAAGCGATTGACAAATCAAATTTTAAACAAGATTAACAACCTAACAGGTAAGGTTAATATGTAAAAATATATAGTGGTTAGTGAGTTAGTCAAATTGATTATATCCAAATGTCCAACTTGACATATCGAAATTGTGGCTATCTTTGCATAGCATAACATTTGTAATTGGGATCTAATACATCTTAGATCTGAATAAATCAGTTTCTGTTTATCCAAGAATAGGAAACTCCTATTTGGGCATACAAACAACACGGTTATAGTCATAAGTGGGAAGAAGTAGATAATAGGAAGGATGAGAAGAATAAAAGTAATACAGTCTTACTAAGTAGTTTGACAGTGTTGTGGGAATTAGTTGTTTAGCAGAGTGATGGCCTTCAGGGAAAAAAATTGTCCTTGTGTCTAATTGTCCTTGTGTGCAGTGCTCTATAGCAGGGGTTGCCACCTTTTGGACCTCAGGGACCACCAAACTCATAATTTTAAATCTCAGGGACCACTAACTGGTTCTGTGGGAGTGGCCTAATTGTGGGTGTGGCTTGGTGGTCATGTGATTGGCTGGTCATGGCTTGTATGTAAATATTATAAATATTTATATAAATATTGAATTTTTAATTTAAAAAGAGCAACTTTTACCCAAAATCAGGCAAAGCAGGCAGGCAGATTGAGTTGCTCACAGAATCACAGATTCATTCAGAGATCTATCTGCCATTGACTAACTCAGTCTGTCACATAAAATTTGCTTGCAAGCAAACTCATAAAATTTGCTAGCAAGCAAACTCACAAAATTAACTCACAATATACCATGTATGTAAATATTGAATTTTTTATTTAAAAAAAGAGCAACTTTTACCCCAAAGCAGGTAAAGCAGGCAGGCAGATTGAGTTGCTCACGGAATCATTCAGTGATCTATCTATCTGCCATCGGGTAGCTCAGTCTGTCACACAAAATTTGCTTGCCGTGAGTCTGCACTGAATAATAGAACCTTCAGTCCTAAAGGAGGTTCGGCTGTGGTTAAAAGCAGAGCTGAAGATCTAAAGACTAGCTAAAAAGCAAGAAATCCAACCATTTCCTGCTTCCTAGCTAATCTAAATCTCCCAGCACAGCAGAACAGATAATGGTCGGTAAAAGGAAAAATAGCAATTTAGCAGGCAAGTTTGCCGGGCAAGGAGTGAGTGGGCAGGAGGGTTCCCGCAAGCCATGTGGGCGGCTCAGCCTTGTGTTACTACGCAGCCTGGATTAATTGCTTTAGGGGGTGCTCTGGAGGTGAGATTTCTCTGCAGCCCACCAAAATTTTCTCTGCGGCCCACAGTTGGCGACCGCTGACCTAGCTGATCTGGCACGATCAAATCAGGTGCAACCTTTCTCAACTGGGTTTCTGCAGAACACTAGGGTTCCCTGAGTTCATGAGCTCATGAACCTGTGAGATCAGAGTTATTTGCAAGGGAATGGAATTCGAAAAGAAATCTTTTCCGCGTATCATGCATTGCACAATGCAAGCCCTTGCAAACCGTGGAAATTATTACACGCTGCAATTTAGTAGCTGGCTTGCTGCTTTGATGTTGCTTGAAACATTGTAAAACACCAATTGTGTAAGTTAGGAGTGCATTGTACTACATGGTTTTCATATTTTGGGAGATTTTTTTTTACGCCATGATTCCCTGAGGCCTGAGAATTGGAGGCTTAACCCTGATCCCCTGAATAAGGGAAGGGCTGCAGTTGCGAATCCCACTAAGGTTGTTTCCTGCACACTGTGAAAAGTAGCAAAAATATCCATGCATCAAATAAATGAATGGTTTCAAATTAACCTTTGAAATGAAGCCAAGGGAAGCCATTCTTTTTAAAAAGTAAATTGAATGTTCAGATACTATAAATGTGACCATATGCCAAGATGCTTCTACCAATAGTTTAGGAAAGCATAGGAGCAGATAGGCCTTCTCTCAAGAGCTGCCAAGTGACAGAATCCCATTGATATTTATACTAATTTATTTACATTAATCAAGAGATCAAAAGAAGGGGTCTTCTTTTGTTGCCCTGCACAGAAGAACGGAGCTGGAAAGCAGGTTAGTGGGGTGGGGAGGGAATAGGATTTTGCAGTAACCTTCCCCTGGAGTGAGGAGGGAATGGAGATTTTACAGTATCTTTCCCCTGCTATGCCCACCAAGCCACGCCCACCAAGCCACACCACGCCCACAGAACTGGTAGTAAGAAAATTTGAATCCCACCACTGCAAGAGATGAAAATCAAGTCAGTTCTCTGCAGCGTTTTTTTGGGGAAGGTCACATTTCTAGTCATTATGAGGCAGCTTGTTGCAACTTTGCTAGATCAATGACAGCTTTTGGGTGCAAAATAAAACCTTGATTGTAACAAAAAGAAATAGAAGCATATTATCTGCCGTTGCAACCAGCCATTCTTTCATCTCCTTTAATATGGATCACTCACTAAATATTCCCGGTTATACCATTTAGTCTAAATTAGAAATATATTCCCTCTTTGCTCCTTTTTCTGTTTTATTTGCACATCTGAATAGCATCTTTTGTATATATTTATATGGTACGTGATAGCCAGCCACTTTCCAATTATCCATTTTTCACAATATGAACTGCTCCATAATGGTTGTTACTAGAAAGCATTAATGTGCAGCCACAATCAGCATCACAGAACTGTCAACACCTGTATGATTCCTATCTTGCAATACGGATAATAATTAACAGAATCTAGAATCCCATTGCTTTTTATACCAATCAAACTTGATAAATGTTCATATTAAATCGAGTCGTTTAAGTAACAGAGGGAATTTGATTTTGAGGGCTAAGGGCAAGTTTTGTTGCATCTTAAAATGTAGAATTCCATTTTTTTCAACTCACAAGTCTGTTGGAATTCAAGTAATGCATTCAGGGCCACACCTCACCCTTACCAAAATGCAATAAAAATTATGAAATGAAATAAAGCATTATTTACCAAAAAGGTTGAATTCTGTGATCTGTTAAAATAATGCAGCTCAAATTTCACTTGATCATAGCATATCAGTGTTGAACAGTTTAAGAAACATTGCATTGTGTAGCAGCACCTGAGGAAAAAGCTATTAGATTAAAAAATATAAAAGGGGAAAAGAAGAAACAAAACACTTATTTTCCTGATGGTAAGTGTGGAACTTCTCTCTGATAAAGGGACTAAATATGACTTCATTCTTCTGTTTCAACCTCATTATTTGAATATCGTAACAACCTTGAATTTTATATAACCTGATCTGCTTGTCAAAGTAAATTTCATAAGTGAAACAAGTACAATCAGGTACCCAAGACTGAGTACTGCCATAAATAGCAAAGCCCAGCAAAACTAAATAAGAAAACAAAGTGAAAAGCTGTAATGTGACTTTTTCTGAATGTTATTAGCAACAAACAGTTGCCAAACTCTACTTCAATGAAAAAAACAACACAACTGAGACAGAAAAAAATTAATTCAATAACAACTTCCGTCTCAGTTGTGTTGTTATTTTACACATGGAAACATACTATTACATTTTCACCAGCTGGTCTTTCAGAGAAAGCATCATTTTAAATTTATAAATTTGGCATGTCCACTTTTCCCTGCTAAGTCCATGCATAATATTAATTCAATTTACTTACTATTCCATTATTTCCTGTCAAATATAACAAAATCTTATATGACAATACTTTTTTTCTCCTTTCTTATTAAATATTTTGAAACCTAATCAAGAAAAAATAATTTCAATTTAATGTTTTTTATTCACTGAGTCACTGAGAACCAAGCAGCATACAAATATAAATTATTGTTAATAATAATATTTAAATGCAGTGTATTGGGGGGAGTTTTATATCCCTGCTTTGTGCCATTTATAAATATCATTGTAAGTACAAAATAGACTTCATATCACATTCCTGATCAGTTGACACAAATGTAGGCAAATCTTTTGAAGAATTCCTAATTTACATTTTCAGATATTTAAACCATATTTAAAACTGCATTATTATTACAAAACACAGCAGTCTGTTGTTTAATGAAAAGGTGGGTAAGAAATTTCACCTGATATCTTTGCTGGAAGATTGGCAGCTGAAAGGGGACGCCTTCTGCACCAGCCAATATAGTCCTTTCATATGCATCCAAACCACTTGGGATCATTAAAATGGTGCACTGCAAATTCACTGTACCCACAACTTAGCATGTAAATGTACTTATGTGAATCAGCCCTGAGCCAGATTTCAAAATTGCTGAGCAAGATCAGCACTTTAAGACTAATAGCACAATTAATTTAATTTAATCAAATTAAGTTGTAAATTAATTTAACTTGTGCAAAAGTTATTGCCAAGAAAAGACGATACGTTGCGAGCATTATCTCATCCAACAGGTGCTCACCTCTCACCATTGTGGTATAAATTTCCTTCTCTCTATTATCCTTTTGTATTTATTTTCCAGTGGATTGGCTAATAGAAGTATTGCAAATTTACTTTCCCTCTTGTGCAGCTCAGTTTCCTTTTCATTTCAGATGGATGGAGGGATGGGTGGATGGATATGAACAGGAATTTTAATGTTGGTCATAGCAGATAGTGTTTTCTAATGATACGGTAATTAAATAATATATTTTAAAATATTTCTTAATGCATATTGTGCCTTCATTATTTCGCTTTTTGCATAGTTTCCTCATTTATTTTCATAACTGCCCTCCCCAAATTTTTATAGAATGTAAAGGATGTGTGTTTGTGTTTTATTTTTATGGTTATAATGTATCCCGAAGATGGGATTTAATTTTGTTGTACGAGGTGCAATGACAATAAAGTAAAATAAACTAAATGAACTTTATGTAAACTCAAGTTCAAAGAAAAGGCTATTAATGCATAAATTTGAACAAATGTAAATTTATATTTATTCAAATTTATGCATTGACAGGGAAAAAAAACTTTGGGAACAACATTATTCACAAAGAAGAGATATGGAATGATTTCAGCACAATACTTTTCCACAATTTGATATAAGCCAAAAATCTAAACATTGAGGGTCAGATCTGGCAAATATTGACCAGAAGAACATTTTTCAAGACAGTTGCCAAAACTAGCAAAACCTTTGTGTTTCTCCTACTCCCTTTCCTGGCCTCCAATTTAGAGCAAAGCCTCAGCAAAGGCTCTTCCAAGATATTTGTTTATTTCTTTTTTAGAGATATGTCCTACCTTGCCTTAAAGAGTTCAAGACAGCATCCACAGCAGAGGTGGTATTCAGCAGGTTCTGATCAGTTCTGGAGAACCAGTAGCAGAAATTTTGAGTAGTTTGAAGAACTGGCAAACAACAACTCTGACTGGCGCCGCCCCCATCTATTCTTTGCCTCCTGAGTTCCAGCTGATTGGCTGGGTCTTCTTTTGTTGCCCTGCACAGGAGAACGGAGCAGGAAAGCAGGTTAGTGGGGTGGGGAGGGAATGGAGATTTTACATATCCTTCCCTTACCACACCCACTAAGCCACACCTACAGAACTGGTAGTAAAAAAAATTGAATCCCACCACTGATCCACAGGGCTGCTTCCACCTCCCCTTTTCCCTAAGGAGCAACCTTAGTGAGAAAGGGTGGGCTGAATGACCACAAATGGTTTAAAATCATCCTGTGCGATTGACAGCAGAAAAAGTTGCAGATGGTTCTCAGCAGGATCAGATGTATAATGACAATCACATATCTTTTTTATCCAGTTCAGAGTTTCAAATTATTATTATTAGCCATGGTGGTTTTACAAAGGCACTGCCATATCATTCATATTTTGCGGGGGGAGAGAGAGAGGGGGAGGGAGGGAGAGAAATAGATACAGATAGTCCTTGACTTACATTCACAATTGAGCCCAATATTTTTGTTGCTAAATGAGACATTTGTTAAGTGAATGTTGCCCCATTTTCAGTGATGGGATTTAATTTTTTTACTACCAGTTCTGTGGACGTGGCTTGGTGGGTGTGGCAGGGGAAGGATACTGTAAAATCTCCAGTCAGAGGAGGTGGTATTTGCTGGTTCTCTGAACTACTCAAAATTTCCGCTATTGGTTCTCCAGAACTGGTCAGAACCTGCTGAATACCACCTCTGCCCATTTTACAACCTTTCTTGTCACAGTTGTTAAGTTAGTAACACGGTTGTTAAGTGATCTGGCTTCTCCCACTGACTTTCCTTGTCAGAAGGTCGTAAAAGGGGATTACATGACCCCAGGACACTGCAACCATCATAAATGAGTCAGTTGCCAAGCAACTTAATTTTGATCACATGGCCATTGGAATTGCCGCAACGTTTTTAAGTGTGGAAAACAGTCATAATAAGTCACTTTTTTCAGTGCCATTGTAACATTGAATGGTCACTAAATGAATTATTGTAAGTCGAGAACTACCTGCACTGTATGTGATAGATAGAAATAGATATTGTAGATAGAAATAGAAAGAGATATACACAGAGATAGAAAAGTGTGAGAGAAATAAATGACTAAAGGTAGAAAGAAACAGATAAAAGCGAGAGAGAGAGAAATAGAAATAAAAATCATATAACTGTAAATCAGTTGTGGACATTGTGGGAATAATCAAGTTAATAATCAAGTTAATAATGAAATAGTTTTTCTTCGTGTCCTTCAAGGGAATTCTGGGAGCTATAATCTTAACACATTTCTAGGGAGTCCGATTGGGAGAGATGGGATGGGACCTTGCAGCTCACATGAGGCTGAAAGAGGGAAAGACTCTTCCATTACTCTGGAAATGGTATGAATTCAGTCCTGCGGTCAACAGGCTACAGAACCACACATTGCCTCTATGTAAATGCATCTCTCCAGAGAAAATAAGAAAAGGTTCTCATTTCTTCATCTGATCCAGCAGAATCTTTCTGAAACTAAACAACGGAGACAGAGAGACACCGCATGTCAGTTGATCTGCCCGATGGCTGGCAACAAACTATTCAAATTCCGTATATTCTTCTCTTCTTTTTCTCAGGGCATCCAGACAAAATTGGGTTGCCAGTTTTTTGAAAAAGGGCACATGGCTGGAAGCAGGTAGAAAATACTAAGTACCAATGATAAAGTAATGCATTTATAAAAAAATATTGTATATTTGCTCTTTGCACTCCCCAAATTAGGCCCTTCAGGGAGTTGTTTCTTCCTCTAGGGCAGGCCTTCTTTAGCCCCTTGCATTTATTTGTACTGTATCAACCACGCCTGCTGATCCTAACTACTTTGTGGGTAGATTGTGCCATCTTGCCTCCACGTGTTTTCAGAGTTGGGGAATGAATTGTATAAATGCAGGAACAAAACAATTTACCTTCCTGCCCCAGGTGCAGCAGGACCCGGAGCAAAAGATACGGTAGGGACACAAGTGTGTATTCTTATATTTGGGGCTTGGAGAAATTGGCCTTATTCGGACACTTGGGAGCTCTTGGTGTCGGTCCCCTCCTCCCGTCCTGGTTCAGGCAGGCGGCAAGATTTGTCAACATGGCACTTCAAACCTCTTGTGGGTCATGTTGCCTGCAGAGGGGGGGAACCGTGGCGGAAGGCTGTGCGAAGGCAAATAGTGGAGTTTGTTCAGGAATTAGCTGGCATTTGTTGAATAGAGAAGGGAGCAGGCAAGTGGAGTGGAGGGGAAGAGGAGTGTTTGTGTGTCAAACAAGATGACGAGGGAAAACATCTCTTGGAGTGACACAGATCCCAGGCTAAGTGCACTGGCACTTCCCAGAGACTGGATTTATGCCCTGGATTGGTGGCAGGGAGATACAACCTTTTTGCCGTCTCAAATCACCTGCCTCTCCCACATATTTTCCCTCAATGGCCAATTTTTCACATCTCTGGAAATGTGTGTGCTTTTCCACACTCCATGCACTCTCTATTCTGGCCTGGTTTCTGCCTCCTTTTGAAATTTATTGGTCCCAAGTAACAACAGCTTCCTGACTGTGCTATAAAAGTTTTCAAATTTCTTTCTAGGGTTTCCACTTCATTCAGCTTGTTATCCTATTCTTGTTGGAACCTGATTTGGGTCTGCCCCATTTTTAATCATTTCAACAGCCCCCAAATGGCAACTCCCAGACATCTTTGTAGGCTGTTCTTAAAAAAAAAAAAAAAGAATGATCGTAAACTGCTATGAATGATGAATCTGTTTGGATTTGCTGGCCTTTAAGCAAGCAAACAAGCATGCATACAAGCCAGCAAAATATCTGTCTGTCTTCCTACCTAGCAAAATTCTACATTTGGAAAAACTGAATTCAGCAACTGCTCTGACTTACTGTTATGCAAAAGCTGGGAAACTAATTCCAGCAAGCAGCAGTTTGGATGACAACAGAAAAACTATCACATGTAAAGTATATTGTGCAGACGTTTTCATCTTTTAAAGCTTACAGCAGAAATATAAAATCTACAACATAGACATATAGGATATGTAGATTATATAGAGAGACTGTAATTGCACACATACACACAAACATATACAATCTCTGGCTGATATATGTATGTTAATTTTAGTGTTGTAATAATTAACTTATTAATTAATAATGTAAATATATTTGACAACTATAAAATATGTATAGAAAATGTTTTATGAGTTGGGGTACCTGCCGGAATCCTGACTATTAATTATTAAGTCCAAAAAATAAGAAGACATTTTTGACACTGTGCAGAATTCCAATGATCACACAATCTTTTTTACTTTGTTGTGTTAAAATACACCAGTATTAGCAAGAAAGACCTGATTCTGACTGAACACAAAATAAATAGAAACACATTTGCTTGCAAATTGTAGTTCAGCAATAAGAATTTTTTTATTCTTGAATAATAGAAGCTCTTGGGATTTTTGGAGAACTGACAAATGTTCTTCTGATTTTTGAAGGTAGCCGTTTCTAATATGAGGAACTGTTACATCTCTTAGAGCAGATTTTAAGGAGCTACAAAACTATTTGTTTTGTTATAAGACCTTGGCTGATCTTGAACAGCTCAGGAGTGTTGGACCTGATTAGTCCCTGGACCTCCAAGAAATACCAAGGGTGCAAGTTAGAACAGTTTCCTGAAGAAGAAAATGGTGAGCATCCTCTTGTGATATGGCAAGAAGACTTCACGAACATGTTCACGTAGTCACCTGAGTTGAACTTGATTGGAAGGAGACTTTACATACATGAATTGTATAACAATAAATTCTTTACTTGCTGATTTCTTCATTTGCTGTTACTAGATAAGTAAATTTTCACTAGATAAGATTATTTACCTAGATAAGTAACTTCAGCTAAAATAATTTTAGTACAATTTAGTTCAATTTTCAGTCCAATTTAGCAGATACAGGTAACTTATTAGCTTGACAAATACATTTGCATCAGTAATTATCAGACTGCATTCATAGGAAACCAAAACAAAATGGTATCTATTTGCATCCTTTTCAGAGACGGGATGGAAAAAAACCTAGATAAAGGTTCTGCCTTTGGCCCCTAGAATTGTTCTGGCTATAGTTCTATAAATATAAATTCCAATCATTTTTATTTTACAGGTAGAAATATCAATATTCTAGTGGAATAATGGACTTCCTTTTAAAATTTGATCTGAAGGTATGAAAAGAAAGAAAATATGCATTTTCCGACTCTGTGCAGACCAGTGTCAAAAACAGTTCAGAAATTTAAATGATATGTCATTAATAGTACAGTATTTTAATAAATGAAACGGAAGTTAGCATTACAACTAACAGGTCCTTTGTAATGTTTAAAACTTTCTATCTTTCACTATCTATGGTGATAGCTTGTTCTGAAAAACCTTGCAAATGAGAATCATATGATCGCAAGACACTTGGCCACCAGTCATAACAGCAAACAAGTTGCCAATCATGCTCAATTATATAATAATCTAAATTAAAATGACTAATTCTGATTCCTCCAAATTTATCCAAGTCTTCCAACTCCAATTAAGTTTTTTTCATTCCTATTTCAGCAAGTTAAAGTTCTCCTTGATTCATGCTTCTTTTATTTCTGTTCAACAGTATGGTTTCCTTACACTTTTAATACAGGAATTATCTGTGAGCAAACTTCGGTGTGTCTTATAGGTAGACATGGATGTCCTTCCAGATCTATTTGTGAAAATTAAATCACCTTCCTTAGTAACCAGGGGGATGTTTCCAGTGTAAGGGGCTGCTGGGATCTCATCACCAGGTTTCTAAATTTGTTTAAATATTTCATCCATCTCCCCAATAAGGTTTTGGGAACAACAGTACAGAAGCAGATTGGCTTTGCCTTCTTCTGGATTTAATTCTGAAGTTCTCTCTAGGTCAGGGATGTCAAAACAGATTTCTTTGAGAACTAGATCAGCATTGTAGCTTTCCTCTGTGGGCTGGCTATGGGGGAAGAGGGCGAGGAGGGGGGAGATGGGATGGATGACTCCTGCAGCACCCTGCTAGCCAAAACGGGGCATGGTGGCCTCACATGGACCCCTGCGGCCTGCTTTCAGTCTCCACAGCCTCTTGCAGCATTCTGCCAGCTGAAAACGGACCACAGGGGACTGTGTGAGGCCCCCTGCAGCCCATTTTGGCTGGCAGAGACACCATGAACTGGTCCTTTGATATTTCCAAGCTAGCCTCGTGGGTTGGATCTGGCCCGCGAGCCTTGAGTTTGACACTTAGGTGGGGGTTGGACTAGATGACTTACAAGGTCCCTTCCAACTCTGATTATCTGACATCTGAAATCTCTACTCTAGGTGGTTGCCTTCCTTCCCATCTGGAAAGTTTCTCCTCCTCTCACCCAAATGATGGATTACCTTTAGTTTCCCTCTCACCATTCAGTCTAGCTAAAAAGTATGACCTTAGCAGGGGTATCTTGTATCTCCTGATGTCACTATTAGGATAATTGGAACTGCTGAGCTTATGTCAAAATCCTCCGGGATGATAAATAATATATCCTGATCAATACTGTATTATATTAATATAAAGGATTTGGTGAATGAAGATATTTTGCAAGTGGTTAGATTCTCTTAATGTCAAGGAGCATTGAGATCAAACAGAATTCCAAAATAGACCCTCCCTCCCTCCCTCCCTCCCTCCCTTTCTTCCTTCCTTCCTTCCTTCTTCTTCAGCCCAATCCAACTTTAACCTTTAAAATTCAAGCCTGGTAGAAGAATCCATGCTACTAATAGAAGTCAGGGTACCCAAAGAGTGTAGCTTATAATATTGTTGGTTAAAGCAAATCATCTTAGCCTGTGGCAGCCTCTGACTGACTGATCTTGTCTGGGTTTGCAAGCTAAGCAGGATCAGGCCTGTTTTATACTCAGATGGGGACCACCAGGAAATAGCAGGATTGTTAACGACAGCAAGAAATTGAAAAACCATCCCAAAAGCAAGCAATGGCAAAGCATTTCCATAGTACCACCAAGAAATCTACATAGCCACATCTATGAAGTTGTGAGTTTTTGCACTCAACTCAAAGAAGACTTTTGTTTTCAATGGCCAATGGGAAAGGAGCATCAGCCTGGAAGGGATGGTTGAGCTTGATAAAATGGAGATTAGAAGAAATGACAGAAATGGTAAGGATAGCTAGAAAAATTGGTAGGTATGATTTGTGTACGAGGCCAGACATCAGAAATGAGTGTGACTGAAAATTTTCATATATTAATCTGAAATATCAGTCACGTCTTGCATTGCAAGCTTCTATTATTCATTTTTCAAGTATCTGTTCTTTTAATTTCCTATGTGCTTGATTAGACCATATGTACTAAATAATGTTTTCTTTAAAAATCAAACTTTAAATATGATCGTTATGGCTTTCTGGTTTTTTTTTTTAAGTAATAAATATTGCCTTAAAAAAGCAATAAATAAGGAAAGCAAGAAATGTTTTTTGTTGTACCACTCTTAGTTTTCCAAACTTCGTTCATCTCAAGAAATATACAAAAGATGGAAAAAGGATGCTAAATTTTCCATTCCTTATATACTTAGCTGTTGTAATGGAAGGCCTTATTCATTGTGTGGCCAAACAGATATGTAAAATCAGAGCAAATGCCCATTTTCAGTGTTGCTTCCCTGTCAAAGTAATCTTGTCAATTGTTCCTTTCACTAACAGATTGTGAGACAATAAGAGCATGCACAGAGGTTTTTTTGAACAGTGAAAATAATCCTGCCGAACAGCTGTTTGGTTGAAAAAGAGGCATGAGCAGGGAATATAGTCCCACGTATTTCTTTCTGGTTATTTGGATTTTCACTTTTTAAATAACAAATAAGTTGTGTCACAGCTGCTGAATTAGAGCGGGTGGAAAACTTCATGCATTTTTAATTCAACTATACCAGAATACCTTTCATATTCATAGTATCCCTAACAGAACTACAGTAGTTAATTCTGTTTGCAGGATGTTACATGTACTGATCAGAGATAAATGGAAATGTGATGCATAAAAGCAAAAATAATCTATAGCTAAATTTAACAACAGCCTTCTCCTGCTTTGTTATACCATCCAGATGTGCTAGAATTAAATTCCTGTCTTACCAAGTCAGTCTACCCAAAGGCTGCATTGTCTGGCAACTACAGAGGATACCATATTAGGGAAACTATTAGATGATAAAATTACCATTTTATTAACGAGCAGTAGTACAAATAATCTCATAATATTTTCTCATCTTGCGAAAGTTACATTTCCTCCTATCAGCAGCACAGCAGAAAGCGGACCAGATCACCTGAAGTACATTCCCAATTTTCAAAAAATTGTTCTGCCTTTCTGTGATTTGCACCAAGCATTGCTTTACACACTAGTAATATGCATTTAACATTTGACTATTTGAAAATAATTAAAAAGAACTGAGATTTTCAGTGTGCGCTTGAAAGTTGGTTTCTGCATTTAATTCAATGTTTTCATAGTATCAAGTCTAGGAGATGACTTTCTTGTTCCCCTCTAAATACTTTTTTTACAGCAAAGGACTAAAAGGATAGCTTTATTGTTTAGAACAACCTGCAGGAGTAAGTCTGACACTGGTGTATTCATTTTGGGATTGTTAGTGGCAAGCACTGTGGCTTAGAAGCAGTGGTGGGATTCAACAAATTTTACTACCGGTTCTGTGGGCGTGGGTTGGTGGGCGTGGCATGGCTTGGTGAGCATGACTTGGTGGGCATGGCAGGGGAAGGTTACTCCCATTAAGGATAATCCCATTCCCTCCCCACCCCACTAACCTGCTTTCCAGCTCCGTTCTCCTATGCAAGGCAACAAAAGAAGATCCAGCCAATCAGCTGGGACTCGGGAGGCAGAGAATAGATGGGGGCAGTGGTGGTGTCAGAGGTGGTGTTTGCTGGTTCTCTGAACTAAAAATTTCTACTACTGGTTCTCCAGAACTGGTCAGAACCTGCTGAATACCACCTCTGGTTAGAAGGGAGACTGAAATAGTACCAGAAGAGAGAATATGTAAATATGTAAATATACCATGGAGAAGATTGAGATGCAAGGATAAAAGATATTGATTTATAGTAAGAGTAAGATGCAATGGTAAAGGAATAAGTAAACACAAATACTGAAAAATGTGAGGAAATGCAAAAGATGTCTTGACGTTGATAATATTGTATAAAGTTTTGTTTTATGTTTTTAAATTTGGAAAATTAATAAAATTTATTTTTTTTAAAAAAAGAAATAGTACCAGAAGAATTTGGATGGTTATTTGTTATTTTTATGCTATTTCCTTACCATTCATGATTATAAAGTGATGCATGTTATTTCAAATTACAAAATGTATACGTAACCCTTGAGCTGAAAATGATCGATCAGGAAAGAACTTTGGAAGTCATAATGGAAAGCTCAGTGAAATGGTGGTGTGCTGTTGAGGGTGTCCCTCTGTCCATGCAAATAGTCCTTGATTTATGATCACAACTGGGATAAGAATTTCTATTGCTAAGCAAGGTCATTGTTATGTCTGATTTGACAGCCTTTTCTGACAGGCTTTGGTAAGCAAACCATTGCAAGTTGTTAAATGGCCAGTAAGTGAATCCAGCTTTCTCCACTGAATTTGTCGGAAGCTGGGTGGGAAAGTTGCATATGGCGATCACATGACCCTGGGATGCTACAACTGTCATATACGTGCCAGCATCCAAACACCCAAATTTTAATCACGTGACTGTGGGATGCTGAGACAATTGCAAGTGCGAAAGCCAATTGTAAGTCACTTTTTCCAATGCAGTTGTAATTTCAAATAGTCAGTAAAGGAATGGTTATAAGTCGAGGACTACTGAACTTGTGCATCTTCCTGGCCACTGTAAAGAGGAAGGCAAGGACAAGATCCAGATAATTTTTTTCTCCCTCTCTTAAGTCAAGTTGAGCTCCTGGTGACAGAACTTCTGCAATTTTCTGGGCACAACCACAGTCATGGTTTGCCACTGTTTCTCCCGAGAGGTGTTTTGATTTTCCAGTCTAGCCCAAAAGTTCTGAAATCCCCAGGTGGTCTCCCCTCCAAGTATTAAGCAAGTATTCGTTCCCGAAATCAGCCAAGGATATAGAAATATTTAATCCCACTCTCTTGGCTTATATTGTGCTTCCCTGGAAATCATTCCCTCGTCAGTGCCAGTGGGAACGTTTTTTTACTACCTATAATTGCTGCACTCAGGGAGTAATTTTTGAGTAATTGTGGCTAAGGAAAGAAGAATGAAACCACCACCACCCTAACCAGAGAGAGAGAGAGAGAGAGAGGTTGCAGCTCCAATCTGGGTTTCCACCACCTCCTCCTCTTCCTACACTTACTTTCAAGCGAAACAAAACACCCAGAGAGTTACACACTACAGATTTAATGTAATGTGTAATATGACTCTGACGGCTCAAGAAAATATTGGGTCAGTTTGCCAACAGGTGTCAGCCACGGGACATAAATGGTTTCCATGTTAAAACCAAACCTCCATGTAATATGGCAGTCTACCTTCCGAGTCCCAGTCACTAAAGGCAAAAGTTGGGGGAGGGTAATTGCTTTCTTGCCCGATCTTATCGGCCCCTTAGAAGCCTTTAGCTTGCTGGGTTTGGCAACAGGATGTTGGGTTGTACAGGCCCTTGATTTAATCCAGCTGGACTCCGATCTTATGCTCTTCCATAAAGTGCGTGGGTGTGAGTGGGTGTGTATTTTTAAAAAAAGTGCAGATCTAAAAACATCTGTTAACCCCCAGATTGTGGGCAAAAAAAAAAAAAGATAGGAGAATCCTCAAGAAAGTCCTGTCCAGCCCTCAACCCTGCCTGATTCTTTGGGGCAGGAACACGGACAGCGGCCCTTCCTTTGCCCTCCGTCCCTGTATCTGCTTCGCTGCCTTGTGCTCCCGACCCTTCCCAGCACCCTCCCAGCCCCCCCCCTTGCCCCCTCTCAGTGCCCCCTCCATGTATTCTTCCTGAGTGACACCCCAACAATGGGAAGAGATGAGCTCTGAAAGGAGGAACTCAAGCGGAAGGTCCCGTCCCTTCTCGTACTAGCAATGAATCCCATTTCTCCCAGCGGGGGCGAAAGGGTTCCGTCTCTTTCCCCCTCCCCCCCCCTGGGAGGGGTGTGTGGTGGGGTTGGTGGGGGGGGGGTTCCTCTCTGTCTCATTCCCCTTTGGAAGAAGTGACGGGAAGGAGGGAGGGGGAGAGGGAGGGAGACACTCCCAAATGCCACACACAGGCAAGTCTCCCCCCTCACTTCATCCTTCTTAGTCAGCCGGTTCTCATTTCCCCACCTCACCTTTCTTCCCCTCTAGTTTTCTATCCACCCCCCTCCTTTTTTGTAACCACCAGACAAGGGAGCTCTCATTCCAGCCATAGCCCCTCTCATCACCCTTCCCCGCTGCAGCTCGGCTGGCCTGCCTCATGGCACCCTTTGGATGTCCACAGTGGCTCTAGCAAGACCTTCTTCTATTGCAGCCCATGCGAACAGCACATCTTGTTTTCAGTCTGCCTTACTTGCAAGACTGGAACTAATAGCCTTTGGGTTGGAGGGGGGGGCTAATGGCCTTCTGGGTGGCATTTCACCTATTCAGGGATCCTCTGGCCTGATGATCTGTGAAATAAATCTCCTCAGAGATTTCTCAGATCCCGAGAGGAACGCAACCTGCTTGGAGAGTGCAGCTCCCCAGGGTGAAGTCTTTGGGCATTTAGCGCTAAGCGGAATGAAATCCCTGCATAAGACCATGGTAGGCTTGAAATCAGAAGGGACACTAAGCAACTTGTGTTCATAGACACAAGTTGGGTTGGCTAGGTCTGTTGGGGAATATTGGCTTCAGAGTAACTCCACATTGTTTTCAGCATGCATGCGTGAGGAGACTGGAAGGCACATGTGTATCACTGTTTAAAGAATGAGGGATCGAGGAAAAATATAGGAATTTTGCATTCTGAGTGTGCACACGTCTTTGCAATCTGGTCACAATTATACAGGTAATAATAATAATAACAACAACAACAAAACAACAACAATAATAATAATAATACTTTATTGTCATTATACATATATATACAGTATACACATACAACGAAATTCACATAACACCCAGAGACCAGACCCAACATGCACACCACACACACACACACACATGACAATCCCCAAACACACCCCCACACGTCAAAATTGCCCGCCCCCTAAAAACACACAAGCATATCCGGACAACCGACCAAGTAATACTGTCCAACAGCTCAAGTGTTCTTCCCAACAAGCATTTTCTACAGTATAATTAGCAGTGTATACCCCACTATTTGTACCTATACTTGCTAACCATTGTGCATGAACATTTTTATTCTTTAACAGTACACGTAGCTACGTCAGCCCATTTAGGGAAGCAAGTCCAGCACTGTGCAAATCTATTAAAGGCAGCGACTACCATTCAGTGTACAAATATATGGGATCAGGCCCATTAAAATGTGAGAGAATTTGGGGCTTGGGATACAAAATAAAATTGGCTGATGTCCTCAAATCCGCTTGTCATGTTGCCAGAGGTCAACACTCAGCTGTTTCCAAGTAGGATAGCCAACCTGCATAGTTCCCTGGATCAGAAAATCTTATTTTGACAACATCAAAATGCTAAAACTAGCAAGGGTGCCTTTTGCTTTTTATAAAGTGGGAGCCCATTTGGTCTAGTGTTTGAGGCACTAAGCTAGAAAGCAGGAGTCTAGGAGTTCCAGTCCTGCCTTAGGCATGAAAGCCAGCTGGGTGATTGGGTCAGTCACTCTCAGTCCAACCCACCTCACAGGGTGGTGGTTGTGTGGAAAATAGGAGTAATATTAAATATGTTCCCTGCCTTGAGTTATTTATAAAAAAGGAAGGGAAGGGAGAGGGAAGGAAGGAAGGAAGGAAGGAAGGAAGGAAGGAAAGAAGGAAGGAAGGAAGGAAGGAAGGAAGGAAGGAAGGAAGGAAGGAAGGAAGGAAGGAAGGAAGGAAGGAAGGAAGGAAGATACCCTTTTGAATCAAGCTTGACTTCTAGTGATTTTATGGACCCACCCAGGCAATTTTCTTGGCCAATGGTTTCATTGCCTTCTGGGATTTTTTTTTTCAAACTTTTCCATCCAGCCCATAGCAACTTTTTATTATTCAAATACTAATCAGGGCAACCCTGCTTAGCTTTCTGAAATGGACTAAAGTCCACTTTGTGCCCCCACCTACTGCAAGTGAGAGAAAAAATCCAAGTGTGATCCAAATTCAGTAAATCTCCAGATTTGAGTGACCAAGTGAGAATGCTCACAGTAGAATGAGGTAGTGCCAGAAGCAAAAAGAGGATAGATGCACTCATTTGTTACCGGGGATGGAGGGGAAAAAAATCTAGCTAGAAAGCCACACCATCATTTACAGTTCCCACTATCTAGCTATGGATATAGGCAATGTGCAGAACACTGCATGACAACTTTGGAAACACAGAGGGCTTTTGCAGTCATTATACTGTATGTTCATCACAGCTCTCCCACATTCCTTTTTATGCTTCCTACAGATGAATAACTGAAAACAACAGATAGGGTTGTCAACTCTTTTTTTCTACCAGACTCTTGATGCTTTCAGCTGCTTTCAGATGAACGGAAAGTCTTGTCACGCAGCTGCAAAGAGTTATAGGAACCTTGCCAGCAAAATTGTAGGCAACCAACAAGGCTTGCCCAAGGCCACCCAGTAAGTCTAAGCAATGAGAACTCAAGAGAATGAGATCATCATATGTTTCCTATCTACTGTTGGTAAACTCTCTTGGTGGAATGGGAAATCTGAACCCAGGTCTCTGGTTGCACTTTGTGCACTGGCTTGCCCATTAAAGAAGGAAAGAACACAGGGAAGGTGCCATTGGTACTCATTTTTCCTCCAGCGGTGACCAAAGTCCTTCACTGATTGTGCTGCAGTGAAACATCTTCTCTTAAACAGGCAGCAGCTTTAACCCTGGTCTCCTCCTATTGCAGTTTCAGCAATCAGTTGCTATTTCTCAATTCCCTCAAAAGAGAAAATTTACATATGCGCTTCCAGACTCCCTATCCCCCCAATTATTGTTTCCAATCTCCATCTGGATGCATATACTGTATGAGAACAATAATATAAGGTTCCTTGCAGGCCAGTCTCTAATTTTGGGAAAGGGACAATTGGAGGTAAGGGGGAAGGCTGGTGGTAAACACCTTAAAGCTGAAACCTGTAGTAGTTTTGTCTGTGAGTTTTTTTGTGACCGTATTTGAAATTGAGCAGGGGCCAGATTAGCCCAGAGAACTACAATTGCTAAAAGCTGAATAACAGAGTTGGAAGGGACCTTGGAGGTCTTCTAGTCCAAATCCCTGCTTAGGCAGGAAACCGTATACCATTTCAGACAAATGGTTATCCACTCTCTTCTTAAAAATTTCCAGTGTTGGAGCATTTACAACTTCTGGAGGTACATTGTTCTACTGATTAATTGTTCTAACTGTCAGGAAATTTCTCCTTAGTTCTAAGTTGATTCTCTCCTTGATCAATTTCCACCCATTGCTTCTTGTCCTGCTTTTAGAGGCTTTGGAGAATAGCTTGACTTCCTCTTCTTTGTGGCAACCCCTGAGATATTGGAACTGCTATCATGTCTCCCCTAGTCCTTCTTTTCATTAAATTAGACATACTCAGATCCAGCAACTGTTCTTTATATGTTTTAGCCTCCAGTCCTAATCAAAACTGCTGAAAATATTATGTACATTTTAAACTTGATTTATAATGATGATGTGGTCATTTTTTTTAAAAAAGAATATATTCATTACACATTATTATGGAATGTGGTCCACAGTCGTGACCACTTATAATTATATGACACTGCACATGTAGGTCACTGTTTTGATGCAAGGATGATATGGCAGGCTGAAATTCAAAAAATATCGTTTCCTGATACATCAGATACTCTCTTGAATAACTGCCCTAAAGATTTGGAGCTGCTGACAGGGAAAAGGATAGCAGAAGTGAACTACTTTTAATTTCTAATTTACTGTCTTCCATCATTACGACCTTGGTTTATAATTTTAGTTTTGTCCAGTAGTTCCCTACTACTCTCATTTTACAGATGGAAAATTAAAATCTTGGGTAAATGATTTTCATAAGATCCTATAGTACAGGGGTGTCAAAGTCAAGACCCATGGGCTGGATTCAGCCCATCAGGTGCTTAGATCTGGTCCGTGGGGCCACCCTGGAAACGGCAAAGGACCAGCCCATGGTGCCTCTGCCAGTAAAAACAGAGCTCGGGGGGAGGAGGAAGGAAGGAAGGAAAGAAGGAAGGAAGGAAGGAAGGAAGGAAGGAAGGAAGGAAGATTGTAAGGAGAGGGAGGGAGGGTCTGAAGAAAGTTCTGCCTTAGCACTTGGCCACCAGAGGTACCCCCACCATGAGTGACATTGAGCTGACCACGCCCACACCCACCCACACAACCCTGATGCGGCTTTCAATGAAATTGAGTTTGACATCCCTGCTATAGCAGGTCCTTAGTTCAAGTGAAATACGATCCCAAATTTCACAGATCTTGTTCCTTATTCACTAGCTTTCATCCTTGAATGGGCCACCTCACACAAATATGTCCCTATGGTTAGTGGATTTTCCCTCCTCAGATCCAACTCTATTAACTAAGATCAGATCACCTGCCTTAATTGGTTATTACAAAAAGAATCTACAGTTTTGTCTGCCAAGGCTTGTCAGGGCATGCAAATTTGTTGGAGAAGAGGCCATCATTTAGCAGTAGTCTCAGTACTTCGTTTCTGTTTCACTCACTGGCACTTTTGAACTCCATGATTGTGAAAATTCTAGATTAAACTTTTCTTGAACAGAACAGATAAGACATTAGAGTGAGCTAGATAAACTAACACGACTATTTCTATATTTTTTTAATAGAGTGGCGTTCTATATCCAGATAAGTTGTGAACATGTTTAGCCATAGGAGAAAGAAATGCTACTAAACATAGTAGTTACAGAAGTGAATTTCAATAGTAAGACACATTCTTTCCACCCAACACCAAATCGCTGTCTTTATTCATTCAGTAAAATACAAATAAAATAAATGAACCAACATACCAGAATGGTTGATTGGAGGCGACAGAGTTTTTTTAAAAATAAACTATGTAAATCTACCTCATTCTCTGTGAATATAATAAAGATTTGATTTGAGTCCACCTCATGACTTATTTAAAATATCTAGTTGGAAGGATTTTAAGAACCAGTTGGTACAACTCATTGTATCAACTCATTGCTTGAAATCACAGGAACCAGTGGTGGGATTCAAATATTTTTACCACCGGTTCAGTGGGTGTGGCTTGGTGGGGGCGCTTTGCGCACGTGCACACACTTTGTGAGCATGCGCATGCCAAACGCATACTTTGCGCAGGCACAGAGGCGTTCTAATTCACCTCCTGCAAGCCTGCACTCTCCTGGTTGCTTCAGCAGCTGCCGCATGGCACTCTGCTGTGCTGCGCAAAGCAGCTGTGCTTCAAATTCAGAGGACAAAGGTAAGTACGGGAGCCTGGGCAGTGGGTGGGACCAACAGCAGAGTGGCGGAGAGAACTGGTTCGGTCTCCACTGCTCATTGCCGCTATCGGCTCGGCAGAACCAGTCCGAACCAGTAGAATACCACCACTGACAGGAACCCATTGCTTGTAAGAACGTACTAGACTACCTAATTAGGTCTGTTTCAGACATGATTTTAAAATGTCTTGAACAAGCTTAGAACTCAGATGCATCTTCTTTCTCAGCCGGTTGAAACTAAGCATACTTTCTTGTGACATTTAAATTCTGAAAGAGAGTTATGATTTGTTGAAGCAAAATCACCATGAGATAGCGAATAAAGTAAAGTAATGGAGTCTTCTTATCTGTTATAGTCTGTGTATATCTTCAGGGCATGGTGACTCTTCCTAACGTTAGTATTATTAATAATAGTAATATTCAGTAGGTATGTTTTATACATATAAAAAGGTGAAATAAAAGAATTACATGTTTTCAAATGTTTTATAAGCTTATTTACTCACTCGGGTCTATCTCACCCTGCTGATCCATGACTATAATAAAGATTTGATTCGAGGCTACCTCATGAGTTGCAATAAAAACTAATAAGAGACAATCGTAATCGGTTACATTCAAGGAGTGGAGATTCTGGTTATGGAAGTCCACACACCTAGAGGGTGCCAAGATTAAGAAGACTGTATTAACGTTGAAAAGCTTTGTCTTTCATGTCTGCTCAAGTCTGTCTGCTGTTCAGTTGCACACACAAATTAATTTGGGTTGTCCAAGGCTAAAGTGTGGCAATCACATCTGTAAGGCCATTAAAAGATAACAAAGAATATTCTTTTTATCCCTTTGCTGTTATTGAGAAGTTGCCCAGTTTTTTGCAGCTTGGATCTGGATGTTCTAACTATGGAAAATCAGATTGACCTAATCAGAAGTGCAGAATTTAGAGTTCTAGGCTACAGACTTTAATCTGGGGTTAAAGGCCATATTCTTTTATGGCTAGCTATCACCTCAGTCTGAATGGACTCTAACCCATTCACCTTCACCGAAGCCTGACTGTACAGGAAGAGTTTCAAGATTTGAAAGGTAAAATAAGGACGTGCTCTACACCATTCCAACGTGACCTTCGCAGTAGCCTAGATGGCCCTCACTGAAAGTTCTTTGGGTTTCAGTTTCAGCCTACTGGCTTCTGGATAACACACACAGGGAAGCACAAATATGCCCTCCTTCATTATTTGAGTTTAGATGAATAGTGAGCAAGATGCTTTCCAGATGTTTTGTTCTTCGGCTTCTTTAATTCTCAGCCTCTCATGATTTAGTCCCAAACACCTGTTATGCATGAATCTGCTGAAATCCATCTTAAGCCCAGGCCCTGTTAGGTTAGAAAGAGGAAAATGCTTTGGAGCAGGGGTATCAAACTCGCCATGTCACGTTGCCATCACGTGACGTTTCACGACGTTTTCCCTCTTTGCGGAGCTGGGGTGGACGTGGCCTGCGCATGATGCCTCCGGCCTGCGGACCACCAGTTTCACACCCCTGCTTCTGAGCATTTCTAATTTTTCAAACTGGGAGGAGTGGAGAGCAAGATTAAGGGGTTATTGGGGTTAGAATAGCTGGTTCCTTCTCCCTAGATGACCTCAACTTCAACCTGACCTAAGATTGTTCTTAACCAGCTTGTCTCCGTCCCAGCTCTTTCAGAAACAGAAAGGTTAACAAAGGCCAAGAAAAGAGCGTATCAACATTCTAGTTCTGATCGTTGAATTTCAATCAGGACCAGCTCTTGCATCCTATCTTACTACAGGCATGGAGAGAGGGATAAGGGGGCGATTTGGAGCCAGCATTACTTATCTGTTACTCACTTGGAAGGAGTTTCCCTTTTAAAAAAGATTTGTCCAAAATAATTTGGTCTCTATTTTCTTCATCTTCCCAAAATAAAAAAATCTCTGGCTGATTCAGTGGACTTTGAAACTCAGTAAATAAAGTAAACTTTTTTCATAGCATGCCCATTTACTATCAGCTTCTTGCATCTTCGCTACACTGCTCCTTTACCAAAAGCAACATTTCTGTAACATCAACGAGCACGTACAGAATTACTGCTCCCTGCAGGGCAACTGCCCTCCATATTCAAGGAACAAGGAATCCCTTTCAAATAGATGGCAGGCAGGAACCTGCCGGATCATTTAAATATCAACCCCAAACCTGGCCTACTCATTCTAGCAACCTCTTTAGGCCCCATTTGGAAAATACTGTCCAACTTTAAAAAAAAAAAGTGGAGGAAAAGAAAAAAGGAAGAATTCGGATGCTTGTGATGTTATTCCCAAACCCTGCTATATTTTCTGTACCCGTTCAAATTGACCATTGGCCTGGCTGCATATAAGCAGGGGCTTGGCATTCTCTGACTGGAGAGGGATGGGGAAGATGTGCTTTTCTGAAGTCGCACCGCAGCATTCCTTTGTGCCTTTCAAAGGATCCTGGGATGCCCTTCTGACTGAAGACTGGTGAATCGAAAAACAGGAACATGTGGAAAAACAGGCGTATGCCAAGTCGGCCTATTTGGACACCTAACCCAGCCGACTCCACTCTGACTGGGATTGTCAGCTACCGTGTCTCAAGAAGAGAGAAAGTCTTTTCCTTGTCACCTGCTACCTGATCCTTTGAATTGGAAATGCCAGAGTCTGCCCCACAGAGCCAAGGTTCCTCCCTAAAGTTACACTGAGATGGGAAAGAGCCTGAATTGCAGCAGTCAAAAAGCTCTGCCTTTGGCAAGTCCTTCTTAGGTCTAGTTTTGTCTTTTCCAACGTGGGAGTGATCCTAATGACTTATCTTCCAGCATGGTAAAGAATCCTAAAGCTGCATTTGTTTTTATTGTTGCCATTGTTACACAAGTATTTTTGGACCATCTTCAGTGACCACAACTCTTTTTTTCTGACTGGCCTATCTAATGTTCCGTTCCCTCTTATGGAGTCTATGGAGATTCTCAGTCATCCCAAAGGTGCTTTTTCAAGAGGCAATTGGACTTTCTGGTTTTTCTTTGAAAACATTTCACTTCTCATTTAAGAAGCTTCTTCAGCTCTGAAGTAGCTTCTTGGATGAGAAGTAAAACATCTTCAAAGAAAAACCAGAAAGTCCAGTTGCCTCTTGAAAAAAAAGCACTTTTGGGTTCCCTCTTTAGGTACCCAGGCTGACTGTGTGGGTGGTTTGCTTACTGCCCAAACTGAAGTCATCTGCCTAGGCTTAGAAACCCTGTCACGTTCCCAAGGCAATCTCTTTTGTGTACAAGCTCAGGAGTGAAATAATTCCATTTTCTCCACACACACACACACACACAAAATCACTTTGAGGCATCTCGATTCCAATTCAGCAGGGGGATGGATGATGCATCCTGCTCGCATCCCTCCTTAAGCCTTCACGACCTCGCCGTCTGGGAACTTTAATAGCTAGGGGTTTGTAGGAGGACAGCACCCTCCTCCTCAACTTTTCTCCCATTTTGGGTTGCACATCGCTTTAGCCCGCAGTGCTTTCCAGGATTCATGGTTCCCGACCACCGGCGAGCATTAACGCTCCGGCGTTGAGCCCAGTTCCAAGTTAGCTTTGTCGACTTTGGTAGCGGCGGGGGCGAGAGAGAGTCAAACGCGCACTCCCCCGCCGCCCCTTGAATCCGAGGCGGGGCGGGCGCGCGCAACTCCTCCGACGGAGCCGCGCGGCGGGAGGAATGGAGCTGTCTGTAAGATCTGCCATTATCGGCTTCCAAGTCATAACAAACGCGCTGAGAACACCCACCTCGCTGGGAAGGGCTTCGGCTGATGGGAAAACCCGGAGCCCGGATTTGTCGGAACGGCTGGGCAAAATTTCTGAGCCGCGCTCCGACGCTTGCAAACAAGAAAGGGGGAGGGTTATCTCCCCGCTGCTTTTTGTACTTGTTAGTCCTTTGACTTTTACACGTTTTTCTTTCCATCTCTTTTTTTTCCCCTCTGATTCTCCCTCAGAAGATCATGAAACAAGAGCCGTGTAGGGAGAAAGGAGCTACACATAGAATCAAGATCTTGTGGAGTGTTAGTACCGTTTTACAAAGCCTTAGTAAGACCACGCTTAGAATACTGCATCCGGTTTTGCCCACCACAATATAAAAAAGATGTTGAAACTCTAGAGAGAGTGCAGAAAAAAAGCCACAAAGAGGACTGGAGACTAAAATGTATGAAGTACGGTTGCAGGAATTGGGTAGGTCTAGTTTAATGAAAAGAAGAACTAGGATTGATATGATAGGTGTGTTGGGTGTGTTCCAATATTTGAGGGGTGCTACAAAGATGAGGGGTCAAATTATTTTCTAAAGAAC
The DNA here is from genome assembly GCA_023653725.1 of Bungarus multicinctus. Lineage (NCBI taxonomy): Eukaryota > Metazoa > Chordata > Lepidosauria > Squamata > Elapidae > Bungarus > Bungarus multicinctus. The sequence goes on along the minus strand of CM042834.1, from coordinate 149,582,510 downwards.
CAGAAAAGCAAGACAAACAATAGAAGGAAATTAATCAAGGAGATCTTACATAGCTTTTTCTCTGGTAATATTACACTAATAACTAGAGCGTACAAAACATTTGCTAGACCGATATCGAATACAGCTCATCAGTCTGGAACCCACATTACGTATCTGATATTAACACAGTTGAGAAAGTCCAGAAATATTTCACAAGAAGAGTTCTCCACTCCTCTACTCGTTGCAGAATACCTTATGCCACCAGACTCGAAATTCTGAACCTAGTAAATCTAGAACTACGCCGCCTTTGATCCAAGTATAGTATATAAAATCATACATTGCAATGTCCTACCTGTCAATGAATACTTCAGCTTCAACCATAACAACACAAGAGGAAACAATGGATACAAACTCAAGGTTAACCGCACCAAACTCAATTGCAGGAAATACGATTTCAGCAACAGAGTGGTCAAGGTCTGGAATACTCTACCTGACTCTGGTTTCTTCCCCAAACCACAAAAACTTTAACCTTAGACTGTCTACTATTGACCTCACCCCTTTCCTAAGAGGTCTGTAGGGCCATGCATAAGTGCACCAACTTGCCTACCGTCCCTGTCCTATTGTTTCTTTTATTTTTTTTATTTTTCTTATATGTATCCATGTATTCATAACTATGTTTTTACTTATACCTATTATCTTGTAAGCAGTTGACTAACTAACTAAATAAATAAATAAATAAATAAATAAATAAATAAAACCTAGAACTAAGGAGAAATTTCCTAACCATGAGATCAACCAACCAATGGAATGGTTTTCTTTGAGATGTTGTGGATGCTTCATCACTGGAAGTTTTCAAGAAGAGACTGGACAGTCATTTGTCTGAAATGGTATCGTGTCTGCTGCTCAAGCAGGAGGTTGGACCAGATGACCCCCAAAGTCCCTTCTAACTCTGTCATTCTATGTTCTACTTAACACAATGCTCCAGCTGGTTTCAACTTTCCACTTTCTTAGAAATCCAGCTCAATCTGAGGATAGATCTGAAATGTAGAAACAGGACTGCTCTGTATTGTGTGTTTGTTATGTGGGTGTTTTGACATCTACAGAATAAACATTATTGTCAATATTTTATAAAACATAATTTATTAATTTATTATTTATTTATTTATTTATTAATTCCATTTATATACCGCCCTTCTCCCAAGGGACTCAGGGCGGTGAACAGCTCATCTAAAAACCCCACAGAAAATACAAAAGTTAAAAAATATTAAATTTAAATCGGCTGCGTAATAAGACTAAGAAACCCCCCCCCCACCCTTAAAACCCAATTTAGAATTAAAAATGGAGACCAAATTTAAAATCATTATCTCAGCCCAGGCCGGCCAGCTCAAAGAGCCAGGTCTTCAACGCGCGCCTGAAGGCCCTCAGGTCCGTGCCGGTACGAAGTTCCGGTGGCAGAATATTCCAGAGGGCGGGGGCACCCACAGAGAAGGCCCTACTCCTCGGTGCCGCCAGACGACACATAGCGGCCGACGGCACCCGGAGCAGACCCTCCCTGTGGGAACGCACCGGCCTGTTGGAGAACGTTGGCAGAATGCGGTCCTGAAGGTAACCTGGTCCCATGCCATGGGTCGCCCTAAAGGTCAAAACTAGAACCTTGAAGCGAACCCGGAGAGCCACCGGCAACCAATGCAGCTCGCGCAGGAGAGGCGTCACATGGGCGCTACGTGACGCCCCCATGATCACCCGCGCGGCTGCATTTTGCACCAACTGGAGTCTCCGGATGCTCCCCGCAGGGAGCCCCATGTAGAGGGCATTACAATAGTCCAGGCGAGAGGTGACAAGGGCCTGAGTGACCGTGCGCAAGGCGTCCCGATCCAGGAAGGGCCGCAACCGGTAGATCCGACGGATCTGATGAAACGCCCCCCTGGAGACGGCCGCGATGTGATGTTCAAGTGACAGCCGTACATCCAGGAGGACACCCAGGTTGCGAGCCCTCTCTGTGGGGGGCAGAACTTCCCCCCCAATAGCCAGCGAAGGTGTCAGCTGGCTATATCGGGGCGCCGGAAACCACAGCCACTCGGTCTTGGATGGGTTGAGCCGAAGCCTGTTCCCGCCCATCCAGTCCCGCACGGCCTCCAGGCACCTAGACATAGCCCCCACAGCATCGTTGGGGTGGTCCGGAGTGGAGATGTACAGCTGGGTGTCATCTGCATACAGATGACACCTCACTCCAAGACCACGGATGATCTCGCCCAGCGGCTTCATGTAAATGTTGAACAGGAGGGGAGAAAGGACCGACCCCTGAGGCACCCCACAAACCAGGGGCCTAGAGGTGGACCTCTCCCCCCCCGCCAACACGAATTGCGAACGGTCAGAGAGGAAGGAGGAGAACCATCGAAGGACGGTTCCACCAATCCCCAACCCCCCCAACCGTCGCAATAAGATACTATGGTCGATAGTATCAAAAGCCGCCGAGAGATCTAATAGGACCAGGACAGAGGAGAACCCTCTGTCACGAGCCCTCCAGAGATCATCAACCAACGCGACCAATGCCGTCTCAGTGCTATGTCCAGGCCTGAAGCCCGATTGGAACGGATCGAGGTAAGTAGCTTCCTCCAGGTACCGGGGGAGCTGACGTGCCACCACACTCTCAACAACCTTCGCCACGAAGGGAAGGTTGGAGACTGGACGATAGTTGTTTAAAATAGCTGGGTCCAGGGAAGGCTTCTTGAGGAGGGGGCGCACCACCGCCGCCTTCAAGGCGGTAGGGAGCACCCCCTCTCTCAAGGAAGCGTTGACAATCCCCTGGAGCCAGCCTCGTGTCGTCTCCCTGGCGGCCGAAACCAGCCAGGAAGGGCACGGGTCCAATAAACAGGTGGTGGCATTCAGACCCCCCAGCAACCTGTCCACACCCTCGGCGGTCACAGGATCGAACTCCCCCCAGATAACACTCTCAAGACCTGCCCCGGACACCTCCCCCGGGACCACCCAATTGGAGTCGAGCCCCTCCCAAATCTGAGCGATTTTATCATGCAGAAATCGGGAAAACTCCTCCGCCCTACCCTGCAAGAGGTCATCCCGCGCTCTCGGTTCAAGTAGAGAGCGGGTCACTCTAAACAGGGCGGCAGGCCGATTTTCTGCTGATGCAATAAGGGCGGAGAAATACGAAGATTTCGCCGACCCTATCGCCACAAGGTAAGTCTTAATATGAGATCTCACCTGTGTTCGGTCAGACTTATATGCCATCAGGTTTGCGTCAACTGTTAGCAAACACATAGATAAGACGAGAGTGGAGGTTCAGTTCTCCGAGCTTGTGGGTTGGTTTCCAAATGTTTTGTGTCAGGCTGGGTAACATCTTCAGTGGAGTTTCAGGGAAGATGCTGAAGATGTTATCTAGTCTGGTAATGAAATGCTTGGAAACCAACCAACAAGCTCAGAGAATGAGTCTTCACTTTTATCCTATATCTGAGCTACAGATGTTCGCCACTATTGCAAACATAGATAAGATTTTCTCCCAAGACAATCTATCCTTCAGGTGTTAGATACAGATACAGATTAACAGAGTTGGAAGGGACCGTGTAGGTCATCTAGTCCAACCCTCCGCCCAAACAGACCCTACACCATTTTTGACAGATGGCAATCTAGTCTCTTCTTGAAAGCTTCCAATGATGAAGCTCCCACAAAATGGTGCCACTGTCCCTGAGTCCATCCTCACTTCTTCTGGTCCCCTCTTCTCTTTCCTTCCACTGTTCGCAGCATTGGAGCCTTCTTCACATAATGTGCGTGAAGTAAGATCATTTGAGCTTCATCATTTGTGCCTTGAGAATCAATGTGCTGATTCTCACAAAGATCCTGTTTGTGCAAAGGAAACAAATGCATTGTAGTCGTATAGGACAAATACCGTTAACCATTGGGGTTACACCAAACCATTCAAGAGCCAAGAGAGTTCTGTTAGCCCTATGCTACCCAAAATCCACTACTAATTTTATTGGGGCAAATCCAAATGTCACAAAAGAGCATTCAAGGTTTTGAGTGCTCTGCAACTCTTAATTAGGAAAGCTGTTATGAGCATGTGATGGGCGAAGAAGCAAAAGGGTTTCTTAAAAGTGTCCAAAGAATAAGGGTAAAGCTGTGTTCAAAACAAAAACGTGATTTGGGATTGGTGTTAGATGATGATATTGGGTTCTACCAGGGATAAGAGGTAGCTATAGTTCTCCACAATTCTGAACATGTAAATGTCATTAGTTTTGTCTCTGCAGGTTTGGATTTGTTTTTCCCAGTGACATGGCACCCAAACATGTTTGGCCAAAAACCTTCTGGTACTTGAGAGTACAAAATAATTGTGTCAGTCCCATCATAGACAAAACCTGGAGAAGTCAGAAGGTTCTTTGCATCTGCATTCTGCGATAAGCTGTGTTGTGCTTGCTCATCTGAGTTGCCTTCGAGTGTGTAATACCCGAGAAAGCAAATAGGCTCCTCTTGTCTTGTGCTGTAGATGGCAGCCAGAGAGAAACAGAGGATTGGGTGTTAGAAGTGCTGCATGTGTCCGTGAGGAAGAGGATGATGAGGCTTTCCTTGAAGGAAGTAGTGATGCACCTTCTTCTCAAGAAGACAGAGGAACTGTTGAGGGATCTGGGTGAACAGCTTGCCTTCAGAAGTTGTGGATGCTTCATCACTGGAGGCTCTTAAGGAGAGACTGGACAGCCACTTGTCAGAAATGGTCTAGGACCATGATGGCGAACCTATGGCACGTGTGCCACAGGTGGCATGCAGAGCCATTTGTGCCGGCATGTGAGCCGCAGGCAAACTTACCTCACCGAGCATGTGCGCGCCTCACAGCTGATTTTCGGCCAGTTTGAGGCCTTTTTCGGCCTCCCAAAGGCTTGAGGAAGGCTTCTTCAGGCTTCTACAAGCTTTGTAGGCCGAAATCTAGCCCTGTTTAGTCACTTCCGGTTTTTCCAAAAACACCAAAAGTGACTAAACGGGGCTAGATTTCAGCCTACAAGGCCTCCAGAAGCCTGCAGAAGCCTTCCTCAAGTCTTTGGGAGGCTGTAAAAGGCCTCAAACCAGCCAAAAATCAGCTGTGAGGCACAGTGCAGGTAAGGGGGCGGTGGGGGAGTGGGGTTGCACGCGCATGTGTAGGGGGCATGGGGGGGTGCACCTTGCCTTCTGGATGCATGCAATCACGCGCACAATTTTTGGCACAGGAGCCCAAAAAGGTTAGCCACCACTGGTCTAGGGTCTCCTGCTTAAGCAGGGGGTTGGACTAGATGATCTACAAGGTCCTTTCCAATTCTGTCATTCTGTATTCTGAAGCAGAGTGTGGGTTCCTTCTGGTTGAGAGTTCTGATCTAGGCACAGGGTGGAAATCTCGTTAATTTTTCATAGGTGGAACTTAGAGATGGAATATTAGATCTCAATGGCATTATAAACTGAACAGAATAATAGAGTTGGAAGGTCTTTCTGGTCCAACCCCTAGTTCAAGTAGAAAACCATTTCAAAATATGGTTGTCCAACTTCTTCTTTAAAATCTTTAGGATAAAATAAATCCCCACATTCTGTCTTATTCTATATCTGTAGCAAGAAAGACAAACTGAGATATTATTATTATTATTATTATTATTATTATTATTATTATTATTATTATTATTATTATTATTATTATTCTACACAAAAATGACAGTATACACAGCAAACGAGATAACTATGCTGGGTTTCTTCTCACAAATCACTAGTCGAACACTTCCCAAGTGTTTAGGACTGCGTGATGTATTGGCGGATTATGCGAGCAGATCCCAGTAAGGTGGCCTTCTGCAGCTGTCCAATGGTGATCTTGTCAGCGCCAATTGTTTTTAAGTGCTTGCCTAGGTCTTTAGGCACAGCATCCAGTGTGCCGATTATCACTGGAACCACCTGCACTGGTTTATGCCAGAGTCTCTGCAGTTCGATTCTCAAGTCCTGATATCTGGTGACTTTTTCAAGTTGTTTCTCGTCGATTCTACTGTCACCAGGTATGGCAATGTCAACGATCCACACTTTTTTCTTCTCCACAGTCGTGATATCTGGGGTATTGTGTTCCAGAACTTTGTCAGCCTGTATTCAGAAGTCCCACAGTAGTTTTGCATGCTCATTTTCGACCACTTTTTCAGGTTTATGATCCCACCAGTTCTTTGCTACAGGCAGATGGTAGTTGTGACACAAGTTCCAGTGGACCATCTGAGCGACAGTGTTGTGACGTTGTTTGTAGTCAGTCTGAGCTATTGTCTTGCAACAGCTCAGTATGTGATCAATGGTTTCATTGTTGTTGTTGTTATTATTATTATTATTATTTCAAGCTGCCTAGTGATTTGTTACGCAGGAGTGCATCAGCTTCCCTCCTCCTTTCCCCCCTACGGGAAAATTATTTGAAAGTATCATCTTTGCAAAGTTTTCAATTGATTGGCTTTTCTATTTTGATTATTTGAAAGTATCATCTTTGCAAGGTTTTCAGTTGATTGGCTTTTCTATTTTGATTATGATTTTGTATTTAGTCTTCTCTTTGTGGTGGTAATACAGGAGATAGGTTTAATCAATACTTAAAGAAATCGGGCATAAAAGTAACTGTAATATTGAAACAAAAGATCATTGCACAAAATACATCACGTTTGACTCCGGACTGGATGGCACTTCCCTCTGAGCTGTTCCTCACAAGTAGCAAATGGCAACTGTGGCTGGAGAGTGGGGGGTTGTACACATTCATCTAATGTGCCACTTGGACCCTTTCCTGGACTTGGCGGCTTTGCTCACGATCACTTGTGCTTTAGTCACCTCCCATTTGGATTACTGCAATGCAATCTATCTGGCCGTTGAAGACTTCTAAACTTCAACTAGTCCAGAATGGAGCCCCACACACAGTAATGGGGGGGGGGGGGTAGATTTGCCCATGTAACATTTCTGTTGTGCAGACTGGGTTCTAGTTTCATTCTGGGTGCAATACAAGGTGCTAGTTATCACTTTGAAAGCCCTAACTGGCACAGGGCCAGGTTATCTGCAGGACTCCTTTCCCTAAGGACATCTACCTATCCTACCAGATCTAGGGTAGTGGGCACATTCCTAGTCCCTTCCCCTAAATATCAGCATCTGATGGGAGCTAGGAAGCCTGCCTTTTCTATGGCCTTTTGGAACACTCTTGTCTCTGTTCTTTGGCAGGCCGCTGCTCTCCTTAACTTTCCATAATGCTTTTAAAATATGGTTTTTCCCAGTGGTGGAAGGATAGAAGACTGTATGACTGGGTGCCAGTTTTTTGTTTTAATATTTTTAATGTGCTTAGTTTTATAGTTTTATTATGCTTTTTATGTTGTTTTTACTTTAAATTGGGAACCACCCAGAGTTGGTTATAAGATGGGCGGCTATATAAATGTTTTAAGTAAATATGCAAATAGGTATCATGGTGAGTAACTTTCTAGACAGCAAAATTCTGCCCAAAAAAACAGTGGGGCAGAATTCAGATTGGCTCAATTTTTGTCCATAAAAAAGCAATTATTTGTCTCAACTGATCTGTAATTATGCTTTCTTTATATATCCCAGCCTCTCAAAGAAACCGGCAATTGAACACCAATGTAGCATACTTTATTGGGTAATTTCTTCCCCACCCTTTGAACCTGGACGATCTCTAAGATAATTAATATAAAAATAACTAAACGATCTAAATGATAATACAGATAATTAAAAAAAAACTCTACATATTTTCTCCTTCTTTAAAAACGTATTTTTCTTTCCAACACATGTTATTTTAGCTATTATGATTGAGCTTACCTTTTCTCCTGCTAATACGAATTAGAGAATGTGCATATAAACTGGCTAATTATGCATCTTTATCAGACAGAATGAATAATATGGCCAATGGGGATGAATTTTGAAAATTCCTTCCCAATAAATCTTCTGTACACCTTCTCTAATCTCCAGATCTGGTTTAATTTTACATGAGTTTATGTACTTCAAATTTAAAAGAAATCCACACATTTTTAAGTCACCAAGGTTAAAAATGACTGTCCTATTCCAGCGTCACTTCTAATGAAGGTTCTACTCTCCAGAACAGTTTGAACATGGTCTACGATTATCGTGACTGTGCCAGCCTCACTTGCACAGAACAAAGAGCAAAAAAGTCATTGCTTTGCCTCAAGCTGCTGCAAGCCTTGAAGAAGTAACATTCCATGCAAAGGGAGATGAAATAAATTACTTGCACACACTTGCCTGCATCCATATACTTAACTTCCTAATGGATACATTTGCTGGGGCATTGTACAAAATCTGAGCTATTCCTACAATAGGTAGCTTCAAAGTTGTCAAACCCTCTTTCCTCTTGGAAGACCTCCTGGCTGCTCACAGTCAAGCCTTGTGTGTGGTAGAATTCTTGTCAATCGAGAAATGAACCCTTCCCAAATTCACGAGGGTCTCAGTGTTCAGAGATCAGTCCTAGTAGCACCTTTTTCCAACTGACACGTTTTATGACATTTCATGAGATGTGCCTCACTTCGTCAGATGCATGAGCTCACCATGTCTTTTAGCAATAGCACTTAGACTTATATACCGCTTTATAGTGCTTTATAGATGACACAATAGTGATTGGTCTCATTCGAGACGATGAATCTGCATACAGACAGGAGGTTATACAACTTGCCTCGTGGTGTAACCGGAACAATCTGGAACTGAACACTCAAAACCATAGAAATGGTGGTAGACTTTAGAAGAAACCTTCCCATACTACCACCTCTTACAATACTAGACAACACTTTGATTCAACAGTAGAGACCTTCAAATGTCTAGGTTCTATCATATCACAAGACCTAAAATGGACACCTAACATCAAAAACGTCATCAAAAAAGCACAACAAAGAATGTTCTTTCTGTGCCAACTCAGGAAGCTCAAAGTGCCCAAGGAGCTGCTGATCCAGTTCTACAGAGGAATTATTGAGTCTGTCATCTGCACCTCTATAACTGTCTGGTTTGGTTCTGCAACCCAACAGGACAGACACAGACTTCAGAGAATAATTAGGACTGCAGAAAAAAAACAGTTACTACTAACCTGCCTTCGTTTGAGGACCTGTATACTGCACGAGTCAAAAAGGGGGCTGTGAAAATATTTACAGACCCCTCACATCCCGGACATAAACTGTTTCAACTCCTTCCCTCAAAACAACGCTATAGAGCACTGCACACCAGAACAACTAGACACAAGAACAGTTTTTTCCCGAAAGCCATCACTCTGCTAAACAAATAATTCCCTCAACACTGTTCAACTATTTACAAAGTGTACACTATTACTATTAATCTTCTCATCACTCCTTATCACCCATCCCCTCCCACTTGTGATTGTAGGTCTGTAACTTTGTTGCTTGTATCCTTACGATTTATATTGACTGTTTCTTAGTATGGTTTGATTGTTGATTGTACCCTATGACTATCATTATGATTCTTGATCCTTAATGAATGTACCTTTTTTGTATGCATACTGAGAATATTTACACCAAGACAAATCCTTGTGTGTCCAGTCACACTTGGCCAATAAAGTATTCTATTCTATTCTATTCTATTCTATTCTATTCTATTCTATTCTATTCTATTCTATTCTATCTATTTTTCTATTTTTACAGCCCTCTCTAAGCGGTTTACAAATTTACAAATTGCCCCCAATAATTTGGGTCCTCATTTTACTCACCTCAGAAGAATGGAAGACTGAATCAACCTTGAGCCTGGTGAGATTCAATCTGCCAAATTGCAGGCAGCTGGCTGCAGCAGAAGTAGCTTGCAATACTGCACTCTAACCATTGCACTACTGAGGCTCTCATATACTTTCATAGTATATCATGTAACATGTAACGGTATTGCAATTGCCATGTTATAGTGGAATATTCTGTATATTCATTGTATTGTGCATTATTTTTCAAGAAAGGCAAAATAATTACCTATAAACTATGAAATAATGCAAACAAATTCAAGTATTAGGCTTTATTTTTTACATATATTCAGCTCTAATACATTGGCAGTATATTGCAAAATGTGCCCCAAGGACCCCTTAGGTGTCTCCAACAGATGCCTGCAAAATCAGAATTATTTGCCAGCTTATGTTGAAAAATAATATAGTATTAAAATCCCATCAAACATTCAGGAGAAGCAGTAGTGACAACCCATGACCCCTTGGGTCATTGTTTCAGAGATATTTCCTCACCAGATTCCTCATTGCCTTCTACAATGTCAGAGCGTCTAATTACTGGGAAAGTTCTTTAAAATTCAGAGATGTATCTGCCTTCAAAGTAGCCCATGTTGAACTATATAGCACAATCAACCATTAGAAGTTGACCCCAGAAAATATTTTACGACTTTTATTATTTTGTGATAAAACACTTTATGATAATTTATGTTATAAAATATTTTATAAAAATTGCCTAATTTCAATTCAATGAGAGTCGCAGGCCCTGGATTTTGGATGTATTCTGTAGGTAGACCTATTAAATATATCTTGGTTGAAACAATTTTGCCTTATGATGCTTTTTTTTTTTTTTTGTGCAGTTAAAGGTTAGAGACATGGGTTTTAGTAGTACATATACCGGTATATTTATTGTGTGTTTATTTATTAAATTTATATGCCACACATTTGATTGTTGAAGCAATTCTGGGTAACTTGCAAAGTAATGAAAGGATAATATAAAAGGATTAAAATTAAGAGTATTTAATCTCTCTTAATTTTTTAGCTCTTATTTAAAGAGTAGAATCATTATAAATTTAAAGATATTAAATAGAGATTAAACTATTGAAATAAAAATATGGTAAATATTGATAAATAAAACACATACAAACAGAATGGGTGGATGGAGTAGATGACCTACAGGGTCCCTCCCAAATCTGCTAATCTATCAAAAAGCTCCATAATTTTTAAAAGTGGGAAAGGGTCCCTAGAGAAAATACTGTCCAATGTATAAAATTTAAATACAAATAGAATTCTAAACCAGAGAGGTACCCAAAGAAAGGGAATATTTGGGGGGGGAAAGAATAGAAAACATTGCAATGATTATAGCAATACAGTGTTCAGATCCTGAAAATGCTACCTGTCTATTTACAGTATGATATCAAACTATTCCAGATTCAGATAATTCAGATAATAGGTAAGGAGAAATTAAATGAAATTTAAAAATTTGCCATTCAAACTCAATTATTGCTTATTTTGGATAAGTACCTGTAACAAGTATCTGAAATCATCACAGGTTTTTTCACATTGTTTTTACTTTCCAACAATCTTCATGTCATCCACTCTGTTTTTTTTTTTCATATCTAAGACTTTGATATACAATGAGATTTCACCCCTCCCAATTTTAACAACATCTCTGCTCCCCTAACTGCACCCGAACAAATGCCATTTTCAATTAATGGATCTTTATATTTCTATGTTTTTGTTTATACACTGTATAAATTACATGGAGATTCACCTCATAATTGGTACTCCTTTAAATGATGATAGGCACTTCTGCCCAGGGGTGGGATTCAATTTTTTTAACAACCGGTTCTGTGGGTGTGGTTTAGTTGGTGGGCGTGGCTTGGTGGTAATGTGACTGGCTGGGCATGGCCTCACATCGAGGCACGCATCTCCTTGCCTGGCCTCTCATGACTGTGGGGATGCTGCAACAGTTGTAAGTGTGAAAAATGGTCATAAGTCACTTTTTTCAGTGCCATTGTAACTTTGAATGGTCACTCCACACAAGCAAAGTACCAGCAAAAGAGGGTAAAAAAACTCCAGAGAAGTTCCTGAGACAGGAAGCCTAGTCCTGCCAAGAATATAATAAGGGTTAATGGAGAGGCAGTTTCTGTAAGCAACACCAGAATGTTTCCTTCCTGCCTTCCTTATAGGATTAGGCCAGTAATTTCCTCTAACAACCGGTTCTCCGAACTGCTTAGAATGTTAACAACCGGTTCTAGCGAATAGGTGCGAACCTGTAGAATTCCACCCCTGCTTCTGCCCTGCCTTCTCCTTGGAATGTTGGTGATATTCTGTCCAATCATAATTCTTAAAATTTAGAATCTGAATAGTGCCTGTACAGGACTGGAAGGCCAATTCTTGGAAAGCCTTGTTCATTTTCACACTAACACACAAAACACAAAACAAACATATTTGCTGAATAATATGAACTTGCATGCCTAGATAAATTTTCTGTAAATATGTGTGTTTGTGAGAGATTTCTCACGAGAATGGAGCTCTCTTTTCATCTCTCCTTTATGGTAAATATCTACATTGGAGCATGAGGAAGTTTTTCCAGACCTGAGGGTGAGCAGACGTATCAGTGACAAAAGGATTCTTAGGCTACAAAGCTATATAAAACTGAGAGAATTTGACGCAGCCTGGATTAAGGTTCGCTTTTATAATTTGGTGGCCTGGAGTTTCTTACTATGAACTATGAACTATAAAAGCAAATGAAAGTGGCCAATCTGAATCCTGAAATACCTGTTCCCAGGGCAGGATATACATCAGAGCCATATTTCATTTATGAGTCATTGCTTTGCAAATTGAGTTGCTGTTTTGGGTTCTTATTTATCAACCCAGCACAGCCCTCCTTTTTGGGGGGAGGAAGATGCAGATGGTTCTTGAAACCTCAAATGCTTTACTATTTCTTTACTACTGTTTTTGGTCCAGGTATGTGCAGTAGGCCTCCAATAGCACCACAATACAAGAAGAAGTGGGTGAGGTGGAGTGGAGAATTATGCTGCTACCAGCCAGACACATCTCTACAGTATTTAAATTATGTAGCTCTTTACAGCTGCAGTCTTACATGTGTGTGTTGCAAAAAATAATAATAAACCGCTCAAAACGAATTCCTTCCCCCTATTCCATGATGCGAAACACATCCTCCATCTTCAAAGTCACTCCTCTTCATCGGAGTTCTAAAACTAAGATGGGAATACACATGATCAGCAGTCCCTAGAAAGCAGCATCACTGACAAAGCAATTTGGATGGGAAAACCTGACTAGAGAGAAAGAGAAATAATACCAGGAGAATAGGCTGAGGAATGTATCGCTTGATAGGCAAGTGAGCCACATGTTCCAGTGCTGAGGGAAACATCAGTATAGATCAGCCTTAACAGCACTTCTATACAGCCAGGTTTTTTGCCTTGCTTTTTGCCCTGTGATCAAGAAGTTAACCGGTGTTCCTTCTAAGCAGCCAGTGGGGTGCCTAGACATTGGTTCCCATCTTTAATAATTTTTGCAAGGAAAAGATCAAAGGTCGCCATGCCATGCAGCAGCTGCACTTCTGCTCATTGCCCAGACTGGTGAAAGGGACAATGCCTTTAGGATGGAAACCACCGAAGAACGAAGGAACAAAGGCAAATTTCTCCAAAGCCATCAGCTCATCTGTCATAGACGTCCCTTAACCCATGGCATGTGGTTCAAAAACATGGGGCTTCTGAACCAGGATCATCTCAGCCAATAGTGGGATTCAAAAAATTTTTACTACTGGTTCTGTGGGCGTGGCTTGGTGGGCGTGGCAGGGGAAGGATACTGCAAAATATCCATTCTCTCCCTACCCCACTAACCTGCTTTCCAGCTCCGTTCTCCTGTGCAGGGCAACAAAAGAAAACCCAGCTGATCAGCTGGGACTCAGGAGGCAGAGATTAGATGGGGGCGGGGCCAGTCAGAGGGAGTATTCCGAACTACTCAAAATTTCTACTACTGGTTCTCTGAACTACTCAAAATTTCCACTACCGGTTCTCCAGAACTGGTCAGAACCTGCTGAATACCACCTTTGATCACAGCCCATAAGCGCAGAAGGAAATCCAAGGATTACTATAATTATATTCTAACATATGCTCTCCAAACTTGGCAACTTAAAGACTTCAATTCCCAGAGTTCTTCAGCCAGCCATGCACATACACCTACCCTGTCTGTACAGCCGCCCATCTGACATAGAAGTGATTGGGCGGCGTATAGTATTTCAGATGCGTACTGTATTTGGGGTCGTCCTCTGGGCTGTTTTGCAAACACTTCTTAAAGCTTGGGAAAATGAAAGAAAATAAAAGGACAAAAACATAAGCGTGTGGTGGGGAGGGAATACTCCAAAACAGAACTGGTGGTATAGTTTTACAGTTAAGAGCAGAGGGATTTTGATTCCGATCTTTACTTAGCCAAAAAGCCTCCCTGGTTAATCTTGCACCAATTATAATCTCTGAGCCGAATTTACTTCAGGGCTTGTTTTGAAGATAAAATGAGATGGGAGAGAACGTTAGCTCTAAGGCGTTAGATGAAAATGTGATAAATAAGAACACTTCACAATTTTTTATTTCAAATATTAAGCACTCAGATAGAGTGTAGATTATAAAAGCTAATTGTCGTATTGTAGAGAATATCTACAGTACCATCTGCCTTTTTTAAAAAAAATGAAATATATCCCTCAATGGTCGTCAATTGCTTTGGAAGTAGGATCAGAGTTGCTGTGTATCTAACAGGGAGTAGGGAAACATATTCATATTTGTTATGAATGGCCTTTGGCTTTAAAGAGTTAATCTTTTCCATCACATATCCTGTAAATGTCTTGGACTACAACTCTGGCTGTCTTCAGATGGCACAATTAACTGTGCCGATTTAGAGAGTGGATGTTACAGCCAACCTGTTTTAGCAGCAACAAGCTGGGCAATTATTTTAGTAAATCTGTTTCTATTAAGAGTGTTACGAACGAGCTCCCTCTGCTGGAATCCAGAAGCAGTGCTGGTTATTGCCGTACATGCCAAATGAGGTGTAGATGGATATCTTCGGCAATGGAAATTTGGTGGTTCTATTTGGAGATTAATAAAGCACACAAATCTTTGCAGAAGCCCGTCAATATCAGACGAGGCAAACTGGGCAATACATTATTGTGCCAGCATGCAGCACAATTTAACAATATTGTTAAATATGTAAAACTTAAATTTGTGACTCTTAAGAGATTGGATTGAGGAAAAATCAAGCTTAAATACATATAGGTAGTTCTTGATTTACAACCATTTGTTTAATGACTGTTCAAACTTACATAACTGAAAAAAAGTGACTTATGACTATTTTTCACACTTAAAGATCATTGTGGCATCTCCATGGTTACATGATCAAGATTCAGACACCTGGCATCTGACTCATATTTACAACAGTTGCAGGGTCCCTGGGTCATCTGATCACTTTTTGCAACCCTCTGACAAGCAAAGTCAATGGGGAAGCCAGATTCACTTCAATCATATTATTAACTTAACAACTGCATTGATTCACTTAACTGTGGCAAGAAAGGTCATAAAATGGGGCAAAATTCCCTTAATGTCTTAGATGTCTTACTTAGCAACAGAAATTTTGGGCTCAGTTGTGGTCATAAGTCAAGGACTACCTGAGCCATGGTGGTGCGGTGTCTAGAGTGCAATACTGCAGGCTACTTCTGCTGACTGCCGGCTGACTGCAATTTGGCAGTTCGATTCTAACCCGGCTCAAGGTTGACTCAGCCTTCCATCCTTCTGGGTAAAATGAGGACCTAGATTGTTGGGAGATAACAGGCTGACTCTGTAAACTTAGAGAGGGCTGTAAAAGCACTGTGAAGCGGTATGTAAGTCTAAGTGCTATTGCTACCTGTATTAATAGCAAAGAAGATTTTTGTTATATCAGAAGCCTCCCCAAATGATTGCTGTGGTCTTCCTTCAATCCTTGTTTCCCTAAGAATAAAGGTGCTTCTGAATGAGGAATCATCTTGATTCACTCACAGAATGTTACAGAGGGCAGAATCCAGATTCTTTTGTCTTCCATTTGGAGCGCTTCTGTATTTAACCCCTACTTCTTCCTTTTAAACCTTACTATGGAACTGCCCACCTGGTAGTTATCTGAGTGAGCTTCAAGCCTGAATAAGGATTTGAATCTACGACTCCAAGGTCCCAGTCTGACTTCCTAACCACCATATCCCAATGTCTTTCTCTTCCTGACAATGCTACAAATTAAGTATCCTTTTTCTGACAGACAGATGCTTGTTAGAACGATCTTGAGATGATTGCAGAATACATCAGAAATAAGCTTACAAATACTTATTCACATAAAATGCTTTTGCCCTACACACGTATAATAATGAGCTGTCTCTTTTGCAGATCTGGATTCTTCAACAAAAGCCCAGATGTTCCTTTGACTGTGTTCAGCCTCTGACAAACTATGTTCAATTCGATGAACCCACCGGTCAACAACTATATGGAACACTGCTACCTTCGGCCTCTCCATGGGCAAGGGCAACCTAGTTCCATGGTAGAAGGTCAGTGGGTCTGAAAGAGCTTGACTTCAGAGAGTGCCTGTAACATCCTATTTAAGAGGGAATTCTTTCTATTAGGAATTTATAATAGACAATTTTCCAAAAAAGCCAAATATATAATATTACATATTCTCACTGCAGCTAGATTAATCTTTGCACAATGTTGGAAACAAGCTGATATTCCAACAGAGGAAATGATCAATTCAGAAGATAGCAGCTTGTGCAGAGATGGATAAATTAATGTTAGCACTTAAGGATAAAGAATCATCAGAGTATTATAAGAGCTGGGAATGCTGGTATGACTGGGTAGAACAAAAATAGAAAGTACATTAGTAAATATTGTTAAATTGAAATATTCGCATTAAGATGTATTTGGAAATATGATACCAATAATGATAACAAATAAGGAATCACAGACTGTTGATAATGGAATAGTTTGTTTTTTATTTATTTATATATATTTTTCCTTTCTCCTTTTTTTGTGTGTGTTGTGTATGTGCTTGTCTGTTGGTTTAGTTGTATAATCATTAAAGTTTGTTATTAAAAAAAAATAAAGAGGGATTTCCAGATTTCTTAAGGGCTCTTTCCATGTCAGTTGCCTAAGAGTCTTGGCAAGCTTGTGGTGGAAACCATTTTTGCAAAGCTTTTGTTCAAGTTGGATGCTAACCAAATCTATGAGTCTTCCTTAATGCTTTATGTGCCTAAAGTAGTGCTATGTGTCCCAGCATATATATCTCACTGGGTATAAAAAAGGTGAATATTTGTAGCTCAGAGTTGAAATGAGGGGTCCTTAATGCTCTCTGAGCTTGTTTGTCATTTCAGTGACTAGCACTGATGATGTTACCTAGTTAGATGTAATGAAACGTCTGCAAGAAAACAAGGAAGCTCGGAGAGCACCAAGGATCGATCCCACATCACTGAGTATAACTTGACAAGGAAGAACTTATATTAGACAGAATTGAGATCTTGCTGATGGTAATGTTACGGCAGAGGAAAGAGATTGCAAGAGTTTGTTTTTGCCATAGTTAGAAACAAGTACAAAAGGCCCCATCGTAATTTTTGTCTTTAGCAGGAAAATGTTATTTATTGCTTGTGCAAGACAGAATGTCATCCTACACACAAGGAAGAGATATCAAAATAGAAAAAAAAAACTTTTAGGGAAATAAACCTCAGAGGTAATTCCTCTATCCTCACTTCCATACCAAAAACCAGCCTAGTGAGGATTAAGGAAACTCCATTGCCCCTTCTGAAATAATAAAGGAAGATGGAGCTGGGGGATAAGGGTAGGGAAATATAGAACAGGCGCAGTAAAATGAAGTGGGACAAAATTGCAAGTCATTTCTATGATGTCTCAGTTTCCGTGTTTCTGTCTACTTGTCTCACCCTTCTTTCTCTTTCCCTCCATATCTATGGCTTGCTTTGTTCTGCCTCTCCTTCACAGGCATCGGCGATTTACCATACTATCACCAAACCAACTCAGTGGGGAATCACCACACCTATGGCTTGGTACCTGGAGGTGAACATCCTTCTCAAACTGATGGTAAGGTGTCTTTTTTTTTAGGGGACTGTGGAAAACGGGAATCTTTAGCGGACATATGAAATAATCAGCCAAAGAAATATCCTCTTCCTCTCCCCAACAATGATGATTTTATCTAAGGCACCCTTTTCAGTTCAGTCCATTTAATTTCCATATTGATGTGGGAGGTGAGTTTCCTAGCAGATGAACTGCTACTTCCTTGGCCTCTACTGCTTCTGGGATGCTTCTGAAATGCCCCACTTGATTGCCCTACTTAAAGGTCTCTCCAGTATAACTCCTCTTTGAAGAATTTTCTGCAGCCATATTGGAGAAGAAGAGTCTACCTGCCTGGGAAATCATTTGGGTAGCAAGGATGTGAATTGTTCCACGTGACAAATTAGACAATTAGTGGTTCTTTTTTTTTTTCAGTTCCCCCCTGCTTTTTCTTTTTCCTTATGATTTATTTTGATGGCAAAAGCATGTAGTATTGTAATTATTTTAAAAATATGACATCATATATGAGCTGGTGAAATAAACAATCATGTTAGTGATCTAAAATAAAACTTTGAATCATAATAATTGTGAAAAAACAGATAGATGAGAGAGAGAGAGAGA
Organism: Bungarus multicinctus; assembly: GCA_023653725.1. Lineage (NCBI taxonomy): Eukaryota > Metazoa > Chordata > Lepidosauria > Squamata > Elapidae > Bungarus > Bungarus multicinctus. The sequence goes on along the minus strand of CM042834.1, from coordinate 149,564,132 downwards.
GAGAGAGAGTTTAATATCCAAAACTTTATTGAAGAATTCTTGGAATAATCTTGACAGATATTTTATCTTATTTAATTATTTAATGTAATTAATTTAAAAGTAAATAAAATTGTAGAATCAGTATAAAAGATACATCCCATGGAGGTTTCTAAATTTAGGAATGTCAGTCTTTCAAAATGAATTTTTAAAAAGAATGGAAAAAGAACCTTCTCTTTATTTTGAAAGCCTGATAATGTAGATACTGTAGTGACAGAATTCCATCTGGTTATGGCTCAATAGAAACTCCAAGCCATATGCTTTATGCTGCTCCCTAAATAAAGACCGATTCTAGGCAGACTTTCATTTATCCAAATTTGAAGAAATTTCCAGGCAGCGAATGTGATTTCTACTTCCTGTTATTTCTTTCAGACAAGGACTCCCAGGTTGCCCAGTTTTGTGCTACAACCTGTACTATACATTCAGTGGTGGGATTCAAATAATTTAACAACCGGTTCTCTGCCCTAAAGATTTCTTCCAACAACCAGTTCACCAAACTGCTCAGAAACTTAACTAGTTCTCCCAAAGTGGTGCAAACTGGCTGAATCCCAGCACTGTATAAGTTGCACTATCAATTGAGCTTGGATATTCCTTTCATTATCATTCTTTAAGGATACTGTTTTTATTATTGTTTGATTATATATGTTCTTATTTATTTTTTTGATCTTATGATACTCATTATTTTTCTGCTGCATACATAGGTATATGTAGCAGTTCTACTATTAGCTTTTTTACCATAGCATAGCTATTTTACCGTAGAATATGACTGTAATAAATTGATTTCATTGAACTCAGTCAGTCATTCTTCAGGTTTTGGACCAGAGGATGAAGAAGCTCTTTCTCGGAATGCCTCACAATGCTTTGGAGACTGAAGTGGAGAACAGAAGCCTTCTAAATAGCAATAGCACTTAGACTTATATACCACTTTACAGTGCTTTACAACCCTCTCTAAGCAGTTTACAGAGCCAGCATCTTGCCCCCAACAATCTGGGTCCTCCTTTTACTGACTTCAGAAGGATGGAAGGCCGAGTCAGCCTTGAGCCTGGTGAGATTCGAACTGCCAAATTGCAGTCAGCCGGCAATCAGCAGAAGTAGCCTGCAGTACTGCACTCGCTGTACTGCGCCACCATCGCTACAGCTTCTATGTTACAGCTTCTATCAGCCACTGTCAATGATGGGAGCTATAATTCTGGCACATCCAAAGGCCTTTAGTTTTTCCATCCCATCTCAGGAAACTAACCATATGGAGAATTGAATTTTCATATTTATCCATGTTTTCCTTATTTGTTTGTCAGCTTTATATCTTGCCTTTTTTTCAGCAGTTCAAGGAAACATACAGGTAGTCCTCCACTTACAGCCATTTGTTTAGTGACCACTCGAAGTTACAACAGCATTGAAAAAGTGACGTGACTGTTTTTCACACATTGCCTCATCTCCATGGTCACATGATCAAAATTCAGGTGCTTGGTAACGAGCATGTATTTATGACAGTTGCATTGTCCCAGGATCATGTGATCACCACTTGTAATCTCCCCAGCTGGCTTCTGACAAATAAAGTCAATGGGGGAGGAGCCAAATTCACTTAACAACTGAAGATTTGCTTAACAACTGTGGCAAAACAGTCATAAAATGGGCTACGGCTCACTTAACTGTGTTGCTAAGCAACAGAAATTTGGGGCTCCATTGTGTTTGTAAGACAAGGACGACTTCTTCTCTGCCTCTTCTGATTTTCCACTGCAAGGGCATTCTTGTTGTTGGGTTGGGCTGAGAGAGAGAAAAACCCAAAGTTCCTTAGTGAGCTTCCATGGCTGAAGATAAGCTCGAACCTTGATATTTTTAGTCCTACGTCAACCTTTGAACCATTATATCACATTGCTTTCACCATGAACTGGGATCACATATCCGAATCTCTCTTCCCAAAATAGAATCAATTCTTCTTTCTTGACAAAATCATATCCCTGAGATCTAGTTCATGCTTAGCAGGCTGAAGATCGCAAGGCCACTTATTGCCATTTCCAATAAAGATTAGGAGAGAATCCCTACTTGGAACTGGAGACAACTGTTGCCAATTCAAAGTAATAGTCCTGGGGCTGATTGCAGGGGTGAAATTCAATTTTTTTCCCTACCAGCTCTGTGGGCGTAGCTGTGGGCATGGCTTGATATAATAGTAATAGCAATCAGGTGCATATTGGGGTTATTTTTTACCGATTCAAATCGTCCCTACTTACATCTCCCAAGGTAGGCCAAGGTGGTTGAATTTCACCCCTGGCTGATGGTCTCATTGGAGTTTCCTTTGTTCTTCCTGTGTTTCCCCAGGTAGTCGTTTTTCTACACCCCGGAGCACAGCAAAACTGACCAAAAAGCGGGCCCTGTCCATCTCGCCCCTCTCAGATGCCAGCATTGACCTGCAAACTGTCATCCGCACCTCTCCCAATTCTCTGGTGGCTTACATCAACTCTCGCTGCGCTTCAGCTGGGGGCTCCTACGGGCACCTCTCCATTGGGTCTGTCAGGTAGACATGTTATTCAGCCTTCAGGGACTGCAGTACCAATTGCTGACTAGTCTTGGAAGTCAGAGCCCTCTTAGTTTGATGTAGATTTATTTATTTGTTTAGAAATTTTATGTTGCGGCCTACTCGCACGTGGCTGCTTTCAAGGATATGAAAACACCATATAAAAGAAATAAAAATTATAAAATAGTAACTACCACCACTACTACCCCTGGCAACAACAACACATTCATACTAGCCATGTAATGGGCTCTATCCCGCTCTGGGTTCCCCAGGCCACCTGGCAGAATAGGTCTTCCAAAAGAATGTTAGAGTGGGGGCCAATCTAATCTCCAGAAGAATGATGTTCCAGAGAGTGAGAGTCACCATAGAGAAGGCCCTTTTTCTGGGTCCCGCCAGATGTATCTCCTTAGGGGCCTACACTTATTATGCAGAAAGAGTCACGTCTTCCCAAAGTGACACTAACTAGGTGCTCTATTAGAGTCACTCTGTAACAGAATCAAGCCAAGATTGATCATTTGGCCTTTGTTGAAAACTCCATCCCAGACCCCAAAATTCTTAACACAGAGAAGGTATCCACAGAAATGGGCAGGCAGCTAGGACTGACCAAGGTCATCTTAGTATTTTAACCCTCAAGTTCCCAACCCTTTAGACTAGACTGAATTTCTTTGTTGATTTAACAAATTTGTAATCCATGGTTTCAAAAAAATGGCTATGAGGGGAGAAAAACCCTATCATTGCTGTCCAGTAGGCAGACAGGCATAGAAAATGAGAGAGAAAGAAAAGAAGACAGAGTATATGTAAATTACAGTGAATGTATCATAAGATTGCTTCTTTAAGAAAACCAGAACAACCAAAACCATAAATAATAAAAGCCAGAAGAGCAGTAGAATTATAACCAGAGGATAAGTTTGCTGAGTGTAAGATAAACTAGATGCTGTATAGGAACAGGAAACAAATGCATTTAGAAAAAAATAGTGTACACACAAAATAATTTGTTGACATACATGATCAGAAATTTTAAGAGCTCTAAGGTTTATACTGAGAAAAAATGGAAATATATCTTGCTTTAAAGAAGAAAAAGACCCAAAGAGCAATAGCAATAGTACTTAGACTTATATACTGCTTTATAATGCTTTACAGCCTTCTCTAAGCGGTTTACAGAGTCAGCCTATTGCCCCCAACAATCTGGGTCCTCATTTTACCCCCTTCAGAAGGATGGAAGGCTGAGTCAACCTTGAGGCAGCCAGGATCGAACAGTTGGCAGAGGGCAAAGTTAGCCTGCAATACTGCAATCTAACCACTGCTCCACCACAGTGCAGAGTCCCAGGAAGTTACCCATTTTTTCTCCCCACAACATATTCACCCTTTTAGTTGCACTGCCGTTAAAGACACAACCTTTGTTACGCTTCTAAAACTTGGCAATTCTTGGAATTCTTGTGAGGCAAGTGCTTATGCTTTTTCTCATCCCTACAGCCCTTCGCTTGGGTTCCAGAAACCTCAAGGCATGTCCTTTGGCCACAACCCCACAACAGTCCCCTGTGGGCCTCATGAACACGTGACTGGCCGGGCGGGGATGATGCACCATATGCCACCCCCTCGTGGGATGTTGAAGCACTGCCAGGTAAGAGGGTGCCCATCCAGCCCTTTGCGACCTGTCACCCTCAAACAGGCAGATATCTTATGCCTCAAAGATGGTGACATCTAACTTGTTATACGGAATATACCGAGCCCTGCAAAAAACAGACAGAGGATAGAAAAACATGCCATTATCAATACTTAAAACGCCTGGAGGTGCCTTATCACACTTAGAAAGATCTGTTGAATGAGTTTGGGAGATGAACATGGGGGGCTACGGAGACTAAGGGGGCAGTGTTTGGGGCTGGGGCTGTAGTTGGAGGGGGTGCCATCACCTGGAGCTCTCGCCGTCTCTCTCCCACAGCTGAAGTCAGAGTCCAGCCTGGGCAGCCCGCTGGATGCCCTGAGCACCAAGTGCCTGGAGGAGTGCTCGGAGGGTGACATTTCCAGCCCTGCCTCTACGGGGACACAGGTAACAGCAGGCCTCAGCAATGTGCTCACAGGCCCACAGATGCACCCCCACCCACAGCCTGGGGTTGAAAAGAAAGAAGAGAATGACCGGAGCTTGTTCTCTCTCAGAGACAGTGTTGTTACCCAACCCTGCTATTGTGATTTTTTTTTTCTTCCCCTGAACATCCATAGCTCACAGATGTCTAGGTTAATCACAAGTAGGTTTATTATACACCGTCGCTGCTTTTACCTGTTTAATGACGGAGAGCCACTTTGGACATGAGAAAAGGCTACCTGTGCACCTAAACCAGGGGTAGGGAACCATGGCTCTTTTATCACTTATGGACTTCAACTCCCAGAATTCCTGAGTGAGCCATAAAAGGTTCCCCATCCCTGGCCTACTGGTTTTTCAGTTGTGAGGGAAATCAATTTTTGATTTGAATGGGATTGTTTAATATACAAATGTAGGACATATAAAGAATATATAAAGAATATGTCCTACATTTGTATATTAAACAGTCCCATTCCAGTCAAAAATTGATTTCCCCCACAACTGAAAAACCAGTAGGCCAGGGATGGGGAACCTTTTATGGCTCACTCAGGAATTCTGGGAGTTGAAGTCCATAAGTGATAAAAGAGCCAAGGTTCCCTACCCCTGACCTAAATGACAAGGCACAGCCTTCCTTATGGGAAGAATGGAGAGATTTCTTTCATTGGGATTCTTTCACGTGACAAAAAAAAAAAAATCAAAAACGTTACAGATAAAAACATAACGTGTGAAGGAGAGCAACGGATCGCAAGAGTTCAGGAGAGTCCCTTGCTAAGATTCTGTGCAGTTCGGAGAACCCCCACATCCCACTCCGGGCTGGCCCCGCCCACCCCTCCCCTCCTAGGAGTCTCCACACGGCCTGTTTTGGATACAGGTAAGTGCAGGGTGTGCGCAGAGGCTCGGGGAGGGTGAAAAATGGGCCTCCCGGAAGTTTGGAAAGGCCGGAAATGGGCCCATTTCCGGCTTCCAGAGAGCCTCCGGAGCCTGGAGAGACCGTTTTCACCCTCCCAGAGGCTCAAATAAAGCCTCCAGAGCCTGGGGAGGACAAAATGCCCCCCACCATGGTGCAGGAGGTTGACTAGGCCACGCCCACCATGGTCACGCCCATCCAGCAACCAGGCAGAGAACCCATTGCTAAAATTCTTGAAGCCTACCCCTGGACAGTTCTACATGTGCAGCTTATCCATTGGAAGTGGCCTATAGGAGAAAAATCCCACCACAAGTACCCGGAAGGGCTCGAGTAGTTGGTTGGCACCTGCTCTGTCTGGGACATCTGTATCAGGGGTGCAGTTACCCTGAGAGACAGCTAGCAGAAGACATTCTGCAGTGACTGTTACTATACTGTTATTTAGGACTGTATGGCAAGAGATCAGTTCTTTAGTTCAACTGTAAAAGAAGCCCACCCATGAAAATGAGTTATGTTTTCATTCCGTTTATTCATTCATTGCGCTCGCTGGCCCCTCCTTAAATCAAACACATCTGTTCCTGGGGTCACGTGACGCTGAGATACAAGCCCCAGATTCGGCTTCTTTTAAGAACCTGCTGTCAAGTGTAACAGGCGTGCCCGCACAGGTTTCCGATTGCCTTCTTCTCTTGAGATCCAGGTCTCTGGACGGCCCTGTGAAATGCATGAGAAGCAGTCTGATTCACCGTTCAGTAGGCACAACTATCACTCGGGGTCCTTACCTAGCTTTACTCTCTCAGATGCTCTGGATTGAATCAGAACTTTTTTACATAACGAACATGTGCTGAACTAGTAAATAATGGCTCCTCATTCTGCCCCCCACCCCCACCCCCACAATCTTCACATCAGCCTTGTGGTGGGTAAGAAGAGACCAAGATGGCGCTCAAGACCCTGGAACCTTGGTTAGAGTGTAAGGTGGGGAGAACTATCTGTTCTCTTTTGGTGAACTGAAGTGAAAAAAAAAACAAATTCCGAGTGAATTTTCCCAGAGTATCTTTGAATATGCTTCTTATTTCCACCCCAGGATCCCTTACTAAGTGTTCTTGATCCACGAGATGAATTGGAGAAGGAAGACGGGAAGGTGGAAGCTGAAGCAGTATACGAGACCAATTGCCACTGGGAAGGATGCACCAAAGAGTTTGACACTCAGGAACAGCTAGTGCATGTGAGTTTGGCAGGGTAACAGTATGTGTGTGTGTGTGTGCGTGTGTGTGTGTGTGTGTCTTTCAATAAACTGGAAAATCCCCCGTCACGATATTCCACTTGAAATGTACCCCAGAAAGAGGCCTGTTTTACTTTTATATGGTTTTCTGGCAAGAGGGCAGGATGAGTACAGTGGTATTCGACTGCTTTAACTATTGACTTTGGTACTCAATGCATTTTAATTTTAATTTAATTTTATTTTATTTATTTATTTATTTACATTCATATTCCGCCCTTCTCCGGAGACTCAGGGCAGTTTACAGTCTATGGAGCACCATGCTAAGTAACACAGACATTTTGTCCTGGTGCTCATCGTTTGCTTGGTACAGTGGTACCTCTACTTACAAAATTAATTCGTTCCGGAAGCCGTTTCGTAACCTGAAAATTTCGTAAGTAGAGGCACATTTTACCTGTAAATGTCCTAATCCGTTCCAAGCCCCCGAAATCCAAACTGTAATTCTTCGTTATTACTTCCTGCCTTGCTGGATTGCTAGCGCGAGACTGAGAACACGGAGCGGTGCATGCACACAGATCCCTCCTAGCCAATGGGATGCCAGGAAGATAACCAATGGCAGTGCAGCTCGGACGCGCCATTTTCCAAGAAAGCCTTTCGTATCTTGAAACATATTCGTAGGTAGAGACGATATTTTCTCGAAGACGTGTTTCATAACCTGAAACTTTCGTAAGTAGAGCCTTTCGTAAGTAGAGGTACCACTGTACTCAATGCACAAACTAGAACTTGTCAGTGTCAGCTGCCTTCTGACTCACTACATTATTCCTTATGGGGAAAATGTGTTTGGTACTCATTGCGCCTCCCGGAACCAATTAACAATGAGTACTGAGGTACCAATGTATTAACAATCAGTAATAATAGAGAGTTCTATTGGCAGTCCCTGCTTTCGTATGATATTATTGCACCAGGGTTGGCATTCTTATGGTCCTGTGGTTGGCTGCAGATCTGCTGATTAACAGAATAATAGAATAACAGAATTGGAAGGGACCTTGGAGGTCTTCTAGTCCAACCCCTATAGCATTAAATGGTTGTCCAATCCCTTTTTAAAAAACCTCCAGTGCTGGAGCACCTGCAATTTCTGGTGGCAAGTTGTTGCACTGATTAATTGTTCTAAACGTAAGGAAATTTCTCCTTAGTCACAATGTATGGTTGTGACTACTGCAACATTCATTTGCCTGAGCAAGTGACACCAAAGTGGATCTCCTGGGTCTCTGCTACATAAATCTAGATGGCTTTCACAGGGGAATTATGATGAAGGCATTAAGCATGTTCACAAAATTATAGTATGCTTAGTACACCAATTGATGTTTATGGTGTGAGTTGGCCCTGCGTCATGTTCCTCATCTCTATTCAAAGGTAAGAGATAGTTAAAGATCCTAAAAAACCTTTCATATGTGTGAAAAATTGTCACTTCTTCCTAGCTGCTAAGAATGCTATTTTTATTAATGCGTAAGATCACACAAGTTCGTCATGTCTGTGCTCTTTATTTCCATTAAAACTTACATGCAGTCATGACATTTTTCCTTCATAGCAGTCCTACAAAATAGGTTAGATTAAGAAATATTTTACTTTCCCAAGAAGCAGATCAATATTAGGAGTTAGAAATGTCTAATATGATTTAAAAGCCAGACTTTTATCATTTTCTTTTATTAACCACCTTCCCAATAGTTCTGTAAGCCACATTCTACAATGCAGCCAACAAGCCAAAAAAGACAAAACAAAGAATATTGTAAAATATCCAGAAAGGGTTAATATATTACTGTAAAAAAGGATACAAGAATCATACTGATATGTGTACTGAAATGTTGAATTACATGTGTGTAAAGCAAAAGGTCTTTTTAAAAATAATTTAATCTCCCTAGTTTGCAGTCCTGTACAACTTCTCTAAGATTACTTCTCCTGTTCTCCTGTGAAGTCAGGTGAATTCTGAAATAGTCATTGCCACTTTAATTCTGATCTCTGTGCTTTTTTTTTCTTCTCTAACATCACAGCATATTAACAATGAGCACATCCATGGGGAAAAGAAGGAATTTGTGTGCCACTGGCACGACTGCTCACGAGAACAACGACCCTTCAAAGCTCAGTACATGCTGGTCGTCCACATGAGACGCCATACAGGAGAAAAACCTCATAAGTGCACAGTAAGTAGGACAAGAACAAACAGCTGTCATTTGAGCTGGCTGGCGTGCCTAAAAAGAGAGGCAGGGTTATCTGGAGCATGGGCACTGCAAGAAGGACAAGGGAGGCAGGCAGCCAACGTGCATCATGCTGTCGTGACACAAAGGCCACCATCTTTGAATTTGCACCAGGCATCAGGACTGTAAGTAGAGTGAGCCCTCGAGTTATGATCACAATTGAGCCCCAAATTTCTGTTGTTAAGTGAGACATTTGTTAAGTGAGTGTTGCCCCATTTTATGACCTTTCTTGCCTCAGTTGTTAAGTGAAACACCGCAATTGGTAAGTTGGTAGCCCAGTTGTTAAGTGGAATCTGGCTTTCCCGTTGATTTTGCTTGTCAGAAGGTCGCAAAATGTGATCACGTGACCTTGGGACAAGCAATGGTCATAAATATGAACCCGTTGCCAAGCACCTGAATTTTGATCACATGATCGTGGGGATGCTGGAAAGGACGTAACTATGAAAAACGGTCATAAGTCACTTTTTTTCAATGCCATTGTAATTTTGAACAGTCACTAAATGAACTGTGGTAAGTTGAGGACTACCTGTACACAAGTGGTAAGATTTCATCGTGATATCACTGCATTTGGGTTGGCATTCTTAAGCCCTATGGTTGGCTGCAAATCTGCTGATTAACAGAATAATAGAATAACAGAGTCGGAAGGGACCTTGGACGCCTTCTAGTCCAACCCCCTGCCCAGGCAGGAAACCCCACACCACTTCAGACATATGGTTGTCCAATCTCTTCTTAAAAACTTCCAGTGTTGGAGCATTCACAACTTCTGGAGGCACATTGTTCCACTTATTAATTATTTTAACTGTCAAGAAAATTTCTCCTTAGTTCTAGGTTGCTCCTCTCCTTGATTACTTTCCACCCATTGCTTCTTGTCCTGCTTTCAGGGGCTTTGGAGAATAGCCTGATTCAGTGGTGGGATTTAAATTTTGTTACTACCGGTTCTGTGGGCGTGGCTTGGTGGGCGTGGCAGGGGAAGAATAGTGTAAAATCTTCAGTCAGAGGTGGTATTTGCCGGTTCTCCGAACTAAATATTTCCGCTACTGGTTTTCCAGAACTGTCAGAACCTGCTGAATACCACCTCTGGCCTGACTCCCTCTTCTTTGTGGCAACCCCTGAGATATTGGAAGACTGCTAGCATGTCACCCCCTAGTCTTTCTTTTCATCACATTAAACATACCGAATTCCGTTAGGTTAGATTAGAGCATTTCCACATTACCGTACATGGTTTCTCCACTACAAACCTTTAACTCACGATGAACCTCTTTATTTTTTGCCAGCCTCAGAATACTAACATGAGCCAAATATTGCTTCCACCATCCAACCAAAACAGAGTCCTAAAATGATAAGTCAGTCAGTGCCACCATCGCTAATCTATTGCAATCCCTTGAAGAAACAAAAATCCCCTGGAAAAAAATAAATTGCAAACCCCAAGCCCACTCCACTCCCGTATTTTCAGTGCATGAAACCTATGTATGGCCGTTATAGCAATAGCAATAGCACTTAGACTTATATACTGCTTTACAGCCCACTCTAAGCGGTTTACAGAGTCAGCCTCTTGCCCCCAACAATTTGGGTCCTCATTTTACCCACCTCGGAAGGATGGAAGGCTGAGTCAACCTTGAGCCTGGTGAGATTTGAACTGCCAAACTGTCAGCAGAAGTAGCCTGCAGTACTGCACTCTAACCACTGCGCCACCGAGGATCCTGTGCAAACCAACAAACAAAAACACCTCTCAGCTGCCTTCCTATTAAGACCTGATTCTTTCTGAGGAAGAATTCCCATTCAACATTGTGAGGCCAACATATCACCGTAATTTTGCAGCCCGGTGCTTTTCCCAACAACTGGAACCATAACTATAGGTGGCATGGAGGAATCTTTATCTGTAGAGATGTGTGCAGGATTATAGCTGGTTTCACTGACAAAGTTGACCATGAAATTTACCAGACACCTAGAATCAGGAGGCAGATTAAGGCAAGAATTTCTGTACATGAGGATAAACCCCCACTCCTTTACCCTTAAGCCAGGGGTCGCCAATCTTTTGGACCTCAGGGACCACCAAACTCGATCCCAGGGACCACTAACTGGTTCTGTGGGTGTGGCCTAATTTGTGGGTGTGGCTGGTGGTCATGTGATTGGCTGGGCATGGCTTGTATGTAAATATTATAAATATTTATATAAATATTGAATTTTTTATCAAAAAAGAGCAACTTTTACCCAAAAGCAGGCAAAGCAGGCAGGCAGATTGAGTTGCTCACAGAATCACAGATTCATTCAGAAATCTGTATCTGCCATTGGCTAGCTCAGTCTGTCACATAAAATTTGCTTTTAAGCAAACTCACAAAATTAACTCACAACACACCATGTATGTAAATATTGATTTTTTTTTATAAAAAAAGAACAACTTTTATCCAAAATCAGACAAAGCAGGCAGATTGAGTTGCTCACAGAATCATTCAGTGATTTATCTATCTGCCATCGGCTAGCTCAGTCTCTCAAATTTGCTTGCTGTGAGTCTACACTGAATTTGTTTGCAAGCAAACCTTCAGTCCTAAGGGAGGTTCGGCTGTGCTTAGCTAGAAAGCAAGAAATCCAACCATTTCCTGCATCCTAGCTAATCTAAATCTCCCAGCACAGCAGAACAGATGATGGTCGGAAAAAGGAAAAATAGCAACTTAGCAGACAAGTTTGCTGGGTAAGGAGTGAGTGGGCAGGGAGGGTTCCCGCGGGTCATGTGAGCTGAGCAGCCTTGTGTTTCTGTGCAACCTGGATTAATTGCTTGGGGGGGTGCTCTGGGGGTGAGATTTCTCTGTGGCCCACCAAAATTTTCTCATGGCCCACCAGTGGACCGTGGCCCACTGGTTGGCGACCGCTGCCTTAAACTATCTACTATTGACCTCACCCCATTCCTAAGAGGTCCGTAAAGGGAATGTGCATAAGCGCACAATCGTGCCTACCGTCCCTGTCCTACTGTCCCCTTTTATTCGTACCTATTTCCTGTATTCACACTCACGTTTATTCTTATACCTATTATCTTGTAAGCGATTGACAAATCAAATAAATAAAATAAAATATTTTAACCGGCTAAACCACAAAGTGGGCTTTGAGAGTAATTCTACCATGCACCTCTCTGCTTGCTTTTGTTTTACAGTTTGAAGGCTGCAATAAGGCCTACTCACGGCTGGAGAACCTCAAGACCCACTTGCGCTCCCATACCGGTGAGAAGCCTTACGTTTGCGAGCATGAAGGCTGCAATAAAGCTTTCTCTAATGCTTCTGACAGGGCCAAGCACCAAAACCGGACACATTCCAATGAGGTATGGATAACTGCTTGAGGTAAACCTTGATTTTAAGGCCTGAGGTAGACGGGCCCCTAAAAGGAGGCCCACACTTTGGTATTGGGTGTATATTACCTTGCAGTACACACAAAAAATGGTGAAGAAGCATTTTCTGGCCCAAAAGTATCTGTACCCTAATGGCCTGTCTGTCTTCTGGCAGAAACCCTACGTCTGTAAGATCCCCGGCTGTACCAAACGCTACACCGATCCCAGCTCACTGCGGAAACATGTCAAGACAGTGCATGGGCCAGATGCTCATGTCACCAAGAAGCACCGTGGAGACACTGTACCCACCAGTCGGATTCTGGCTCTCCATGGTGACATGAAGCAGGAGAAAGATAGTGAGGTCAGAAAGGAAGAGGGCAAACTCATTGTACCTGATTCTAATTTGGTGAGCAGCATGGGGTGGAAATGGAGAGAAGGGTGGGAGAAGAGGACATTGGATTGCAAGGGGTGTTTGATGGGCAGGTTGGGTCGATACTGAGGTCACGTTTAGGAGCAATTCAGGGAACACACCAAAGGACAATTCCCACACCGTTGACTCTTAGTATGTATTTTACAGCGAAAACAAAGATGTGTGAAATGTTGTTGAATGAACATCTGCACATATGGAAAGCAGACCTGGAGACAAAAAAGGGAAATCAAAGCGCTTTGTTCTCCACGTCTGAACTGTGTATGCTCAGAAATTGGTACTGTTATATTTGCGTCATCCCAAAGATCTTTTTTATTGTGTTAAATAAAAACACAGTTTAATCTTCATGGCTATAAAGGAGGAAGGGGCTCGAAAGCAGAGCTTGTGCCACCTTCAACAGTCAGAGAAATTTAAATTAGATTTTTTTTTAATCGGGGTGAAACAGACTTGTTGCAATATGGCAAACGCTTGCAGTTAATGGAAGCAGAATTCGTGGTGCGAAACATTCACACCCACCCAAAAGCTGCACAGTTCACCAATTTTGATTTTTCCATGTGCAGAACTCAAATTAGTTTGCCTTGGAATGTTTAGTTAAATCTGTGACAGTTTTAGCACAGCTATAAATCCTTGGGCATAAGTGTGTCATGTCACCTTTGTCACAAGTGCACTTATCTCCAAAGAGAGGAAAGAGAACATTGGTTTTAAACTGCAGAATAAGATGAGATCATCTCAAAGATTAGCTTCCTTGAGATCAAACAATAAGCAGTGATGAAACCGGTAGCCGTCTTATGTATCCAGGAGCAGCTGTCCATCAAGGCTGACACTGAGCCTCCTTTTTCACATAACTTTGGCTTGCTGCCCAAGGCACACCTTAAGAAGGAATGTGAAATAGTTAGTGCAGAAAGCAAACTTGAGCTGAAACCATCACTTCAATAAGATGCTTCTGTATTTCCACCTCCACCCAGAAGCCGCAGCCCAGCCCTGGGGGTCAGTCGTCTTGCAGCAGCGAACGCTCCCCTTTGGGAAGCGCTAATAATAACGATAGTGGCGTGGAGATGAACGCAAACGCAGGGGGCAGCTTAGAGGACTTGTCCGTGTTGGAGGAACCATCTGAGCCCATGGGAACCTCGGGGCTCTCAGCACTGCACAAGCTGGAGAACCTGCGCATTGACAAACTCAAGCAGCTGCGTAAGCCCCTCTCAATGAAGGGAGTCAGGCTTCCTTCCATCCCTGGGGCAGGTAAGCAGAGAAAGTTTGGAACCTCCACAGCAGAGGTGGGATTCAGCAGGTTCTGACCAGTTCTGGAGAACCGGTAGCGGAAATTCTTAGTAGTTCGGAGAACCAGCAAATACTCCCTCTGACTGGAGATTGTACACTATCTTTCCCCTGTCACGCGCACCAAGCCACATTCACAGAACCGGTAGTAAAAAAGATTGAATCCCACCACTGTTCCATAGCCACATTTTCAGCCACTAGAAAGCAAGGAAACGAACCACATCATCGCCAACATGGCTATTCAAGAAGGCAGCTGGGGGAGCTGGGATTGTTTGGGGGTTTTTTTTGAGACATTTTTAGGAGAGGAGCAAAAACTCTGTTCCAAGCATCATCCTGAAGCACTGTCTTCTTCCTTTCATGGTGCCCCAACTATTGTCCCTAAATTTTATATCCTTCTCCCCCTCCTTTTTGTTAGTAAAAATCACTTGGAAAAAGTACACCTTCCAGGAGATTCTGAATTAATAGATTGCGTTGATTTATTTCCTTGCCTTCAAACCAGAAAAGAGATTCCTTGTTGGGGGTCCAATCTCCTAAAACAGTTGAGTAGTTGTTCAGAACCAAGATCCGATGCCCAGAAGGCTTTGGATAAGTTTAAAGCGGGAGAAGTCTTGATGCAGTGAGGAGGAGAGAGAGAGAGGGAGGGAGGGAGATAATCCTCTCTGCTTATTGATACATCTTTGGAATTTATTTTAAAAATCGCAAAACGGAGAGCCTGTGTTCTCTGTCCTTTTAATTGCTTGCTTTGACTTTTTGCAGGTCCTGCAAGAGAGATGCCTGGCTTGTGCGGGGGCCCCTCTGCAGCGGCTTCTCACCGGCGCGTTATGGAGCTCTCATCCAGCGACCTGCCTTCTTTAACTGTGGCAGGAGACCGACGAGGTAGCACTACCAGCACCGTCAGTTCAGCTTACACCGTCAGCCGTCGCTCTTCCATGGTGTCCCCCTATCTGCCAGCCGGGGCTGCCCCCAATGGATTAGGCCCACCGGACATGTATGACCCCATATCCCCCGATGCCTCAAGACGCTCCAGTGAGGCCAGCCATTGCGGAGGACTTCCAGGGCTGGGTAACCTCACCCCAGCCCAGCAGTACCGTCTCAAGGCCAAATATGCCGCAGCAACGGGAGGGCCACCTCCTACCCCTCTCCCTCATATGGACCGAGCCGCTCAGTCAAATCTCGTAGGGGATTATTCTAGCTCATGCTTGCCTCCTTTTGTGCATGAGCACAGCACGAATGATTACCATGGTTACCCCAGCACTGGCGTTCTCCATCCCCACCTGAGCCACAGCGGCCGGCGAGCCAGCGACCCCACGCAGGCTGCGGCAGAGGCCCATCCGGTTCCACGAGTGCAAAGGTTTAAAAGCCTCAGCAACATGAGCCCGGCAAGTGCAGGGCGAGCCGGTGGACAAGGGACTGGGGCCACTGAGGCCAACCTTCCCCACCACCTCTTCTCCCCGCGGCCACCGAGCATCAGCGAGAATGTTTTTTTGGAAGCTGCAGCTATGGAGAGCACCATCCCGGTTGGAGAGCCGGAAGGGCTGGAGATGGAACCTTATCTTACCTACCAGGAGCGGAACTACCCCTACCAAGCAACGGGCATGGAGCTGCAGAGCAACCTCGCTCATCGAGGCACCTCGAAGCTGGCGGCTGACTTGCAGATTAGTCCAGTGACTCACGAGCAGCTGGAAGGCAGTTTTGAGCACCCAGGCTACATCCAGTCTCAGTGCCAGATGAACGTGGCTTTCCACACTGCACGGCAGTGGGACAGCCATAGCTCAGGGATAAACCCTGCATCGCTCCCTGGCATGGGGCAGTGCCACTCCACCCAGTATCCAATCCCTGAGGCTAAGCCCCTGGGAACAGAACCTGCCAATCATGGCCGGCAGGGAACCTTCCAGTTTGGCCAGGCCCATATTAAAGCTGAGCAACAGTTCCAACCAGCTGCTGCTGCTCTTGCCTCCTGCCAGAGCATGAAGCAGGCATTATACAACCAGGCTCAACCAGTCTGTGGGGATGGCGGATATCAGCCCGAAAGCCAGCAGGGCTCTTGCTATGGCGTGGGGCAGCCTCCAAGCCGGAGATCCCAGACCCCAATGTTGCAAGTCAAGGAGATGATGGTACGGAGTTATGTGCAATCCCAGCAAGCACTGATGTGGGGGGAGCAGCCGGCCAGCAACGTCATGGATGGCGCAGAGAACGGGCAGAGCCAGCAACACCAGCCTTACCCTGGTGTAAAGTATCCAAGCTACCCTGCCAGGCCATCGCCAGCTATGGAAAACAAAGCACTTTCAAGCCCCAACAGCCAGTGTTACAATCCAAGGATGGTCCCCCATCCACCTGGTGGACCAAAGCCACTGAACCGACAAAGCAACTTGAGCTATCAAGCAAGCCCTTCTTACGAAACCCCCGGGGATGGTGGCCCCCACCATATGATGCGCTTACCCCCTCTTCACGGTCCTGAAGAAACAGGCTTTCCCATCCCAATGCACATGCCTCTGAGCAAAGCTCCCGGGCACAAGTTGATGAATACCCACCAGAGGCATCACCAGCCCCCCAGCTGTGTGGCTGAGGATCCCGGTGGGCCTTACGCTCCTGGGCTGGAGGCCCCTAAGTCTGACTCTTTCTCTTACCTGCCAGAGGAGCAGGTGTCTAATAGTTTGGACACTCTGGACTTAGAAAACACCCACTTGGACTTCACCGCTATCCTTGATGACGCAGAGGCCCTTAGTCCTACCCCATCCGGGGGCCCGACCAACATGGCGGTGGGGGATATGAATTCCATGCTGAACTCATTGGCAGGGGAGAACCAGTTCCTTAATACCCTTTCCTAGTATGTTTAGACAAAGCTCTGATGATGAAGACTGCTATTTATCAGAATCAGGCTGATACGAGAGACAAAGAATGCCTCTTACCGGGCTGAAGTCACTGGGGGAAAGAGCTGATTCTAACTAGCAACCTCCAGGTTCCTTGGTACAAAATAGCATTTACCTTTTTATACTCCCTAGATCAGTGGTCGCCAACCAGTAGGCCTGGGACCACTGGTGGTCCGCGAGAAAATGTTGGTGGTCCTCAGAGAAATGTCCCCCCCAAAGCAATTAATCCAGGCTGTACGGGAACACAAGGCTGCGCCGCCCACATGGTCCGCGGGAACACAAGGCTTGCATTGTGCACAACACGAGAGAGTGAGGGGAGGGGGGAAAGGACGGAGGGAGGGAACTTGCTCCACATGCCTGACCTGGCCAGCAGGCTGCTTTTTTCCACTTCTTTCTTCTTCTGCTTTTGGCTGCACGCAAGGAAAGCAGTAAAAGTCTTTCTTTCTTTCCCCCAAACTCTGCCAGAAATGAGTCTTTGGGACCCTGTAAGGCCTCCTGCTCCAAGAGGCTGCGCCGGTGCAACAAGTCTCACAAAGACTCATTTCTGGCGGAGTTTGGGGGAGAGAAAGAAAGACTTCTGCTGCTTTCCTTGCATGAAGCCAAAAGTCTCTTTCCCCCCACCCACCCCGAGAACAGAGCTGGAGACAGTATCCTGCAATCCCAAATAAAGAATGATCGATCGGTAGGAAAACGGGGTGGGAGATTTTCCTGCAGACTTTTTGGGGGGATTTTCCCAGGGTCCCTTATCCGCGGGATTTTAAAGTATGAGTTTGGTGGTCCCTGAGGTCCAAAAGGTTGGTGACGCTTGCCCTAGATAAGCTGATCTGCTGATTGGATGGGCTGAAATGTGGGCAGCTAATGGGGAAGGAAGTGTGTTAATTAATCCCAGTTCCTTAGTGAGAAAAACTGAACTCAGAACTACCTAGATTTTTATCTACGGTCATTCATCTCTTCTTCCCCCTAAATCCCCTTTCCGAAAGGAAACCAGTGTTTTGGATAAGCTTCCCAAGTGCCTCTTTTCAAATTAATTAAGAAACCAGAGTGTTACAATGCATTTCTTGCACAGTGCCTCAGAGTTTGTTGATAGGGTACCTTAAGTCTGTTATCGTATATATTTATAATAGATAGATATATTTATAAAAGCAAGTTTAGCTACATACCGTGCTGCAAAAATTGTGCCGGATTGTCACCTGTTCCTACATCTTTCCTATAAAATACACAGAGGAAGAGAGTACATCCGGAGGAACAGTGTATTAAAATTGCCTCTGTTGCCACATGGAGTCTTTTTAAGCATGATTGTAGAACTTTCTCAGATGCTGGAATATACATTGCACCTTCCTTGGCTATTGACCATGCTGGTTTGGGCTAATGAGTCCAGCAACATCTGGAGGATGAGAATTGGCCCACCCTTGGAAGGTGCTGAATCTCAGATCATATCCCAATACGTAATACGCCAGTTCATTCCCACATTTCAGATCCCGATTTGCAAAGCTAGCAAAAGTTAACCTGGCATTTCTAAGTACCACCAATTTATCTTTTGGCATAAGCTCCCACCCTATAATTACTGCCATTATAAAACCAGCAATCTATATATATCAAAGCGAAATACCACTCACGCATCATTACAAAATCTCCAGAACCGTAAAACCTCCAAACTTGAAAATTGGCACATATGTTCCTCTTGGCTTCTAGGTGCTCACTAAGAAAGGATTTTTCAAAATGACCATCGAAGCATTAGTATTTTCTATATTATTATAAACACGCTCTGATGCTAAGGAGTTCTTCTCCCCCTCCTCACCTGACAAGAAATCTGTTCCAAATACAAAACATAAGCAGAGGGGAGGATTTTCAGTTTTAATTTCACAGCACCAAGCAGTTTTAGTATAGAATAGTTGAGCTAAGCCATGCCCAGGCTCCTTCTGGTCTCCTTGCTCACAGAGCAAATGCTGTTTCAATTTCCAAACAGCCCTCAACTCTCTCACACACTGACAAGACACTAGCCAGATGAATACCGATGGATGCTGGTAGGCAGAGGCTGAATTTTTTTTCCTTATTTCCTCCCCAAAAACTAAGCCCGACCACATAGTTTCGTAGTGAAGCATGGGTATTGAGCTAGTATAAAATAAAAGTACAATGCTAGGAAGGTGCTCGTATTCTGTAGTCCTGCCAGAATCCTTGCCTTAATTATTTTTGCCTACCTAACAGTTTCACACATGCCTCTCCCCCTCGTCTTATGGCACCTGGCCACACTGCAGCAAAGATCCCCTCTGCACTGTGTTGTAGATTTAAACGGCCCCTCCTCAGCTCTGTGTATGACTTGCTCAGTTGGAATGTGGTTGAGGACGTATGGAAAATTTGTGCTCACGATTCCATACAGAGAGGAATTCCATGTGTGTATTTTCTGAGGGCTGGGATAAAGATGTTTTAGATGTATGTTTGAAAAAAAACCTAGATGATCATGTGGGAGGCAAATGTTTGCAAATGCAGCCTTCTACATTTCTCAAGGAACTGGATGTTGCTGTGGTGCCCTTTCAGTGTGAAAAGATTTGTAGTGCCACATATTGGGGAACAATGAGAAACTAGGCAAAAAGGGGAACCACAAGCTTACCCATCACTTGCCACAAATAAACTCATATCCATTGCAGAAGGCTAAATGGAAAGTTGGACAAATTGGCATGTTAAGAGTAGAATGCCTATGGAACAAAAGATCTTCTTATAAATTCAGATTAATTGGTAAGAGAAAATAAACACCCAGCACACAGTTCACTTATTAATCCAGCCTACAGTAAATTCCTCTTGATCCCAAATGAGCTAGGGCTGGTTGACACAAGCATACGCACCACTGGGTTTCATAATACCTTTTATGATTTCAACCTGAAGTGGTACCACAGCACTTCATTGTGTTTGAAGCCATTTCTGAGCTCTTGGACTTAAAGCTGTAATTGCCTGATCATGTACAC
This sequence comes from Bungarus multicinctus, assembly GCA_023653725.1. Classification (NCBI taxonomy): domain Eukaryota; kingdom Metazoa; phylum Chordata; class Lepidosauria; order Squamata; family Elapidae; genus Bungarus; species Bungarus multicinctus. Next base: position 149,544,287 of record CM042834.1, on the reverse strand, counting down.
AAGCCACAGCTTTATACATATTTGAAAATCAATTTAGATAGATATCCCATCCACTAGGCTGCTGAAAGTAGAAATTTGGCAACAAGGGCTATGCTAGGTTGTCATGATTGGTCCCTTAATTTGAAAACCGTGAAAGAGAAACTGAACAAATCATTACAATGAATAAGGAATATCCAAATACTGTGTTAAAGATAGCAATAGCACTTAGACTTATACGCTGCTTCACAGTGCTTTACAACCCTCTCTAAGCAGTTTACAGAGTCAGCATATTTCCCCTAACAATCTGGGTCCTCATTTTACCCACCTCGGAAAGATGGAAGGCTGAGTCAACCTTTAGCGGTCAGAATCAAACTCCAGGCTGTGGGTAGAGTTAGTTAAAATGCAATACTGTATTTTAACCACTGTGCCACCTCAGCTCTCATATCAGGGAATCCCCAGAGACATTCAGTATGCAACTCCATGATGTATTGACTACAGTAAACAGTCTTACCTTTGAATTTGTAAACAGAGTCAATAGTTTCATATTTGCTGATTGAAAATATAACTTTGATATGCTTTTTAATATTTTTGCCATACGCTAAATAAAACTAAAATAATCTGGCCTAGAGGTTGGAGAAGCAATATTGCAGCACGTACCCTCTCAGACCATAAAGGCAGTCAGCAGAATTAGCCTGCAATACTGCATTCTAACCACTGCGTCACGACGAAGCAAGGTAGTGATTCCAGCTGTACACTGGAGAACAACCGGCCCAGTGCTTTTAAAGTCCCAGTTCATCCCGTCAGTTTTCTCCACATCCACCTGCCCAGTCTGAAAGAAACTTTGGAGAAAGGCAATTCCTGGTGTTGTGAAAAGAAAACTCTCCCAGCTGCTTCTTCTACAAAGGTCTTTTAGTTGCATGTTGATCACTTCAAAACTGAAGCACTTGAAAAGCACTTCAAACTCTTCATATATGAATTTATGTTAGGTCAGATAAGACTTAACCCAGCCTATTCTCTGCTTGCAACCGCCCAGGGAAGTAAAGCTACACGAGAGCCAAGAACATAATTTTGAAGTTTACTGCAGTCTGTCGGCAAACTTACGTTCTTGACCTCCTGGTTTTTCCCCAAGTCCATATATAAGCAGATAGGGCAGAGTGAAGTGTATTGAGCAGGTCGCAGAGGTGGTATTCAGTAGGTTCTGACCAGTTCTGGAGAACCGGTAGCAGAAATTTTGAGTAGTTCAGAGAACCGGCATATACCACCTCTGACTGGAAATTTTACAGTAACCTTCCCCTGCCATGCCCACCAAGCCATGCCCACAGAACTGATAGTAAAAAAAAATTTGAATCCCACTACTGGGCAGGTGGTAGAGAAGCAGAATCATAACTTTAAAAGTTTAATGGGGAAATCTCATTGTCTTATAAGCTCACCCCTCCTATCTACTCTGCTTAATTAGCCTTGGAGGGTTTTTTAAGTAATATTCCAAAAATCTGTTGAACTAAAATGACAGCGAAAGAAAGACCACACACAAACAATGGGAAAAAGTGAATATATAAACGAAAGCCAACAATACATCTGTTTTCAAGCTATCGTCAGTTCTCGCAACCGCACTGCCTGCCTGTATCCTTATATTCCTGCTGTTCGCTTGTTTCCAAGTAAAAGATAAGGGTTGCCCTTTAAAGCATCCTCAGCAGAACACAGCAAGCTATTTTGTACCAAAGCTGAACCTTGGACTGCCTGACGCAGAATTGTCCCTGTGCTCTTGGGAATTCTTCAGGACTTCAGACAGGAGACCTAGATGAAATGTCAGGGGCTGATTCACTCAGTTATGCCTCTCCCATTGAGGCAACATCTTCTCTCATAATTCCATCTATGCCCCACTCCTCAATGCCCCTCACCTCAGCATTTTCCTCATAGCAAAAATATAAAACTCAACCTAAGAAACCAAAGAATATACCTTGTCTCTGTTTTAGCTTTCCTTTTGTATCTTTCTGTTATACTTTAGCCTAGAAGCCAAACCAGTGCCTGTCTCTCCCTGGTGATCATCATCTACGGGAAGGGATGAAGGGAAGTATTAAAGCAGGGGAGCAAATTCTAGGTGTATCACGATGACATGTATTTTGATAGTTTGTACATAGTATATATGTGTGCGGATATTTTTTACCTATAAATCTTTTCTCTCTCTCTCTCTCTCTTTTTTAGAGAAAAAAAGCACCAATAAAAGGTTTAATAAAACATATTTCCTCAGGAAAAAAATGAAAGCAAAGCTATATTGTTCATTTATTTAAATATAGCAAGCTACTCAAGCCACTGAGGGTCATCAACTAAGCCTTCATTTTGGTAAATGGCTTCTCTGGTCCCCCAAACTTTTCATTTTTCTCTAAGGCCATGGAAGGGAACTACCAATCCACAGGCAATTTTAACCATAATTTCAATGGAAGGAAACAAGCCAAGAATCCAATGGGAAGAAAAGGGACAACCTATTTCTAGCACTTATCAGACAAATTATTGCAATCTTTTCTGGGCCAAGGTATAGAAGTGGTTTATCGTTGCTTTCTTTCAGAATGGTCTTTTGATTTTCCAGTGTAGCTTACAGCTGTAGCATTTTCTAGTGAGATATCAGATATGAATCTGATAGTTATATTGAGTCACACCCAGTGATCCTTTTCATCAAAGAATCAAAATATTTTCCCCTGTTGACATCACAACCAACTGCATATTACATCGTTGCACATATCAACTTCTTAACTGACACAAAGACCAGCTAATCAGCACTATACAAATTTCTAGTAAAAATCAGAACCAGATTTTCAGGGTATTGACTAGCTGGGTCTTTCATCACCCAGCCAGTATGGGTTTCCTAACCTTGTTTGGAGAAGTAAATGGACTATATTCCTACTGTGAAAGCACTGAGTGAACCACCATAGTAGTTCAGGGCAAATGTAACCCATCCATATATACACTGTTTTTGTCCTGAATACAGCACAATGGCCAAGAATGGCTTAAGGAAGCTGATGATGAGAGACCTCTTTAAAGCATTGAGAAAAATGTGGGGAAAAAACCTGCACCTGAAGTCTGGCCAATTTCCCCCTTGCCCCAGTGGTGTATTTGTTAAGATGTAGCAGCTGGTCATGCTTCCTAAGAAGCTTGTACAACTGAATTATGATCAAGAAGATTTACGTGTAAAGCTGAAAACGTGCTAAGAGGTCAAATCAGTCTTTTCAGAGCCATAGATGAAACCGTCTTTTTAAAAAAAGAAAGAAATCTTTCCCCTTAAGGCCAACAATTTCCTCATTTCATTAATTTAGGTTGATCTGTCTCAACTTTTGCTGGCTGGGGAATTCTGGGAGTCCCCATATCTTAAAACTGCCAAGGCTGAAAAACACTGGTGTAAATCATGGAATTCCTGTGATGATTATTTTTGAGCTCGGTTCTAACACAAGTCAGATTTTTCAAGGTTGATTGTCTGAGATGGAGAGATGAGATGATTTGGGAAAACTAAAGAAGGTTATGCATGAAATTCAGGTTGCGAGGGAATATGCTTCTTTTATTACTTTTCCCCCTTTTTCCCCACTCAATTGTGTTTAATTCTTGAGGGTAAATTGATGGTACCCATCAATTAACAGCTAAGCGGCTGGCAAGAATTAAACAGTTTTTGTGAACAGATGGAGAAACGCTTCTTCTTGTTTGGACATTCATAAAATTGTTAAAGGCATGAAAGATCTGCTAGGAAAAAAACAACAGTGAATTTTCCCTAATTCATCCCAATATATATGTAAAAGATAAATGAGATTCCTAAAAGGCGAAGTTCAACTACAAACAATACAGATGAAATGGATCACCTGGCAATTTTTTTATTACTGAACACTTTCCTTGGCCACAAATCTGAGAAACAGGTCACATGTGGGTTCAGTCATATTTCTTTCTTTTCAAACCAGTTCTAAACCATAATTTTATAAAGGAACTGGGGTTTTGTTAATAATAGTTAAACATTACCTTTGATGTTTCCCAGGTTATTTGGCAAAAAAAAAATGATAGCAATTTGCAAGGGGGTTTCAATTTCATTTTGGGGAAACCTATATGCCCGAAGGCATCTCCTTAAAAAGATTTTGTCTGTGCATGGGATTTGTAGTCCAACACATCTGATGGGCAGTTGGGGAAAGTAATGCTGAAGAATTATACTTTCAAGAGTACAGAGGCTACTTGGCACCGTGACATCAGACAACCTAGAGGACTAGGCTGGTTGGCATGACATCATTTCATCTGGTGAGAGTCTTTCCCCTCCAGCACAGAATGCCCAATAATTGAGGGCATAAAAGTGTTCTTTATAGATTTGTCTGGATTGGAACCCCTCTAAACAGGTCTTGCTCATTGTTTAAATTCAAAGCATTTTCAGTCATATAATTTATCTTAAAAGTCTCACCAGTGGTTTATTGGTATGAATATGACATCATTTTTGCTAAGGTATACCAGGTTAAAAAAAAAGTTAACCAACTTAGAAAAAAAATCTCGGAGAAGGAGGATGCAGAGATCCTTCTTCCCTAATATCTTTTCCGAAGAGGATGGTAACCTATGCTGCTGTGATTGGTGCAGAGAGATTCACAGCACCAATGCTTGCTTCAAAAAACAGATTGTGATCCCATATGTCTTGAGAATGAAGTAATCCATATTCAAAAAGAAGAAGTATCAACAAAGTCATTCGGCATCTGTCCCGAAGATGCTAGCAAATTCGGTGAGAAGCAACTCTACCACCTGATTCTGGTACACCATGTCCTCTATCAGGCTGGCTACATCTCGCTCATGTCGCAACAGCGTTGGCCCAAAAACAATGCCAATGTTCTGAGTTGTCATCCGGTTGATATCTGAGTGATCCATCACTCTGAATGGGGGAAAAAAAAGTTATAATGAGAACATCATAGTATTTTGGTCCCGTTCAATGCATCCATTGCTAAAGCAGACAGGTAAGTTTGAGATTTCATTTCTAAAACAAAACAGTGAAAATCACTTTCATTGACCTGTAATCCATTTGATTGCCTAAATAACAAAACAATCAAAGACACAATCAGTCAGGGCAACAAATCATAAGTGAAAGAGAATACAAAGTGTATGGAATCACTTCTTCCACAAAGCCACTTTTGGATATCCTGAATTTCTATTTCCATATTCCCAAAGTTAGCTCCAGGGTCAAATTTACAGCCAGTTGCTCAACCATCCACGTAAGGCAATGATTTCCATTTAAGTTCTCTTTCAGGAGGCAAAACATGAGGTTCTAGACCACATCTGATGCATCGCCTCATTTCCAGGAGATGTTAATCCAAATATTCAACTCGGCTTGTCTATAAGATTTTCAGTCTCATGATTCTGTATGAAGTTGGTGAATCCATAGCAACTGAGGTTAGGAGGAGATGGGACTGCCTGGAACAACTTCTGTAAACAGTGCTCAAGATCCGTGGCACTATGTAAAGCCTACAGGTCTTTCAAGAACTTAATAAGAATAGAATAGAATAGCGTAGAGTAAAGTAAAGTAGAGTAGAACAGAATAGAATAACAGAGTTGGAAGGGATTTTGGAGGTCTTCTAGTCCAACCCCCTGCTCAGGCAGAAAACACTATTCCATTTCAGACAAATGGTTATCCAATCTCTTCTTAAAAACTTCCAGTGTTGGAGCATCCACAACTTCTGGAGGCAAGTTGTTTCACAGATTAATTGTTCTAACAGTCAGGAAATTTTTCCTTAGTTCTAAGTTGCTTCTCTTCTTGATTAGTTTCCACCCATTGCTTCTTGTTCTTCCCTCAGGGGCTTTGGAGAATAGCTTGACTCTCTCTTATTTGTGGCAGCCCCTGAGATATTGGAAGACTGCTATCATATCACCCTAAGTCCTGACGTACCCAGTTCCAGCAACCATTCTTTATATGTTTTTAGCTGCCAATGAAATACCTGTTGCATCAGCAAAACCACTGGCATTTATAGTGTTCAGCCATAGAATATCACTATTGGACTGAGAATGTGCTCAGCTATAGAATAATCTGATAGTGCTGTACAAGTGGTCCTTGACTTACAACCACAATTGAGCTCAAATTTTGTGTTGTTAAGACATTGCATGAGTTTTGCCTCATTTAACAACTTTTCTTGCCATAGTTGTTAAGTGAATCACTGCAGTTGTTAAGTTAATAAGTGGATTGTTAAGTGAATCCGGCTTTCCCATTGACTTTGCTTGTCAAAAAGTCACAAGAGGTGATCACATGATCCCAAGACACGACAATTATGAGCCAGCTGCCAAACACCTGAATTTTGATCACATGACCACAAGGAGGCTACAACAGTCATGAGTGTGAAAAATCATTTTTTCAGTGCCGTTGTAACTTTGAACAGTCATTAAATGGCTCTAAGTCAAGGACTATCTGTACTCAGATGCAGGAAAATTCTTGAGTGTGAATAAACAAATTTTCTTTTAAAATGCTGATCCCCAAGCTGAATTTTCAATTTTAGCCTCCAGTGCTAAAAATATGCATAAGAAAATGTCATTGCAAGTATAGTCTACTTTTAATCAGCCGATTCTTTTTTGTTGCTTCTTATTCAAGGATATAAGTGATTAATTGCTCTTCAATTCATTGGCTTTGCTTCCTACCTTTGAAAGAGAAGTTTAAATATTTGTTTCCTTTTGCTATTTTTTTTTCTGACTAGTGATTTAGTTTGCTTTGCTATAGAAGAAAAAAGAAGAAGAAAAGGGAGCTTAGTCCTTGACTTACAACAGTTCATTTAGTGACTGTTCGAATTTACAACAGCACTGAAAAAAGTGACTTATGACCATTTTCACACTTAGGACCGTTGCAGCGTTCCCATAGTCACATGATCAAAATTCAAATGACTTATATTTATGACAGTAGTAGCATGCCGGGTCATGTGATCACCATTTGTGACCAAGAAGACAAGCAAAGTCAATGAGGAAGCCAGATTCACTTAACAACGGGTTTACTAATTTTAACAACTGCAGTGATTCCCTTCAACAACTGGGTCACAAAAGGTCATAAAAATGGATCTAGATTCATTTATTTCACTTAGCAACCAAAATTTTGGGTTCAATTGTGGCCATACATTGAGGACTTTCTGTAACAAAAACCTAGATTCTACCAGGAAGAAAGCATTAATGGACAAATTTGAGGTGAGTAATTTACCTGCGGAGGTGCTGAAGTAAGTAATGCAGGGTGTCCCGGTTTGGTTGAGGGAGAGTCTGGATCAGCCCAGCAAGCTTTGACACTTTTTCCTTGTGGTCGGACAATTCTGTGCAGAGGAAGGCAAAAAGATGGGTTTTTTTTCAACTGAGAAGGCAACAAAAGACATTCTAGCTTCCAAAGGGCAGGTCAGAAATCTTCAGTGTTGCTATCAGAGTAACACCTGGGGCACATTTTGGAGAAGAAAATAAATTGTAGTTGGGATGATAGGTGTCTAGGCTCCAACTAATGAAGCCAAGCAAATCAGAACCCTGTGGCTAGAATCCTCCTCCAAGGTCTTCTTTATTGAGTACATCATATCAGCACAGCTCTAAAGGAATACCAACTCTAAATCTTTCCCGCAGTTTCAGTATAATTAAAATAGGAGATAATCCCACCCGCAAGTGTCACAGGTTACGTTGGCCAATTGGGTTAATTGGCGGGCTCCCCAGGTACTCCTTCCTTGACTTTATCCATTGCCAATAGAGATGACCTTGATTCTCAACGAAAACTCTCTGTTTTGTCTAGTAAGGCATTCCAACCTCCTTCCCCTTGTGTGTGCAACTGAGGAACTGAAAAATGGCTACTGCCAGGTTCAATTTGAAATTGACAATAGGATTGTTGATACAACAGTCTTACCACCCCACCTTAACCATAAAAAAGGTGGGCTTGAGGCCAATGGCTCAAACAAATTATTATGAGTGATAAGGAATAAGTAGAGAAAACTGTTTCACACCCTATCATGGCAGGATGCATGACTACAGAAGCTAAGGGAACACAAACACAATGATATCAAATCATTCTTTTTCAACTATCCAAAACATGAAGAAACACAGCAATATGAATACCTGTTCAGACACCCCTTTATCATTCCTCTGCTTTATATTTATGAAAAAACCAACTTCATATGTTTCACACGCATGTGTCTGTGTTCAATCACTGACATTCATTCGTTCATATTTAGAAACCACTCATCCCCCTCCCTCTGGCAGTATACAAATAACATATACGTATATAATATGCACATAATATGTGCAATGTAATGACTACATACCAATGTATGGACCAAAACACACAAAACACAATAAAACTTTCAAAAATGAAAACCGTTTTCAGATCCACTACAAAGACGGTTTGAGAGCTGGCATGTGTATATACCTGCCTTGATGATGTCTCAAAGGCTAAGCAATGAGAGCTTTAACTGAATTATGCTGAAAGTTCCAGGAATAGAATAGAATTTGAAGAATGATGGACAGCAAGAAAAAAATGTATTTTTCATACTGATCATTAGGATTTTAAGGTTCCCCAGCTCCTCTAAGCAACATGACATTTGGGTGCACCTTAAAATAAGGCAGTAATTTTAGGTCTTCTGCATCGAATGATCTATTATGTTCCTGAAGCCAAATTTCTTTTAATAAACCTGTAGATAATTTGAAGTACATCTCAGATTGGAGAATTGGTATGAGGAAAGTCTGAGATGTCTTCCCATGTCCCCCACCTTCCTCCAGGGAAAACCAAGATAGACACTTTCATTTTACTTTTCTAAAAATTAGTTGCTATATTACAGAAAACTCACAGGTTTTTAATCCTGAGCTCAGAATTAATCTCTTCTGGGATCATATATTTGTGTTTGTTAACGCAGAAGGGTAAGGAGTAAGAAGAAGACTTACTGACAGACGCTATAAATTCATCAACGTGGCTGTAGGGCACAAGGGATTCAGGTAACTCTCGGAAGAAAAGCTTCAGGGCCCCTGTTATCACATGCACATCATCCCACTGAGGACTGGCCAGGTTCAACTTCTCCTCTAGGGAACAAGGAAGAAAAAGACTTCAACGACCCTCTAAAAGGATGCAAATGACCAGCTGTCTGCAAGGAGTATAAATCCCTCCATTTCCCACCATCTAGTCAGAGCTGAAGAAGCTTCTTGGATGAGAAGCGAAACAACTTCAAAGAAAAACCAGGAAGTCTAGTTGCCTCTTGAAAAAAGCACCTTTGGGAAAAAGACTGATTCACCAAAAAGGGCGAAGTCATATCAAAGGGGACCTTTTTCAATGTGACATCTTTCTGTTTTATTGATAGAGAGAATCACCAAATATATTAAGGGGCTGAAATATAAACCCTAATCAACTGGAATGGGACAACTTGCCATGGCCAACCCACCATAGCCAATTCACCACAGTCAACTCATCGCAGTACAACTCACCATGGGCAACTTGCCATGGGACAATTTGCCACAGAGCAATTTAACAATTCAATTTAATTATTTAAAATAACTAAAAAATTAGTTTAATTTTTGCTATCGACATTTCATTTTGTTCCTGTCTTTGCATCCCTTCATAACTGATTCTACTCCACATTTTTTTGATATTAATGTAACTCTTGTCCTGCAGTGAGTTGGCCATGGCAATTTGTCTCATAGCGAGTTGGCTGTGGCGAGCTGGCCCTTGGCAAACTGGCTGCAGTATATTGTCATAGACCCCTAACTGGTAAGGGATGTTGGGAGGTGCATTTCAGCCTGTAGGAAGTTAGCACCCACCCCTCTCCTAGAAAATTGAAATAGCTTAGAAAATATTAAAAAGGCAGAATATTTCCTCTAAAAAGAGTAGAAACTCAGAAGCAGAAACTCACCTCAGAAGCAGAATCTCACCCCCACCTTTGTTAATGGGTGGGCCATTAGGGCCTGGGCCAGAATACTTTACATAAGAAAAATCTCCAGGTAAAGCTATAGGAATTGCCAAAAGCCCTTTTAAGGGCATAATCACCCAGCAAGGCTAGACCAAGCCCAGAACTCAGGACAGCCTACAGAGTTGCCCATGGGAGTCTGACGACCAATCAAAATACAAGCTCAAATTCAAATCCCAACAGAGGGTATAAAACCCAGCACTCTCAGCACCTCAGTCCTTTTTTCTTGATCTCTTCCTTTTCACTCTGGAGCTCCAGGCCATATGGTCCTGTCCACCATTAAACCTTCCAAGCAGCCTCCATGTTTCCAGTGTCTTTTTCCCCACTTGGAACTGAACCCAGAAGGATATTTCTTTCAACAAGCCAAAGCTGAGATGTTATAAAGTTGCCCAGCTCTTTTTTAAAAGGATGAATAAATGGGGACAATGGTAATCCAGCTTTTCCTCCTTCCATGCTCTTTTCACCTGTGGCTCTTTCACTTAAGGGGCATAGCAAACCTGGACTCCCTGGTCTGGTGTTTGTTTGTTTTTAAATAACATGCAGGTGGGGGGGAGATACAGTAAGTAATTTGGCAAGCCTGAAAGATAATTGGAAAAGAATAGAAAGGTCCAATCACTTCATCATCTGTTTTAGTGGAAACATTCAAGGTTACCGCTTGCCACTTTCCTGCTGATTTTACAGGGAAGGCTGATGCTAAATCCGGACTGTAAGAATAGGATGGTTATTTCCAAAAATAAAATATTGCTTTGGCATCTTCACACTTGTGTCAGAAGAAAAATCCAGCAGCTTTCCAATGAGTGGTTTCTTTAGTGAGACAGTTTCTAGGCCACTCTAGGAGTCACCAACACATCTGTGAAAAGCTCTGCATGTATAGATAGCAAATTCTTGAAAGGACACCCCCCTTCTTTTCCTGACAGAACTCCAAAGGCAATATTCTCACCACTGCTCTAGCTGATACAGCTTTTTCCCTTTTCCTGGAGCAGCTGAAAGAAACTGCAGAGACTGGGGCGGAAGGGGAGAAGATATTTGGTAAACCCAGATTTTACTCTCTCTCTCTCTCTTTGGAATCAAAGCAGCTTAATTGTAGCTAAGACAACAAATCCAGCTTGAATCACGAGAGGCTACTGTGACCCATAAACTGAAAGAGACCGTCCAAGTACAAAGATAAATATTTATTTTACCACATGAATATGGCTGCTCATCTTACACAAGGATGCTGAGCAGTTAATAACCATCAACAGATATAATCCGTTACAAATCAAATAACACAATGCATTATAAGCATAAGATATATTTACATTTTCAATACTTCACTTTCACCAAATAATTTTCCCCATATATTTCTGTGTTCCAGGGTTTCTTTTATGTAACTGGAACTCTTATTAAAAATAGTATGCTTGTCTCAGTGGATCAGTGGATCCTGAAACTTTCAGACTAAACATAAGACTGCCTGACACAAACATTGGATTCCCTCTCTCTCTCTCGTTCTCTCTCATTCCCTCTCTCTTTCATTTTCTCTCATTCTCTCTCTCTTTTCTCCCTCTCATTCTCTCTCTCTCCTCTCTCTCATTCTCTCTCTCTTATACTCTCTTTCTTTCTTTCTTTCTTTCTTTCTTTCTTTCTTTCTTTCTTTCTTTCTTTCTTTCTTTCTTTCTTTCTTTCTTTCTTTCTTTCTTTCTTTCTTTCTTTCTTTCTTTCTTTCTCTCTCTCTCTCTTTCTCCCCTCCCCCTCATTGGTTCGGGTCTTTATCCTTAAAAGTAACAGAAACTCCATTGGGGATTGTAGCAATTTTTAAAATTATTCCCTTTAAAGGAGACTTCTAAGAATTCAGAATTTGTACCCTACATTCATAACCTAACTTGGTTTCATTAAAATCCCCAGCTTTTTCCATGGCTTTTGGGTAACCAAGGTTGCTATTTCAAAGACTGAGGGACAGAAACATTACCTTGGCAACGTTGCTCTGGAAAGACATAGCGCCCATCGGATGTCACTGCCCGTTCTGCAAAGCAGCACAATAGTTACTGAGGATGCCACAGGAGAAACAATATTTTGTAACAAAGGATGAAGACAGGTTTGAAGGTAGCCAGAATATGTCCATACATTCTGGATGAGTTTATGGAGTGCTGAAACCTAAAATGGATTGCCTATCGTTTTTTCCCCCTGCAGTGTAGGAACCCAACCATTGTCACCTTGTCATTTGTTTTCTATCCTGCTTTCAGCTCTGGTAAACAGAATTTTGCTCCATTTTTTAGAGGGGTTTAAGATCTTCTGCATTGTCTAGCAAACTTTATGTAGCTGTAGCAACAGGCATAGTTCTGAATACCTGCTGTCACTCCAGCAGAACTGGGATAGGTGGAGAATGCCATAAATCAGGACCTCTCTGACATGGAAGATAATTACTTCCACATTAGATCATAAAACCCCCAAAGTAGCTGACCTCATCAAAGGGCTAGGGATGAGAAGAACACTATGTCACATGGATATGTCCTTGAAGAATGGTTAGCAAGGCATCTTTGAGGTAAAAGGAGGAAATACATATATTGAAAATTATAGACGATGCCAAGACTGACTAGAGGAACAACATTTCTCATTTTACCTCAAAGATGCCTTGTTAACCATTCACTGCAAAAAAGAAAAGAAAAAAAAAGCATGAGGACAACATGAGGATAGTATAGTAGTTACTGTAATGTAGTAAGGGTAGCCAATAAATGTTTTCCACCTTTGAGGTTAGAGAAAGAAGTACATATTATATGATGTTAATTGCGGTCATAGCATTTTCAACAAACCCACTAGCCTTGAAACACTTTATCTCTTTTCATCTAAAATAAAGCAACATGATGGTAGATGAATGATTCTGGAGGATTAGACGTCCCTCCTACAACTCCATGTTCACCATATATCAAGTACTCACCACGGTCAACTATGAATCTCAGCTTCTGAATAATGGCCAAGTTCCCATTAACCCTATAGATTCCATCTGCATCCAATCCTGAAAGAGAAGGACAGAACTGCTGTGAATCCCCCACATAAATCTATGGAGTGCCAGAATTAGGAGGAAGATCCTAATTGAGACAGAGATGGAGTGGTGACCCAGGGATACCCTACCTCTCTGTTCCACAGCTTCCACGCATTGTTGGACAAACCGGGGTACTGTGCCCCCTTCTCGCTGGCACAGGGCTTCTAGCCGACAGCCAAAAACTTGATCTGGGAATAGAAATGGGAATGGTAAAGCAATTGAAGATACTTTGCTTTAGAGGGGCTACAATTATCTCTCAGCCAAGAAATAAATATAGATGAGCAATTTGTACACTCCTAGCCCTATTTTTATAGCCTAGAGCAGGGGTCTCCAGCCTTGGCAACTTTAAATCTGGGGGACTTCAACAAGCAAAACTGGCTGGGGAATTCTGGAAGTTTAAGTCCTCCGGGCTTAAAGTTGCCAAGGTTGGAGACCCCTGGCCTAGAGCACCACAAGATCATGGTGCTAAAGTTCAACAATAAACCAGATTTTTGACTGTATCTATACACACACATACCCATGGACTAAAACCAACTTATTAAACCTTTGCTTGATAGATCTACTTATTTTGTTTTAAACCCCATGGCCAAATAAAAATTGTAAAAAAAAAAACAAATTAACTATGCCACTTGTTTCCCTCAGCCACAAAAAAATCATGGCCTCTCAGAATTTTTAAACTCAGATTTGTGAGTTTTAGCAATAGCAATTTGATCCAGAAACACTAGAAATAAGAAAAAACTTAAATTTGTCTTGAGATCTGGATGAACCTGATTCTGTTGATGTTTTAATGGGTTTTGAAGATCTGAGTCTTCACTAGGCCTTTGGTGAGGGCAAACAAACTCTTCTTGGATAGTTTGAGGTCATTTTTCTTTCATTCCTGACCGGTTTTATGTCACCTTTGCCATTTTTATTTTTTTATTTTGTCTCTTATTATAGTCTAGTTCTTGTTTTTACTTGAAACAAGTACCCAGAACCATTAAGGGTTGGGCAGCATGCAAAATAAATAAATATCTAAGGATAAGGCCAAAGTTTCCCCCAAGAACCTGTAAGGATGGCCAGACTGGTGGGTGGGTGTGTGTGTGTGTGTGTGTGTGTGTGTGTGTGCGCGTGCGCGCGCGCCTGTGGCTCAGGATAGCTAAGAGGCAGGTTTTCCTCATTTTCTGGTGCAACACTTTTAACCTTCCAATCCTTCCGAGGTCAGTAAAATGAAGACCAAGATTGTTGGGGGAGGGGAAGGCAATATGCTGTCTGTCTCTGTAAACCTTTTAGAGAGGGCTGTAAAAGCACTGTGAAGCGATATATAAGTCTAAGTCAGGGGTCTTCAAGCTCCCCCAGTCATGTTAGCTCAGGAATTCTGGGAGTTGAAGTCCACAAGTCTTAAACTTGCCAAGTTTGAAGACCCTTGGTCTAAGTGCTATTGCTATAAACCACACTAACTTTAAAAATAAATTCATGCATCAATATTTTTGTTGGGCTAGATTTATAAGGGAGGAAAGAAGAGTCTGGTGATAATTTTTCATTAAAGGTGGCAGATGTATTAGAAGTCATAGTGCTATCCTTGTTTGTTCAGAAAAATCACATATACATACATACGTACATACATACATATATACATATACATACACACCCACACACGAATTTGCATCGTTACCTCGGATCAGTCCTTTCTCCTGTAAACTTCGCAGGGGCGGCCTCTTGGCGATGAAGCGTCTTAGCTTGCTTTTGACCCTTTTCTTGTAGACTCTGCCAGGACTCCCGGGGGCTAGAGGAGGAAGAAACAGAAGCCAAGAGAAGAAGTTAAGGCAGCTGCAATTCCCTCATTCGTGCATAAGATGCAATAGCCCTACTTTTGGCAGCTATTAGCACTCACACACACCCCACCCCAGATCTGCTGGTCTCAAACCTGCTTGCACTTCAGCCTTGGAGACCCCAAGTTCGTCTTCATCATCCCAGCTCAAATCCACAAGCTCAGCACTGTTTGACCGATAGAGTGGGTACAGAAGCGGCTCATCCAGAGGGTTCTCTTGATCCTGCAGTGGAGCAAGGAAGGAGCTTAATCCAGAGAAATGAGCAGCCAGATAGGATGGAGCAAAATGGGGAAATGCGTTGCCATGAACCACAAAAGGGTTCTGTTTCAAAGACCTACAACGTTGGATTGATACACAGGATTTCATAATGACGTGCCTCTGTGATAAACCCGTGGGGTGTGTGTGTGTGTGTGTGTGTGTGTGAGAGAGAGAGAGAGAGAGAGAGAGAGAGAATAAAAGAGAGAGAAGAGAAAGAGAATAAAAGAGAGAATGTGAGAGAGAATGAAAGAGAGGAGAGAGAAAATAAAAGAGAGACAATGAGAGAGAGAGAGAGAATGAAAGAGAAAGACAGAAGAGAAAGAGAATAAGAGAGAATGAAAGAGAGAGAGGAGAAAATAAAAGAGAGAATGAGAGAGAGAGAAAAAGAGAATGAAAGAGAGAGAATGAAAGAGAAAGAGAATGAGAAAAAGAATGAAAGAGAGAATGAATGAGAGAATGGGAATGAAAATAGAGAGATAAGAGAGAGAGAGAGAAATCATTGGATGGTACACATGAAGAACTACAAGCTCAATAAAGGACAAACCGTGCACAGAATCCTTTTTGTGGTCTGTCCTTTATTGATTTTGTAGTTCTTCATGTGTACCACCAAATAACCCCAAAGGGCTTCTCTCCCTCTTCTGCCCTGCATTTATCACAATGGCACGTCATTATGAAATCCTAAACGTATCAGTCCAATTATATGTGATAAGCTGAAAGCCTTAAGGAAGAATTAATGCTTCAACGTTCGTCCCACTTTCTCAGTGTTCCAGGAGAGTCCCCCAAGGATGTATCACACCCAAGTCAATGAGAGTCCATCCCTGATCAAGAGCTCCAGATAAATATAGAAGTGGGTGTGGGGAAGAGAAGGGGCTATGCACAGCACTGGACATCATTCCACTCATTCTGAGCCCTCATCAAAATCAGTTGAATACTTTTAATAAGACCAGAAATAAGAGGGGAAAGAGTGAGTGAGTGACTGACAGAGACAAAGAATGATTGTTGCACATATACCTTCATGTGCATGAGGGAGAGATAGAGATATATTATAATTTATTTATTTATTACACAGATGTGCCCTCCCCCCAATAGATTTTGCTTTTTGGAGCAATTGGTTCTCATTGCAGAGATGATAGACAGATAGATAGATAGATAGATAGATAGATAGATAGATAGATAGATAGATAGATAGATAGATAGATAGATAGATAGATAGATAGATAGATAGATAGATAGATAGATACTGCTCCTCTCCCGAGGGACTCGGAGCGGTGTATAGCCATCCAATTAAAATAACATTAAAATATACAAAAATTAAAACTGAATTAAATAACCTGGCTGTAATAAACAGGTTAAAACCCCCAACTATAAACCCTAAAATTAAAATACTCCAACCCTCTGATCGCCACTAAGAACTCCCAATTTAAAACCCCAATCTAAAATCAGCTCAAGCCGGCCTGGTCAAAGATCCAGGTTTTCAAGGCACGCCTGAAGATCCCCAGGTCCGTGACTGTACGCAACTCCGGAGGCAACCCATTCCAGAGGGCGGACGCCTCCACAGAGAAGGCCCTATTCCTCGGGGTCACCAGCCAGCACATAGATGCCGACGGGACCCGCAAGAGACTCTCCCTGTGAGAGCGCACCGGTCGGTGAGAGGAAACTGGCAGAATGCGGTCTTGTAAATATCCTGGTCCGATGCCATAATGAGTTCAAGCGTGTTCTAAACCTGAAACAAAGACCTTCTGTCTTCCTTGGGAGTAGTCCTAAACTTTGTAGAGGAAGGGTTGGCAATCTAGCACTTTACAAACACGGGGGACTTTGATGCCTATTAAAGCACAAACAATTATAAAGTATGATGGGAGTTTCCAAACTAGTTTGGTGCAGTTGTTAAGACACAAGACCAAAACTGGGAGCATGTGAGCTGTAACCCTACTTTAGGCAAGGAAGCCAGCTAAGTGAACTTGGGTCAGTCACTCTCCTTGAACCCTAGATATGAGGTAAGGGCAAATCACTCCCCAACCCCCCCCCCCTATATAATATTGTCTATGCATTTGTCAAGAGTCAAAACTGACTTGAAGGCACCCACACCAGAGGAGATTTTAGTCTAGAAGGCTCTAGGCGGTTTGCCATTTGGGCAAAGTTAGCTAGATAACAATCCCCATCCTGGACGGACTGAAAGAATTTAGGAACAGCTTTTTTTTTTCTATATCAATATTTCAAAGAAGAAAGGAAACGACTGAGATAACTTGAAGTTCTTGGTATCTTTCACTCACTAGTCTGTGGATGACCCCTTTGATTGCCTGGTACCAGTCCTGGCTGATAGCTTCATTATCTGATTGCAAGAGATATTCATTGCCAGTCACAGTGCGAAACTAAGAAGAAAAGAGGAGAGAACAAATTGGATGAGACAACAATTTCACTTAACATAATCTCACGCTCTTCTAATTGATCCTCACCAGCTAAGACAATAGCAGGAATCCTAATTTAATTTTAAATAATTATGACAACAGCTTCATGTAATCCCTTGTTCCTGCTATGTTCCTCTACTTATGGGCAGGTGAACAAACCAGGAAAGGATAGCTTCGTGTTACAACTGAACCTGGAATTATAGTGAAGTACAGACAGAGAAACCAGATTATATTAACCAACTAACTTGATTTAAAACAGGACCACTGTGACTCAGTTCTGAAGAATTGACAAACTTAGAGTAGGACAATCAAGGTTAGTCAGCTACAAATATCTTAGGTCAAGATGGGCTAGGGTTCCCACACTTACATGGAAGACATTCCGCTTGCTGGACAAATCCCGGGCCCACTCAATACGGGCCCCACGCAAATCCACACTGCTTTCAGGCCGGCTACCAGATGGAGTCTGCAGCGAAAAACGATACGGGTTAGGAGGTTCCCTATACCACATTGCCCAACTTGACCTCTGCCAGAAGTAACTGGAAAGATACCAAGAATATGTGTATTATTTCCTTATTGATTTATCACACAGCAACATAGACTTTTGTGTTAGTGGGTGGGTGGGTGGATGACTGGATAGATAGATAGATAGATAGATAGATAGATAGATAGATAGATAGATAGATAGATAGATAGATAGATAGATAGATAGATAGATAGATAGATAGATAGATAGATAAAAGAGAGAGAGACATAATAGAGACAATAGAGATAATAGATAGATGGATAGATAGATAGATAGATAGATAGATAGATAGATAGATAGATAGATAGATAGATAAGAGAAGATAGATAGATAGATAGATAGATAGATAGATAGATAGATAGATAGATAGATAGATAGATGAATGGATGGATGACAGATGGAGAGGGAAGAGGAAAGAAGAGAGAAAAAAACATATATACATACTATATGCACGTGGACAAATGCCATCTTTGAACAATACTGGCAGTGGGCATATCTAAAGACCATACCAGATCTCCAAATGGGCAAAATCATCCCTTTTATTCAAAGGTCTCTCCCTCTTCCCCCCCAGCCAACAATTTCTCAAAGGAGGTATGTATGACTTTTCCAGAACTGACAGAAAATTTTTAAAATTAGTGCGAGGATTGTTACAAAGTTAGACAGCCAATCAAAGAAGGCCTTCGGCTGCCTTTCCTGGTTTTTCATTTAAGCATCTGTCTGCTGCTGCACTCACCCATGCAGCTGTCACCTTGGGGTCCTTGTAGAACATGAGGCTATTCCCAGCTAATACCAGCCACGATGATGCCCAGCATTTTCTGGAGGTAAAGGAAAAGAAGAGAAACTGGAGCCCAGCCCACCAAAGCCATAAACAAAACATACAATCTCTTTCCCTGGGCTTCCAAGTTTAAAAGTGTCAAAAGCTCCTTGAAATGTCAAGATCAATGCTCCCACATACAGGCATGTGGCACCGAAATGATCTGTCTGTGCTGGGAATAGCCTCCATAGTATCATAGATGACCATGTCTCAATGTATCAGTGACCAAGTATTGGAGGAGACACCAAGGAAGAGCAATCTTGTTGATGGTTTCTGGTCTCAAAAAGAAGAACATTTCCTGAATTTTCATATCATAAATGAGAAATGCCACTCTGCCCCTTTCTTGCTGAACAATTGCTAATGAAATTAGAGACTGATGGAGGCAGGGTACTATGAACTGGAGTTAGAACTGGGGTCTGCAGTATTGTCAGAGGGACGCTACCTATCCTCTCCATGACCTGTTTTCCTTGTTATCTTCTGGGGGGAGGCTTCATGGTATCCGAAGCAGAACATCTAGATTCAGTCAGAGTTTTGTTCCATATAGTACTATCAACCTTGTGAACACTCGAGTTTCCTCTTTCTGCTACATATTCAAAATGAATGTCTTAGGAGACATCCTGGTGACTTTCTTCCTTCAAGGTCTTCTTTTGAGAAGAGAATACCCTCAGCTCAAAATTATTCTGAACTTGCTTTCATTGGCACAGAGTTGAATGATGGACCTGTGTCCAAGTTTGGTTCATGTTTGTACACACAGACATCATTTGACAAGTATAAGCGGGCATGTTTCTTCTTTGACACACTCCCATTTCCCTGGATTTGCTTCCAGGAAATCTCCCTTACAAAAGATTCAGCTCTGCCTTATTTTGCTCCCCCTGTTCCCCTCCTTTGGATTTATGTCAATGACTGAGAAGGTCCATTATTCACTAAGCCCCCTTTCCAGCCTCTTTGTCTATTCAGGCCAGGACATTGCTTGTCAAAATCCCTTCAGCTGTGAAATGCTCCTCAGTCAGAGCTGGAGAAGTAGCCCAAATGAGGACTGAGAGAAGCACAAATGCCCCAAATTCTTCCTATATGAACCATGAGGAAGTTATCCCTCCTCAATCCCCCTCCTCCTGCTAGGGAACCTTTAACTGAGTACCTGAGTTTTCGACCTCCTTCAGCAATCTTGGTTTTGTTCAGCTGTCCACATTTCTCCACCATCTGCCAAAAGAAACCGTGTCAACACACTTGCAATCCTAGCTGTGTCCTGTAGGTCCTTCCTGGAATCCACACCACTCCTCATACTCCCAGTTCTCTGCAGATCTTTATTTCCTACAAACTCTGGCTCCAGGTAGGACTCCACTGCTAGCTCCCCTACTGGGTCAGTTGAGGGAGGAACTTCCTAATGTGGCTGAGCTGCAACATATAGTAACCCCAATCAACACAGTCAATAATGAGGATGTGTAGTTTTGTGACGCCTGGAAGACCGTAAAGTTCCCAACGTGCAAGAAGCAAAACAATTTGGGGCAGTGAAATGTAATCTTTTTTCAAAGAAGATAGAGAAGAAACACATTGGTTCACACATGTTAAAAAGGACATGTGATGGCAAAACCAAGAATAGGACATCTTCTGAATGCATTATTCTAGTCCCAGTTAGAGGTTTCCTCCCCAACGATTCGATTTTCCATGCCAGCTTCTCTAGTTTGATTTTCTTTTTAGCTTATTTCACTCTCTAGATCCTGCTATATTTTCTTCACCATCTCCTTTGCCCCTTCGGTTTCCAAATCTCATTTTCCCTCTGGGCCACATTCCCAACCTCAGCTGAGCCAGATGAAGAAAGAAGGCAGCAGGATAGACCCACTCCAAAGCTCAGAGTGTGGCCTTCTCTGGCACGGCACCATAGGTGGCATTCAGCAGGTTCTGAGCAGTTCTGGAGAACCGGTAGCTGAAATTTTGAGTAGTTCAGAGAACCAGCAAATACCACCTCTGACTGGCTCCACCCCCATCTATTCTCTGCCTCCCGAGTCCCAGATGATCGGCTGGGTCTTCTTTGGTTGCCCTGCACAGGAGAACGGAGCTGGAAAGCAGGTTAGTGGGATGGGGAGGGAATGAGATTTTGCAGTAACCTTCCCCCAGGAGTGGGGAGGGAATGGGGATTTTGCAGTATCCTTCCCTACCACGCCCACCAAGCCATGCCCATCAAGCCACACCACACCCACAAAGCCACTCCCACAGAACCGGTAGTAAAAAAATTTGCATCCCACCACTGCATGGCACAGCTGGCCTCTGCAGCTAAGCAAGAGAGAATATCCTTTCAAATAATGGTGACTGGGGGTGCTGCCATGGGATGGAAAGGGGGATATTTATATATCGTTCATCCCAGGAATGTGTGATGGTAGTGCAAATATCTTCACATCTACAGGTACCGATAGTCTTCGACTTACAATCACGTATGAGCCCAAAATTTCTGTTGCTAAGAGAAACATTTGTATGGCCTCATTTTATGACCTTTCTTGCCACAGTTGTTATGTGAATCACTGCAGATGTTAAGTTAGTAAAACGATTGTTAACTGAATCTGACTTCCCCATTGACTTTGCTTGTCGGAAGGCAGCAAAAGGTAATTAGGTGACCCCAGCATACGGCAACCTTCATAAATACGAGTCAGTTGCCAAGGGCCTGAATTTTGATCATGTGACCATGAGGATGCTGCAAATGGTCTTAAGTGTGAAAAATGGTCATATGTCATTTTCAGTACCACTGTAACTTTGAACGATCAAATAAACGAACTGTTGTAAGTCGAGGATTACCTGTATTCCATAAGGCAGACTAAGTTAATGAGATGCAGCTATAACCCGGGACATCTCTGCCCCTAGTCAGACTGAGCTTAACCATTATACTCCTTGTATAATTGTAACATACATGCAGTAATTCAGCATTGTCCGTGATGGAACCATTGGTAGGTGATGGCACAGAATATTCTCCTAACCACGCATCGAAGCTATATTGGGAATGGTTCCGCCGATGGTTTCCCTGTACGGAGAAAAAGCAAGATTATTTACTGACCATTTTGGATATCTATTCCCTTCCTGCTGCCAGCGGGCACTGCCAAGGTGAATCTTAGGCCCAAATCCAAGCCCTAAATGGTTGACCAAACTGAGTGGCAGATAGCGAGGTAGCTAATAAACTGTTCTGAACCAGGCTTCGTCAAACGTAATTAAACACAAACTTATTTTAAAAGCAAAACCTATTTTACTGCAACACTGGGAATTACTTACATTCCCAGCCAGAACTTATCTTAAACAGTTCCCCAAGATAAGCACACACCTTTCAGTGCTGTGGAATGCTGCCAAAAACAGAGGTATCCAATTTAATTATAACAGGAACCAACCGAAGTACCAGAAAAAAAACCCAACCAGATTATATAGAGCTTCAAGGAGGACTTGGAATTTATCAAACTACTTTGCTTCCTGCAAGGATTTCGTCATTGAGGTCTGACTTTTATCCCTTATGGGAGGGGCAATCACTTCCCAGCCTTACTCCTGGGTTGCTCCTTTTGTTTCAGCTGCTCTTGTCTTCTAGAAGCTCTGCGCACATGTGCACTGGGAACAGGCTCCCCTTGGTCCTCTGCTTCACTGCTGCCAGTGAAGGCTCCAAAGGTAGCATCCCATTCCCAGAGGGTCCTGGCCCCCTCCCTGCAGCAGACGCAGGACCCTCGTCTGAGTCCTTTCCAGACCTCCCTGACTGGTCCCCTTTCTTCCTCACTGTCCAATTTTGCTGCTGTCTGCACTGGCTGCCTGCGAACCACAACATAAACAGCATCTCAATGGGTTTTCTTCCTTCCTTTTGAAAACACCTTATAAAGGGAGAAGTGGTCAAGTGGTGCTTGTGTGATTACCAAACTGAGTTTGCTAATGTAATGGGAAGAAGGAATAACCTTGAGGAACAAGAGGAAGAGCCACAACCCCAAAAGACCTAAGGGCAGGATAGAAATGTAATTTGAGTAGGTATCTCAGACAGGACCTTCCCCTGTTCTCACGAAAGTAAAGGTGTGAGGGTGTAAGACAAAATATTCAGACTTGCAAGATCCTATTATTGTAACGTTACAATAAAAGTAGTATTGCATTCATAACTGGTTTTTCTAATCTGGTCTACCTGGAAGGGCTGATAGACAGTCCCTCCCTCTCTTCTGCAGTACACTATATTTAGGCTCAAGGTTGATCAGCCTTCTATCCCTCTGAGATGGATAAAATGAGGACCCAGATTGTTGGAGGCAAGATGCTGGCTCTGTTAACTGCTTAAAGAGGGCTGCAAAGGACTGTGAAGCGGTATATAAGTCCAAGGGCTAGTGCTATTTAAAGTATAGGGCTATTAACTCCAGTATTTAAAATTCCACACCTATATGCACTTGGGACTGCTATCCTGCCCTCTCCTACATGCGCATCTCTCCTTTCATCCCAGTTGGATATAGATTAACCCTTCCCTTCTGCAAACCTTTCCTGCCAGACCAGGGGGTTGGACTAGAAGACCCTTCCAACTCTGTTATTCTGTTGAACCCTTTGAGCAAGGGCATCTGTTTTGTCCTCCAAAATTTGCCATCCCAGTGGATCCCCTCATGGCCGATGCCTTACCTTGTGATGCCATATTTATTTATTTTATTTTATTTGTCAAGCGATTATAAGATAACAGGTATAAGTATAAACATAGTTATAAATACATGAAATGGATACATATAAGAAAAATAAAAAGAACCAATAGGACAGGGACGGTAGGCACGTTGGTGCGCTTCTGCACGCCCCCTACAGACCTCTTAGGAAAGGGGCAAGGTCAATAGTAGACAGTCTAAGGTTAAAGTTTTTGGGGTTTGGGGAAGAAATCTTTCCTGTCAGACCAGGGGGGTTGGACTAGAAGACCTACAAGGTCCCTTCCAACTCTGTTATTCTGTTAAACCCTTTGAGCAAAGGCATCCGTTTTGTCCTCCAAAACGTGCCATCCCAGTGGATCGCCTCATGGCCGACGCCTTACCTTGTGAGGCCGTATCTCTGGCAACATCAAGGATTTGGTACATCCCAGCTTTCTGTGGAGACTTTGAGTCTCAGGCTGCTCCTCGCTCACTCTGTCTTCTGTTTGATCCAGATTGGCTCCTAGAATAGGATCTGCTGGCGCTGAGAGATCATTCCCCTCTATCTGCACCAAGCCCTGGCAAAACAAAATCACAGAAAAGCGGGGGGGGGGGGGGAGGGAGAGAGGAGAGAGAAAGGACATAAGGCAGGCATGAGCCCAACTATGGCTACCCTTCCTTGTTCTGGCTCTCACCAATTTGATCCACAGCCACTTATTTCTTTCAAACATGGGCCTCAATTCCTTCAGTGCTGTCCCACAGCTGATCATATAGGCAGAGCTTTCAGGTGCATGGGGAACTTACAAGGGGATGTTGGGAAGGGGGAGGAGAAGGGGGATTACTGTACAGACTAGTTGGCAACCACATGCCCTCTGTTCTGACATAGCACACAATGATCCCTCATTACAGACATTTCTCAGGCATCTGGCTGGTGGCCCAAAGTGGAATTTTGGCTTAAAGTACCAGAGAGCAATCAAACTCAAAAGGAAGCCTCTAGAAGAGATATTAGTGGCAGGTGTCTGTCAATAGCTGAGCCATCTCAGGGCTTGATTTACAGACTTGGGACTATCCCCCCACCCCAGCAATAATGCTGTCAAGTCCACTCCAGAACATTTCCCCCCTTGAACAAGTCAGCAATGTAGAATCATTTCAAAACACAATACGCGAAGCAAGACACGTGCCTATCATGTTCTTTTAAGAGTCTAATGCTACCTAGCTGGATTTCTGAATCATAGAACTGAACTGTAACTTCCATATCTGTGTGAGCTCCTGACCTATTTTGCATGCAACCCAAAAATGAGTTGATCCCAGGGGTGGGATTTTACAGATTCGCACCTATTCGCTATAACCGGTTGTTAACATTCGAAGCAGTTCAGAGAACCGGTTGTTAGAAGAAATTACTGGCCTAATCCTGTAAGGAAGGCAGGAAGGAAACATTCTGGTGTTGCTTACAGAAACTGCCTCTCCGTTAACCCTTATTACATTCTTGGCAGGACTAGACTTCCTGTCTCAGGAACTTCTCTGGAGTTTCTTTCCCCTCCTTTGTTGGTACTTTGCTTGTGTGGAGTGACCATTCAAAGTTACAGTGGCACTGAAAAAGTGACTTATGACCATTTTTCACACTTACGACTGTTGCAGCATCCCCACAGTCATGAGAGGCCAGGCGAGGAGATGCATGCCTCGATGTGAGTGATATTGAGTTGGCCACGCCCAGCCAGTCACATGACCACCAAGCCATGCCCACCAACTAAGCCACGCCCACAGAACCAGTTGTTAAAGAATTTGAATCCCACCCTTGGTTGATCCCCATTCTTCAGAGCAACAACCACACACATCACTCACTTTGATAATGCTTCCATTCTACAACCTAAATATTTTCTCTTTCTTTCCCACTCTCCCAACAGCATCAAGAAGTAAATTAGCCTGAGAAAATTGTTACAGCTGGCTCAAGTTCACTTAATATCTGAATGAAGATTTGTTGAATAAAGTTCTCACTGAAATACGTTTAACATGCCAGATTCTAGGCCATTTTTATCACTCTTATACCAACAGTCTGAGTTCATACATTGATTGGGTTTAGACAAGGTTGAATTGTAAGCCATCTTTTACAAACCATCATGGCTAAATCAAAAACGCTAAACCACAGCCAAATCAGTGTCTATGGAGATTCTCAGTCATCCAGGCCATAGTTGTCCCCAAAGTGCTTTTTCAAGAGGCAATTGGATTTTCTAGTTTTTCTTTGAAGTCAGAACTGAAGAAGCTTCTTGGATGAGAAGCGAAACATCTTCAAAGAAAAATCAGAAAGCCCAGTTGCCTCTTGAAAAAGCACCTTTGGGATAGCCAGATAAGCCACACTATTAGCACAATGTATGAACTCTGCCTTAGGAATGCCAATACACCTGAATTAGATTTTTGAAACATAAATCTCTGCTATTAAAACTATTTCCATCCTATCAAATTACAGAGATCTCTTAGCTGGAGAAAATACTACTATTATTAGCTCCAGGTATCTCTTAATACATGGTACTCTTAATAATTAGTACCAATATTTGGTGTTACTAGCAAATTAATTACTTGGCCATGAATTCTTATATAGCTAAACTACATTGTCCATACAAAAGAAGGAAGTATCAGGAGGCGAGAGGGTTTGCAGAAACACAAAAATAAGGGGGAAAAGGCTAAACGATTTCCACTAAAAGTCAGTGTGATTCAATGGCTATTGGATTAAGATGGGCATATCCAAGTTTACGTACACTCTTCACAGAGTTGCTGCTCTGAGGACAAAATGAAAGGAAATCACCCTGGAAGCTTCTTTACTGAGCTCTCCCAATCAGAGCAAGATATAAACCAAAATAAATAATTAAATGAATAAGCAAATAAGCTAGATGAATCCAACTGAAATGATTGCATTCCACTACCACAGAACATCGATTGCTTCATGGAGATGGAAAGAAATCAAGCAGAAAGCAGAAAGAATAGAAAGGTGTACTGGAGATAAGGAAATTATTGTCTGGGTAATAACCCAGACATGCAAAATTTTCTCCCTCCTATAATTTTTTAGCTCATTTGGATCAAATCATACCACCAAAACAGACACCAGCAAGTGAAAAGTCATTTGGTTGAAAGTGTACAGGAAATCCTTGACTTACGACTGCAATTGAGCCCACAATTTTGGTTGCAAGTCATGACCGTTGTAAAGCAGATCACCACGGGACTGTGCCTGATTTTACATCCCTTCTTGTGATTATTGTTAAGTGAACACAGCAGTTGTTAAGTGAACCCATGCAGCTTTTTTGGTGGAAATAAAATTTTCCAGTTTCTGGAAAAAATGTTGTAACTCAGTCACATTTCCATGGGATGCTGCAAATGGCTATAAGTGTGGGCTCGTTGCCAAGCAACCATAATGCAATCATGAGGCCACAGAGGATCCAAACATCGTAATTCTGAACCTAGGCCATAGTAGCTTTTTCAGGGTCTGACAGAATTTTGAACAGTCACTAAATGACCTATTGCAAGTCAAGGACTACCTCTAAATCAACTCAGTATCTGCCAGCTAAAACACTTTTTGGGTAAAGGCACAAACCAATCAAAAGTAAGGATTGGATTGTTGAGGCTAAGTAGCATGAATGTCCCCCAACAATTCTAGCTTCTCACCATCTCTTGGCTCCTCCTGGGTGGCTTCCATGACTTTTCACCTGTTGTAGGCTTATAGTAGTAACTACGCAGGGAGCTGGAGTCTACGTGACGTTCCCAGGCTTCCAGGATCTGTAATGGTGGGCTGCGTGGGGTAGGAGGTGTTGTTGGTAACTGCTTCATCTCTTCCAGATTGTAATAAATTGGAGGCTTCTCCCCCAAGAGAGGTGGAGGAGTATCATCCAACATCTGCTAGAAAGAAGCAGGAAATAAATGAGAGTAGGACGTACCATAACATACTGCTTTCATCCCTGGAAAAGGGACGTGGTAGGAAAGGATTAGTTCTACCACTTTTACTCAGAACATGAGGCTTAGGATTTCTTCCTGTCCCGTGGAAGAAACTTCATTCACTGAGTAACTATCTCTCGGGCCAATCTACTTCACAAGGTTGTTGTGAGGAAAAATGGGAGGAAGAAGCACTATGTACACTCTCTTGTGCCTGAACAAATGGTGGGATTTAAAAGAAACACCTCTAACAAATACAGTAAATCAGTAAACTCCACTGTGACGACAAGAACTTGCAATTAGTAGGGTATATGGAATGAGAAGAATAATGTGTAACGATCAGTACAAGGCAGTAAAGTAATTCTCTTCTTGATCCTTGGATCACTTAGGTACTCTTAATCTTCTCTCTTTTCCTAAACAAGAAGAGACTGTAAGCCTTCTCGTTCCTTTCTCTCATTTGCAAATAGGCAAGCGATTGGAGCTGGATGAATAGGAGCTAACGGAAGGACTTCTCTAAGTGCCAGCAACTGGCTCTCTCCTCCCCATAGTTGGAACCATGTGTAATTCTGCTCTGGAAAGAGCTTCATTTTAGGGATGGGGAAATACCTTTCTTGAGTATCTTTTCTCTAGTATCTGACTTGCCTAATGGATATACTAGCCTTCCTTGTTCTTTTCTAGGGGTTGTCACCCAGTGCAATATACTTCCACATCCACCATCCTCCAGTTCTTCCATCAGCCACCCCATTGAGGGAATCTTGGGGGCTTGCTCTCCTTGTGATCTGAGAGGATTTGTGCTGTTGTATTGCTTGTCCAACCTCTAGGCCAGTTTCTTTTATTTTTACTTTAGCATATGGCAAAAAAATATTAAAAAGCATATCAAAATTACATTTACAATGCGCAAATATGAAACTGTTTACTCTGTTTACAAATTCAAAGGTAGACTGTTTACTGCATAGAGTCAATACATGATGGAGTTGCATATAGAAAATCTCTGGGGTTTCCCTGATATGAGAGCTGAGGTGGTGCAGTGGTTAGAGTGGGGTATTGCAGGCTAATTCTGCCGACTGCCGGCAGTTCGATCCTGACCAGCTCAAGGTTGTCTCAGCCTTCCATCCTTCTAAGGTTGGTAAAATGAGGACCCAGATTGTTGGGGGCAATAGGCTGACTCTGTAAACACTTTAGAGGGGGCTGTAAAGTATTATGGAACAGTATATAAGTCTAAGTGCTATTGTTATTGTTATGTGCTCAGAGGGGCACAAGGAAGAAACCTCCCTGAAGAGCATAGGAATCAATGGTGATGACACACAAGTTCAGCTAATTCTTCTACAACAGCAGCCAGACAACATCCTGGCTTAAAACACATCACTATGAGAAGACCTCATAGGACTTAGCATATAGAAGGACTTAACACATAAAAGTGTAGGCCTGTGTTTCAACCTTGGCAGCTTTAAAATGTGTGGGCTTCAACTCCCAGAATTCCCTGGTCAGCACGTCATGTTAGGCATTTTCTGAATTTTTGACCTGCCAAGCCTAAACTTTTTCACCATTCTTGTCCGACCATGTAGCACTTTCAGGGATGGCCTTGTGTCAGCATGAGAGAGAGAAAGAGAGCAGAGTTTTGTGAGAGCAGAGTTTCTAGGGGCTTTTAGGACTGTTAATTCCTCTTGCCATCTTGACTGCCTGTTCTGGAAGTTTCTGGCTGGCCAATCAGATTTTGCTCTCCCAATGCTCCTCATGAAGAGCAGAAAGAATGCTTGTTTCAATAAGTGAAAGAACCAGCACCAATGGAGGGTAAGGATTTCCTCAGTGGCCTTCACCCACTCCCCAACCCCCGAAGCACTGCAAGCAAAATTACAGTCAATGCTACCACTTTCCTCCTCCATACTCTGCAATCTCTGGAGACCTAATCAAGCTCTTCCTGCATTTCCTAAGCTATTTTCCTAGCCCAGCATCATAGTGCTTTCAGGTGTGACCTCCTGCCAGTATGCCAATCAAATGGCATATGGTTACCACAGTTCATGCAGGGTGGGGAAGAGCCCTGGTTTCGGTCTTCCTCATTATTTTCTTTTTAATCTCCCAAGATTGAGCCACTGGTTCCTCTCTAGAAAGCAGAGCAGAAGGCTAAATTGAGAGGCATTTCCTCCAGGGGGAGGTGAAGATGTTTTAAGATCCTTTTCTATCAAAACCAGCTTCATCTATGTAAAAGTGACTTTTACATAATAAAGAGCCAGACTTCCCCTCTCTGAATGTTACAAGGAAGGATTTAATGATATTTCAGGGATTTATGAAATTTTATGGTGGGTCTCATAAAGACAGTGAGCCATTTGAGCTTCAGAATAAAGTGAGTAGATTACCTTGGTCATCAAAACATTTGATTATTCAAATGGGAGGGCAGAAAAGTCCAAACCATTAAGAGAATCAGGTTATAATTCTAAAATCCTGCTGATCAATTCATCCAAGTTCTAGCCTATCCTATTTAGCACTGGGTTTTTTTTAATGCAGCCATGGTCACTTATTTAAATTGTTTTTGTGGTTTAGTTGAGCACAGAGCAGAATGTTTAAATAAATAAATATAAGGTCCTATATCACAGGTTGGCAATAAAAATTGATGCCACCAGATGAGAGAAGATTAGGATTACCGATTTAGAGATCACAGTTACTTTCCAAGTTTGTTCCCTTGGCCAGACATAAGGTATGTATTTATATATGCACACAACATTTATGAAATATGTGTATCTCACTGCATTTGCACTGTCACAGCACAACGTGACAAAAGAGTTAAACATTTACCTTCCACCAAGAGCTATTGCAGACTAGAGCCAAACTGATATTTGGCACCTATTGCTTTTAGTTGCATTTTAGAATCAGTACTTGAGCCCTAAAAATTAAGCCAGATATTGGGTTTTACAAAGTTTTAGTGCTTGTAAATTGCTGTAAAACTGTTGGAATCAGGAGTCTATAAATTCAGGAAACAAATACTAAGTAAAAATGTCTAGAATTCAAAGGAATTCTAATGCACGGTAAATGATCAACTGCATTGAATAGCTTGTTTTGTGCCATTACAGTTAATTATGGGTTTGTATGGTAATAATCAGCATCTTCGTGTTTTGCCTAAAGAAGTTGAAGGCACTACTGATATTAAAAGCCTTTAACATTCCAAAATAAACAAAACCAAATAAATACCATAGGTATCTTAGGAAGAGACAGATATAGCTGGTTTGAGCCCTTCTCCAAAATAGTCATTGGGATAACCAGAGAGAGGGTCAACAGTGCACACATAGACAAAAGAAGGCACCCAAAAATGGCAAGGAGCTACTCCTGTTTAAGAGATTGTAAGGATATAAAAATATAAGGAAAAACTTGCTCTTTGCTATTATTTTTTAAACTTTCAATCCCCAAATAACCTTACTGGGAAATGTGGCAACCGAAATCCACTACATCTAGAAGGTACAACCTAAAAGTTGGATGGGATACAGTGTTGGATTTTGGTCAGGAAGACCTAAATTCTATCCCCCTACAGAATGAGGTCCATCATTTTCTCATGTTGTCTACAGTCTATTATTTTGAGGATAAAATCGTGTCACTTTTCAATTATGGAACAGGGACATGTTATTCCAAACAACTATGCAAGAATGAATAAACACCATCCAGAGTCCAACCAGAGTGGATCAGTTTAAACTTTTCATGGATGGATGGATGGATGGATGGATGGATGGATGGATGATAGGTAGACAGATAAACAAAGATACATAATGAACAAATTTCCTTCTAGCTACTCTTGTCTGAATAGGAACAGCATGGCAGCTGTGAGTCTTTTCTTAAGCTGAGCCACAGCTGTTTTACCCTCTGCCCATGTAAACAATTTCCATAAAACCCCACTGACAGATGCATGTAGCTCCAGCCAATTCTTCCCAGCTCCACCCAACTCCATACAGATTCCCTGCTAATGCCTATCTATCTACACAGTGCCCTCTCTAGCTTAGTCACAGCTGTGGCTCCTTCTGCCTGCTTGCCTATGTTCATTGCTCAAGAGGAAGTTGAAAACGGGTTGCTTCATGGCAGAAGTCTGGAAGAATATTGCTAGTGGTCCAGAGAGTTTCTTCCTCTTCCTCACTTTGTCTCAATTTATGTCTTCTTCTAAAATCCACCTCTCAGAGGTGACCCCCTTTATCCTACCTCAAGTCGTGAGGCCTTCAGAAGTTTTCTAGGAAGCACCGATACTCCCACAGTCCAGTATTTACTGCCAGCGCCAGCTGTGCGGTTCAGGGGCGTGTGCAGAGGAGTTGGCCCTCCCACTAACTTCCCCCACATCCTGTGTGGGTGGCAGAGGCTACTACCCCTTCCAATCAAGGGAAAGACAAAGAGGAAATTGTGCAAGGTAGCAGGGCAGATGTTCTTACCCATCTGGTAGAATCTTGAACAGAAGAAAAAATATGCACGCAGCAGTCCACAGCAGTCAGAGCCGTGAAGAACAAAGGAAATAAGTCAGGATGGAAGGACTAGAACTTAATGCAGTGAAAGCTTACAGTTAAACAGCTTTAAAGGGGATATGAGTCAACTTTTCTGAGAAATCTGTCATTCTGGAGGTGTGTCATAAGGTTATAAGAAGACCTTGACCGAGAGTGACTTTTAAGATTTTTTTAAAAATTTTTTAAAAAATTCACTTAATGTCTACGCTTGTACTGGGGACACCTTCAAAATATTCTGCTTTCTTCTTAATCTGGGTTGTATTATGGACATTCAGGTGATTCTGTTCAAAATACAGGACTTCTAAATCCCCATGTTGTGCTTTTCAACTATTTCCAGAGAAGCATCTATCTTAGTCTATGCTGCCAAAAGGACTGGATCTTGTGATAACTTCAAGACTAACAGACTTTATGATAGTTTATATTCCTATGGACCACATCAGGAATTTTCAAACTGTGGGTTGGGACATGAGCACCTGGGGCGGGAAGTGACGACAGATTTGCACAAGCAAAGTAGAAGCACTCTCAAAACTCACTCCTGGTTTTGCTCCCCATTTTGCTTGTGTAAATCTGCAGTGGACGTTATATAATGCAGAATCCCATACCTCATCCTAATTCCACAGAATAGCCTTGAATGTTCAATATATCATTTTTTCCTATGTTTTTATTCTTTAGTCCACCCTTGTTAGTTTGTTTCTTTATTACTTATTAAATTAATCTGCTGCCCATCTTGCTTAAAGGCAACCCTAGGTACTTACAATCAATATTTAGTTGTTCTGGAGATGGTCTTCCCGCTCATTCAAGAACTGAAGCAAAATATTAGGGAGAGACCTTTTTTTTTAGAGGAGCGGAAGGGAGAGAGGGAGGAGGAAGCGTATCCCTTGCAGCCAGTCTGAATTCTTACAGCATAGACCCTTGACACAAGGATAAGAATATAAGACCAGCCCTGCTGGACCAGGCCAAGATCCATCTTAATCCAGAGTTTTTGTTCCCTAGAGTAACCAACCAGGTGCCATTCAGAAACGTATCCATCTCTCAGCATTGCTCCCCTGCAACTTCTGGATTGAGAGCAGACTACAACCAGTCCCCACTTGCTCTCTGCTCTCCATCCATTCAACTTTTTGTTATCACGTCGATCTATTTTCACTGAGTTCTTTTTCATTATTTATTTTATTGATCTATTACTTTACTTCTGTCCTTTTTTCATCTCTTCCTTTTTATTGTTGTAAGCTACCTAGAATAGCCCCAAGGCAATATAGATGGCAAAAATATTTAACCAATAAAGTAAATAAATAAACTGATATTTGGACACATTGCTGGAACAAGAATTCTAGGAAGAAGCCAAAGGAAGTCAGTGAAATGATTTGAGGAGCACCTAATATCAAAACCAGCTTGTACAGTTCTGAGGGTGAAGCCAATTTTTATTTCTGCTCACTTGCAGCATTTTTACCTAGGATAACTGGGGAACATGCTTCTTGGCCATGGCCTACAAGTGTCATTTAGTCTGAATAAATGACACAAAAGATAAACAAACATTAGTGAAATTAATCTTGCTTATTAGAGTAACGGTAGCACAATGGTTAGAGTGCAGTACTGCAGGCTACTTCTGCTGCCTGCTGGCTGCCTGCAATTTAGCACTTCGAATCTCACCAGGCTTAAGGATGACTCAGCCTTCCCTCCTTCCGAGGTGGGTAAAATGACGACCCAGATTGTTGGGGCCATATGCTGACTCTGTAAACTGCTTAGAGAGGGCTGTAAAAGCACTGTAAAGCGGTATATAAGTCTAAGTGCTATTGCTATTATAATGCCCCTAAGAAGGAGGACTAATTGCAGGAGATTCAGCATACTTAAGCCAGCCTCATACTTCTTGACACAATAGACAGTAAAATTCATTAGTAAAGATGTAGGATTGATATAGTAAAGATGTAGGTTTATGAAAAAGCGACTTAATAGAAAGTCCACATTCAGAGAGATAGCAGATGCCTAAATATTAGGCCCTGAATTTTGATGTCCAGAGAAAAACTTAGTTCTCACTCACTGCTGGAAAGCTCCCAAAACTATTAGGCGATAGAATGGGCAAACAGAAATTGCTCGTACTATGTCAAGAGTGAGTAGAGGGTAAATTGAAATCCAACATACGTTTTCAGGATGCTCTACTGTAGATCAGCAAGATTGTGTGAGTTTCAGCACACAAGCAACAACAAGGAGAGTTTTCTTTCTAAAATTAGATGAATGACTGAAACCCAGAAATGAATCGGTTACAAAAAGATAGAATTCAAGTTCTGAAAATTTTGGTTTATGTTCAAGGGCATTCCAATGGCAGCCTTGTGTGTGTAGATATACCAATGCACCTCCAACAGCTCCCCTGACACTGACTAGGTTCTTTGAATCACTCTGATCATTGTTTTTATAAAAGCATTTATTACTGAATAGGAAGGTAGCATGGCGTAAGGCAAAGTGGCGTAAGGCAAAGGCAAATATAACCTTTTTATACAAGAATGTTCAGAGGTACACATAAGCCTCCAGGCATTCTTAGGAGTTTAAAATGGTGGATAGCTGTGGCCCAATGCTTTGTTTAGAACTGGGCTCAGCTGCTGAGAGGAATAAGGTAAAATGGGTGAATAAGGAAGCATCTGGAGCAGCATGTTCCAAACTTTCTGGCTTTGCAGATCAGGAGGGGAAAGTGGATGGTTCTGTGTTAGTGGCAGGTGAGCACATGTGCATACACACTCGCCCTCCACTTCTGTGGCCTGGTTCTGAATGGGTCGTGGCCCAGTACTGGGCTGTGGCCCAGAGATTGGGAACTCCTGATCCAGAAGATTCAGAAAGTACTTTCTCTGCTGCCTATGTCCACTAGGACAGTTCTTCTGTGACTATGCAAACCCACCATCACAGACAGAGTTGTGGCCACAAGCCATAAAACACTCTTTAAATTCCAGGTTTGACACTACGTATGGAACAAAGCCTCCCTTGACAATATTTGTTTGCAACTTTAAAAAAATAGAAAAGTATTTGATAAGCAAGCAGTCTTTAACTTCCAGTTGGAGTAGTGTTGGATGTTTTTCTTGTTCTTATGTATTTTTGTTGCATCTTTTAAAAAGTGTTACATTATGATATTAAACAATTATAATCATATAATCATATATTTTTACTGCTGTTCGTCTCTTGGGTACCATATATTTATATCCCAAAGAAGCTATCAAGCTTGGAATCACATTATTGTATATTGTACTTACGGGACCGCCTGCTGCCACCATTGGCCTCCCGCCGGCCAGTGCACTCCCACAGGGTGGGCCTCCTTGGGGTGCCATTGGCTGGACAATACCGGCTGGCGGCCCCCAGGGCCTTCTCAGGCCTTCTCAGGCCTTCTCTGCGGGAGCACCCTCCCTCTGGAACAAATTACCTCCGGAGATGCAAGCCATTACTGACCTGCAAACCTTCCAGTGCGCACTAAAAACCCATCTCTTTTAACAGGCTGGTCTGGCCTAGTACCAATTATTAGGGTTTTAAAATTTTTAAAAAAATTTCTGGTAATTTTAACTTTTCTATCTTGTTTTTATTGTTTTTCTCAGCCATTAATTTAATTCTTTTAAACTTTTTTTAAAATTCTATTTATTGTGGGGTTTTTTATCTTGGCTGTACACCGCCCCAAGTCCCATTGCGGGAGAGGGGGCGGTATAAAAATTTAATAAAATAAATAATAAATAAATAAATGCCACCTGTGTCATGATAATAGCAAAGGCACTTAGACTTATATACCGCTTCACAGTACTTCACAGCCCTCTCTAATGTTGAAAGTGCTGTGTTTGGGTTTATCTCAGCTGCTTTAATATTATCTTGCTATGATGTTTTTTATTTTATTTTTATTCCATTTTAGCTGCCCAGAGTTATGTTTGCAATGGGCAGCCATATAAATCGAATACATAAACATATAAATGAACTCTGAGAAAAGTAAAAGGCTGAACTCACCCTATAATATGCCGCACTTCTAGCTAGCTCTTCCTCTGAACTTTGCCACTGCTTTGTGCTTTTGCATTTCATCTGAGACAGGCCACTCAGGCTGTGACGCCTACCAAGAGACAGCTGGCGGATTCTCATCTTGGCAGAAAGGTTGTGGCAGGACAACAGATCTGTGTGGGAAGATGATGAGGATGGCTGCACCCAAAGATCCTCCAGAGAATGAAACATTTCCAAGCATGCTGCAAGGAAGAAAAGACGAATCAGCAAGGATAATTCTTGCCTTTCCTCACACCAAAGGGGGTATTCAGCAGATTCTGACCAGTTCTGGAGAACCGGTAGCGGAAATTTTGAGTAGTTTGGAGAATCGGCAAATACTACCTCTGTCTGGCCCTGCCACCATCTATTCTCTGTCTCCCAAGTCCCAGTTGATTGGCTGGATCTTCTTTTGTTGCCCTGCACAGGAGAACGGAGCTGGAAAGCAGGTTATTGGGGTGGGGAGGGAATGGTATTTTTCAGTATCCTTCCCCTGGAGTGGGCAGGGAATGGAGATTTTGCAGTATCCTTCTCCTGCCGTGCCTACCAAGCCATGCCTACCAAGCCATGTCCACCAGCCATGCCATGCCCACCAAGCCATGTCCACAGAACCAGTAGTAAAAAATTTTTGAATCCCACCACTGCCTCACACATTCTATGTTCAATGAAGCTTTTGGTTCGACAAGGGTTGATCCAAATTAAGGAGACATTTCCTGAATGTGAGGAAAATTACTTTGGGGTTTTGCCTACAGTTGTTTGATTTTATACTGACTCTTACCTTGGGAATGTCTGCAGTGAAAAGTAAAGAGAGACTCTGGAATAATTCCCGACTGCTGGGGACTACATCCAAAGCTTTTTTTTTCTTGACAGCGTTACAATTATAGCTAGCCATAGCCTTTTCCTATAAGGGGTCTTTTATTTTCCAGTCCATCCGATACTCCTGGTCAAAATCCAGGTGTGAACTAAGCCCTACCAGGCTTAACTTTCAAGTTCGGGAAAGGCTGCCGAAGTCTTTTTGAGACTTCCAGTGGAAACAGAATATGAAACCTCTGTCCTGAAAATCTTCTCTGCTTAGATCTACGTCATAGCCCTTGAAGCAATCACTTTCTGTTTCTAAGCTCCTGAAGGTCCAGCCCATTGACATAGGTTTGCTGCTTCTGATTTTTCAGTGTCAGTGGGAATCTTTGGGAATTAGTGACAATGTGAATTTTTAAAGATATTTGGTCCTTTTCTTCTAACTCACTCTCTCACTTGTCAGGTTTTTTTAGCCAACAGTCTTTCTATTTATTGTCCAGGAATTCTCTTTGTCACTGTCACTACTGACTAAGTGTCACGGGCCAGCCACCAGTGGTGAAATGCTACCGTTCGACCCGGGTTGGCTGAACCAGTAGCAAAAAGCTCCGATGATCAGCTGAGAGGAGAAAGAAGAGAAAAGCGTTGGATCGACCTTCCCACTCGCCCCTGCACTTTTCTGTTCTTAATCCTCTCAGCTGATTGGCATGGCAGAGCTCAGCTGGTGTTTGGAAAGCTACGCACGCACCTGCGTTAGGTGCGTGTGCTCACATACGCGTGAAGTGCGCAATCACCAAATTGGTAGGGAAATCCCACCACTGCCGGCCATCATCTTATTGGTCTGCTTTCCCACAAACAGTGCCCTTGATCAGTCACACAGGACTACCATCAGGGGTATAATGACACTGTATGTAGATTCATAAATATTTGTATGAGGGCTGGGCATTCTTTTAGGACTGGGGACAACAGCTCTCTTTTGAGAGGGATGCATACTCAGTGTCTTGGAAAAATAGGTGAAGTAATTGTTACACGAATGGGCAACACTATAATTTTCTGTTTTTCTAAGTTTCGGGGTAGGAATGTGATTTCCGCCCCCCTTTGTTTTTAGAAATTGTGTTTACTAAAGGTAACCAAATTTCCAAAAGGGGGACAGGGAATCTATACACGAAGGCTAGCAAGTCTTGGCTTCAAAAATCTATACAATCACTAGATGGCAACAGACCTACCCACAAAATTATAACTCTTTGCTGCCATCTCGTGTTGTTTCAGTTTCTCACAGTTCAAGCATGCTTGTTTACTTTTGGGTACCTGAGTTGCAGTGAGTGACAAATACTGATCATTTTCTATGCTATACTTGACTGATTTGGAGTGATATGGCACTTTTCCTCTGAAACCAGGATGTCTGATCCCCTGAATACATTGCATTTTTTGGTGTGAAATGTTTCCATCCCAAAATGATGGGAATGTCCATCCAATGTTTAGCTGTTGTGGTGGTGGGGACTCCAGAGATAGGTTAAAGATGCTGGGGAGTTCCAAATCCTGGAGTTCAAGTTGCCCAATCCTGATTTAATCCCTTGAACTTCAAAACAACAACAACTTACCTGGACCTCCATCCTTTTCTGAATGCATGCCAGGATGCAAGAAGACATTTTGCTGTAGGCTTGTTCTTTTATCATAGGTCACTTCAGCCACATAGGATGCTGGGACAAAGAAGGGCTGCTTCTGCTTAGGCTGGCCGAACCGCTTCACCTTCCACCAATCCTCATTGGTCTTGTGCACAAGGTGGAAGATCTCCCCTTCCTCAATGATCACCTGCCTCCCGTCTTCAGATTTGTACTGATAGTCATAGAGAGCCTGCAGTACCACACTGCCTGGAGAATCCAGAGAAGATTCGCCCTGGGGGTGATTGAACCCTTCCCAGAACCGTCTCCTATTTGAAAACATCTTGCCAAGTCAGGTTGATCAGAAAGAGCTAGGAACTCTGGGCCTCAGCATGCTAACTTTTCACCTGTGATGAAAATAATTGCAGCAGTAAATTTAGATATGGTGAAAATATAACTGATGTACTATGCCAGTAAACTGAATGTCTTAGACATTGTTATGACTGAGGATATTATTCAAAATTTCATAAATTGTGAATTATTTAGTAGGTAAAATACTAGGCAATACTGATTTATGTAAGTTTGGACTACTAAAAATAAGAAGCATACTGAAAAAAATTAAAAATTTCCTCTATCGTTCAATGTAATATCTTGCGATAGTAATTCAAACAATAGCTGGCGATGAATCTCTTTTTCCCGGGAAGAAAAAGGATAGAAAACGTTAGTTAAGTATTGGCTAAAAACAAAGTTAGACTGACTTTTTTGATTTATTGCCACAAAAACTATCTGTGGTTAGAGTCAGTTTGAGCTAGTGATTAAGGTGCTGGTTTGGAAACCAGGACACTGGGAATTCTAGCCCTCTGAGGCATGAAAGCTAAATGAGTGATTTTGTGCCAATCATTCTCAGCCCAACCCATCTTACAGAGTTGGGGTAAGGGTGAAATTTTATGAGTGTACAGAACAAACTGTCCGGCATTTGGCTTGTTTTTTTTTAATGAAAAAAAATTAATGGTGCAGAAAATGCTAGACTATAAAAGGAAAGTAGAGCCAGAAAGAGGTACAGTAGTAGCTCTATAACCAAGAAAGGAGTATCTACATCTATCTTCAGCCCCAAACTATTGGACTCTTTTCTCAGACATTGCATGTCAATACTTCTGTATACATGGATCAAGTCAAGTCATGAATGGCTTTTCAGGTTAGGAAAATAATCACAGCATTTTTTTAACCTATGGTTAATTCTGTCCTCTCCCACTTCTGAAGAATCTATGTCACCAAAAGCACCCAAGTAGCTGTTGCAACAGGAAGCAACAATGTGCTTGCATTTTCTTGCAGAGAATGAACACACAGTCATATTAAGCAGAAATGGTTCCCAGTGGAATTTGAAAAACAGAATCAGCTGGGAGGGAAAGTAAAGCTGTCTTCACCGCCACCCCTGGAATTCCCTAATCTTGTTCTTGAAAGCATCTCAGAGTGTTTTTGCTCTCCAAGGCAAAGCTTATACTGATCTAAAAATTGCCCTCAATGCACCAGATCATCTTTGGAATCAGGGAGAACCAACTCTGTAAAGATCACTCTATTCACTGTATGAGGGGCCATTCCACATATGAATGATCAACTTTTGTGATCAAGAACTGGTAGTTTCACACTTACAGGCACAAGAACTCATATAATACAAATGTGGGGACACCACATTTAAAAGAGTTTATATAACAATCAGTTGGGAATAAGAGTGCTCTAAAAATGAAATGAAAAGCAAATACTTAACAGTAAAAATAACACAATAAATACTCATTCTATAAAATGCTTTTGACCAAAAGGAGAAATAAAGGCTGGTCTGGTGAGCTAGTGAAGTTGAATTTTAATCTCTTTGCTGTCCTTCTTTCGAAGTTCAGCTGTAGCTATACCATTAAAAGGACAGATTGAAAAAGCCATGGAGCTTCAAAATACCATCTACTGTGGTGGCATTGGCCTTGCTTCCAGGACATGGTAACCTTGGCCGGCTACTGAAAGCGGATGTAAGACAGAATTCAGAGGTGAGTGTGGCTAGTTACCCTTATGTCACCAAAAGGCTTCTCAGAAGAAACGTGTCTTTCTTGTTGTGTTTAAAAGTGCAAGAGAAAGAAAGCTGGAATCTAACAAATTACATATGGGTTCCATGTCTGATAGCAAAGGTACTACTCTGAACTCTTGTGCTTTCACTTCAACGTTTTTCCTAAATATATATTTTTTCACTCAGTGCACAGCATTGTCTCTACACTGTTCCTTTCCAGTCCTGATTGTCATTAGGGAGATGAAACACAAGATCATGCTGGCAGACTTCAAGTCTGACAGCTAGATTGAAATGCCCTTTAATTTCTCACTAGCCCCCCCAAAGTTGTCCTGAAATATGTTGTGAACTTCAAATGATAATCCCTCTTCTTCCAACAACTTCTCCCTGCAATAAATAATATTCATCTGGATGAGAAGCTCAGAAGACAGTGATTCCCACTCTCAACACCATTGATTGACACCACTGTAACATTCTTTACCTGGGTCTGTCTTTGAAAATGTCTCAGGAACTACAATCAATACAAAAACGCTTCAGTCAGAATGTCTACAGGTGAAAGCAGCTACTGTATTTTAGCATAATATTAACTCACTGGATGCCCCAATAGGTCACCAATAGGTATGAGAGCCACATTCTAGGTCTTGTAAGCTATCAAACAACTCTTTCCAAGCTGATTCTCTGAGATACTTTGACTACAAATCCCACTACCTCAGACAAATACAAACTGTAGTTGTATCTTGATGCTCCTGATTGCTATTGAAATCTCTTGAGTATTTGCAGCTTGGGAGAAAGTTGGTTGAATACATGCAGGGCCAGATGGGAAGGCAAAACAATATTTAAGTATTCCTAGGTATTCTGACTTCAGATGAAAGCTTCCTGTTTATAAATTGTAGCCCTTTATTGTTTCCTGTTGAACAGAATAGAGAGTCAACTGAAAAGTGGCCTATTTATCACCGCTCTAATAATGACTCAAAATCATCGTTTAGGGCCAGTTTCTGTTGTGCTTAAATGGTTTTTTTTTTAAAGATTTCTTGCCATTTTTAACGATTTATATAATTGATTTATATGGCCACCCATCTCTCTCAATAGTGATTCTGGAGGCTTGCAACATTTAAAAATGCACAAGTCATAAAACATAGCAGCAGATGCAGCAGCCAAGAAATCGGATCAGTCTAGAAGGAACAATAAGCACATCATGGGCTCCTGTTAATACTCCCTTCCTATAGATAACATCCATAGGAAAAGGCCCTTCCTAAAGTCCAGCAGAATTAAGCTAATCTAATCTTGGGAACAACAATATTCCATAGGGCAGAGACAACAAGGTAAAAAACTTCCAGGTCCTGCAAGAAGACATTACATTATAAACTTGCATGGCAAGAGGATATGTTGAAAAAAATGTAATTAAGAAAACCAGTTTAGTGTTGTGGTTAAGCGCTAACCCAGAACTAGGAGACTGTGAGTTCTAGTCCCATCTTAGGAACAAAAGCCAGTTGGCTGACCTTGGGTCAGTTGCTTTCTCTCAGACCAATATTGTTTTGGGGGAGCAATAGGGGGAGGGAAGAATAATAGGTACGTTTGCTGCCTAGTGTCACCATTGTATAAAATAACCTGGAGTTATTCTGGAATGCAT
Organism: Bungarus multicinctus; assembly: GCA_023653725.1. Lineage (NCBI taxonomy): Eukaryota > Metazoa > Chordata > Lepidosauria > Squamata > Elapidae > Bungarus > Bungarus multicinctus. Next base: position 149,502,546 of record CM042834.1, on the reverse strand, counting down.
TTATATCTCATGGAGTGGACTAGTTGCTTTAAAGCAGAATTTGGAATTTGTGGGGGAAAAACCCCCTTCCTTTATTGAACTAAACTCCCAGCATTGGGTCTTTGCCAATAAGGGCTGCTGGGAGAAGTCCTTCAACAGCAAAAGTTCCCATTCCTTGATTTGAAGACTGGCTTTATCCATCCAGTTGCTTTCCAGCTCTTCTATTTTTATCATATATTTGCACGTACATCTCAGAAACAGTGCATTCACACACCACGCTAAAAAGAAACCAGACATGCCATGTTATGATTTCCTTTGTTGGTTCAATAGCATTTTGTATACTTGTTAAATTCCCTTGTACATGTAGGTACATGTATCGGTTTAACTCCTGATGAACTGTACATAAGCCACAATGGAAATCTTTTTTTACAGAAAAGTAACACTGCTTTGAATAGCACTAAACACTATTTTTAATTAACTGCACACTGCAGTTATTTTTATTGTGCATCAAACACCATACTTCATTTATTGTTACATTTTGTGTTGCCATCCTCTAGGTTTGCTATGATTAGAATTTCAGAAATACAGATGAGCTGCTTCTCTAGTTCCAAAAACCGTGAGAAGGGTTTGGCCCATTTCTGTTTGCAGGCGTAATGCGACAGTAGATCTGCTTGAAAAAAACGTATGTGAAAGAAGAATCAGAGCTGCAGTCCTAGCCACTCCTGAATCTTTCAAGATGGGAGTCCAGCTTTCAAAATGGAAACTAAGCCACTGACGGTTAAGGTGGCCTTAAATCTGAGGAAGACTGTCCTGCATCAATGAGTCTACAACAGATAACTCTTCTTCTACAGCTCTTTGGGAATATTAGCTGACCCCACTACAACCCTTTCCTGTTTTCTGACAACTAGTCCTCCTGAGAAAATACGCCTTAGAAAACACTAATCACGGAAACGTTGTCTTGTTTCTTCTTGAAACTTCAGCTAGAAATAAGAAAGAATGCAAGCTCCCACTTCCTTATTTTTTCTGCATTTCCTCCCATATCAGAGTACTGCATTCATTTTGCTGTCTTGTTCAGGAGCCCCATTTTTCCCCTGCCACTGCTTGCCCACCTAAAATGGGAAACCCCATCCCCTAGCCAGTAAGACAGAAGGAATGGAGTATAATTTCGATTAACAATCCACAGAAAAGAAAATAAGACTGTAGCCCTCCTATAATAAACTTCTCCTTATCCCAGAACAGTTATATTTACCTGAGCCCATCACGCAAAGGGACAGAGGACTATCCTGGAATAACAGCTGTTATTTCAGTCTTGGACCCATTCTGTAGCCATTCTTTTCATCTTTCACAGAAATGGAGAGAGAATGGAGAACAGGTATTTCCCTTCTTTAAAAACCTTTAGTGTACAAAGCATAGGTACCACATAACACATCCGCCTTCGGAGAGGTGAATAGTTTCCTGTGGGTTGCTGCTTTGCTTATGTGTACCACAAAGCAGGAAGGAGGCTTCATTTCTGAGTTGCAATACTCTCTTGCAGACAGAGAAACTGACTTTATTGTAACATTTGTGCCTATAAAACAGATAGCCTTGCAACAAGTGTGATCTCGTTTAGATCAAGAAGAGAGCAGTTTCAATCACAGACACAGCAGTAACGGTTACCATAATCAGAGAAGGTTATATCTAAGTAAACCCAAGGTTTTATGACAGGGATGCAATTTATGCATACCGCCTTGGGTGTTCTGCTTCAAACTTATTTGCAACTGAATGTGCTTCTAACCAGATAGGTCACAGCATGTAATTCTTAGCTTGCTTGTCAGTCACACAATTATCACTTCTTGATGTTAACCAAATTATTTCGCTTCTCAAAAAAAGCTATTTTTATTCCTTTTTTTCCTCCCCATTGCTACAATTCTCCTTTTGAAGCATTACCCTACCCTTGTGACTTCCTGAGTGACAGGGGTGTCAAACTCGCAGCCCATGGGGTGGATGTGTCACACACTGGCCATGCCACCCCCATTTTAGCAAAGGGAGGAAAAGTTGTGATACGTCACGTGACAACACGAGTTTGACACCCCTGTTCTATGAGGTAGTCTAAAAAATTAAAAACTGACCATAGTATCTTTTAAAGAGAGGAAATGTAATCCTCATATAAAAATACTAAAAAACACTACCAGGTATTTGTTTTCTTTTGAAAATCTTTAGGCTGCCTTTTAATACAAAAGCTCTTCTAAGATACATTTTATCAATGTTGTCTATTTATTTATAAACAGATATAAGTCCACAATAGACGTAAGTTTAAGCTTGAATCTCTGTTAATTTTTGTATTTAATTTATAGTGATTTTCTATTGATATCACTGTGCATTAGGTTTATTACATTCACATACACACTGGCCTACTGATGGAATAGATATCCATCTACAAGGTTATACCAGCATTACTATGGCTATATTTATTTCTCTAATTAATGATGGAATAGACATCCATCTACAAGGTTATACCAGCATTACTATGGCTATATTTATTTCTCTAATTAATGATGGTTAAGGTGTGTTATATCGCTAGGGTCAAATATATCCTCAGCCATAGAAGTTTATTGATAACTTTGAATTCCAAACACAAAGTGGGATAAAAATCTAATCAATACATTTGCAACCCAATAATGCCCATGTGGCTTCTTTAGAAATTAAAAAACAATTGATATACAGATATTGCTATCTTACTATATTACAAGTCAGATATCCAACCCCTAAATTTACCAGAAATTTGCTTCCACCAACTTGATTTGTCAGGCTGAAATCAACCTACTTTGAACACATTATGTGAAGACAGCTCTCTGGAGAAAGCTGTAATATTGGGAAAAGTGGAAAGAACTATGTATGTATGTATGTATGTATTTTTGTCAATTGCTTACAAGATAATAGGTATAAGTAAAAACATAGTTATAAATACATGGATACATATAAGAAAAATTTAAAAAAATAAAAGAAACAATAGGACAGGGACAGTAGGCATGTTGGTGCACTTATGTACGCCCCCTACAGACCTCTTAGGAAAGGGGTAAGGTCAATAGTAAATAGTCTAAGGTTAAAGTTTTTGGGGTTTGGGGAAGAAACCACAGAGTCAGGTAGAGTATCCCAGACATTGACCACTCTGTTGCTGAAGTCGTATTTCCTGCCATCAAGTTTGGTGTGATTAACCTTGAGTTTGTATCTATTGTTTGCTCTTGTGTTGTTATGGTTGAAGCTGAAGTATTCATTGACAGGTAGGACATTGCAATGTATGATTTTATATACTATGTTTAGATCGGACTGGAGGCGGCGTAGTTCTAGGTTTTCTAGGTCTAGAATTTCGAGTCTGGTGGCATAAGGTATTCTGCAACGAGTAGAGGAGTGGAAAACTTTTCTTGTGAAATATTTCTCAACTGTGATAATATCAGATACGTAATGTGGGTTCCAGACTGATGAGCTGTATTTGAGTATTGGTCTACAAATGTTTTGTATGCTCCAGTTAGTAGTGTAATATTACCAGAGAAAAAGGTACGTAAGATTAGGTTAACAACTCTTAATGCCTTTTTGACTATGTAGTTACAGCAGGCTCTAGCACTTAGATCATTAGAGATGAGTACTCCAAGATCTTTGACAGAGTTTGGATCATCAACAAGGTCTTGACTATTCAGCCTGTATTTTGTTTTCTGATTTTTTTTGCCAATATGTAGGACAGAGCATTTATTTGTTGAGATTTGAAATTGCCATTTGTTTGACCATTCTGATACATAGTCAAGGTCTTTTTAAAGGATAGCAGTATTGTCAGTGGTGTTGAATAGCTTTACATCATCAGTGAAGAGAACGCAGTTGCTCTTAATATAATCACAGAGGTCATTTATGTAGAGTATGAAAACAGTTGGTCCTAGAACGCTCCCTTGGGGGACACCACTGTTGACAGGTACAGAATTTGGTAGGACTAGGATGACAACTAAAGTGGAAAGACTCAGTTTCAGTAAAAAAAGGGTGTACCACTGTTGAAAGAAATATCCTTCTGGGTTCAGTTCCAAGTGGGGAAAGACACTGGAAACATGGAGGCTGCTTGGAAGGTTTAATGGTGTACAGGGCCACATGGCCTAGAGCTCCAGAGAAGTCTGATCACATACTCAAGGGGAGAAGAGATCAAGAAAAAAGGGGAAAAAGGGAAATCCTGATGCTGAGAGACCCTTATATAACCTTTGTTGGGGCCCACCTTAGTGTTTCCTGTTCCTGTGCAAGAAATGAATCCCATTGGCTGTCAGACTTCCAGGAGTGGGGGTCTTAACTTTGTAGGCTTGATCTGGACCACATGGTTTCACCTGAATGCTGGCTAATGCAATCTTCCCAGAACATGGGGTGAGATGGGTAATCCTATCATTTCCTGAGGGCCATCCTTAATCCCATCACCCTGGGGGGGGAGGGGGGGCAGGGAGCGAGCTGCAGGAAGCTGCTTTGTCTTTAAAACATATTTCTCCTTTTCTCATCCAGGGAGATATAATATTCTGCCTTTTAAATATTTCCTAGGCTATTTCAATTTTCTAGGAAAGGGGTGGGTGCTAACTTCCTACACCACTAGAGAACCAGGTTAGAGATGGATCTATATGGTCACTGATTTGACATCACGGCACATCTGGTTACTAGCGGTTTTGCAAATTATAAATTCCTATTAGGGTATTAACTTTATTAATCCAATTCCAATTAGAAGAGTGTGCAAGCTTTCAGGTTTTTCATTACTCTTCCTTAGGCATCATTCGAAAATCTTCGGAACTTCAAATTGATTTAATAAAAAATATTTATTGGTATTTTTTTCTCCTGGACAAGCTGCTTTTGACTTTATACTTAAATTACTGCTGCCGAGTCTTCAACTGATAGTAGCTTTGCTGTTTAATTACTTAAATATTACGGAATTGGTCCAGATTTAGACCTAACTTGTTCTACAAATATGGATTTCACCTGCATGTTTATTATCCGCAGGAGCGAATTCAACATAGTTACAGAGAACACATTACGCCGCACTACGCTCCCGCGAAAAAAAATAAGTGTGGTATTATTACGCAACATCCGCTTTTCCCTTTTGTCTCTGGCCTGGTCTTTCCAAACTTCCGGTTGGGTAGGCAATGCGTGTCGGGATTGGTAGTCCTAAAGGGTGCGGCCTTGGTGCGCGGCTGAGAGAGAGGGAAGTGCTAGAGCGCGCAGGTCCCAAAGTGGGCGTGAGGCGGGTTGGGTGGGAGGAGGGACCCGTTTCCAACGCGACGTAAGGCGAGAGAGGGCGTGGACTGGGAGTGGGCCTTAATGTCAGAGCCGGCTTCGTTGCATCAGCTGGGGGCGAAGCGTGGCTGGAAGGCAGAGGGAGGACGGAGCATGAAGCTGTGCCTGAGCGAAGGCAGCCTCGGTGGGCTGAAGGTCTTGGCGGCTGCCAAAGCCACCGGCGCGCCCGTGGAGGTGCAGTGGCTTCCACAAGAGGGTGAGTGCCAGGAGGACGGTAATTCCCCCAAGAAACGGCAGCCTCTCCACGCAGGGTCCGCCGGAAAGGGGAGGGGGGCGCGAAAATCTAACTTTTTTTTTTATTGCAAGATCTCCAATCCTAGAGATCTTGTATTTATTGACCTAAAATTCGAGGCAGCGAGCAACAGAATCAATACACTTTTCCCCACTTTCCTCTTTAGGATTTTTCATAGTCCGTTCTCTCTTTGTACTAAGTCCTTTCAATTTCCCTGCTCCCCTATGACTTTGGGATGGACCCTAGTCCTTTTGGGTTTTCTGAATACATGGATGAGGGTGGAGAATCTCATCCAGTATTTGTGGTGATGCATTCAGAAGTAACAAGTTGATGGATTGACCGGACTAAATATAAGTGAACTTAGCAAGTGTATTCCAATAAATAAGTTTATAAGGAATAATAGAGTTGGAAGGGACTTTGGAAGACTTTTAGTCCACTCCCCACTTAAGCAGAAGATCCCATGCCATTGCTGATAAATGGCTATTCAATTTCTTATTCATCAAGTATCTTTGATGGGGTGGCAAGACTTTTCTATTTTTTCTTTCTTGTCATCACTTTTTGACAAGGCCTTCATATTTGAATACTGGCATCATAAGCAGAAATTAGATAAAGCGTTCCTTATTATCTAGTAATTTTGCCTTGTAAAACAACTTTGCCAAATTTTGAGGGGTAGCATTTTCAATCTTCAAGAAGAAGAAAAAATGGTCTTTTCAAGTAAAAGTAGCGTATCCTGTCAACCCTGCCCTGTGTGTATGCACAGCATAATATGTTTGCACAATATAAGCACACATTACTCCTATTGTTTTGTCATCTTAATATATGCTGTATTCAATAGGAAAAAGATTTTGGGGTGCAGATAAAATTTCCCCTAATTCGTTTTTCTTCTTCTTTGATAGCTCATGTAGTACCATTCCTCACCCGTCCACAGCTCCCAGCCCTACAGCTGGAAAATGGATCCTTCCTCTTCTCCACAAATGTAATTTCTCAGTAAGTAATGGAGTGTTGATCATTCTTCTTTCTAGGGTAAACTTGCAAAACCTAATGTGATTGTAATGCTAGATAAACATTATAGGCATGTAAGTGAAGCACTGAAATAGTACAAAAGGGGATGCTAATAAAGGATCTTATAGAAACTGTGCTACATAAACATCTTAAGGTTATAATTTGGAAAGCTATTTTCACATGTCCGGCTGCTTATTGGTGATTTTCTTATAATGCCAATGGACCTAAGGCATGCTGAGTGATAGAGACTTGACATCATTGCCATGATATTTCCAAATGTGATTTTTTTTTGCACAGAAATGGTAATTAAGAAATTAATGGCAATTTTAGAAATTAAAATATATTTAATATAAAAATATCGAGAATTAAGCATGCTTCTCTTTTTCTCAGTACTGCCATGGGTTTTGTTTCCATCACCCAAAATGTGATAGGAAATTGAAATAGTATAACATAGAGAAGGAAGGTAAGAGTGCCTCTTCCTATTGTCAGTTCTTTGGAGCTGGAAGGAAAATCTTCTGTTCGTCCCACAATGTCCTGGTAATTGATTAACTTGTATAAGGGGTAACAATGATATACATTTTAAAACCTCAGTGAATAGTTACAAATGTTCTGTAGGGCTGGCTCTACTATGAGTCAACTATCTCAACCAACCAATACTAGAAAGCAGGAAGGTACAATGGGATATTGTTGGTAGCAATGTTGGACAGTCTTGTTCTTAAGCTACCTTGCTGTTCTTGGATAAAATGAACCATTTGGGGCAACTTCTGTGGATGGAGTGTGCTGCGTGTATATTAGATATGGGAAAACAGGGTAGGACATCTTGCCCTTCATCTCAGGTAGCAGAGTGTCTTGGATGGCTAGTGAGTGGTCTTTTTCTATGCCAATTTGTAGGAAGGAAGTCAGAATGTATGTTTTTAAAAATAACAGCCTCACGAGGAGTCTTGAATACAGGTTTATAGCTTCTAAACATTACTCCCAACTGGCTTTCTACTATCAGTATAAGTAATGGATGCAAAAATGAAATTGCAAAACTAGATACAGTTAATCCTAAATGGTACTTGCAACTTGGTCATTAAATGAGGTGTTGCTACGTGAAATCACTCCTATGCTTATGATCTTACTTCAACTTTCCTTTGCTTTACAGACCTTGTAAATGAAAGGTCACAAAATTACTTTTTCAATACTATTGTAACCAGGGAAAGGATGCTAAAGGAGGTAGTCGTTAAGCAAGGACTGTATAGAAAGTGTCAAGATTGCGATCTGGATGTCCTTATTTGGCTTTAAAGCTAAATGGGATTAGACCTAATGAGTATTTGGAAAACGAGAACATCAAATAATGGCAGGGTAGACTGGAAGATTAAAAACAACAACAACAAAACACCTCCTGGCAGTGGGAAATGTCTTTCTTAAACCTACCAAGGAAATAGATCCATCTATATAGTCACAAAGAATTGAGTTCAATTCAAGAGCACCTGTATTCTAGACATGGGAAAGAAGCATCCTTTGCCAGAAGCAAATAAATCTAGAGTGGCAAGTGCTAATGTTAGCATCTTGTGAGATAGCAAGATCTAATGGTAGAACAAAGGCTTTTTTACAACATTTTTAAGTCCTTGGAAGTGCATTGCCTGGGAGAACTCACCCCCTTCTATTTGTTTATCTTTTAGATACTTTTTCCGCTTATCTGGAAAAGAAATAAGCAGTTTTAACAATGAGCAGAGTGATTTTGCCAATCAGTTTTTTGAATGGGATATAACTGAACTAGAGGTGAGTATTTGGGGTAGCCTGGATAAGCCATTTTTCTTAAAGGGAAGAGCTCTTCTTGTTCAGGCGGTGGTTTAGATTATGCCCAGCTATATGAGTGGGCTATGTGGAGAGGAGGCAATTGATATCAGAGAACTTATGACAGGTATAGTATATTTCTTTGTAACATTTTTTTGCCAGTATAGGATGGATCACTTATTGTGTATTATGTGGATAAAGCTATGTTTCTTCCTGTAGCCTTTACAATATCTAATTTAGTGCAGTTCTTTTCTCTTTGGAGTAAAAAGCATTTTATTTAAAAGAAAGAAATTAAGATGTGCCTCTGGTTGCCATTCTGTTGGAAGCTGATATTGCTCCCTGCCCCAACAATGTTTCAGTTCATTGATTTCATCAAATTCAGTGGGATTTACTGACTGCAGGTTATAGCTCATGTTTGTCTGCAAACTAAAAGTTTAAAATCATGTGATGAGCACACGCACAAAATGACTGCCATAAAAGACCTGCAAACATCTTACATATCATAGGACAAATTAGTTCTCCACCCTATTTACTCGGCATATCCTCTACCATTCTAGTAGGGTCTTGTGAGATCCAAAGATGTTATTGCAAATAAAGTGTCAAAGACTTTGCAGAAGCCAGTGGCTGGAAAATTAGAAGTACATGCTGATGCTTGTGGCATATTTACTTCTGCCTAGTTTAAGTCTTGGTATATAATACATGAACTCAAACAATGAGATAAAGAAAAAGCTATATTTTACATAGTTTAGGCCCTTCTCTGATTACCATTCTATTCTATTAGTATATAAGTGAAAGAAAGAACACCAAGAAGAAAGTTTGGGATATGTAAACAGTCAACATTAGACGGGGTAATCTGTAGAGAAAAATGGATAGGTGCCTTGGAGGCACCACTAGAAGCAGATGATACCAGATGTTAAGAAGCAGATGAAACCAGATGTTAAGAATCCAAAGTTTGCATGCACTTGCTGTTTCTTTTTTACTCATACAATTTTGTGATCATGTTGGGCTATTAAGTTAGATATAGAAGTCTAATAGCCCAGTATTGCCGTGTTTCATTTTTTTTTCTTAAGAAAGAGTCAGTATAATGGTTAAGATATTATATAAGGTATTAGATTAGGTTGGAAAGACCTGGGTTTACGTCTATTCTCATGAAAGGTCATTGGGTGCCTTTGGACTGATCATTTACTCTCTTAGCCCAGCCTACTTTACAGGCTTGCTGCAGAAAAAATTGGAAGTCACTGCATTCCTGGAGGAAAGGTGGGATATATAATTTGATAAATAAATACAACAATATGAATTTGCTAAAATGATTGGAGCAGTGACAAAAGACAAAAGAAGGTGGATGAAGATTGATTAAAATTCTTCCTTTTCCTCTCAGCCTGCTTTGTCTGCAGCCTTGTATCTTCATGTGGTACAAGAAAAGAAAGGAGAGGATGTTTTGAGCATCATCCAGAAGCCATTGGACTATCTTAACCAGATTCTTACCAAAAAGGGTACCTCTTACCTCACTGGGGTAAGTAAGAACCTCTGTAAGCAGACTTTGCAGTACTGGCTGACGTATAAGCTGAGATGTGGGAGAATTGAAAGGATACCTGATCGTTATGAAACCTTAGCTTTTTGTAAAATTGAATTTAAAGCACAGTACAGTTAGGTGGAGCCCGGTGGCTCAATGGCTAAGACGCTGAGCTTGTCAATCAGAAAGGTCAGCAGTTTGACGGTTTGAATCCCTAGCATCGTGTAATGGAGTGAGCTCTCGTTACTTGCCCCAGCTTCTGCCAACCTAGCAGTTCGAAAGCATGTAAAAATGCAAGTAGAAAAATAGGGACCACCTCGGTGGGAAGGTAACAGCGTTCCGTGTGCCTTTGGCGTTTAGTCATGCCGGCCACATGCCCACGGAATCGTCATCAGATAGTGCCGGCTCTTCAGCTTAGAAACGGAGATGAGCATCGCCCTCTATAGAGTCGGGAACGACTAGCACGTATGTGTAAGGGGAACCTTTCCCGTTCCCTTTCAGTTAGGTTTTATATAGATTATATCTGCATAAAAACGTTATTCAAGATCAGAATAGAACATGGAGAACCATACTTCCTCTCACGGCTTTCTTGTAGCTTTTGAGATTTTCACAAGCATTATGTATACGGGGAGTTACTTTAGTAAATTTTAAGGATTAAAATCTATGACTTAAGATAATTAGAAATGAGAGCTGAAATCCTCTGGGTGCTTTACCACTGTTTTCATGCCTTAAGCAAAATGTATATATCCAAAGTCTAGTTAGTGTGGGGCAACCTCTTCCTTTTTTGCGGAATGCCAAGACCCTTGATAGGTGAAGTGATTCTCATCAACAGAGTAATCTTTTCAGAGAAGAACAGACTTTTAGCCTACTTTTTTTTTCTTTTTTGGTTCTTGTGGAAGAGAAGTTTCTTTCAAAGAAGGGTTAATTCCTGGGAGAATTTTTTATCACCTATAAAAAATTGTAATAAATAAATAGGTTGGTTTTTTTAGTTTTTATGATCCCATTTTGTTATCCTAATAGGAATATGGTGGCTCATATGGTTAGAACGCTGGTTTGGAAGTTAGCAAACCTGCATTCAAGACCAGAGTGCTGCCATGGGGAGGGGTGAGCCCTTGTCTTTCGCTCCAGCTCCTACCAGGGACATGGAAGGAGCCCTCGACTGGGCATCCCCCGGGTGACAGTAATGTCACCAGCTAATCCTTTCAGCCCAGAAGCATCTCGATGCTTCTGACACAAGTGTTATGCAATCATAATTATGGGAAAACTCCAAAGTTTCCCAAAATAAAGGCTTAGAGACCCATGTATAGGTTGCAGATTGCTTGCCTCTGTTTTCATTGGGAAAAAGCGCTGGAGTATCCATTAGGTTATTTTTTTTCTTTACAAAGTTACTTCAGAACTAATTTTATTATTGTATATCATCTTATATAGAATCAAATTCTGGAATGTGGAAATAAAAATTACCATATGTTATGTAAAGCCAGTTAAACTGAAGTGGTCATTGCTATGCTAGCTTTTCTTGGTAATGTTCATAGTGGAGATGAGAATGTACATGTGTACTGTTAAAGAAGTTTCCATCTTGACCATTTGGGAAATGTTTTTTTTTTCCCAATGCAAATGAAATATGCTAGTTGCTCCTACTGCATATCCAGACTGAACTAATTTCTTCTGATTTTTTTAAATCCAGGATGTTGAGTCAGCTGCTGATATTGTCTTATGGGGGTCTCTGTTTCCTCTGTTAAGAGATGATTCCTTCTTACCAAGTGAGTGATGCCCACAGCTTAATTCAGCTGTCTCCAATCTGATAACCTCCAAATTGCTGGACTTCAATTCCTAATATCTCCCAAAGTTGAGAAAAGCACCAAAGATGGCCTTCCTGCTTTGACAGGAGGTATCAACGTCTGCTTACCATTTGGCTGCTAATTTAAACATTTTCCTTTATCAATTCATATTTGTTGGAAAAAAGATTCCTTTTCTCAACTTTCTCCTTTCCCTGAATATGGAGGTTGCCTAGATAATGGCTAAAATCCCATGCTCCTCAAAAAAAACAAAACAAAAAACCTGTCTTTGGAGAATGTCTTCTGCACCAGGCCATCATCCACAGGATTCTGTGGCATGGCTGATTGCATGAAATGCTGCCTAGGGGCTGTTCACCTTTGTTGTCGAATCTGTAATTGTGAGGGAAGACTAATAGTTGGGAGGCAAGATTTTTCTTTTCGGACATAGGTTGCTTGCCCTTGCTGACCTTTCTGAGCAACTCCTAAGTGTCCTAAGGTTTAGAAAGGGCGCCTCGGCTAATGTTTGAGTTCTTTTTAGATCTCTTGAAATAACCATGTTCTAATTTAATATTCAAGACGAGCTGAAAGCTCTGAGGAGTTGGTTCCAGAACATGAACTTGAAGGAATACTGCAGAAAGGCAGTGGAATCTGTATGGACACCCAAGGGATTACTGGAACTTAAAGCCTATCTACAGAAACATCCTGCTCCCAGTTTGGCTTTTGAGAAATCAGCTACCAATGAAGCCAAGGTATTCCTGCTTTTATTTCCTATGTGAAGCAGTTGGGTTTTTTTTTCACTTAATACTACAGCATAGCCTAATAAATTGCAGATCATTTTATTACAGAGTTCCTTGCACTTATCAAAGTAGTGAATCAAAAGAAACTACAAATGCCCAGCATTATCTTGGATGGACTTTAGCATACATATACTTAACAGACTCAAGGGATTCCATACTATTAAACAATGACTTCAGCTGTTGTAAAATAGGATTTGAAATGGGGAATACTGTGGTTTAGGGAAAAGATAGTCCTGTATAGGCAAGGGATGATACCACCCATTTAGAATTTGTTTTGTTAAATGGATTAACCCTCAAATATTATTGCATTAGTTAATGGAGGAAGGGGGGAAGTAGGTCAGGGGAAGGATTTGTGCTATGGTTGTTGTTTTAGACTTTGGTATTACCTCGTGATTATCCATGATCCATTAGTAACTCATGGATGTTGGTTGCTGAATATCAAACTATATAGGATGTTTGTCCTTCTCTCTAGGAAGAGGAATCAGCCCAGCAGCATTTGTCTGATGTGGAGATTGAAGCCATTGCTGAAATCTGGAGCAGAGGATCAGCCAGTCTTCCTAGCCCCTGGAAACCACAGCATCCTATGTAAGAATCTTGCTGGGCTGAAATGCCCCTTGTGATGGTAATGAGGGATATCAGAGAAGATCCTCCGCACCCCTGTGTGTGCATCTTCCTTTCTTCCTCCCATCTTTGACAATTTTAAATCAATTGTTGCTATTTATTTCTTTAATGGTTTTTTTATTGGTTTTTAATCATTGTAAACTGCTAGAGTCACCTCTAGGAGGGATGGACAGCATATAAGTTGAATACATAAATATAAACAGTTCACCTTTTGTCTCCTAAAGACCAAAACAACGAATACACACATTATACATGCTATGTCTAAATATATGGTGGGAATTGTCAATATGAAGAGTTGTTTTCCAACCTTAACATTATCAAAACACAGCCATGTATTTCCCTATAGTATCCATTATTATCAGTCGCAGTGACACAGAAACTTGTAGCTTTCTGGATATTGTTGTTATAACTGGATCGTTGGCAGTGCTGTTGGCAGTGGCAGGAACTGGAGTTTCGGCAAAGTCTGGAAAGCTAAAGATTATTCACCTCTAGATGTTTCTGTGCAACTCTAGAAATTATAAGCCAATTCTTAAATTATTCATAGCATTGTCATCTGCAAACTCATTAATTTGCAAAAGGCCAATTTTGCCTGGAGAGTGTTAACCTTTCTAAATTGCAGTTGCCTCAGTATATTGCATAGCTTTCCCTACCTGCTTTACCTCTCCCCGACCCAATCCCAATCCTCATTTGTTTGAGCAAGTTATAAAACTGAATTTATCTCTGATTATCCCCAGATTGCCTGTGGAAGGCATGAAGAATGTGCTGATCACAAGTGCACTGCCCTATGTAAACAATGTGCCTCATCTTGGAAATATCATTGGCTGTGTTCTCAGTGCTGATACCTTTGCCAGGTAAGTTAACGCATCTCTTTCCAGGTACCCACACTCAGACCAGACTCCTGGTCCATGTGGGCTTATAAATTATCCTCACCGTGTGTCTCTGAATTCTGCTTTTGCCATACTTGCTTCCTAAGTTTATGCCTTTCCCTGGAAATGTTGGGTGTGAGGTTTTTTTTTTTGCATAGCAATAATGCACTCTATTGGATTGGTTTTTATTTATAAAATTCATTAGCTGCCTATCTTACCTCAGGGTAACTCTGGGCAACTTACAATCATAAAATGAATGATGGTCCAGACAACATAAAACAAGATCTTATGAAGCCTTATTTATTTTTAACCTTTATATATTTTAGTATTTTATGGTACGCTACCCAGAATCCCTCTCTGAGGGATGGGTTTAAAAATGTGAGAAATAAAAACAAAACAAGGTCATAGGAGATGTTAGTTCTTTTTGATAACAATAAACCTCCTGCTTTTTGAAACAAGTAGCATTTTTTTTTTTTAGATACTGTCGTCTACGCAACTGGAACACCCTCTATATATGTGGTACTGATGAATATGGTACTGCCACAGAGACAAAGGCCATGGAGGAAGGACTGACACCACAACAGATCTGTGATAAATACTATTCTATCCATGCACAAATCTACCAGTGGTTCAACATCTCTTTTGACTACTTTGGTCGCACAACCACAGCACAACAGACCACGTAAGTACTGCAGTTAGAAGAATTTTCAGTGGGTGGAAAGAAACACAGAAATGAAACAACTTTTTTTTTCTCCTTCCCTCTCTGTCTTACAGTCTTCGGGTTATCTAACTTTTATATTGTACCTGCAATAAAGTTTGTCTCCTGTTTTGGAGCTGGCCAAAAGACTGACAGATGATTGAAGGTAGTTTCTGCCGCTAGTTTCTGAAAGTGTGCAAAATTGAACACTTCGAATGTTCAGAATAAAGAAGTGCTATTCATTTGAAGCATTTTTTTAGCTCATCTCTTGGCCAAAAGGGCTCCAAGCATAGTCTTGACATTATTAGAGAAGAGCAACTATTACCAATCACAGAGTTAGTAAATGACTGCCCAATTCTGGCAAGTTGTGTCATCGTCTCTTTATTATCTATTGTGATACTTTACCCTTAATCTCTAATGATTAGTGGACATTTGTTGGGGCATGTAGCTTCCTTGTCAAGCCAAATTGGGATCACTGGGAGGTAATGGATGAAAACTTCAGCAATGTCCATTGCATTTGATTTGGGATGTGAGTTCTTTCTTTGGAGTAAACTTTGTAGATTTCATTCATGTGTCACCAATGAGGATATAGCAGGACTGAAAATGATACAGGTCATCATATGCTCTGTATCCTCTGTTCTATGTTGGCCATCATGAATATAATTTTCACATGAAGCTATGCTCCTGATTTATTAGCTTCTTAATCAATTGAAAACATCCTATTTTGTAGTAAATAAATGCCAAAATATTTTCATTTTTACCACTTTTATCTCCCAAAGTTGGGAGGTGTTTACCACAAGTCATAATGGTAAACTGGGACATTTAATCAAGTATTTTTTGAACAAGCCTTGGTTACATTAAATCAAAAACAACCCATGTTTCTTGAATACAAATAAACTTGATCAGTTCTGGGATTTCTTTGATTTGATTTACTCCTCATTCTAAATCCTAGATGACCTAACAGCCAATTTTATTGCCCTTCAGTTATTTTAAATTACCAAGCTGCTGGCTGCAGTTACTGAGAAGTGCATTCCAGAATATTTGGAGGGCATTCAGTTACCCATCCTTGTTTGTATCATTGGACTAGATCATGTTGCCATTTTAACTGAGTACCTTGCTTTGATCCTACCTATTAGAATTCCACCATGTAAACACTAATAAACTTAATTAAAATGAATCACGGCTCAATAATCCAGATATTATTGTATTTACACTGAGAGGCACTCATCCGCTCAGGGGCAACTAATAACAGAGCCATGGATTACATATTGCAGATCAGCATACACTGCCGGATATACATCCACATGGAATAAGACCTTGATAAGATCAGAAAGAGCAATTTTGTTTTCAAGGCATGGGGTGCTTTGCCTATATGCCATTCTGCCTGCCCACCACTATACTAGGACAAATGCAAATAAAATTGGCACATCAACATGGTTTGGAGACCGAGACCAATTAAGGACAAGCAGTCCTTTGCTGTCACAGGTGTTCCTGTTTCTGAGCTATACTTTACACTTTTAAAAACTATTTGAGCGAAGGTCCTTACATCTCCCCTTCTTTCACCCTTCAGAATAGCGCAAAGCATCTTCCAACAGTTGCTGGAGCGCAACTATCTCCTGACAGAGACAGTGGACCAGTTGAAGTGTGAGAAATGTGCAAGATTCCTAGCAGACCGCTTTGTGGAAGGCATCTGCCCTTTCTGCAACTATGAAGAAGCCCGTGGAGATCAGTGTGACAAATGTGGCAAGCTCATAAATGCCACTGAACTTAAGGTATTTTTTGAAACATTTACAGAAGCGTGAGCCTGATTGAGACTCTTTTCCAATAAAGAGTTGATGAAATCCACTGAAACTCCATTAAACTAGATAAGATCTCCTCTCCCTTTCCTGAGAAGAGTACAATCATTATGCTAATTCAGGGGTGTCAAACTGGCGGCCCATAGGCCGAATGCGTCACCACACACAGGCCAAGCCCACTCCAGCTCCACAAAGAGGGAAAAATGTAGCGATATGTCACCTGACGGCAATGTGACGTGACAAGTTTGATACCCATGTTCATCTTCCCTTATAGTTCATTTTCCCTTCTCAACCTCTCCCATGATTATGAACTAAACCATCTTGCAATGTTTACCCAGATGCTGTGATTTGTAACCCATGGTTTATTGACTGTAAGTTATTGAGCCTAGAGGGTTGATTTACTGATTTATTCAGTAAACCATGGTTTAAAAACCCTACCTTAATAGAATGTATGCCTCGGGGCTTATACGATACTTTGACCACATGCTTTTCTTATGACAAATAAAAAGTCAATCTTATTGTCCTCATTGTATAAATCAAGTCTTGCCTTAATTTGTCTAGTGAATCTATATCATTACATATTGGGTTTATCCACATTCACAATTATTTACAGTAAATTTCTCTTGTGACTAGGGAATCCAGCAGGCTACAATCAAAGTCAAATAAAAGCAAATTAAGTATTTATCTTAAATCTTCAGATCTTGCAATATAATAAATAGGGTTATTTTTATTCACAGTGAGGTCCAAACTATCCCCAGGATCCGAGATATTATCACCATTGTGGAAACGTTGTATTTTTGAGACTTTTACTTTGTTAGATTTGTTGTGTTTTATTTTTGCTACTGTAGCTTTAAGAAGAACATCCTCATATTTTCCCCTTGTTTCACTTTTTCTGTTGTTTGCTGTGTTACTTATATTGATCTATTCCTTCATGGCCATCTGCAGTTTTACAAAAGGAAAAGCACACTCCATATTTATCTTTCTTATTATTCTTCACTTGAATTTCTCTCGCTGATTTTCCACTATTATTTCAACACATCCTGAATATTACTGGATCCTTGTCTTAAGAGATGCTTAAGAGGTTAAGTCTCTTAGCTCAGTTAAAATTGATCAAACAGGCAGTATCTGAATTTTTTGCTATGTGCTGTACACTTGTCAAAACTGGTTTAAGGGTCCATAGCAGAGGTCTCCAAACTTGCAACTTTAAGACTCGTGGACTTCAACTCTCAGAATTCCTCAGCCAGCTAAGGTGTTTGGGGACCCCTAGCCTATAGCTTGACAGGTATTATGAATCTTTTGTTTAATTTTGTCCATATTTATTACTAATGGCTACATTTTCTTACTGCTGAAGCCCATCAGGATGTTCCCCTATCATCATTTTTATCATCATCATCATCTTTTGTTTGCATTGGCCATTGGCTTCAAATTTATCCATGCACAAGAAATGTGTTTAAGATTGTATTTAAAATGTTGTAATAAGAAGTGTACAACAAGATGAGAGAGACATGCATGTGTTGGGCTGCTGTCAATTCCAGGATTTTAAAACAAAATGTCATTTTCTTTTGCTCTGCCTGCATTGCTGCTAATTTCTTAACAATGACCATTCTATCCATGGGCCTAACTACAAAATATTGGTTTGTTTGATGTCAGCAATCTCTGTGTAACATAGTCATTGTTCTGGATAATTGGCTTTTTCTTGAAAGGATCGAAAGACTTCTTTAGATATAGAGGTATACTGCTATGAAATGTGGTGATTCCACTTAGATAATTTGATGAATATTTTTTTTCATGATGCATTCTTCTTTCTCTTCTGACAGAAACCAGTGTGCAAAGTCTGCCAAGGAACCCCTGTAGTGAAATCTTCCCAGCACCTCTTCTTGGATCTACCCAAGGTGAGCTTCTTGTTGTTGTCCTGCCTTAGAAGGCAGCGTTCTGTGATTCTTTGAATCAGCATGTGTGGCAGTGATAAGCTGTCAATAAACTTAGATTGAATCCAGATCGGACAGAGGTGTTCTTCTTCAGGACAAGTAAACGAACTCTAGAATTGAGCAGATGGGTGTATTTCTACATAAAGCTTTGCATCTAGAGGCACATCTCCTTTAACCAGTTTAAGCTAGTTTACCAGTTATGCCAGTCTTTGATGAGGCCTAACATGATCATGAAGACATAGGACTTAATTAATACCTTGATTTGATTATCAAAGTGGACTTCACTTGGAGCTATCTTTGAAGAATCTTCTTAGACTGAAATTAGTCCATTGTGAAGCAGAAATAAAATTGATAGTACAGGAACCAGTTCAAATAATTTTCCATTTGCTCATTGAAAATAGTACAACTTCTGGAAAATGATGTGAGTGCTCTACACATTTGCTGAATATTGATAGTTGATATCAATTAGCACAATAATATAGTCACTTCATTAAAATTATTATTAACAGTCTAGGAGAACATACACTCACATTTTATGACATATTTGAAATTATTTTCAAGTTGCGTAGTTACCAACAAAAGATGGTATACACTGGGATGATTTCTACCATCAAAACTGGGGAGTAATGGGCAAACCTTGACAGCATCTTAAAGCTTATAAAGCCCCAATTACTAAATGGTAACTTAATACTGAAAAATACTGCTTTGAACAACATGTGTCATACAACTAAATTCTGATAAAGGCATATCTAAGATAGAACTCCTGACCTTTCTATTACGTATTGTCATGTTGTAATGTTCTGATAGGGGAAAAATTAATAATGGATGTAATCACAACTGGTACAGGCTCAGGAAAATTAATTCCTCTCCTCAGATGAGCAAACTACTTTGATCCATAGAAGGGCACCAGAAAATTTCATTTCCTACCTGGATTAAGGTACTCAGTTAATGATGATAATTGGGATGGGAATCTCTTATCACTAGGCGGTAGTCATAAAGTGCAATATTACATACCGTAAGTGCACTGACTCAATGGTGACAGTTCTACAATTCCAGTTACGGTCATTAATCAAATGTCAGGTGTTCATTAAGGACAATGTCATGTGATTCCCATTTGCCACTCCTGCTGGCTTCCTATATTGATATTACATGTCAGAAGCTGGCAGTGAAGGTTGCAAATGCCAGTTACATGACCACGGGACACCACAACCATTGTAATTGTGACTCAATTGCCAAGATACCCAAATCAAGATATGTGACTGAGGATGCTGCTACAGCTGTAACTTTGAGGGTCAGTCATAGGACTCCTTGTTCAACACTGTCGTATCTTTAAACAAGTTGTTCAACCAACGGTCATTAAAAGGACTACTTGTATTACTAATGTTAGGATAAAGAAACACAAAATCCCGGGTATATTCCAGAAAGGCCAGTTAAAGAAAGGATGAATAAATAATAAAAAGGAAGATATTGAATGAAACAAATTAGCTGGGTAAAATATCACTTTGCATGATATTTGGTAAAATCCAAATACAACTAGAAGCCCAAGTTTAAAGTATAAGTGGAGATTGGAAAAAGACTAGAAAGAATGGAGGACCAAGAGTTTCATAAGTAGAGGCCAAATTGAGACAAGCAGTTGACCATAGTCATGTTCATCAGAAGGTAAGTCATTACTGAGACCAAATATTTCCAACACATTTGACTCTTAAAAGTTCTTTCTTGCACCATATTAACCAGATGCTCTGGTTAGTATGTGGGATGTGGCCAGTTGTCACATTACTGGAATAGTAGGGCTGCACTCTTCAGCTGGATTCAATCAAACATTCAATATACAGACATTTTGAAAAAAATATATGCAACGTTCATATGACAATGATACAATAAAAGGTGTGTTGAAAGAATTAATAGTCAGCATTCCATATAAGAAACTGAAGAGAGATAGCTGAAATAATTACTAATTACTTCTATGACCCTTTGGAGGGTGGCGCATTACTATATTTGGTTTTTGGATCCAATTTTGTTTTTTGTGTAATATAAATTTACAGTTTGTTTTGCATTGTTTTTGCATTGAGGGACAAAATTGATGTCTCACTCCTTAGAGAGGTTCTCGACTTTGACAACAATGAAAAATCAACCCTACATTTGGGAGATTTTAAAGGGTAAAGGAACAGGATTTTTTTTTGGTCCTATCCTCTCTGCAAGTATACTTTCTGATCCATTTTTGATATACTTTCTGAGTATTAGAAACTTGAATACTGTATTTGCCACAACTGAGCATGTAATGCTTTTTATGTATAAGGAACGTGTTTATCTTTAAATACTATTTTTTAATTTTGATTTTACTTGTTACTCTGAGTAGTATATAAGCATTAGAAGTACAAAAGAGAAAATGTTAAAATTGATGCAAGCAGAGATGTGGTATTATTTGCCTAACGCTGGTATCGTCATGGCAATTGCTGCATCTTGAAATATCATAGCCAGAAATCCTGTTTACTTTTTCTAACCTCTCAACAACTAGTTAGAAGAGAGTCTGGAGAAATGGTTGGCTGTGTCACAGTCCAGTGGGGATTGGACCCCCAACTCAAGATACATCGCCCGCTCTTGGATCCGGGATGGCCTCAAACCACGTTGCATCACTCGTGACTTGAAGTGGGGCACACAAGTTCCACTTGATGGCTTCCGTGAGAAGGTGAGGAATAGGACAGAGAGAGAGAGACATTTTGTGTGTGATTGAATGTCATACTGTTAGACATAAAATACGATGCCTGGTTAGGATTAGACATAAACCCTATAAAACCCAGTTAGGGTTAGGGTTAGACATAAAATGCTCGCTCCCCGAACCTCCATTTTGGTTTGCAAAGTGCCAAGTGAGGCCCACGCAAGCCTAAACGGAGCTGCATGAAGGGTGCGCGGGGCTGGAGGCTGGAGAGGAGACAGCTTGTTAGATATTTGCATGGTAAGTGAGCCGGCAATGCAGGTTGGGTGGGTGGGGGAAGCAATTGTGGGGAGCATGAGGTATTTCAGTGGGTC
The DNA here is from genome assembly GCA_023653725.1 of Bungarus multicinctus. NCBI lineage: Eukaryota > Metazoa > Chordata > Lepidosauria > Squamata > Elapidae > Bungarus > Bungarus multicinctus. Next base: position 149,481,248 of record CM042834.1, on the reverse strand, counting down.
GGGGAGGCCTTGGTTTGTCTTCATCAGGTGACCTCTTCCTTCACCATGCCCTTCTCCACCCAGAAATATCTCATGTACATTTAACGAACCAGTATTCGATTAGCGAATGCATGGACGAAAGGAGGGAGTGATCCTATTCAAGGTACAAGATTCACTTCCACAAATTGGTTGGACTAGAAGACCTCCAAGGTCCCCTCCAGCTTTGTTATTCTATTCTATTCTGTTCTACTCTACTCTCTTAATTCTTGGGTTACAAATGGAATAGGCAGACTCCATTACATTCTTAACTCGAGATTACCTGTAATTAATGTGCAAGTGGTACAGTATGAAGCCCAAATTCCAGCTGCTTATGTAGATATTTCTTTTTCTGTGGGTCTATCTCTACGTGTAACGTCTTCCCTACTTTTAATAGGTATTCTATGTTTGGTTTGATGCTCCAATTGGCTATCTGTCCATCACAGCTAATTATACTGATCAGTGGGAGAAATGGTGGAAAAATCCAGAACAGGTGAGCTAATCCAGTCACTTCCTTCTGAAAACTCTTTCTTTATATCATATATTTATATATATATAGTACTATGAATACATCTTTACAATATTTATATCTTTTTTATTTATAATACAAAAGAATACATCATTATGAAATTTTTCTGTATTCATTTATATATCTCTGTAATATGTATAATATAAATAAATTGGTGGCAAGGAAATAGGCGAATCTTCCATCATTCCAATACATAAGCTCTTCTGAGTATTAAACACGCTCACTACTTAAGAAACAAAATTCTTCTTAAATTCTTCAATTCAGCCTAGCAAAATTCATGAGATTATTATGTCTTTAGGAAATCTGTAGTGGGATTATTGTAAAATATACTTTTTAAAAATTAGTTGTGATAATATGCCGTCACAATCATTAGTTATTTGACTCTACACAGGATAAGAGGGAGTTGTCAGAAGGTTGAGGTAGAAGTGTACCTTATGCCAGGTTTTCATGCTTTCTTCTTTTCCTTCAGATTCAGCTTTATAACTTCATGGCCAAGGATAATGTTCCCTTCCACAGTGTTGTGTTTCCTTGCTCATTGCTGGGCACTGGTGATAATTATACTTTGGTCAACCATCTAATTGCAACAGGTAATTTCTGGGGAGAAAAATAACCACAAGCCTCATTTTTCATTCCTGTCTTCTAGTCTTGTTGGGTTCCTTAGAACCAAAAGTTGACCAATTGCATTTCCTTTCTTCAACAGAAGAATCCTGATGGAGTTCCTAACTTCACCCTCATTTTTTTCCTCTAGAATATTTGAACTATGAGGATGGCAAATTCTCCAAAAGCCGTGGTGTGGGAGTTTTTGGCGATATGGCCAAGGACACGGGCATTCCTGCAGACATCTGGCGCTTTTACCTGCTCTACTTGCGGCCAGAGAGCCAAGACAGTGCCTTCTCTTGGAATGATCTCATGATCAAAAACAACTCAGAGCTGCTGAACACCCTCGGCAATTTTATCAATAGGTAAATCTGGGCTAGAGAAGAATGGGTCCATATTGTGAGTTCAATACAACAATGTGGTAGCTTTGCTTTGGGTACAGGGTGAGCTAAAGAGCAGTATTAAAAAAAATCAGATTCAAGCAAACTATTTACTAATTAACTGCAAAAGCCGGCCTAGAGTTAGGATGAGGAGTGAAGCAGCAGAATAGGAAGAAAGGTTGTAATTTAAAACACCCTGTGCATGTGAATGAGGATTTTTTTTTTTTTCACTGTGTCTTCAGGTCAGTAACTGTTTCAGGCTCATTTCATACCTTGTGTGCAATGACCCATGTGGTTCTCTAATTCTGAAGAACATCAACATCTCACATAGATGGACAGAATTTTATGTCGGTCAATAAAATAACAAAATTATCCCGTAACAAGAAGACATATTAGCAACCATCTGTGGGCAAAGTTGTATTGTGTGATAGTTTGGTGTTCATGTACAAGATTATTAAAATCTCAGATGATGTAGTGACATTATAAAATTTGGGAAATTCTTTAAAAAATTGAGAGACAATTTTGCAAAACAGCAATCATTGTCCTAAAGGTGCTTTTTCAAGAAGCAACTGAACTTTCTGGTTTTTTTTTTTTTTTGAAGACATTTCACTTCAACTGAAGTCAGTCAGAGCTGAAGAAGCTTTTTGGATGAGATGCGAAATGTCTTCAAAGAAAAAACTCCAGTTGCTGCTTGAAAAAGCACCTTTGGGACAACTATGACCTGGATGACTGAGAATCTCCATAGACATTCAGCAATCATTGTGTTGCTCATAAGAGTTACAAATAGACATCATTGTTTGTCTAAACTTAATGTATTGAGGAGAAATCAAGACTCAAATAGTCAATCTCAAAGAGGAAAAAGAAAACCCAGGGCAGGGGGGGAGGAAACACTTTGCTCTGGAGTTTCATACTACTTAAATCTCTGTTTGTAGTAAATCCCTTGTCTGGGGTCTTCTGGAATAAGAGATTCAGATGTACCAGAACAGGCCCATAGCTGTGACCTACAGAATGTGGGCTAGGCAAAGTGTCAAGTAACTAATGGATTAAGTCATCTGTGTGTAGGCATCTTTCATTATTGGACTGTTCAGGAGTTGCCCAATCAGGTAGATTGTGATATTTGGAAATAAAAGATGAGAATGAGTTTCTGTAAACTTCTAATGTACCAAACTTTAATCCCTTGTCTTTGTTTCCTTTTTCAGAGCAGGGACTTTTGTGTGCAAATTCTTTGGGGGTTGTGTTCCTACAATGGACCTAACCCAGGAGGATAAGCGCTTGTTGGCTCACATCACTTTGGAGCTGCGGCAATACAACCAGTTGTTGGAGAAGGTCAAGTACGTCCTGGAAAACTAGCATCTGCCAGTAATTCTAGGAGCTGTGTAATCTGTAGCTTAGACAAAACCTTTCCTGAAGGACATTCATGAATAATTGCAATGGTAGAAGTTCAGAGAAAAATGGAAGACTCGTTTCCATCCTCTCTTTTGTGGGGGGTCATCTGACCTAAAGATTGTCCCCGATTGGCTCTGAATGTGTGAAGTAGCAACCCCTGAATATCTAAATGTTTGTGGATACTGGTTTCATAATCTTGAGAACTTCAGATGAGATTATGATTAATTTGCATATTCTTTATTAGTTTGCCTGCCCAGAAATGTCCAAGATAACATATTCTACATGGCTGCTTGAGAATTTGAAAGGAGAAAGCCCAACAGATTTTACTGGAAAGTTTCCTGCATGTTTGCATGGGACAGCTGCTTAGTTTTGCCAACTATTACTCAGCAACAAGAAGTAAATTGCCATTTTCTTCCTTACCCCTGCTACTTCAACAACTTATCTCTTGGTTTTTTTCCCCCTCTCTCATAGGATTCGTGATGCCTTACGCACAATCTTGAATATTGCCCGCCATGGCAACCAGTACCTTCAGGTCAATGAGCCCTGGAAATGCATCAAAGGCAGTGATGCAGATAAGTAAGTGTCTGATCCTGGACAAATGCTATTTTGTGATGGTCTGCTTCAAGCAGAATCAACTAAAGGAATTCTCCTCCCAACTTTGGGATATAGCTTACTTGAATTAGGTTAGTTGTTTGGGGAGAAAAATGCATTGGCTCCTTTGCCTTTATTCTTGTTAGCTGGGTTTTATTTTCAGATATTTATTTAAAAATCAGTGTTTTTTTCATTTGTGTCCTGCCTGATTATTTTTACAAATAACTGAAGGCAACAAACATATTCAACATACTTTCCTCCTCCTAATTTCCATGCAGCAACAACAGAGAGACTGACTGTCCCAGGATTACCCAGCCTGGTTTCAAGGCTAAGAACTAGATCAAACGTTCAGTGTTGCCTATTGATTGTTGTACCATTTTCATGGCTTTCCTGTTTTTTTCTTCTTCTTAAAGATGTTTCACCTCCCCCACTCTTTTCCTCCTAGAAAACGGGCGAGCACCGTGATAGGAGTGTCTGTCAACATTGCAAGCTTGCTGTCAGTTGTATTGCAACCTTACATGCCCAATGTGAGCACTGCAATCCAGGACCAGCTGTGCATTGCATCCAGCTTTAATGTTGTAACCAATGACTTCGTCTGCACCTTGCCAGCTGGACATCAAATTGGCGCGGTACGTGCTGTGGGATGGAAGCCATGTGGTAGGTGACGGAAGCAGTACTCAGGATCAGTTCTCCAAAGTACCCCCCCCCCCCCCCAAAAAAAAAGGATAAATAATACCAGTTTAGATAGACTTACACACCGCTTCAGAATGCTTTTACAGTCCTCTCTAAGCACTTTACAGAATCAGCATATTGCCCGCAACTATTTGGGTCCTCATTTTACCCACCTTGGAAGGATGGAAGGCTGAGTCAACCTTGAGCCTGGTAAGATTCAAACTGCCAAATTGCAGGCAGCCTGCAGGCAACAGAAGTAGCCTGCAGTACTGCACTCTAACCACTGCAACACCGCAGCTCTAGATGTAGTCAGGATTCATGTGAGAAATATTGTTTCATACTAGAGAGGGAGGGAGGGAGGGAGAGAGAGAGAGAGAGAGATCTTTATACTTTTCCTATTACAAGCGTGAGCTTCTTTCCTTTTACTGTTCCTAAAAACCGTTGATTTGGATCATAGTGGAAACAAATGAGGAAAATAGCTTCTACATATTTTAGGCAGCCAAGCCATAAGAAAACTTTTAAAACCATTAAATATATAAGTTAATTTCATGATCTCAGAGTTGCTTCCACTGGTCAATGTGGCTATCAGGATTCTCCAGAGTGGTCAGTATTGAAGCCAACGGTCAGTGGGATTGATGGGGTTGATGTTGTTGTTATTCACAATACGATTAGTTAAAGCAGTATTTATTAAATAGTTTTCATATTTATTTATTTGTATCCCACCTTTATTATTTCTACAAATCACTCAAGGCGACAAACATATCTAACACACCATCCTCCTCCTATTTTCCATTATAACAACAATGCTGTGAGGTGAATTGAGCTGAGAGAGAGTGACTGGCCCAAGGTCACCCAGCTGACTTTCACACCTAAGGCAGAATTTGAACTCACAATCTCCTGCTTTCTAGCCTGATACCTTAACCACTAGGCCAAACTAGACTAAATAATAGTGGGGATGATGAACAGTCTGAAACTTCTTCTACATTTCATTCCAGGTGACTCCTTTGTTCCAAAAGTTGGAGGCTGAACAAATTGAAAACTTGCGGAAGCGTTTTAGTGGAGGACAGGTAAGAAATGGCGGATGAACTGATTCACGCAGACTTCTTTGGAAGCCTTTGACAGTGAGAGGAGACATCTCTGCACCTTTTCTGAGGCTCCTTAAAGTAGTTGGGATGCTTTCGCCGTACCTCACAACTTTATGAGCCATGAGATCAGTAGCCAGATGATCTTCTTCTCTATAAGATGAGAAAAATCCTGACAAGCAGGCTGCACTTAAAGCTGCTGTGGTCGAGAACCAAATGCACAAACCCCTTCCCCAGAAAGTAAGGCCTCTTTGTCAATCATTAAGTTGTACGCTTGCCTCCTCTACCTCAGGCATCATAGTTACTGAAAAAAAGCAAGGATGAAATCACATCCTGTTTGTAAAATGCAGATGTACTCCTTGCTTTACCAGTGGCCTCGACTTCTCGTTTCACTTCATAGTTGCTGAGTTGTAGTACTGTCATTGCCAACCAGTGACTGGGAATGAAGAATTGAGAGGGATTGTTCATATGCCACCGAAATGAGGAAATTGAGCAACAGAGAGTGAGAGGTGCCCATTCACACAGGGGATCTTGCTACATCCCACATTCCAGCATGTCTGACCAAGGGAAAAGCAGATCTATCCATTTATGGTGTGCCTTCCACAGTCTTATGGTAGGGAACCAGACATACAGCAAAGCCTCGTTTTAATGAACTGGTTGGGGGAGGAGATGGCAAAGCATGTGTCACAGATTGCATCATTTACACAATTGGTGTCCTTGAGGAATGACGACATTATAATGAAGCAGAATTTGATCCCTCCCACTGAGGTCTAGATAGCTAGGTTTCACTGTACTGTAGAGTTAATAATACGAGTATACCTTCTTAAAAAGTTAAAAGGCCTCGTTTAAAAAAAAATGGTACAAAACACAAATGTTTTAAAATACTTACAGGGATTATCTGTTGTTAAATTTATTTCTCCCAAATCTTACATTCATGTTCAGTCTTAGGAAGATCCATAGTGATAATTTCATTACTCTTTTCTTTGCTGCAGAGAAAATTAATCATTACCTGCAAAACACTGTGGGGGAGTTTCCTTTCTGGTATAAACTGATTGATCAGCTCCTGCGCTGGTGACCATTTCTTTGATCCTTTCATTCTCTGAAAACATTTGGGATTATTCTTTAAAAGTGTATTTTATTTTCAGAATGGTGGAAAAGAAGTATTGCAATTTACTTTGCCAGCCAGTTCTCCTACTTTGACCCCTTATACTTTTCTGCATTGGTGGTTTAATTTTCCTGTTGACAGTATTTTATGTTGACGCTGTTGACTGGGTTGGGATGGGCTTTGCGCCCCAAGTACAGGTATTCCTTGTGTTACAAATGTAATGGAGCCTGCCCATTACATTCGTAACCTGAGGATTCGTTGGAGTAAAATGAACATGAAAACTCCCTGCTTTTCGCTCGCACATTCGCTAATCAAATGGGCAGGTTGTTAAGTGCACAGGAGCTATCTCAGAGTGGGAGTGATAGAACAGACTACCTGCTTAAGACCACCCAAGTCCTCCGCTAACCCACTGAGATACCTCATGCTCCCCACCATTGCTTCCCTCCTCCCATCCTGCTGTGCCGGGTCATTTGCCTTGCGGAGATCTAGCAAGCTGTCTCCTTTCCAGCCTCTGTGCCATGCAAAATCATGGCGCCCAGAAGCTTCCAGTCTCCGTGCAAAATGTTTGCAAGCCGACAGGATGCTTTGAGGCAGCGGGGTTTTGCTGCCTCAAAGCGTCCTGTCGGCTTGCAAATGTTTTGCACGGAAACTGGAAGCTTCTAGACGCCTTGATCTCGCGCGACTTCAGGCACCCATTCGCTTTAGCAGAGAATCAGGGGCCTTAGAACATTTCACTTTCAGCGCGCAAAAAGCGTTTGCAAGCCAATCATGCTGAAAACATAATCATCCTGCTCTCAAAGAAACCCCAGCAGAGAGGAAACAGATTTTTGCAAGGTAAGTGAGTCTGGCACGGCAGGATGGGAGAGGGGAAGCAATTGTGGGGAGTGGGCAGGGGGAATGGGCAGGTTGGACATTGCAGTGCCTCTGCGGTCATTCCTAAGGGGGAATGACTGCCATGGGGTTGCAGTATTCATAATGTCAGGACTGTGTCATGAATATTTGAGGGGATTATGGAATAATTTTGAATGGTCATTAAATGAACTGTCACAACTCAAAATATTAGTAAATCTCTCCTGTAGTTGTTGTGTCCTTCTCCTCCTCCTTCTCCTCTTCGTTGGGCAATCTGGTTTAGATACTCTAGTTGCTTACAAAGACCTTCCTCTGCTGTAGCACCTAACCATTCCTGCCTCTTTCTGGTCTTTCTCTGGTTCCCTTCTCCTGTTTTCCAGTCTGAAGACTTCCCACTGAAGCCAAAGGTAAAATTTGTTAACATAGCATTTTATGACCTAGGCTCTAGGTATTCCGGAGGGGTGTGTGTGTCATCTGTCTCCCATAGTATCTCCCTGACCATGATTTGATTGGGCTAGCACACGCCAGGTTCTTTCAGTTAAGCAATACTACTGGAAACCTGGAAACGAACCTCCTCTGTAACAGCACCTAACTTCTGGGAAATACAAATGGCCCCTACTCTTCTGGTGTTTTGAAGGTCCTTCGCCCAGGGCTTTGGTGTGACAATGATGGACGTTTCCTTTTAACCAAGGTTGTTTTCCTTTCTTCCTACCCAGTTTGTCATCCGGCTATCTTTCTTTCTTTTTGTTTATTCTTCTTGTTTTAAACAATTCATAAATTCCCCAGAATCACATCGGGCAACATATAAGCTTAATAAATAATTATTGGCTCTCCACAAGCATCCTTTAGATTCTACACTTCCACCAGAGAATCAAATCCTTATATGAATTCCTAAAGTGCTCTAGCCATAACTTGAATCCTTCTTCCAAGAAGCATGTACCTATGGCTTATTAATCATGTTAATCATTCGTTCATAGCTTCCATTGCAAGTTCAACCTTCCTCCCCTCCAAAAATGTTAAGATTGCTACAATTTCACACCAGTCCTTTGTCTCTGCCTTTTACCTTAATATTGTGACACCATAATATTCCTTTTATGGATGATGCTTAGCAAGCAGTGCATGCTCTCTTTCTCCATTTCCTGAAATTAGCTGCATTGTAATACTTGTACATCTGGTGGTATTGTTTTCCCTTCTTGTCAATAAGCACAATCCAATCTGGAGATCATAGAAGCACGGTGTGAGTAAGATATGTTAAAATGTTGAGAGGTGTGGCTCATTTAATAATTTTGATCTGCTTTGGCTTCCAGCAAAAAGCAGCTGCAAATATCCAGAAAACATTGGGAGGGAAGGAACATCAGGAAGGAGACAAACGGGTAAGACTGGATTCTGAAGTGTTAGGGATGAAGTTAGTAACAAGTGTAGTTATCATTAAGGTCTCTAGGCTTCCCTTTATAGCTTATTGATGTGTTAAGCTTTTTCTAGTTCCAGTACGGTGAATTTGCCCAACATACTACTTGAAGAGATTTTCTTCTATGGGCTGAGCATGTAGCACGACTCCAGCCAGTCTGATTTGTAAATTGTAGGTTACACATTATCATGTTCTGGTTAAATGGGTGTTCTGCCACTACCTATTCCTACCATGGTAACTGTTTTGTGAGAATACCCACATTTTGTTCTCAGATGTCCAGTGACCCTAGAAATCAAAGTCCTGAAAAGACTGGAAAAAAATGACTCATGATAATTTTTCACACCTACAACTATTGCAGCATTCCCATGACCATGTGATTTTCATTCAGATGCTTGTCAGCTTACTCATGATGATTGCGGTCCAGGAGTCATGTGACTTTTGCAACCTTCTGACAAGCAGTCAATGGGAAAACCTAGATTCACTTTAACTGTGTTATTAAATAACAACTGTAGTGATTCACTTAACAAATGTGGCAAGAAGAGTTATAACACGGGCCAAAACTCACTTAACAAATGTCTCCCTTAGCAACATAAATTTTGGGCTCAATGTGGGTCTTATTTCCCTTAACCGTTTATCATACAATATATGAAATATAGCATTTTCCATACTCAAGTCTGCCTTTCTGCCAGCATTGTTTCCCCTTTTCTTTGAAACTATAATAGATAATTTTTAAAGAAGTTATTAAAGGAACGTATTCTGTCTTAGCTTACGTTGTTTTTAACTTGGAATTTCCTCTTGAACAAAGGTTGCCATATACTAACTGCAGTTTTGTATCTAGGGTAACCACTTAAAACATACAAAGGCCCAGGGCGCCAGAAAAGAGCAAGTTGATGTTGTGGTCTCAGAGTTGGTGGAACTGCAGAAGCAGCACCATGTGGTAGAAGGAAAAGGGAAAAAGAAAAAGTGACTAACAGAGTTGTGATCGCAATCAAGACGTCTCAGGTTCATTTGGTTTGTGACAATTGCTAGCAACTGTGATCCCATTTCATTTTCTCCTTTTATTAGTCTTTTTGTGACTCCCATGAACAGTTCCAGAACCTTCAAATTGTTGGATTACACAGGAGAAAATAAATACTTTATTGCTCTTTATACAAGTACAAAGCACTGTTGTACAGAACGATACATGCAGACATTCCTCCCTGCAATCTCCTGGCAAGGGGAAGAACAGATATAGTATAACTATTAAAAATAAGTCAGTTCCACAATTGCCACAGTCAGTCTCTAGGAAAGTCAGGGATCTCCGCTTTGCCTAAAATAACTGGGCCACACAGATTACAGTTCTGCAAGGGAAGTCCATTTGCTACCCAGAGTAAGTTTCACAGGGCACTGATGTGCTTTAAGGTGTCAACAAATGCCCCTCTTTTCGGCATGTTGCACAGTCACTCAATCTGGAAAGGATGAAGCAATGCATACTTTCAGTCCATAGCAAGGAGAAATAATTTCAGTGCAGAAAAGTGTCCCAGGCCCCCATCATGTCTTTAGGCTCACCATCCGCTGGATGAGCGCTGCTCGGGTAGCTTCCACCTCGGCGGTCAAGCGCTGTATTTCCTGCTGGAGATGCTCATTATGTGCTGTCAGCTCAGCCACTCTGCGCTCATTCTGCTGCTCCCGCTCTCTGCCGCGCTGCCTCTTGCCACCGTGAGGCTGGCCACTCTGCCGCCTCTTCCGGCTAGTAGACATCCCCTCATCATCATCTGTGCCTGTCTGTGTAGGAGAGCCATGGCTAGAATCGGACTCCGCTGGCCCTGGGGGCTCCTGGCCCAGTTGCTCCAAAAGTTCTGCTGTAAGATCAGGCTCCAACTCATAGCTTCCTGTCATTGTATCCCCATTAAGCTCCAAGGAATTGGAAGTCTCCAAGTTCCACAAGAGAGTAGCACCATCAAAGCCATCGAATTCCTTCTGAAAAAGAAATGGAGCAAGAGCCAGGTTAAAAGAAGATGCATATTGTCGGCTTCCATCTCCAATAATTTCTAAGGAAAGAATGATTTCTAAGCCTGTGCATGTGTTCTCTTAAGATGTCATGGAGCTTAAGAAACAACACACCTCAACAAGCACACTAACCACTCAAGACATGTATTACACATTTATATACTATCCATCTCACATTTGAGCAATCTTCTGGAAGACTGGGACTATTGCACTGAAGGGCTTGCTTCTGAACGTATGACTGACCAATGAGCACTATAAATTTAAAATATCACCTTTTACCTATTTTATTTATCACTATTCAAAATGGTTATATAGCTGCCCATCTTAGATCAAACTGAGATTGGCTCCCAATCAAGAATTAACATTAAAACCATAAATGTTAAAAACAAAAACCTGGCACCAAACCAGCTTCTGACATGCAGTCACTTCATCCTATCCCAATGCTTGGGGGGGGGAAACCTTCAGGACTTTTCAAAAGGTGGTAGGTGGATTATATAAGTCGTCCATCTCACACAGTAACTCTTGGCAGCATACATAACAACAAAATACATAAACACTTATTAAGAACCACAACTAAAAAGTCCCTAAAAAAAGAGAATGGCTGCAAAGCATACAAAGAGCACATCAGTTAACATCATCTAACAGGCTTCATTCTATCATGGGATCCTGAGATTCATCAGCAAAAACCATGTTTTTGAGGGTCTTCTGGAAGGCCAGCAGGTTGGGACCAGCATGAGCGGGGGTTGATTGACATCCCACAGGACAGGAGCCGTGGTAGAAAAGACAGGAGTCAAAAAAGCTCAAATGAAACACTTAATAGAACCCTCTTACTTGTACCTACCTACTTAAATCTGAGTTCAGTGCAATTAGTCTGTAGTTCAATTTAGTTGAGTTTACTTTATTGTCATTGCACCTCGTACAACGAAATCAAACACCATCTTCAGTGCACATCATGACCATGAAAATAAACACAAACATACATCCTTCACCCTCCATACATTGAACTTGAAAACCCCTGACACCGCAACCAATGCTGTACTATACAGCAGAATTCAAAAGAGCTACTGCCCCTACTAATGCAGTGAAACTCAACTTTGGCATGGCTAATTCGGGAATTCTGGAAGCTGAAGTCCTCATTTTAAAAGCCAAGGTTGAGAAACACTGCTATAGTGGAAGCCAGCCAGAAAGAAGACTCCCATACACACACTATTCAAATTATACATTTACTGAAAGGTTACAAGTGGCTTCTGAGCACACATGCTTAGATTATTAGCCCACCCTGGAAAGACCTGAGGAAGCTATTATTTACTGAGGCGTTTTTTTAATTGAAATACATCTAATAACCCTTTGGACTTTAACTTGAATTATTGAGACTTTAATTTGAAAAAAAATGAAAGTACTGAAAAGATTAGTATAACAACTGTAGCATTCTAGAACTAAATTCTGTAGATCATTACTTGATGGAGGGGAGGAATCATAAATGAAATAAAATACAAGGGCCTCTTCCTCTTATCAATTGCTTTCCAGGTGCGTGTGCAACTACAACTCCCCAAACCTGGCCAGCATGAGCAATTATGGGATCACCTGAAAGGCACCTGAGTGGGGAACATAGTTTTATGGTATAATGTATGTGCCCATTTTTAAAGGATTACAAGATCTGTTACTGAGAGTATTGGCTGCATCCCTCCACTGCAGATTTAGGATACGAAGTGCAATGCAGAGCCAGCCCATCATAGAATCCAACCACCCACTTTGAATGCAGGACTCAGCAGTTCTGGAAGCACCAAGAGAAAAGCGAACTGACTCACCTGCTCCTGTCCAACCCCAGAGGGGTCTGTCCTGTTGGATACATCCGAGGACAGCACTTCCTGCAAGTCCTGGTACCAGGCTTCCAATTCCCAGGTGGGCACTGGTGTGCCCAGTGAAAAGGGCAGGGATTCTGCCATCATGGTTCAGAGAAAGCCACACTGCTTCTGAAAGATGAAAGTTATGGGTGCCATCAGAAAACTGGATAACATCTGCATAGATTGCCACACAGCTCGGCAAGTTAGACTTGCTCTGGGAGAAAGAAAAGTTTCTCCAGAGCTCTTTTTTTAAATTCAGATCACCTACAACAGGGCTGTCAAACTCCAGGCCTGTGGGCCGGATGAGTCACGCACTGGCCATTCCCATGCCAGTTTAGCGAAGGGGGAAAAGTCCCAATACGTCATGTGACCCTGCCGTGACGACGTGAGTTTGACACTCCTGACCCTCCTACAACAATGGGCAAATAGAAGACCTTTTCATCTTGCATGTTAGGGAGACTTCTCTCCCATGTTCCCAAAAGAAACCCATACAACCAAAATCTGCTCAATGTACCTGAGGCAGAGAAAAAAAAAAAGAGCAAAAATTAAAAGAGAACAGTAAAAAAACAGCCATGGGCTATGAGGAGGAAAAAATAAAAGCAACCTCAAATTGCAATTGGGCAACATTCACATGGAGAATCAACCCGAATGGGTAACTAGGTTGGGAAAGGCCGAACACCATATTAGCAAGACAGAACAGCTCTTCGATGAAACCAATCATTAAGTTCTATGGTGGCATCCGCCATCTTACACCTCACTTGACCCTATCTCCTGACAAGCCAGTTCTGAACTTTGTAGAACTTCTTCAGAATAAGAAATGTGGCTGTCAATATAGACAATACTTTCAATAATAGGACTGAAATTGGTCCGTTATATTTACAACAAATATATATGAGTGTGCATCCTTGTAACCATGAAGCATTCAATTTCAGAAGCACCTTACCATTTTTTTTTTCTTCTTAAATGACCTACTGGGCAAAACAAAAACCACACACACAACTATGGCAGGGAAATGGTGTTTTCTCCATATACCTGCTGTGAGCCGATATAGTCTTCGATTTACAACAGTTCATTTAGCGACCGTTCAAAGTTACAATGGAACTGAAAAAAGCGAATTATGACTTTTGGAGCATCCCCATGATCATGTGATCAAAATTCAGGCGCTTGGCAACCGGTTCATATTTATGACCGTTGCTGTGTCCCAAGGTCATGGGATCTCCTTTTGCAACCTTCTGACAAGCAAAGAGAGAAGCCAGCTTCCCTTAACTACTAGGTTACTAACTTATCAACTGCAGTGATTCACTTAACAAATGAGGTAAGAAAGATAGTAAAATGGGGCAAAACTCACTTAATGACAGACATTTTGGGCTCAGCTGTGGTAATAAGTTGAGGATTACCTGTATTTTATTCAAACTTTGAATTAAATACTGTATTTCAAGTCATACTCAACAGGGAGATAAGCTAGGGGTTTTCCAGATGTCTTAACAATGGGTGGAGGTTAGCAAAACCAAACCTCCTGCACTGTGAGAAATAAGAAATGAGTCATCATCACAAGACAGGCTGGGAGGACTAGCCAAACTTTCTTACATCTCAGACATGGAACTTTTCTTTCCCCCTTGGCCTTGAGGCCAGCCGGGACATGCTCAGAGCAGAAAGCTCCATCCATTTTTGTACACTCTGAATTAGCAATTAACAGAGCCACAAGCAGGTTTGCCAAAACAAGTGACTCATAACTGAGCAGTGAAGACTTGCATAGTGGAGTTAGGTGGCACGGAGAGCCTCTATGTCCAATTAGCTTTTCTTGTGTGAGGTACATTCTGAAACATATTGGACCACTAAAGCAAATTTCAGGCATCTTGAAAAAAATCCTAGCCTTTTATGTAAGCTTCCCATAACCAAGCAGGTCTGTGTTTACTGACAACTTGAACATGAGCAGATAGCCATGATTTCCAGCCACCTTGTGTTGGGCTGAGAGTGTGATGGGCCCAAAGTCACCCAACTGACTTTCATGCCTATGGAAGGACTAGAACTTGAAAGCTCCAGGTTTCTAGTCCATCACCTTAATCCCTGCATCAAACTGTTTCTATTTTATAGCTACTAGCTGCATAAATTACCTATTCTGGAATAACCTTATATATACAATGGAAGGAAGCTTAAAGACACTTAAGAATATTCTATTCTTAGTGAAAAGGACTAGTATTGTCTATCACAAGGAAACAATTCACAATACCTTTAAAAATCACGTTTGTTCTACACAACCCACAAAAACCAATTATTAAACCAAAAACTACATTGTTCCATGTCGATTCTCTGTTCCAAGAATTGTAAGCATTTATTTATTGTTGTTTCGAAAGCTTAAAAAAAACGTTCTTCACTTTGTTTCAGGTTATCGATATCTTCAAATAAATATGTATGCCCTTCCCACTGATCTAATACTTTACATGAATAAGCCCAACATTCTAGGCATATTTCAACAGATAACTAATAACAACCATATGAACAACAGAGATTTGAGGCATCTCAGAAACATTTATTTATGATGACAAAATATTTGTAACTTATACAGATAGAAAATTATATTGTGCAATATAAATACACCAATTTGAGGGTCAAAGAAAGAACAGTAAGTAATCTATGTTATCATCTGGACACTCCTGATGTTACAGGTAATCCTCGATTTACATCCGTAATTGAGACTGTAATTTTGGTCGTTGTGACAGTTGTAAAGCAGGTCGGCATTTTATGATCTTTTTGCAGAGGTTGTAAAGTGAATACTGAATACTGTAAAGTGAATGGCTGGTAGAGATGACAGAATTAGCAGAGGTTGACTTGTTTGATTAAAGATCAACAACTACATTTGTTAACGACTGGAAAGCCCTTTTGGACTTTCTGTTGAAAAAAAAATAATGAACTTGTGACATGATTAGAAAGGGTAACCTATGGAAAGAAGGATATTATGATGTAATCTTATGGAGAGAGGGCAAAATCTAAAGGTACTTAATTGGTGTTAAGAAGATTGAAAGTTGCTTCTTTACAGCTTTTTTCTTTGTTTTCTCTTTCATTGCACTTTCTCATCCACATTACTTTCCTTAGTTTGTCTTTCAAAATTTGTATTGTTCTTATTCTTCTACAAATGTCTTAGTGATAATTAAGGAGGAATGAATGAGCAAACTGTGAAAGGGGGATGACTTTCAGAAAAAATTACTGAAACCCAGGGAGAGAGGGATGAGAAATGATTCAGCCTTGATTTTGTTTAATTAAGGTAAGGCAGAGAGAAATTAAGATGGGCTTTCAAGATTTTATTCTATCCTACAAAGAGCATTCCCAGAATCCCTGCCATGACCTGTTTCTTTGGCCTGGCCTACCTTGAAGGCCTGAAAGTCAGAAGAGTCTATAATCCAATCTTAAAACATGCCTATTCTGGAGCAACTCCACTGAATTTAACAGTTTTTACTGTCAAAAGTGCAGTTCTTAAAATGAACCTATTTAAAGTTTAGTACAATTCTCCCATGCTTTTCCCTCCATGTAATCTGCTTTTCTTGGATTCTTACCTTTTTTTTCAAGTGTGGTGATGTATTAGCGTGCGATTTTTTGTTCGAAACTGAAAGAAGAGAAAAGTCTGTGATTATTATCAAGAGGATGCCATGTATCATAAACATGTCACACCCATAAGGAAAGTCCCCCCAAATTTGCCCATTGACATTAAACAGCAGAATGGAATGGGGGCACCACAAATTTCCTTTAGCATTTTTTTCCCACTTCTATCCTTTAAAACAGGGAACTGCTGCTGCAGCTGTTTACCAAAGCATTATCCTCTTCTTCAAGCTCATTGATAAATACCTATATGTTGCGTGTGAATTCCTTTTTTTCTCAACCATCAGAAAATCTCAATATATTTTTGGATGCTTCTAAATAACAGGAGTTGGACAAATCTCTTATCCAGAGATAGACATGTCATGCCTTTGTGTCATGATTTAGACTGCAGCCAAGGCAATTATTAAGGCCTTTAGGCTTTTTGGAAATAGCACGTTTATGCATCTCATACTCAAGACCATTTTTAAAAAATTCTTTTAAATGCATTATTTCCAACACTATAAATTACTTTTTTAATTAAAAAAAGGCAAACCCTTTTGAAAAAACATCTGGATGCAGCTCACCCTTTTCACTGAATTCTGCACCAGAAACAGTTATATTCACTCTACGCCCACTTTGTAAAGCAGGAGACAAAATTAGCATGGGGACATAGGCTAAACTGCTGATGAGAAGACGCTTGCAAATGGTTAGAGGTTCTTTTAGTAAAATATGAACAAATATCATTTGATTATGAAATCAAATGCCTACAATCTGATACTCTCTACATCTTTCATACGTTAAATCTCTGCTTTCCAATGAGTTTCATGGATAGTGACTCTGAGGGTGTGTGATTGTACTCCCAACACCCAGGGGCAGGAACCAGGACAGCTGCTTTCCATTCTAGCCATGCATCTTCTACAGAGATTTCTGCAGTGCCCCAAATCAAACAGCAAAGCAGCAACACTACGTTGAACCCCACAGGAACACAGCAGGCACTGGGGACACACACCACTGGTTTTCATCAGCCCCGAGTGATGCAAGAAACTAGGAGAATTAGGGATCCAAGAACTGTTATGCAGCTTAGTGGAAAAGATGTATGTTTATGCGTGTGCAGGAGAATGGTCCCCAAGGAATTAGAGAAACAGGCATTCCAAGTAACCAGAGTACCCTTGGAGGGGGTGGGGGGAGTAGGAATTTCCAAACTTGACAGGGAAATATTGCAGCATTGTCCTCTGCCACCGGCAAGAATGCATCCCTTTTAGATTTCTCCAACAGATTAATAAATTCTGATAAAGTCTGCAAAATTCTCAGCAAGGCAAGATTTTGTTTGCAATTGGAGGGGGAGAAACTTGCTATTAAAAAATGCTTTTGTCTTCAGGGTCACTTGCCAAGCCACAGCAAGCACACAGCTGTGGGAAAGGATGTAGCCTCCGAACTGGCCAAGTGCCCACAATTTCAAATTATTTTAGAAGAGAAAACAAGCCCCACCAGCTCTCCCTTCTCTGCACTGGAAACTAATAAGCAAGCCAGGAAAAGCAGGAGGTTTGGCTCCAGTACAAAAGCCCAGCTACCATCCTTAAGTTCACCCTGGAAATCTGGGCACTTCACTCAAATTTGCTAAGAAGGAAATGAGAGTTGCTTGGGGGAATCCTCAACGCCCTGTACCGTATACCGGTTTTACAACATGCCCCCCCCCTTTCTTATGAAACTGTGTTTTTGTTTAATAGTAATAAAAAATAAGACTCACACTCTCCCCCACTTTCTTACAGTACACACAAACCCTACAGCCCGTTCTGTTTAAAAGGTTAAACTGAGCGTATGTGAGATGAGCAAATCCACCCCCCCTCGACCTCTGAGTAGAAAGCCGGGATTTATGCATCATCGCTACCCTGCAGGAAAAGGGGCGAAGAAAAGGAGCTTTTCCAACTAGTGGTCAGGCAGAGAGAGAAAAGGGACGGGCCAATTGTGGCCAGGGGTTCAGGCAACGAAAGCGCCGCGCCTCTTGCAAAGCGGAGCCCGGCTTAAGAGCGCCAGACCCGCCGTGCACCTCCGGGTTTTGCACTGCAGCCATGCAAACCCTTCCTCCATCGGGCGCCCGAAAAGTGCTTTCCCTTAAGCGCAGGCAGCTCGAGCTGCCAGGCGCTCCTCTCCCCTTCCCAGGCTCCGCACCTTCCCACGCGGCCCCTTCTCGCCCGCGATCCTCTCTCCAACTTGCTGGCTGCGGCTCATTCTCCTCTCGCGGCTCATCGTCTTCCGCTCTCGACTCCCGCCGGCTCCCAAATGCCTCCTCCCGCCTCCTGCTCGGTATGGTCACCAGAATTCTTTCAGAGAGCGCCCCTCCCCCCTCGGCATGACGCAACCCTTGCCCCATATCTGCCCAATGGGCGACGCCGCGCCTTTCCATTGGCGGGACGAAGGGAGCCGCCGCCCAATGGGCCGTCGTCGTCCTTTCGCTACGCCCCGCCTTCTCCAGTGTTGGGTGACGCAGCTCCGCCGCGGTGGATACTGCCGCGTCGCACCCGGAAATGACTCCTCCCGAAATGTCCCCCCCACCCTTCAGGGTCACGAGTCTTTAAGTGGGTGAGTCATGCGCTGGGGATGATGCAATCTCCTGGCAACCGTTGGCGGTCACGGCAGCGGGAGTCCAGGCTGGAGTCCTGACCTTGGCCCTCCTAGATCCCCTTTACGGGGCCTGCCTTGTTTCCTTTGCTCTTTTCCCTCCTCCCCCTCCAACGAGCCCGTGCCCAAGTCTCCCAGTAGTAACTAGGCCGAATTACGTTGGGAGGCCCCCATGATCACATTTTATGACGTCACGCCACGCCCATCGTTTGGTTAAAGGGCCAGTTCTCCCTGGGGAAACAGCGGCAGGGCCTCCCCTGAGCTGGCCTTGCCTAGAGTGTATTTGGCCCATTGTTGCTCTCTAGTCTGGTGCTATTATTGTCATTACCATCAGCTTTTTTGGAATGTAAATGAAATAAATAGAGCTGTCGATCGGTTCAAGATTAATAGCACGGATTTGAAAGGAATAAATCTGTGTGTGCATTTGCTTTTGAATAAAACAAGAGTTGTAAAGAAAAAAAACAGCATTATCTCCCTTGGTTTTTAATGATGCCATATAGGAATCCCAGAAAGCCCAACTCCGCTAAAATGATTGCGATTTTGAAAACAATCTGCTCTCTCTAATAAGCAGTTCTTAATCAACATTTTAAACCAGTCATTTTAACTGGTCACATCTAAATGTTGCACCTCACCTAAATGTTTCATCCATCAAGCGATTCAAACCACTTGAATAGGTTTCATAAAAATGAATGCAATTGCAAGTAATTTATAATATAAAACAACCATTGGATTTTTAAAAAGGTCTTGAATTTTTAACTGAATATTATGATTATTTCATTTGAAAATGAATTCATTTTCACCTTTATTTTACTGGCAGTGTAATTTGAATAATTCGATATTTCATTTGATTGTTATGCTTGTCAGCCAGAATCTGAGTTTCCCAACAGCAAACTTCTATGTATCATTTTGCCTGACATAGCATTAAAAGTGAAGCTCTGAATTGCAAAACATTTTACGGTGACATACGGTTTGTAGGAAATCCTAGTCAGGACTGGCACAGTTTATATCCCCTAGAAATACTCACAATAACATACAGTTTTCTCTCAGTGTTGCTTAAGGAGATGTCTGGTAGAGAGTGGACAAGCTTTCAGGGAACCTTCAGAGCTCCCACAAGAACTTCTAAATCCTTGTGTATATTACCAAACAACTGAAAATTTTATATACTTGGCCCTAAAACTCTAGCATATAAATCCACATGAAGATATGGCTCTTTCTGACATAATTACAGCATTGCAGATTGGGAATATTAATAACCTATATTAGAATTAGAAAATCAGTAAAGTTATTAATAAAAAGCATGCTTTTTAATAAATTGCCAATGTTTATATCCTATAAAGAACTTTGAGATTATGACTGGATCTAATTTCTTACCACCACCATTCTCCTACATAGAACTACACTGTATGTTATATTTTTGACATCTGTTCACAAATATGACCATTGACCAACTCAGATATCTGCTTCTGGTAGTTCTTGACTTATAACCACAATTGAACCCAAAATTTCTGTTGTTAAGTGAGTTTTGCCCCATTTAAGACTTTTCTTGCCATAATTCTCAAGTGAATCACTGTGATTGATAAGTTAGCAACCTGGTTGTTAAGCAAATCTTGCTTTCCCATTGACTTTGTTTGTCAAGTTTCAAAAGGGAATCACATAGCCCTGGGACACAGCAAAAGTCATAAATATGAACCAGTTGCAAAGCATCTGAACTTTGATTACATGATAATGGGGATGCCACAAAGGTGGTAACTATGAAAAACAGTCATAAGTCACATTTTTCAGTGCCATTATAACTTTGAATGGTCACTAAACAAATTGTTGTAAGTTGAGGACTACCTGTATAAAACAATATTTTTATTTTGGCCAGAATGTTGTTGTATCCTTTGAAGGATAGTGCATTGGACTTACATATGATTTATGGAGTATAAGTCATCAAGTCTTGTAGAAATAATTTCCCTTTGAATTATTTAATATGAAATAACCTTTTGTCAGCTTCTGCTCCATTCCTGAGAACCACAAATCATAATTTACCATGCTTGGTGGTATGCCAATACAATTACCTATTTATCCATTTTAACACATTTTTCTCTTATGAGATACCTTTCCTTGATCCCAATGTCTGCTTAATGTATATTTTGCATATTTCTACTGTTTCATTAAATTTTTCATAATTAAGATATGTATTGCTTTGATCTCAACTTTCAGTTTCTTTTGCTTAACATCCAATTGCGCTTTATTAGCTGAATATGTACAGCCTTTTATCACCTCTATGCTACACAGATCATAGGCACTTTTGGATGGCTATTATGTTCTTGCCTTCAAAGCATGTTTTGGGAATCAAATCCAGAACCCTAAACTTCTGTTAAATTAGGAAAACATCTGAAAAGCATCCCACCAATGAAATCCCAGATAAAATTGTATCTGGTAGTGGAAACACCTCACTTGCACTATACCTTGAATGCACAGCCATAAGTCCAACAGTAGCGAATAATCAGTTCAGAGCATTTAAGAAAAAAAGGCTAAATTATTTGCACTGGATCTCTATCAGTTATTACTTATCAGCTAATTGTTTACCTCAACTTCTGAGGTTGAGACAAGCTGCATGAAAATCTGTAGGCTCCTTCCCTGTTAGTTTGAAACAGAATGCTGGATTGTATGGCACTTTCATTTGTCCAAAGAAGTAATTTTAATGTTACTTAAAAAGAGCTTCTTTGCTGGATCAAGTGAGAAATTTATTCAGGGTATTGTTTGCAGCATGGTCAGTAAGATGCCTCTGGAAAGCTAGCAGCACAGGCATGGAGATAAGAATTTTCTCCTGCTAATTCCCTACTTTCTCCAAGTGAGAACACAACTGCTTCCTTCACACAAAGGGCTAGGCTAAAATGAGGTTTTGTTTAAAGCTGTTTGTTGCCCAGGTATTTTAGTCCAATAAGTTATCCAAATACAGCCAATTAGGTTGACCATATCATGGTTAAATAAATCTGTTTTATTTATTCTATAGCCACCCATCTCATACCTGTGATTTTAGGCAACTTGCATTAATTCGTTTTTAATTCTTCCTTGGAATTTTCTGCCCATTGTGGTAGAACAACTGTGGGTTTTTTCTCCCCAGAATGGGGAGGAGATTCCCTAGAATAACTTTTTACCATCTAGAGTTTCCATCTTTACTTAATGTAGTCGCTTATACAGTACACACACATTTTATCCATTCGGAGGCAAAACAGGGATGGGCATGTAAAAGACTTCATCCTTCATTCCCATTTAAAAGATCATTGTGGTACGGGATCGGGTCCTTTCCAAAAGCAGCCCAAACCTCTCTCTGCAAGCGTCTTCCAGACAAGCAGTTCGTTTCCGAACAGCTTAAGAGCTAATGGGCAAAGGCAGGGCAAGGCAAGGCAAGGCAAGGCAAGGCAGGCCGCAAACAACGATTTACTGCCGCGAGTGCCGCTCCGCTCTCCGCACCGGGACTTCGAAACAACCCAAAGTGCCCAGGCCAGATTTTACGGCGAGCCCTTCGCCCTAAGCGCGGAGCGAAGGAGGTCGGGAACGGAATTCCCAGGGCTGTTCCCCCACTCCCCAACCTCCACCCTCAGCCGGCCCCCAGTGCGCATGCCAGGGAGGAAGCTCCCTTGCTCTACCCCCTCCTCTTCCTGGCACTGAGTCCAGGGGGGAGGGAGGGAGTGAGGTAGGCACTGGGGGGTGGGGGTGGAGAGCACCAGCGATCCTCTGCACCCTGACCCCCCCCACCCAACCCACGCACCCACCCGGCACCCACCGCAGGTGGGAGGGGGCCTCCCGTAGCCCCCCCCCGGGGGGAGAGACGCGATTACAAGTTGGAGCTTGCAGCTGCTTCTGGGGAGGGGGCACCATGAACCAAGGTAAGTGCCAAAGGGGCCCCGGGCACACGCTGAAGTCGGACTCGGGGGCTGCATTTGGCATAGGCGAGGGGAGTCGTGAGTGCCCGGAGTCGAGCCGATCTCCCGCTGCAGCTTCTCTTGACAGTTCAAACTTCTGCCGGAGTTGCCCAGCCTTTCCATTAAAGAGGAGCTGCTGGGAAAAGGCGATTTGGCCGCCACCTCTTAAACTCCTACTCTTCCTGTACCAAAAGGGAATGAATAATGGCTTTTGGGGGGAGAAGGAGGGGGGGGATTCCCTTTTAAACCCGATTGCACAAAGCTAAGGAGAAAGGTTGCCGGGGTGCTTGGTTGCCTTATGTTCTCTCTTCTTGGGGGCGGGGGGCGGGGGAAGAGGTTGCAGACCCCACTCCTAGATCTTCAATTACTGCTATGGTGGGAAAAGTTCAGCCATCCTTCAAGGGGGTCTGTGACCTAAGGAAGAAGGGGCAGTAGCAGAAGATTACTGGGTACTGTTTCCAGCTCCTGTTTTCAGGCTCTCCCAACTGCAGGTGGTTAAAAAAAAAAGGGGGTGGGGTAGACAGAAGAGATGCATGTCACCTATATATTTCCCCACCAATTTCTCTTAAGAGGGTTCTCCTGGAATCTGGTTTCTGTATTTCCCATCCTTGCGTTGATATCTTTTTCAGGCTGTGTGCAGAAAAGTAAAAGGAGGGCTCACCTCCTCCAGTGTGATTGAAAGGTTAAAAAGTCACCAGGAAAGTGGTTAGGACCATTTCCTGATTCTCATGGACTAGGAATCCAAATAAAAGGAGATTAATAAACTTTCTCGTGATTATTTAGAAAAGCCGGAGGCCAAATATGCAGAAAGTCTTTCCGTCTAAGAAGTGTTGTGTAAAGAGGATGGTGGGAATAGTGGTCCAACATACCCAGAGGGCACCAGGTTGGGAAAGGCAAGAGTAAAACGTAACTCTCTTAGAATCCTTTTCTTCAAATTACAGAATTGCTCTGGCTGTTCCCATCCAAGCATCAATTATTATCTTTAGGGGGGGGGGGAATTGGAAACTAGATAGCACATTTGATCTTCTTCAGCAGGAATTTGCTTATCAGGTAGGGTAACTCCTTGGTAATGGTTAAAAAGTTTGAAAGCCACGCTTGCTTCCTATGCAAAATCCCCATTTGTTATTAATTTGCAGGAATCTAGGCAGCAATAATTAATGGTACAATATAATTTTTCATCCAGGCTTGTTTGTCTTGCGATATTTTATTTATATTGATGCATTTGAAAATATGCTGCCTTCCAGACATTTTGGACTACAGTTCCCAGAATATTATTGCAATTATTATGTAACCAGGGATCAGAGGAGCTGAAGTTGAGAACAACTGGAAGGCACCGAGTATTGTATTCCCCTCCCCACCCCACCCCAAAAAAGAACTAGGTTCAATTCTACAATATTACCAATTGCTCAAAAGGCGCAGTATGTGTTTGTTGAAAATAGCTAGATTAGGTAAACACACCTTGCAGAACATAAACAATGCTAGCCTTGTTTAAAGTTAGATCAGAGTGCAGTTATACAATCAAGAGACTAGTCTAATCTTTTTGCTGCATACATTTTATTACGGGTAGTCCTCGACTTATGGCCACAATTGAGCTCAGAATTTCTGTTGCTAAATGAGTTGTTTTGCCCCATTTTATGACCTTTCTTGCCCCACTTGTTAGGTGAATCACTGCAGTTGTTAAGTTAGTATCACATTTGTTAAGTGAATCTGGCTTCCCTATTGGCTTTGCTTGTTCAGAAGAGCGCAAAAGGTCATTACAACCGCCATAAATATGAGTTAGTTGCCAAGTGTCTGAATTTTGATCATGTGACCACGGGGATGCTACAGCAGTCATAAGTGTGAAAAACTGTCATAAGTCACCTTTTCCAGCGCTGTTGTAATGTTGAACAGCCAACTTAATGAACCGTTGTAAGTCGAGGACTACCTGTACTTAGGACTGGTCCTCAGATTTCCACCCATTTGATCATGTGACCATGGGGATCCTGCAATGTTAAGCGTGAAAAGGGGTCAGTCACTTTTTTCAGTGCCGTTGTAATTTTGAAGGGTCATTAAATGAACTGTTATAAGTTGAGGCTACCTGTGTCCCGATGGAGGATATCTATCCTGCATTTACAAGATCCTGCCCATGTTGCCAACTTCCATTAAACTGTGACAATAGTTAGTTTCTGGCTTTTTATCTTCTGCAGTAGGTCAGTATAGTTTTCTATACTGCTTTAAAAAGCTCCCTCCAAAGAATCAAATGCCTTGAATATATTGAAAAAAACATATGGCCAAATCTTAACACTTTAAAATATACACTTAGTATAAAATATATACTAAAACCTATATATACTGTTGATTTCTTTGCAACAGAACTATCTAAGCCTAAGCCTTAGTCAGTGACAATACAAGGCCTGGACACTTTAACTTGGATGTGGAACTGTCCTTACCTCATTGACAGCCACTTTAGATGTAGGTGTTAAATTTCACTCAGGAGAGCAACTAGTATGACAGAGCCCAATCTCAGGAATAGTGCTTTCTTTAAGGATGATAAGATGAACATCCTTCCAATTTTCCCCTGTTGTTTATAGTATTTTTTAAAAAATGTAAATAAAGATGGACATATAATATAGGTATAAGATGAACACCACATATAGTTTCAAAAGAAAGAGGAATATTTTTTCTATTGCTTCAGCATTGCTTTCAGATGTTTCCTCACCAAAAGAAGACATAGGCACAAAAAATAGTCAACATTCACCTGCTCTGAAATAAGAAATCTGCTTTTATACTACTTTAACCTTTAGCTCTGTCAGTGAGTGAATGGGAGGAGCCAATCAATGTGTCAGCAGGTCTATTAACCATTCCCAGTATTTTTCCCCTGGATTTTTGAATTCTTTAGATACATATTTTAATCAATTTATGTGCAGTGAGAGGAACTGCCAACTTTTTAATGGCTGATCCTGATGGCTGATGCTTTTTACATTCACCTGATCTGTAGAATTAATACAGATTCTCTTTTTTCTCTTTTGTTTTCTGCATGCCAGGCTATACTGTTCAAGGCACTAAAAGTAGAGCGGTTCAAGCTGTGATCTGGTTCATAGCATATTAGGAGTGTATTAACTATATACATGTGATTCATTTGGTTTTGGCTTAATTGTGGTTGATATAGTAACCATGGTTAAAGAAATATTGGCTTCACACAATGGATGGAATTAATCTATTTTTTCATCCATTAGTCATTAATTCTAATTGGGCTATCATTTTCAGTCAGTTTTTATAACTGCAATGAAGGGAAATATAATATGCTGTCTCCCTACTGTTTAATCCTTGGCTAGCCGGATGAGTGTAGATTTTTCAGCTATTGTGAAAGCCAGTTTAGACTAAGCTAGCAAGTTTAGGGAGACTGTGAGTTCAAGTTCTGTCTTAGCTATAAAAGCCACCTTGGTGACTTTGGGCCAGTCACTCTCCCTCTCATCCCAAGCCACAGGGTTGTTGTGGGGAAAATAGAAAGAAGATATATTGGATATGTTTGCCATCTTGAGTTACTTGTAAAAATAATAAAAGAGGGATAGAAATAAAATAAATGATGTTCAGAATTCTAAATAAGCATTTCTTCTAATTGTTTTAGATGACAAAAGATTTGCTTTTGGCCGATCAGCCAAAGAGCTTTCCAAAAATAAATGCTTGTTGTCTGTATAGGCTAACAAGTTTATGTATATGGAAATGGGCCACTAGCCCACAGGCTTTTTGTGGGCAACTAACAGATGAATGTATTTGTAAAGCTCCAATCTATTACTCATACTCTCTGATTTTTTCATTCCTAAACTTCAGCCAGCATCGACATGTTCCTGTAGAAGCGTCTTTTCTTTGTGGCATAGGAGAAACCAGTATCTTGTCTACAACTGTGTATCTGCCTAGAAATGCCACTCTTATGAATAAGAAAAATTAGCATATGATTTAGATGTGCAGCCAAAGCAATTGGCCATTGGTTTGCTTTTATGCCAGTCATTATAAGTCATGCGCTTAGGGAGGCGTATTCCGGATTAATGGAGATGATTTCTGGTTTTTGCATGCAGCGTGGAATGGGCTGGGCTGAATCTCTTTCCTCTCATTGGTTAAATGTTTATTTGCCAGGAGGAATATAGAAAGTTGTTTTATGTTAAATCAGGCCATTGGTCCAACTAATCCAGTTTAGTATTGTATTATCAACAGTCGTGTTTTGCCAATGTTTTAAGCAAGAATTTTTTGGGCTGAACATGCCAGAGGTTGGACCTGGATTCTCCTGCATGTTTACTTAAGAAAATTTGCAGTAATATAGTCCAGTCCAGGGTTGTCAAACTCAAGGCCCGGGGGCTGAATCCGGCCTGCAAGGTGTTTTGATCTGGCCCGCGGGACTGCCCTGGAAACAGCAAAGAACCAGCATGTGGTGCCTATACCAGCAAAAACGGAGGTTGGGACGGCCGCGGGTGGCCCACCTGAGCTCCATTGTCACTGCCAGAGGGTTGCAGAAGCTCAGGAGCCCATTTTTGCTGGCAGAGCACTCTAGCCACCACAGGCGCCCCCAACATGAGTGACATCGAACTAGCCACACACACCCTGACCCCCCCCCCCAAGGTCAAACACAACCCTGATGCGGCCTTCAATGAAATTGAGTTTGACACCCCTGGTCTAGTCCAAGAACAGGAGATAATCTAGTGATTCCCCCATTGTAGTCCACTTTGGACTATAATGCCCAGAATCCCTGACTCTAGCCATGTTAACTGGTTGTGTGGCATACGGGAACTGTTACCCAAAATATCTGTGTATTCCAAGTTGACTATCTCTAGACTGCTGTCTCTTAAGGATTTACATTTGTGCAGATTATGTTCAGAAAGCATGATCCGATGGTGTACAATATGGATCATATGTATCAATACATGCAGGTCAATTCCCAAGGGTTGCCACGACCTTATATTTTAAGCTCTGTTTACATTCAAGTTGGCAAATATTCCATTCCCCCTGCCCTTTAAACTGGGATTTTAATCCTCCGTAATAATTAGGAATCTAATGGTAGGCCTTGTTTTCCTTGGGCGTTTATCACTTCCTTGTACCACGCCAAATAGTAAAATGTGATTCATTTTAAAGTAACAAGAACTTTTACTAACCCAGACTGGAATAGTAGCACATTAGAATGGTGTTCTAACATTAGCCCCCCCCCATCTCCCCCCAAAAAGTATTTGACCCAGATATTTTCTATCAAAACCATTGTAGAGAATCTTGTCTCCCTCTTTCTCCTCGCTTGAGTAGCCTCAACGTCATGTTCTCCTTCCTTTCCAGGGGTAGGCTAGTGTGGCTCCTGAGTGGCGTGAGCTTGCTGGACAGGACACCACCTGGATTCTCAGAAGAGAGGCCACCGGACTGACTATGAGTGACTCAAGGGAACACACCCAGCCTTAATATCGCCTGCCGCGAGGTTTGCAGCCATGAGCAGGTAGGAGCCATCTGCATAGCAGAGCTGGATTAAAGGATCAGCCAGCTGTTTACTGTTTCATGGCTCTCCTGATTTTCTTTAATAGGGCAGAGCTGCCCACTCAATTGGGAGAGGAGAGGAGAGGAGAGGGTGAAGGGACTTGGATAATGTAAATCTGTTTCTCTGACTCCCTTCAGATCTTCCTGCTGGTTTAAGTCTTGTCTTACTTGTGTGTCCTAGTTCATGCAGGGCCACCCTTCTGTTTCCCTCTTTTCTTCTCTTCCAGCTACCTATTTGCTCTCTTTCTTTTGAATGAACCCCAACCTTTCTGCCTCTCCCCAGAATTTTAGAATAGAATACTAGGAGTGAGCTCTTCTACGACTGTACCACTTTGGACTGTATAAATTAGTAGGGAATTATATTGGAAAGTTATTTTTATTATCCTTTTTTTTTTTGAAAAAAAAATCAATTGTAAAAGAAAACAGGACTTCCTCCTACCTGAAATTTAAGGTGGTGGAGTCCCCAAAGGGTGATTCTGTTGGTTTGTGTAGCTTGGCCTGAAGCCATTCTGTTGCTGGCTCAGCTAATAATAACTCTTACCCATGACACAAAGCCTCTTGCAGTCCTAGAGCTAATCTCACCTTTCCCTGATAGGAAAGTCTCAGTGGCAGGCTGTTTATTCTGCCAGAGGGTTTACCTGGGGAGTTGGGAGACTTATAGAGGTGGGGACCCAGTTTCAGATGCCAGGTTTTTTGAGCAAAGCTAAGGGTGAAATCTCATGTTTTGTTTGTAAAGGTAGCAGATGCCTTAAAGACTCCACAGCTCCTCAGTGCTGTCGGGCCTGTGCAAGTAGGCCTCATCCTTTTCAGCTTAGAATATAGCTCCAGCTCTTGGGACTAAGGTTACCCATCTCTTACATTTCCATCCCCACTAATACTACGGTAGCGAGGATCCTCTCCTACTGCTGCTCTTGATGGTCTTCGACCACTATGGTGCCTTACGTCCTAACCACCACGGGTTCTTCCAGGTGCCCAAGCGCTGAGGGAGCACAATGAATGGCGGCGATGATTGCTCTGGTGTGGATCGAGGTGGGCGCCCGGCAGTCACACCCGTGCCTGTGGGCTGGCAGCGCAGGGTGGAAGAGGGCAGAGTGTGCTATATCAGGTACAGCGTGCTCCTGACTATGTATTTCTTTCTCCTCTGCTCTCTCCACTGCTGTTTTCGTGCTAATCTGGCCTGTCCCTCTTTTCTTTCTCCTAGTCCTAGCGGGACGAGCTTGGATTCATTGGAGCAGACTCGTGCGTACCTGCTGGCGGACGGCACTTGCAAGTGTGGGCTGGAGTGTCCCCTCAACGTGCCCAAGGTAGAGAGGACTGAAGAGAGAAGCTGATTAGTATCCGAATGTTGAGAGATTCTGGGGTAGAATTTTTTATTTGCCCAAGTGGAAACAAATCCCCTCAAACATAAGGGATTAATAACACATAACAAGACATGTAGGAAACTCTTACAGCAAATCAGTGGGCCCTTCTAGGTTTTCTAGCTGGCTGATTAGAGCTTTCTAGTTTCAGCCAGGTGTCTTTCTCAGTCTTTGTGCAGGTGGACAGGAATGAAGCCTGGGAACATTTACATGCAAAACATGTGCTTTATCACTGGGACATATTTCTTGCTAGTCAGGTGATAGATCAACTAAGAACATGATTTATCACCTTAGCTTTCCAGCTTCTATAATCTTGCCTGTTGGTTGGAAGTCTATATGAAAACTGAATTATGGCACATCTGGAGGACACCAGTTTGAGGAAGGCTGCACTAAACTACTGTATATGCTTTGGGGGGAATTATTAATATCAGGCAGACTCCCTCACTCATTATATACTTGTTTGGCAATTAAGATCTGTGGGAGAGGCTCTTCTAAACACACACACCTACTACTCTCAGCCTCTTTTAACTGGCCAAAAAAGGACTGAACCTTCCAAGTGGTGGAATAGCATTTTTGAACAATTACATTTAAACCCCCTTCTTTCTAACAGCAATCAAATCACACTCTTCCATTTGTCTTTTTAACTGTCCATTTGAGTCTCCTTTTTTAAATGGTTCATTTTATGCTCTGTATTTTAATTCATACGTACATGTTTGAATAGAAAGGCAGAATGTTTTTGTGGTCCTGCTCACCCTTAAAGCCAGGGAAAGCAACTTCTTCCAAGCCAAGCATCGTACTTGGTCTTTGAGTAACTTGCTGTGGCTTGTGCTCAGAAAAGTAAGAGTTGAAGCCTAGACCAGTGTTTTTCAACCTTGGTGGTTTGAAGATGTGTGGACTTCAACTCCCAGAGTTGAAGTCCACACATCTTCAAACCACCAAGGTTGAAAAACACTGGCCTAGACAATACTCATTTGGGTTACAGTTCATTCAGGTTAAACACAGGTGTAATTGATCATGCCATGTATTATCAGGGGCTGGAGGTTGTGCTCCTCCTCTTAAATCCCCCTGAAACCAGTGGAAAGTCCTTCTGAGAAATTCATGAGGTTTCTGATATTCAACTACATAGAACCAAGAAGGGGCAAATTCCTGCCCTAGCACTTTGGTCCGTTGAGGGAAGGGTTGGGCGTTAAGTCATTAAACCTTTCCCCGTTATGGTTAGGTTTTCAACTTCGACCCTGCAGCGATGGTGATTGGAAGTGAAGGCAGCAAGGGAGACCAAGACATGACCAAGCTCTGCAATCACCGGCGGAAAATTGTGGCAATGGCAACACTTTATCGCAGCATGGAGAGCCATGGACCCCTCAGCCTGCCACATCTGGGGCCAGGTAACTTGTGGTTTGATGAATGGCCTCGTTTGTTTTTCTGTTTGTACATCTTTTCTTCATCTGTTCTTCTCATTTGGTCTCTTGCTTGGAGTGAGCAACAATCTAAGTAAAAATTCTGGATTAACCTTCTAAACAGGAGCAATGCCAAGATCTCTCTCTCTCTCTCCCTCCCTCCCTCCATCCATCCAGCTATCTCTATACAATTTATTTGCTGCCCATCAAGTCTGAGTAAGAATTCTGGATTAATCTTGAAAACAGAAGCCATGTTGAGATCTACTTTCCTTCCTTCCTTCCTTCCTTCCTTCCTTCCTTCCTTCCTTCCTTCCTTCCTTCCTTCCTTCCTTCCTTCCTTCCTTCCTTCCTTCCTTCCTTCCTTCCTTCCTTCCTTTCTTTTATAAAATTTATTTGCCACCCATCTCATATCCAACAACTCTGGGTAGCTTACAATAATCTTATTGATTTAATATGGCTTGCAACTGTTGTTCTGGGTGGCAAGCATAGGATTAAAAGCAACAAGCAACAAAAATAAAAACCATAAATAACAATGATAATACCACTGATAGTAATAATTCCACAATAATGGCCTTAGTGGCACAACTGTAAAAAAGAAACCTTGTGTCTTAAAATGGGGAACAACTAGACCTCTGAAGGTGTGAAATGTGATGGTTGGTTTTTCTACTGTATCTTATTGCTGAGGTGGAGAAACTTGGATGTCCCAATTTGTTTAAAGGAAGCTTGATTTTAGAGTTCGTCCCGTGTCCCCCCCCCCTCCCCACAAACTATCTAATCTTCTGCATTCTCATTTCATCGAAGCAGCTAGCCAGCCTTTTGGTGTAAATTGGGGCTTTCTATTTTTTCCTTCCTTTTGGAGAATAATCACCTTTTCCTCTTATTTACAGGGGCTGGAATGACTCTGCCATCTCACCCGGCCATGCCAGGGCCTAGCACTTGCCTGCAGCAGACTCTTTCCGGCAAAGCTCCGACCAGCTTGCCCAAGGGGCCGGATCCCTCCTTGCAATGTCCCTCTGATCGTTATGGAAGTGCCTGGTCTGGTCCAAGCTCTTCCTTTCCCCGCCATCACAACGCATTCTTTGGGGATGTCTTCCCAGGCCGTCTGCCGGTCACTGTGAATGGCAGTGCCCGCCCAGCCTTCCCGTCTGAACTGAATGCTGCCGGGGGATCTTTCCCACCCAGCAAGACCTCAGCAGATGCATCGCCCCGGCCCTATTCATCCAACAGTTTCCTCTTCCCCCTGCTGGATGAGGTGGGGTCTGGTCAAGAAAGCAGCCCCTGGAGTGGCCGTTCCGTCCCTCCTGGGTCGCAAGCCAGTGTTGCCGGCTCACCTGCCCCCACCAGCCTCTCCTCCGTTTCTTCGTCAGCAGGCAGCGCTGAGCCTTCTCCACAGCGGTCACGGCACTCCTCCGCCTCCTCCGAAAAGGGCCCCTCTGGACACCGCCTGGCTTCTAGGCCCTCCAGCTTGGATGCAGCACCCCTGACCAACGCCTTAACCAACCAAAGCAGCAATAACCTGCCCTCAGTGCCCTTAGGAGCTGCCCCAGAAGGCAAAGGACCGCCTGGCCTGCTGCTCCTTCCTCCACAGGGCCCAGGCTCTTTCCCAGCCAGCAGTTTGTTGAGCGCAGCCGCCAAGGCCCAGCTGGCCAGCAGGGGGCGTCCCGACGAGCTGGCTGCCAGCACTTTACCCAACCGCTTGCTGCTGTCAGTGGTGGGCGGGCGGACACCTCGGCGGCAACGTCGCTCCCCCACTGTCCTGCGCCTGCTCAAGGATTCCCACGCAGGGCAGGCGGGGGTCACCCACCCTGAGGAGACACTGACCCGACACCCCTGGCCTCGGGACCAGCCTCCCGGAGGAGAGGCCAAGAATGGACCCCCAAGTGCAGCCACCCCGGTACAGCCGCTGGCCTCTCTACTCAGTCTGCTGGCTCCTCCCGGGAGTTCACCTACGCCAGGCCTGCCCCCACTTCTCCAGGCCCCTGCTGGCGACGGCCCCAATTCTTTGCCCCCCTTCCAGGACTTCAACAGCCAACTCCTCAGCCTCTTTGGTCAGCTGGCCTCCACGTCTTCCGAACAGATCTCAGGGAGTTCCCCACAGCCAAAACCTCCCACCTCCCCGCTTGCATCCCATGGACCCCCAGGTAGGTTTCTACATGGTGGTGGAGATAGCCGTCCGTCGAGTTTTTGTCTTTCCCCAGATTAGGAGCTGCAGCTGAGTGACAGCTGTCTGAGGGGCCTGGAGAGTTTGCTGCTGCTTCTCTTTGAAGGGAAATTTTAAAAGGCAGGGAATTGCTGGCCCCGTGGCAGTCACGCCCCCTGATTGTCTTGCCTCCCTTTTCTTGGCCGGGAAAGCAGATCTTATCTCTGCTGAACCAAAAGGCCCTCCCCGAGCTGGATTGTCATCTGATCCTTTCTGATCATGCAAAGTTCAGGCTATGCAATCCTGAATTTATAATGAAGGCTTTTCCCCAGTTACAGATTCTGGTTTGAATGATGTTTACAACAGGCTAATGTTTGGTCAAAAGAAATACATATGAAATGGAGGAGGTGGGCACCGAATAATCAGAGGTGCCCATTAACTGGACATTTGAGTATAGGCCTTGGTTTTGTTAAAGGTTACACAGACAGAAATAGCTATGGGCGAATGGTATACCCCATTCTGTGAAAGTTTATTCAAACCAACCTTTGTTGTGGTACATGTGGCTTACACCTTGGCAAAAGGCACACTGAACAACTAGCCATGGTTTAATCCTTTGCAGTTTTAGATAAATTGATGATTCTTACTACCAGATTAGATGTGCCAGTTAAATTGTTTATCTTCCTGTCTTGAAACTGACAGATTGAGGAATGGAAGAGCAGTGGTAAGGAGTGGTTAGTCCTACCATTAACGTTATCCCATTTTTAACTAATAAATTCCCCTCTACCTTCCATCATGGGGACAAGTATAGAAGGTGCATTCTCCACCCCACGCGCTCCCAAACAGTGTCATTCATCATAGGGACAATTAAAAAAGGAAAACAACATTCGAGAAAAGTAGCGCTCCAATGCTGCCCTAGTAACACACATAATCATATCATAATGTAAAAGAAACATTGATTGGGTTCATGTGTTACATTAAACCACTTTTGTTTTAATTAAGGCTTGCTGAATAAGCTACAGTCAAGTGGGCTTATACTACGCTAACCCCAAAACTATGCTTTTGCAAATCAGTGCTGAGAACCAATCCTGTCAACCCAAACAAAGTATTTTTGAAGTTGCTCACTCATGTCTGACTCCTCACGACCCCTGGACCACAGCATGCCTTGTCTTCTATTATCTCCCAGAATTTGCCCAAATCCTCGTCCATTGTGTCAGTGACACTATTTAACCATCTCATCCTCTGTGTGTCCCTTCCTCCTTTTGCCTTCAATCTTCCCCAACCTCAAGGTCTTTTCCAACAAAAGCAAAGCCTACGATAGCTTAGTCCAAAATGTCGATCCGGCTCTTTGATTATGTGAAGTTTAAATATCTCCTCCTGATATCTATAGATGAAACTGCAGGCTTAAAAGTTGATTCCTCATCAAAGGAGAAGCAGGCAAGACCAAATGGTGATCTATACTCATAAAAGATTTTACTGGTCTCTGAATTAAATTAGAATTATTCAAGCACAAATTAACTAACTCTGAGGTTGAAGGGTAGAAAGGATGAAACTCCTAAGCACTGGGGTGTCAAACTTGATTTCATTGAGGCTGCATCAGGGTTGTATTTGACCTCGGGGGGGGGGGGGGGTGGAGAGAAACAGGGGACATGGGGTGTGGCCATTTCAATGTTTGTTTTCAGCTGCGATGGCCTCCTGCAGCCCTCTGCCAGCAAAAACTGAGCTCATGGGGGCTGCGCGTGGCTCTTTCAAGCTCCATTTTCACTGGCAGGGGCACCGCTGGCCAGTTCGCTGTTTCCAGGCCGGCCCTGCAGGCCAGATGTAAGATGGATTCGGCCCGCAGGCCTTGAGTTTGACACCCATGCTCTAGCACAGTGGTCGCCAACCAGTGGGCCGTGAGAAAATTTTGGTGGGCCGCAGAGAAATCTCACCCCCAGAGCACCCCCCCAAGCAATTAATCCAGGCTGCGCAGAAACACAAGGCTGCTCAGCCCACATGGCCTGCGGGAACCCTCCCCGCCCACTCACTCCTTACCCGGCAAACTTGTCTGCTAAGTTGCTATTTTTCCGACCATCTGTTCTGCTGTGCCAGGAGATTTAGATTAGCTAGGAAGCAGGAAAAGGTTGGATTTCTTGCTTTCTAGCTAAGCATAGCCCAACCTCCCTTAGGACTGAAGGTTTGCTTGCAAACAAATTCAGTGCAGATTCACGGCAAGCAAATTTGAGAGACTGAGCTAGCCGATGGCAGATAGATAGATCACTGAACGAATCTATGAGCAACTCAATCTGTCTGTTTTGCCTGATTTTGGATAAAAGTTGCTCTTTTTGTATAAAAAAATCAATATTTACATACATGGTGTGTTGTGACTTAATTTTGTAAGTTTGCTTACTCGCAAATTTTATGAGTTTGCTTGAAAGCAAATTTTATGTGAGACTGAGCTAGCCAATGGCAGATAGATAGATTTCTGAATGAATCTATGATTCTGTGAGCAACTCAATCTGCCACACCCACAGAACCAGTTAGTGGTCCCTGGGATCTAAAATTATGAGTTTGGTGGTCCCTGGGGTCCAAAAGGTTGGCGACCCCTGCTCTAGCAAGTAGCACCGGGATGAATTTTCCCCTCTGCATGTCCCTTTAATTATTCAGGAACGCTGGCATCCCAAAAAGTTGCTCGCAAGCCTACACTGTTCACTCTAAATACTCGTGTAAGGAATTAAGTGGAGCAAGTGTCTGCTGAGAGTTTGGCTACAGATGACCATTCGGGCCTGGAGGTTTCGCAAAGGGCTTCTCCCAGGTGCAGTGCATTCTGGGAACAAGCATCCCTTGAGGCAGGGCTGTGGCCATTCCTGTGATTGGTGATGCCTTTGTTTTCTTTCCTCCAGGTGCTGCTGCTGCTGCTGCTCCTTCGGCTTCACTCATGACTCCCAAAGCCCCTCCCACCCCCAGCCCTGTTACTCTCACCACCAGCACAGTGGAAGGTGGGGGCATGGGCTGCCCGCTGCCCGCAGGCCCCGATCCGTTCCCCTTCCTGGCACAGGAGCAAGCACTGCCATTTGGGAATGCTCTACCTCCTGGGCTGTTCCCCCTGGGCTCTTTCCCCTTCTCGCTGACCTTGGGCCCAGAGACACCACTTCCCCCTCTTAACCTGCAGGAGGAGCCAGACGGACAGCCCCTGTTGCCTCTGGTGCTGCCCAGCCTGGATTTGCTACAACAGCCAAGTGGGCTCCTGGCATCCCTGTTGGCGCTGCCAGAGGCGGCTTGCGAAGGGCAGAGGGAGGTGGCGACCACGGAGCCGTTGTTGGAACCCTTCGCCGGCTTGCCCGAAACTCTGCAGCCCCTGCTCTTCCCAGCACTTTCCACCCCTCCAGCTGTCCTAGCTTTAAACTCAGCACTGTTGGCAACCGGCCTGGGCCCTTCTGACACAGGACCGAGCCCCACACAGGTAAGAAGGTTGCGCAAGGGGCCAAGTCGCTTTTAGGGTTTTTTAATTCCATTGAGATGCGGTGGGATCGGATGGGAAGTGCATCAGTCTCCCTCGTTATAAGGATCTTGTGGGATTGGATCACAGGTTGAAGGCTGTCTTAGGAACGTGAGAGGTTGGAAGGAGTATGGTTGCTTTTTAGCAATGCCTTCACAAGGTATATCCAGCTACTGTGGAGGTAATGCTGATCCGTTGACTTTGTGTATTAAGGAAGTGGGATTCCAAGGAGACCTTGCATTAAGTGTTATGAACTAGTTGTTGGATAATGAAAGAACCAATATTTAAAAGAGTTCTGCGCCTGCTTTAAAGGATAGAAATCCTGTTTAGGGTCAAACCTGGTGGCTGAGCCTGAGCAACAGCTTTTGAGTTCTCTCCTGAAGTCATCTGAGGGGCTTCTCCTGATGGCTCTTCTCCTGTCTCAGACTTTTCCTGTCCTTCCATCCCAGACTGGCCTGGCTAGCACTCCCGTGGCACCTACCTCCACTAACACCACACCGACAACTACTGAGGGTACCCCCTGTGTCTCTGGGCGGCTGAATCCTATACTGCCCCAGCTTGTCAATCCGCTGCTGAGTACCACACTTCTGGGTGAGTTGATGATCATCTTGTCCGATGCCAAACTCTCCTGGGAAGGTGAAAGGTATTCCTTCCCCTAAACAGAAAGAGATTGTCCCCCATCGATGTCCTATTGCGCTAATGCAGGGGTGTCAAACTGGCAGCCCAAGGGCTGGATGCGCCATGCCCAGGCCACGCCCACCCCAGGTCCACGAATGGGAAAAACGTCATGTGACAGCAATGTGACGCGGCGAGTTTGACGCCCGTGTTCTAATGTTTTGCTCTTCATTTCTCCAATCTGATTCTTCCTGTCCGGAGATAATTGGACTTATGCTTGTCCTCGCTTATCAATCGCAATTGAGACCAACCGCTCTATTGTGACCAGCTTAGAATCTCACTTCCTCTTTGGTTGTTAAGCGATTTCCCAGTCATCAAGTGAGGCATCCTGTGACCATGGCTGGTGATTTTACTGCTGTGTTGTTTCATTAACTGCGTGTCAGAAACCGGTGGCGAAGCACACAAATAGCAATCGTGTGACCGTAGAGCACCGCTATGTACACCGATTGCAAAGTGCCCAAATCACGTGACCAGGGGTTGCCACAATAGTCATAAATGTGAGGATTGGTCACAAGCACAAGCTGGTTTTCTTTACACCATCATAACTTTGAACCATCATTGACTGAGGCATAAGTAAGCATGGACTACCTGTACTCTACGATCTCTGGATAGCTGCAGTTTGAGGAAAGTTTTTGCCCAATGTGGATATGCCAAAAATTTGCTTCTTCCTATGCAGGCCCTTTTGGCATTCCCCTGCTGATATGATTGGGTGGAGAGGGAATAGAGTTATACTTACTGGCCACAATTTCTGCCTGTGCAGAAATAGATGTAAAGGGACGAGTCTTCAGTTCAGCTCCCTGTGCCTGTTTTAATCCATTACAAACAAAAGCAGTTCAGTGCACATAGGTAGATGCCTCTTTCAGATACCTTCTTGACTTGCCAAAATTGGATAGCAGATAAAATCCTCCTGACCTTCCAGCAGTTCACTATAAGTTTGGAGGAGAGAGAAGACGTGTACAAAGGCCCCTGGAAATATTTGGGATTGGTGCTGATGATAGCTATATGCCAGCAGCAGAGTTTACATTCTCCTCCTTTTTGCTCATGTGAAGGTGACCTTCCATCACTGAACCCAGCTTCAGGCCCCTCACTGATTGGAAGTCCTCTTCTCCAGGCCCAGCAGCCTCTTTTGCCACCCAATCTGCAAGGGCCTCTCGGAATCCAGCTTTTCCAAGGACAGCTGCCCTTACTAGCAGGCTCCAACCCCCTGGCCTGCCTCCTCCAGAGCTTACAGGTAAGCAGGATGTCACGATCAGCCTCACGGGTAGATGGGCAATGGGCAGTGCTTAGCTCTTCTCTCACATGCAAAATCCGTGCTTGGGATAAAAGAGCCTGTTTCATTCCTAAATGTGTACTCAAGAGTAATGCATTTGCAAATTGTAGTTTTGCATAGATTAAGCTTGAAGCAAAAAAAAAAAGTGTGTTTAATATCTATAAGGACAATATATGGTGGTTCAGAGGAGTTTAAGACTATTGATTCAATTGCCAGATTAGGGATTGATTCCCTGGGATTGATAGTCCTTGGGGATTTTTTTTTTTTTAACGTTTTAAAAACAATTTTATTCATAAAATTAAAAACATACAAATTCAAAGACATAAAAACATTGGTATGTAAGTAAACCATAATTCTTTACATTTGTTATCGAACTTGATAAGTCCTAGTCCTTACTTACACATTGGATTGTAACTACTCTTCTATTGTAAATATATTCATATTATGTATTATAATATTTTCGTATTATTTGACTATTAAAGAAATGTAATAAATAATACTACTACTAATAATAGTACTAGTGAAGGGCAAATAAGATTTACCGTCATCGATTATTTTATACATTGGTATAAATCACTAAATATAGATTGTTTCTTAAAATCATTTACTTGTTTTCCCTTTTATTTTCTGCCCACTTATGCCATTTATCCCATATTCGATAATACTCTGTGTCCTCCTTTCCGTTAATCTTAAGTGTAAGTCTCTCCATTTGAATGCATTCATAAGCTTTCTGAACAGTAATATGTATTGGTGGTATATTCGAGTTTTTCCAATACTGTGCTAACGAAATACGCGCCGCAGTTAGTAGATGGATGATCAAATATTTTACTTTGGAGGGGTAATCCCCTTTAATCACTCCCAACAAAAACAGTTCCGATTTCCACTCCAGCCCACACTCTATAACTTCTTCTATCCAAGGCTTTTATTTTTAACCAATATTTCTTTACCTCGGGACACGTCCACCACAGGTGGAAGTATGTACCAAATTTCTTTTTACATTTCCAACAGCAAGGATTTGCTGTCGGAAATATTTTGGCCAGTCTTGAGGGTGTCAGATGCCATCTATACATCATTTTTGTATAGGTTTTCTTTATGTGCTACTGATTTGGTTAATGTCAGATTTTTCTGCCAGATTTCCTCCCAGACATCCAGATCGATATTACAGCCAAAGTTTTTTTCCCAGGCTAACATAGGACCTTTCGCAATTTTCTCGGCCATTTCACACTCTGGTAAATAATTATATAATTTGGAAATCGAACTTTTCTCAGGGTTTAAAAGTATTTTATCTAAATGTGTGTTCTTTACTTCAATTCCGTATTCCTTTACATTCTTTATTATATCTCATTTTAATTTGGAAATATGACCAGTTATCAATAGTTTAGTCCTTGGGGATTTTAACCTTCCCTTTGATGGAATTGAATTTGGGACGGCTAAGGTGCTCATGGCAACCCAGTCATCAAATACCATCACATATTAAATCTGGTTTCTGGTCCTTGGGGTAGCTGTGATATGATGTAAGGTAGAGTATATTACATCAGGCCTTTGCCATGGTTAGATCACTCTTTTTTGGTGTACCTGTGCAATTTCCCTTTCCCCTTACAAAAGGGGATGACCTATAAGCAATAGCAATAGCACTTAAGACTTATATACCGCTTCACCGGGCTTTCCAGCCCTTTCTAAGCAGTTTACAGAGTCAGCCTATGGCTCCCAACAACCATGGTCCTCATTTGACCAACCTCGGAAGAATGGAAGGCTGAGCCCACCTTGAGCAAGTCAGCATCAAACTGCTGGCAGTCGGCAGCCTGCAGAATTAGCCTGCAGTACTGCATTCTAATCACTGTGCCACAATAGCTCTTATTAGGCTATCTGCACCAGGTGCCTGATGAACCTGAAGGAGTTTCAGAGGACACATGAGGTTTTTCCTGAGAATCTGGTAGGTCATTTGTTGAAGACCTCTGTTTGTGCCTGGAATGGCCAGGTATTGAGGGCCTTGGACCTGGTCATTCTTATGCAGCCTCTCACTGTGCAATAATGAGGACCCGGGGTGGTGCAGTTGGGTAGAATGTAGCATTGCAGGCTAATTCTGTCAACTGACAGCAGTTCGATCTTCACCGAATCAAAGTTGACGCAAGCTTCCAAAGTTGGTGAAATAAGAACCCAGATTGTTGTGGGCAATAGGTTGACACTCTAAACGACTTAGAGAGGGCTGTAAAGCACTGTGAAGCGGTATACAAGTCTAAATGTTATTGCTAATCCCATGGAGGGAGAATGAGGAAGAGCTAGGTTTTCCAAGAAGCTCCAAAAGATTAAATGTCAGAAGAGAAACCTAGAGAACCCTTGGAGGAAAACAACCAAGTGAACCAGCTGAGCATGCATAAGGACCCATGTGAGGGATTAAACTGTTGGATTAAGAATGGTGACATTTGATTATTTCTGCTATTTCATTGCATTAGCTGATTGCCAGCCACCTATCCTTTTAGAGCGATTCCTTCCTCAAGATCAACTCCTGTGAAGAACAGTGATTCCCAAACTCTCTTAGTTCACAACATCCTTAGTGTCCCAGTTAATTTTGTCCTTGCCCCAAGTTCCCAAAATGTGTGTCTGAATTACAGGGATGCTGCATTATATTTTAAATTTTCAAGAGAAACACAGCAATCCTAGGCTAGTAGTTCCTGCAATATCTGACAGTAGAGAGTAAGAACAGCCTAGATGCAGATACACAAGATCTGTTGCTAAGTTAATGAAAAGTGAAACTTGTTTTAAGTCCACAACAGAGAGATAATATTCAGAGGTGACTCAGACACTTCTTAATTTACTGAAATATAAATAGAAAGAGGAGCTGCTACATAATCTGACTGGCAAAATTCTATTGTTATACCCATCACAATAACAGGAATTTTAGTCTTCCTTGTGGAGTTAATTTTCTAGTCTAGTCTACCTATGATTGACATTAGGTTGGGCATTACTGTATTTCCCGTGACAATTGTTGGATACTGTTGTATTTCCCTCAGATATTTAAAATATCCTGTGGCTGTAAGAAATAGAAGTAGGGTGGCCAGTTCCTGTTGGTTTTGTTTAGAGGAGGAGAGGGTTGAACCTGAAAACTTTGATTTGTAGAATGCCTCAAGACTTTATGCTCTCATCTCACCTGTTTATACAAGGACACTGAGGGAGGGCATTTGTTGATTCAGAGTCGGGTTCATCAGTATGCAGGTGATACTCTGATGTATTTATCAATCCCCGACTGACCAACCAATGCCATCAGAGTCTTGCCCAGTGTGCAGATATCAGTGTGAACAAATTGTTGTGTGGGCAGTAGCAGAAGGAGCAGGATTTCCTGGCCCCAACCTTCCAATCTTTTCGTAAGAGCCTAAAGTCGTGGCTGTGCCAATCAGCTTGGGGCTCCGGTGTGGGTAACAGATCCCCACACACACTCTGCTCCCGCCTTCCCAGTGTCTCTTTGGTTTTAAGGTTTGATTTTAACACATTTGTTTTAACTAAGATAAGCCGCCCAGAGTTATCCTATGGTAAGATGGGCGGCCAATAAAAAACAAATCATCAATAAAATCAATTTCTTCCAGAACGGTAAGGAAGTTAGAGCCAATCCTTATTACCAGCTGTCAGGAAGGCTAGTTTGGAATACACTCCTGCCTAAATCATAAATTATATGGCCAAGGAGCATATAAATAAATAAAAGGTTTCACAAAGTTGTTGTTGGATTACATCAAAAGAACAACATACCAGCAAGAATAGGATGCTTTTTTTCAGTGTCCCATCCAGTGGTGGGATTCAGAAAGTTTTTCCACCGGTTCAGGGGGAGTGGCTTGGTGGGCGCGCTTTGTGCGTGTGCACACACATGCCAAATGCGCACTTTGCGCAGGCGCAGAGGCATTCCAACTCACCTCCTGCAAGTCTGCACTCTCCTGGTCGCTTCAGCAGCTGCTGCGCAGCACTCTGCTGTGCCTTGCTAAGCAGCTGCGCTTCAAAAGCAGAGGATAAAGGTAAATATGGGAGCCCGGGAGGGTGGGTAGGCCCAACAGCAGAGCAGCAGAGAGAACCAGTTTGGTCTCCGCTGCTCATTGCCGCTACCGGCTCAGCCAAACCGGGCCGAACCAGTAGAATATCACCACTGGTCCCATCCTTCTTTGGAAATGATGAATTGGTGAAGTTTATCCACCACCTTTCCTGTTGCCCCAAGGGGATGCAAAACCTGAAATCAAGATGGGTATATTTCTTTGAGCCCCCCCTAGGTTTCAGTGATAATGCCAGATTGGTGCCCTCATCAAGTCAAGTCGTGGAGGAGGGCAGACGTAGCTTTCCAAAGCAACAAGCAGAACCCAGGGCCACTAAAGATTCAGTTAACTGGTTGAATAAATATTAAAGTGAGGCCCATAGATGTTTTAGTGGTGAACAAAACAGTGAGACAGTGAAATCTCCTTACTCCTCTATTGGGGCCTATTCATTCCCAGTTGGGATTCAGTTTTCCTAGTCTAAACAACCATTATCTTCTGAAACATGTTAACTACCATACTTAGTTCGTGTGTGAACTAACTAGACATTCTTTGTTCAAGTCGTTCCTTCCTTCAAGATGGAGGCAGCTAAGAAAGCAGTATCAGATCACAGGGAGAAAAGTTACTAAATTAAGTAGGAAAGTACAAGGAGAGGGAGGAAAAAGGAATAGGAAGTTGAGTAAATAAGACAGAAAGGATAAAGGAAAAGAAAAAAATTGGAGCCAGGGGGAAATGGCCAGCAAAAGAGCAGTGCAGAAAATGAATTGCTGTATGCTGAGTCAGAGGCAGCCGGCAACAGAAAGGCCAGGCTTCTGTCCAATACATTGTTTGTCTGAAAGGTTAAAAGATGAGAAAGGACCAGGACAAGCCAATGGAGGGTGATATTAATGGTCTTTAGGAAGAA
This sequence comes from Bungarus multicinctus, assembly GCA_023653725.1. Lineage (NCBI taxonomy): Eukaryota > Metazoa > Chordata > Lepidosauria > Squamata > Elapidae > Bungarus > Bungarus multicinctus. The sequence continues at coordinate 149,437,979 of CM042834.1, read as the reverse complement.
ACTCCCGAGAAATGGAATATTCAACAGCAATGTAAACATTCGAATATCCGTCCTCTTGGCAACATGTAAATTCAGAAAAGCTTTTGGAGATGCAACCTCTGAATGCCGCAGAGAAGATTGAAATGATCTCACGAAAGTTTCTTCTCTCTTTTCTCACTTTCTGTTTGCCAGCTAAGCACTGGCTTCAGTGCTCCAGAGAAACTGGTGCTACCCAGTGAGCCTCCAGCCTCAGCCTTGTCCAGCGTCCTCCCTGTGCCAGAGACTGAGCCAAGCCACCAGGCTATCTTGCCCCCTTGCACGGACACTGCCCTCACAAGTGCCTTAGAGTCGCCCAGAGCCCTTGAGCCACCCAGGCAAGGGGAGCAGGAGGCCGCCTCAGGGCAAGAAGCCAGCGGTTCCCACTCTCCCCACAAGCGGCTCAGATGTAGCCCAGAAGAACTGAATGGGGACTCTGCCAGCAGTCTTTCACGCGGATCATTCCGGGGCAGCAAGACTGGACGTCGTGGGGGCGGGCGGGGGAGGGGCAGGCGGCACTTCAATGGACAACTTCCCGAGTTGGGCGCAGGACATCTGTCGCATCCCTCCTGGCGTTGCAATGGGGAAATGGTGGCTAGCAGTGCAGAAACCCAAGCAGGTCCTTTTGCTGTCCAGGAGATAAAGGTAAGTCAAAGTGTTTCAATGGTCCTCTCCAATTTGGTATCCTTCAGGTGTTTGGAGACTGCATCCTCCGGAATTGCCAGCCAATTGACTGAATTCTGGGGGTTGTAGTCTCAGTATGACTAAAGGGTACCCAAGTTGGGGAAAGCTTGGATGGAACAAGGAAATTATAGGGAAATTGCTTTACCACAATTGGACACTCCAGAAGGAAAAAAAAGCTTGCTTTCTGGAGGTACTTCCTTATTGACAACTCCATCGAACCCCAAGTGCTGGACCAGGAGGGACCTTTGATCTAGTCCACAAAGCAGTTATGTTGGTGTCTTCTTTAGGTGAATGATAACTCCAGTTTGAGCCCTGGCTCCCACATTGGCCACAATTGGGATTAATATTTGCATTGCTAAGCTAAGCAGTTGTTAAGAGAATCATGACCAATTTTACTAGGTTTTGTGTGTGTGTGTGCGCGCACCACAGTTATTAAGCAAATCAATGCAGTTGATTCAGCAAATCTAGCTTTCCCCATTGATCATTTGTTGGAAGCCAGCTGAGAAGGTCGCAAATGGGGATCATACGACCCTAAGACATGTCAACCGTTGTGAATGCCTGCCAGTTGCCAAGCACCCAATTTTGTTCACATGACCCTGAGGATGCTCTGACAATGACTAAGGATCACTCATAAATCATTGTTTTCCATGCTGTTGGTAACTTTGATTGGTCACGAAATGAATGGTTAGAAGTCGAGCACTAGCTGTGTATCGTAAGTGCTCTTTTTACATCAGTCCAGATCTGCTAGGAAGATTCCCAGTTTTTCCATAGTCCTCCAGAAAGTGCTTCCTGGGGTGTCTGTTTATTTTCTTTTATTGGACCAGTAGACAGATGATTTCATAGTATTGATTAGGTTCATACATTATGCTAAGCCATCATTTTAGTAATCATGATTTGTTAAGTAAACTACAGTTAGCAAGATTTCATATATCATAAATACCAAGGCTAAATTTTTCAGTTGCAAACCAGAGCTGCTGGGGTTTTATGTCACTCTAATCAGGGGGCAGGGTACCATGGCTCTTTTATGATTGGTGGACTTCAACTCCCAGAATTCCTGAGTCAGCCATGCTGGCTCAGGAATTTTGGGAGTTGAAGTCTCCCAGTCCAGAGGTGGTATTCAGCAGATTCTAACCAGTTCTGGAGAACCGGTAGCGGAAATTGTGAGTAGTTCGGAGAACCGACAAATCCCCCATCTGACTGGAGATTTTACAGTCTCCTTCCCCTGCCATGCCCACCAAGCCACACCCACAGGACCGGTAGTAACAAAATTTGAATCCCACCACTGCCCTAGTCATAAAAGGGCCATGGTTCCCCACCCCTGCTCTAAAAGCACAGGTTGGCCCTGATCTTCACAGCGCTTTCTACCCCTCCAGCTGTCCTAGCTTTAATGTCAGCACTGTTGGAAACCAGCCTGGGCTCTTCTGACACATGGCTGACTCCACACTATATGGAGGTCAAACAAGGAGGCTTTACTTTCAGAAATTGAAAGCTGCTGCTTTTCATCTCAGCGAGACGTAAACAAACTGGAGGGAAACTGCGTTTAGTGCTCCAGTCTCTCCTAATAAGAGATTTTGTGGGATTTGGTCATAGGTTGAAGCCTATTTGAGGAACTTGTGGGATTGGTTAGATCACGGGTGTCAAAACTCGCTGCGTCAATTTGCCGTCGTGTGACATTTCGCGACGTTTTTCCCTTTGCGGGGTTGTGCTGGGCATCGCTTGTGCATGATGCCTCCGACCTGCAGACCGCCAGTTTGACACCCCTAGGTTAGATTATAGGTGCAAATAGCGGAAGGTTTGCAGGACATAACCTGCTTCTAGTGGGATAAGACTGATATTATGGCTTAGTGTGATGTGTGAACGCAAACATTGTTTTGTTTCCTTTGATTGCTCCTTCTTCAGAGGACTTTGGTTTTAAAGTAAAAGACTATTCTAAAGCTTACTCAGGAAGAATTTTGGACTCTTCAGACTATGGGGGAGGTATGTATGTGTTGCTGTTTCAATAACTTGCCCTCATTCTAACAATATTAAATGTAAACCCATGCATGTAGAGAAAAGGAGAACCGCGTAGCGATGTGCCAGATGATCTAATATTGTGCATACGTTACGTGAGGGAGCATTTAATTAGGGGTGTCTCTGTGTAGGCACTTACCTTTTCCCACTTTGTCTTCAGACTGAAATGAAGAAAAGTTTAGGAAAGCTTTACTCTTTCCTTAAGTTGAATGGATAAGCTGATCCTTGTAAAACGGTTGTGAAACCATGCATTGCCAATGAAGCCAATTGTGTGGAGGGTCTTATCGCCAGTTCTGGAGTACTTTTAGGAAGCTGACACCTTCAGAACTGATACTTATCTTCTCACCCATTTCTTTCTCTAGGGCCCTCCGGGTAGGCGACCAGCCAGACGTGGCCGAAGGAGGAAAAGCAGGTGAGAATCAGTGCCCAGAAGGGACAGAATTCGTAGAGATAGCAGAATTCAAAACAAGCTTGGGATATCTCAGAGGTTATTTATTAGTGTATTGTTTGTAGATCGTCTCAGTCATCCAGATCACGGTTGTCCCAAAGGTGCTTTTTCAGGAGGCAACTGGACTTTCTTGTTTTCTCTTTGAAGACCAAGAAGCTTCATCCAAGAAGTTTCTTCAGGTGACAGGACAGTGGGGAATGGAAGGATTTATATTCCTTTGCATCCTTTTAGAGCACAGGTGTCAAACCTGGGAGCCGGAGCCGGCCCGCGGGGCACTTAGATCTGGCCCACAGAGCCACCCTGGAAATATTGAAGGACTGGCCCGTGGTGCTTCTGCCAGCGAAAATGGAGCAGCCCTCCCAAGCTCTTGTTTTCTTTGGCAGAAGGTTGCAAGAGGCTGTTGCCGCTGAAAACGGAGCTCAGGAGCCTATTTTCACTAGCAAAGCACTTGGGCCACCAAAGATGGATCTCCCAGTGCAGCTGCAGGAGGCTGTCATGGCCGAAAACAGGGCCCAGGGAGGCCGCATGTTCTCCCCCAAGCTCCATTGTCACTGGCAGAGGGCTCAGGTGACATCAAGCTGGCCACGCCCACCTTGGCCATGCCCACCCTAGCCCCCAAGGTCAAACACAACCCTGAATGCGGCCCTCCATGAAATCGAGTTTTGACACCCATTTTAGAGCACTTGGAGGTTTACCTGTGTCCTCAGGGTCAGCTGAGTTGTGCTCCTGGTTCCTGTATTCTTAGTCCTGTTTTCTCTTTGCAGTGGTGTCCGGCCCAGTGCCCGACCTGAGACTACACGGATTCGGGGTCCTAGCATTGATCCAGGGTCCAGCCCATTGGTAAATGTTTTTTTTTTTCTCATGGGCGAATGGGTGATAATGTGAAATAAGACAAAACCTGTATTTCTTGGGGAGGCGATTATCCTAAGGTTTGGCGTACATTATTGATGTGTTTTGCCTCTTTTTTCAATTGTGGTTTCTACTGCAGTTTCTACTGCAGTGTGGAGGAAAAAAATACCATTGATTTTTGGCAATTGTGGCTGCAGAGGGCCATTTACAAAGACTGTAGAAGGGATGCTCGAGGGTTATTATTAATATGTGCTCCTGAGGATGCCCCCCCCCACTTTGTAAGGGAAGGTATAAGGAGTGTTGCTGTCATCACTAACTTGTGAATTGTGCCTTCACTTGTCTTTCCTCGCCTTTCCCCCGTTTAGGTTGACTACACTGTTGCTCGACGGCCTCGGCCTGGCCGGCCTGTAAAAAACAGGAGGAGGAAATTGGCCACATAACACTGCCTGAACCGAGGGATCTCCACCACTGTCCCTTCTTAAGGAAAAGAAGCTTGGGACATCTGTCTCTCCCCATCCGTGACCCCCTTCCATCTCTGGGGCCCAGCCTACGGGTGTAGCCCAAAGGAGGGGAGGAAATACCAGCAAAAGGATCGGTTGTTGCTGATGGCTCTGAGCATCTTGACCATGAATGTGTTTTAGCTTCACCACTTGCCTGGATCCGGAATCTTCTGCCAGAGCGATCTCTAAAAGCACACGGTGCAGCTCTGGTCTCAGCAATTTCTTGGAGGGGGGGGGGGGCTGCTGTCGGGAAGAGGCGGGGGGAGAGGAAGAGGGCCATGCCCATAGCACTTCTGGAAGCCATGTTTGTATACGTTCCTCTTGGTGGCACAGGAGGCCCTCCTGCCCTTGCTTTTGTGTCTTCCCCCACCACCACCACCCCTGGCGAGATCCCCCTACGGTTGGGTCCCCCAAACCTCAGCAAGGAGTAGCAAGGGCTCTGTCCTCCTGGAGGGGGACAGCACCGCCCTTCCACTTCCCACCTTACCTCAGGCCTGCGTGCACCGCATGCAGGTGAGAACCGGCTCAGGGTTTTAGTACAAGAATCAGTCGCTTCTTCTCTCTGCCTTGCCAAACATACACTCTCTCGCTCTGTCTCACACACACGCACACACACACACAGACACACACACAGAGGCAAGCTCGGTCTCGATCCCAGTGGCCAAGGTACAAAGCAATAAGGAAAATAAGCCACGTTAAGTTCAAGGAAAAAATCATTCTTTCCGTTTTTCTTCCCTCCTTTTCTTCCCTCAACCTCCCTGCCTCTATTTATGTTACTCAAAGACAGCGACAATATGCTAGACCCTGAGTGGTGACTTAAGCCTGTTCTCTCTTCCTCCTCAAGTCCTCCCAAAAGCTCTACTTTTTAAAACTATATATTATTTCCTTGTATTTTCCTTTTAAAAAAAAAAGAAAATCCTCAAAAGAACACTCAGGTCACAGCATATTGGGGTGGGGTAGAGAGTTAAAAAGAAGATTTTGTGCTCAAAAATACACTTGGCCCATCTTTTGCCAGAGCGAGCTCTCTCTTCTCTGCTTCTCTCCTCCCTCATTCATTCCCCAAACACATACACTACAATCCTCATCTTTAAATGACCAAATCACTTCACACCACCACCCCCCTCTTCCCCCAACTGGTTGCAACTCTCGACACATTATGCAAAAGCACTGTGTAGATACTGTACAGGTTGTGCTGTGTCTCCCCTTCCCTCCCATGCACTTCAACCAACCAACTTCGGCCTTTCTTTTTGTATAAAGAAGAAGAAGAAGAAAAAAAAAAAGGAATGGGGGGAAAAAGCTATTTTTCCTTTTTCGAGCTTAAATTTTGTTTTGTAAAAATAAAAACACACAATTGTGAATTGTAGCTTTTCTATGGGAGCGACTTTTAATTTAACAGATGAAAATATTTTGAAGCTTAGATTGAAGTTACTGTTTATTTGTTTATTTTTTGGGGGGGGTGTTTTGTATCAAGTATTAAAATATGTATTTAAAACAGCTGGATGCGATTGTTTTTGGGCAGCTGAAACTCTAGGCTTGGAACAGGACTATACTCTTAACTTAGGATGTGGGAGAGGCTGAAACTGCCTTGTCTAAAAGAAATAGTTTTACTGGGCAGGCAACCTTAACAAGCAATAACAAGCAGGTGGTTTGCAGATTGGCAACTGACTCCCTGCATTGTGCATCTTTCAATTCTCATTCAGATCTAGCATAAAATTAGAAAGTGTTTTCTTCGTGACTAATGATACTTCAAACGCATTAGGTAATGCAGCATGACCAAATTAGCTCACTGAGCTCACCTCTTGAGATCATGATAATACCGAGACCTCCTTGTCTTCTGTCAGCCAATCATCAGCTTGCATTAGAAGCATGGAAGCAGCAGTAGCAAACTAGTTTAAAAAGCTAAAAGGAGACCTAAAAATGCTACATATTCTAGCTCCCTGAGAGAGAAAGCGAGACAGGTTATTATGCAAGATAAATCACGCTCACTGATCATCTCTTTTAACAGTTCCAACTAAGTTTTGCTTTTTCTTCCCCATACTGGACATCTTTTTTTTTTTAATTTGCCTAATTATTATTTTTTTGTTCAACCTATGCAACATGAAAAAGCTGTGGGATGGTTTTTATAACAGTCAGTATAGACTGTCCTGGATTTCAATCGGATATTTCCCAGTTTATCTGTTCACTGACATTAAAACCTGGTGTATACAAATTGGGTAGCATTCCACTGGCTACTGTTCTACTCCTAACAGGAGATGAACTACTAGTTTGATCCACATATACAAAAAGAAACCCACCACACAGATATTTGACTAGAGCAATGTGATCGATGTAATTGCAGGCTTCTAGATGTCAAAATATAGTACTGCTGGAAGGAAAACGGGGCAAAGTTCGGTGAACGGACTACCTGGGTTGACTCTTAAGTGACATTAAGTGACCTATCAAGATTCAAGACGAATTTCTCCTTTCTCCAGAGAACAAATCTTCCAAATGCTTTGATTTTCAAAGCTCAGTCGAGTATCATTCTGGGAGAAGCCACTAAGTTATACAAAAATACTGGGAACCTAGAAAAAATCTTTGAAACCAGTCTGGTAGCTGCATTTCATTTCCAGAACGTTCACTACAATTCAGTATCTCTAAGGGGTATCCATACTATACAGTAGCTGCTAGGAAGGGAGCCGAGAGGGAAGATAAGGGATCTTAACTCTCTTTGCTGAACCCACTGAAATTAGGCAGGCAGAAATTTAAGGAGGGCGATTGGTGCGTTTGGGATTAACAGATTTGCTTTTGCTTCTGATGCTTTGTCTAGCTTTGAGACACAAAGAGCTCTGAGGGCTAAATGGCGGTATTACTTTGCAAAAGAAAGCACCCATTTGCAGACAGGCCAAAAGCTCTGCTCTCTTCATCCTTGATTGATACACACACGAGGCCCACTTCTTCAAGGCATTCCAGGTACCCTGAAGCTGCTATGCTCCCCACAGGGAAGAGAAGAATGTGAGGCCTCATTAACCCCCCTGCGCCAGATGGCAAGTTTATAACAGCCCAACTTTAGACAATGAGCTGGAGAATCCCCCTCTCTGGCCTACCAGGATACTAATCCCAGACAGGCACAAGACTGCCTTGCTGCTCAGTCTCCCACTGATACCTAGTGATATACCATCCTAAGCCTGGAAGTAGCAAAGGAGTAAGTTTAATCCCGGATGAAAACAGACACGATTATAACAAATCATCTAAAGGCAAGAGACGCGTAGCATCTTACGTCACAGTTTAAAAAAGAAAGACTTCAGCGCAAAGCGGTAAGCATTAGAGTTTAATGACAGAAAATAATTATACAGCACAATTCAACTCCATGCTGAGAGCGTCAGACACCTTTCCATGTAAAAGGCCCTACCTTCCGGGCCAAAGAGGCACCGCGCCTTCCTCGAGAAATGGGCAAAGGGTGACTTTCCCTCACTTGGGACAGAGCTTCCTCACCCAGTAGGGGAGCGTAGCTTTCCCCTCTGCAACCAGCAACCTTGGGGGACACGGAAACATTGGGAGGAGGGAGGGAGGGAGGGTGGGGCACGGCTGCCTTTTAACATAGAAGCGCTCAGTCCTCTGGCCTGTAGGAAGGCTCAACTCCTGCTATGAAGGTGCAAGACAAGGGAGGGAGGTAAGGAAAGGACAGAGCAATTAGTGTGGGGGCAAATCTTCCCACTCTGCCTTTCTGTTAGAGGATATTTATTTGGCCAGCTTCTGTACCCGTGAGTTGATGCTGGCAAAATTGTCTTCAACAGCAGCTAGATTCTCTTTCATGGCTTTCTGAACCTAAGGAGAGGGTGAGTGGAGAGTTGTCAGCCACGAAGGGGAAACACCAGACAGAATCACTGGAACCCCTCGCCCCACCACCATATTCAGTGAGGACCCCATGAGCCCCAAATTGAGATAATCTATTGACTGGAACCCCCAAATGCTTCAGGGTAGTGCTGATAGCTAATAACTATTGACTATGCTTTAGTAAACCAATTCAATACACATCAAGAATACCAGCATACTCCACAGAATACTGGTAAATTGGGCAAACATCCATTTTTTTATTTTACATTTTTCATAATTTGCAAAATGTTGCATAATATATTTCCATCCATCCATCTATCTCTCATCTTTCATCTATCTATCTATCTATCTATCTATCTATCTATCTATCTATCTATCTATCTATCTATCTATCTTCTATATCTATCTATCATCTATATCTTCTCTATCTATCTATCTATCTATCTATCTATCTATCTATCTATCTATCTATCTATCATCTATATCTATCAATTATATATCCTATATCTATCTATCTATCTGTCATCTATCTATCTTCTATATCTATCTATCATCTATATCTTCTATATCTATCTATCTATCTATCTATCTATCTATCTATCTATCTATCTATCTATCTATCTATCATCTATATCTATATCTATCTTCTATATCTATCAATTATATATCTACTATATCTATCTATCTATCCATCCATCCATCCATTCATCCATTCATCCATCCACCCCCCCACCCATCTCTCTCTATTTATTTATCTATATCTATCATTTATCTATCTATAAAATCTCTCTTATCATCTGCCAGTGAATTTTAGTTTTAATAATATTAAACACCCAACACCCAAGCTGAGCACGGAATGCCCGGAAAAATGTCTAACATTAACATATTTACTTGAACCCCAAATCTAATGTGGTCACTGCCCTATCTGCCCCTTTTTTCGGATTTAGATATGATCTAGACCAATAAAAGACAACCTCAGATTTGTTAATGAACACTAGTAGTAATTTTCCTTTTAATTCCATTACTATATTTTTTGGAATCCTGACTCAGCATCTGGGAAAAGAAACAGAGCCGGTAGAACAAAGAGGGTTGCCGTTGTGGCAGACAAAGGAACCTGACTGGCTCTGCTGTATGAGAGAGACTCCAGTAGTTTTACCACTACAAGGAAGAAGTTGCACTAACAATGGATTCCTGGATGGACCAGATGATCTATTTCTGAGATCTCCTCCATCTCCTAAATTCTATGATTATGTAAGGAGGAACAGAGCTACTGAGGACTCTATTGATACTATCAGTCAGAATTGTTGCAAAACTAGGTACCAGCCCTCTTTAGAAATCTTGACTTCTGATGTTCAGGAGACATTTCTAAGAAAACGTGAAACATTATCTTCACAAATATAATGCCTAAAAACTATATAATTTTGAGCAAACATTACATATCAAGATTCCTCCCTCTAGACCTCACAGTCATCAGATAAACAACTCTGCATACCGTTTGGTGAGCACAGAAGCTTGCTCCCTACTCTTATACACTGTGAGACATGCGTGCATGTTTCATCTGTAGAGAGATGTGCAAACATCACTCATGCAGATTCTGGGCGCAGAAGTCTTGGTGACCACGACACTGGCACTACGCTGGGTGATTCTCAGCCTTCTAAATCTTACCTGTGTCAGCAGGGTGACGTTATCCTTCAGGGAATTAGCAATCATTTGCTGGGTAGTGTCCAAATGAGTCAGGAGCTGCCCAAATTGCATGGCTGTAACCAAGACGAACCCAAGTCAGTTGGAGAAAAAAAACTGATCGGCACTAGATTTCTCCTTGGGGCAACAAGGAGCCCAGAGGCTGATAATTTTTTTAAAAAAAAATCTATGAGTTCAAAGCTGGGTTTTTTTCCCCTGTTTTTAAGAAGTCCTCACCGTAATCCCCCCAAAAAGGCCCGAGAACTGACCTTGTTCATGCAGTTGCCGTACAGCAACCAGACGTTGCACCACCTCAGGGAGGGTGCTAGCCAGTGGACTCCACTCCTGCACAAGGGCATATAGCTGATGAACCTATAAGGAGAGAGAGAGGAACCTCCTGAACAAGGAGAGAAGTTGAGTGATGATCTGGCCCTGGCCTTGACTTTCTGAAACTCCACAACACCCAGGTTAACAAACGCATGCATTGGGACAAACCTGGGACAAAAATTCACTGAGTTTGGCCCTCAAATCTCATGATCTGGTTGGCCCTGATAGATAGATAGAATTCTTTTATTGGCCAAGTGTGATTGGACACATGAGGAATTTGTCTTGGTGCAAATGCTCTCAGTGTATACAAAAGAAAAATATTTTTATTTATTTTATTTTATTTATTTTGTCAAGCAATTATAAGATAAAAGGTATAAGTATAAACATAGTTATGAATCCATGAAATGGATACATGTAAGAAAAATAAAAGAAACAATAGGACAGGGACGGTAGGCACGATTGGTGCGCTTAATCATAAGGTACAACACTCAATAATAGTCCTAGGGTACTATAAGCAATCAAATCATACTAGGAAACAGTCAATCAATTATTAACTGACCATTAATTAACTAAGGTATATAGACAGTCCTCGACTTACGACGACAAGTGAGGCCAGCATTTATGTTACTCAGAGAAACATTTGTTCAGTGAGTTTCCCTCATTTTATGACTTTTCTTGCCACGTTTGTTAAAGCGAATCACTGTTATTGGTTAAGTTTAGCAACACGGTTGTTAAGTGAACCTAGCTGTCCCACCGACTTTGTTTGCCAGAAGGTTGGAAAAGGGGATCAACCTGACCCCAGGACATTGCAACCGTCGTAAAGATGAACTGCTCGCCAAGCATCTGGATTTTGATCACAGGACCGTGGGGGACGCTGCAGCAATCGTATGAACAACAGTCATAAGTCACTTTTTTTCTGGGCAGCTCTAACTTTGAACGGTCACTCAGCGAACCAGTGTAAGTAGAGGATTATGTGCAGTTAGTGCAGTAGGGGCTAACCTTTTGGGGCTCCTGTGCTGATAATTGGCATGCTCACGTGCCGGCACCCAGAAGGCAATGCGCGCGGGTCCCCCCGTCCCCTGCGAATGCGTGTGCGACACCCCCCCACGCACCACGCAACTGCGCATGCATGAGTGACTCCCCCCCCGTGAGCACTGCATGTCTCTTCGCATGCACGCATGTCTCCCGCATACCTCCGTCCTCTGAGATGCGCGCCAGATACCCAACAATCAGATGGTGGGCGGGTGGGCGGGCAGGTGGCACGCACACATGTGCAGTAGACCTGCTCTGGGCAATAATGGCACTGTGTGCCACTTCTGGCACGCGTACCATAGGTTCGCCCTCACGGAGTTAGTGCATAAATTACAAATATTCAGCTCTAGTGCAGGCTGAACAGTCTTCTTGCTCAGTTGTGCTTTAGTTATTATTATTGTTATTGTTATTTCGGTTTATATACCGCTCCCCTCTCCCAAAAAGGGACTTTAGGCGGTGAACAGCCACAATAAAACATACAAATTACAAAAGTTAAAAAAGAGTTTAAAATTAATTAAATAAATGGCTGAAGCCAATAAAAAACCCCATAAAATTTAAAATTGAATTAAAAATTTAAAACCCTGCTCATAACGTTAGGCCAGACCGACCTGTTGGAAAAAATGGGTTTTGAGTGCGCGTCGGAAGGCTCGCAGGTCAGCAATGGCCTGCATCTCCGCTAGTAGTTCATTCCAAAGTTATGATGCTATCCAGCAAAGTTCAGTTCACACCATCAGATGCTAGCCAGTAAATGCTAAGCAAACAAATGGGGCACCTGCCTGTGGGACAGCAAGCCATGTCACGTGCCATTCCCTTCTCCTTTCTTAAGAAATCGTATGGGCACATAAGTGCAATCTCCAATTTTGACAGGCAGAATCTGAAAGGAGGCATCAAGGCTACCGTTTGCTTAGAGCAATCCCAAATGCTCTGTTTTTCTCTTCCGGAGCTGACAAAATGAACCTAGGAAGCCACCAAGATCTAGAGTCATCAGACCCCATGAGTTTAAAGTCACCTGAAGCAACAGAGTATTAATATTTCAAGATGTCAGAAACAAAATCTGAGTTAGGTGGAGCTGCTAAATTGGTAACAGGCAGTACAAATCCCCATAGACTTAGATTATCAGCCAGAAACAAATGTTGCCCTTGCTGAATGCCAGACTTTTACACCAGGGCTGGGCAGAGCTCCAGATTCAAAAAGGAAAATATGAGTTGACCTAAGTGTAGATGCACACCTAGCATCTCTTGGAAACCCCTTAAAACGGGGGAACTAAGGTGGAGAACTATGGCCCCTTTATGATTTGTAGACTTCAATTCCCAGAACTGGCTGCTCAGGAATTCTGGGAGTTGATGTCCACACGTCATGAAAGGGCCATAGTTCCCCACCTCTGCCTTAAAATAAGAAGAGGAAGGTGTATTGGATATGTCTTTGAGTTATTTGTAAAAAAATAATAAAGGTGAGACACAAATAGATAAATAAAATAAATCCACCCACCATATTTTCCTGCTACTCAAGTCGAGGGAAAAAAAGCAATTACTTTTAAAGTTTTCCTGATTGCAATAGCCATTGAGACCACAATTGCTGTTGCTAAGCAACACAGTTATATGGTGTGGTGTCATGTGACCACGGCATTTAGTGATGACGTTTAATGATGGCAATTCCAGCATCCTTGGTTACCATCATTAAGTGAGGACCTCCCATAACAGCAACCTCTGTGAGAAGCCAGCAAGGAACATCAAAAATCACAGTCACGTAACTGCGGCTTGCTGTGATGATGCAATCATGAGCCAGATGTTGGGTACCACCCAGATTGCGATCATGTGACCCATAGGGATGTTGCAATGGGTGGAAATCTGACGACCAGCCCTAAGTCCAGGTAGTCTTCGACTTACAACGGCTCATTTATTTATTTTTATTTATTTATTTTATTTTGTCAATTGCTTACAAGATAATAGGTATAAGTAAAAACATAGTTATGAATACATGGATACATATAAAAAAAATAAAAACAGAAACAATAGGACAGGGACAACAGCACTAGAAAAAGTGATTAATGAGTTTTTCACACTTACGACTGCTGTAGCTTCCCCATGGTAACTTGATCAGAATTCAGATGCTTGACAACTGACTCATCTTTATGGTGGTTGCAGTGTCCCAGGGGTCATGTGATCACCTTTTGTGACCTTCTGACAAGCAAAGTCAATGGGGCAAGCCAGATTCACTTTATAACTGTGTTAATAAGTTAACAACTGCCGGGATTCACTTAACAACTGTGCAAGAAAGGTCGCCAAATGGGGCAAGATTCATTTAACAAATGACTCACTCAGCAACAGAAATTTTGGGCTAAATTGGGGTCGTAATTCAAAGACTATCTGTACCGTTTGTTCAGCACCCTTGTAACTTTGAACAGTGAACAAATAGTTGTGACCCGAGGATATGTATGAATTAAAAAAAAAAAAAAGGTTGTGGATTTATCATTAGATATGTGCATTAGAAAGACTAAACAGAAGCTGACCTTGCTTTGGGTATCTGCGTCCTCTACTGTGGATTTGTGCTTGGCAATCTCGTTCACCTTTCCCAGAACACTCTAGGAATGAAAACAAAAACCAAAAACGGATGTTAACGGTGCGTACCAGAATGCCTTGCCACAATGTGAGTGTCCCGTCTGATAAAACCGAATGTACTGCTTCATGGGAAACCCTAGAGAAACCCTGTTTGTCCCTCCGTTCCATAATACCGACCTCCGCTCTCAACTATATATTCATCTTCAAAATCCTCTAAATCAGCGTATCTTGGGGGGAAAAGCAATGGAACTTCATTTCTGTTTATGGTAAGTGCAGCAAGATTATTGTAGGCACGAAGATGGAAGCATCCGGCAATACCTACAGTGGAGGAATGGTCGGGGAAGATGACGGAATTTGCTGAGATGGCCAAATTAACTTCTTTTGCTGACTGGCTCCTCATAAACTTTTCCCAGTCTTTTGCTGACTGACTCCTCATAAACTTTTCCCAGAAAACAGGGGGGAAGGAACCCCAAACTTAGGATTTAGGGTTTTGAAGATTAGATAGGACAGATAATAGAAAGAAGAAAGACACATTATAACTTTAGAGAAAGGGGTAAATTTATAATTGTAAGAAGTGCTGGAAAACAGATTGGAAGCCATTTCTTAGTATTTTTTCTCTATTTACTCTTTTCTCACTTTTAGCTTTTTCTTTGACTTCCTTCTTTTCCTCTTTCCCTTCTTATTTTGAAATACTTTGTATTAGCTTTTAATCTTCTTTTTATTTTTATTTTTAAAATACAATTATATTTTTTAAAAGAAACCCTAGAATAAAACCCACCTGTAGCCTTGCCTCCACCTGGTCCAGAGTTGCCACATCTAAGGAGTTGACTTTGGCCTGCAAGAGCTCCACAGTTTCCTAAGGATGGGTGGGATTGAAGAGTGTCAATCATTCAGTTGACAACACAGAGAATGAAAATCTTAAGGTCCTTTAACTGCTTACAACATTCTGATTAATCAAATGGACCTGCAGTCTCTAGGCCTCATATGACATTTATCTCGGTTTTCCCTTTCCTTTCAGAAACCTATTTTTCTAAATATAAGGAGGCTCTCTCTCCTGCCACTAGCTCACATGCCCAGAAGTGTCTATTATTTTGTGTCATTTTTAGAAAACAAAACAGATTGGTGCGTGTGTGTGGGGGGAAATAATATACTTTGTAGCTGTTTTATATTTCTTTTGTCCATAGCCAGCTATATATCATTGAGTATTTACCACTGATAATATCATCTGAGATTAATGTGCGCATACAAACTTAATGGTGAGGAGACCTACATGTACAAATACAGATATGATTGAGATTATAAGCTCCCAAGAGCTTAGTCATTCAAAATATGAGGTTATACACAATCTTTCGATCCCTATATAACATTTAGGAAAAAAGAGGTCCTTTTAAACCAGGGGTGTCAAACTCGCGGCGGCATGGTGGTATCACATGACATATCGGGACTTTCCCCCCCTTTCGCTAAACTGGGTGGGGGCGGGGCCACCACGTGACACATCCAGGCCTGGGCTGCGAGTTCGACACCCCTGTTTTAAACTATAAAATAATGTTGCATGTCTAGAGGATATGGTTAAAAAACATCAAGAAGACTTTGAAGGTGCATTCAAAACTCTGCTCATATTATAAAAAGGCAGGGCTTGGATCACACCACTGTGGTCATCGTTTTTACTATTTGACTATTTTCTGCAGACACCCCTAAAACTATAACATTTACTCTCATGCTAACTTCTGCAATGAGATCAGAAAAAAAAAATACTTTGCCAGACCAAAATGTTCTTAGCAATTTCTCTGTCCCTTTGATTTTTGGCTTCTAAGACACATAGCCAAGTCTGGACTATTTGGGCTAGAACACCTTGCAAAAGCTAAAAATATGTGTCTCAATCATGCCTTACTGAAAGTTATCCCACCCACCCCCTCAAATTTGTTCCTTTCTCCAACCCCCCTCCCTCCTCCAGGATTTCATATACATACCTTGCACAGCAACTATCAATCATAATATGGTTTTGCAACCATCCATAGTATAAACCAATCTCCAAGATTCCTTCCTGCCTACTCCTGAAAAGCAGACATCCCACTTAATTCCTTCCAAGTCACAACAGGCACAAGATAAGAAGACTGAATCAATGCCTTACCATTAAACTAGCGCCCTGCAGTCCAACAGACAGAGGATTCTAGATAGAGGGGAGGAAAAAGCGTGATTTAATACAATGCCATTCGGTTTCTAACAAGGACGATGGTCTGCAATACAATGTTATGCCATTGTTTTAATACAGGCCAGTGTCTCTCAACCTTGGCAACTGGCCACTTTAACGTATATGGACTTCAACTCCCATGCTGGATGGGGAAATTCTGGAATAATAAGCCAGATGACAGGGACTAAGGTATGGGGGCAATTTGATCCATAAAACAGACTGTCAAATGTGCTCCAAGCCATGGCAGCCATCTGCTGTTCAAACTGCAGCTGTGAGTCAGAGTGGACCTTTAAAAGGCACAACTTGGCCTATCTGGAGTAGTGCAGCAGCCCCAACTAGAGCCAAAGATGAAAATTCCCTGAATTTAGGTAGGCTCCAGATCTTCAGCCACTCAATCAGAGTCCGAGCGGAGTCTGTTTTCCCTTATCTAAGGCCCCTACAACCTCCTAACAATGTGAGGTCCTCCTCTTCCTCTCACCCCTGAATTAAAATTGCACTCTAACAAGTTTTTGCTTCTCCTATAACATAACTGGATCTTCACCTAGTAAGGCAAGTGAATAGCCGTAGAGAGACTCCCAAAGAAAGCTCTTCTTCACGCAATCCATCCATTGCTGTGTTTCAGCTGTTGACATACAATATTTTTCCCTATACTTCTCCATAAGGAAAAAAAAAACCCCTCATCTCAGGCCTGAATAAAGGATCATTACAACCAATTAAAATCACTATCTTCATCAAGCAACTTGCCAATCTACTGCCCCCCTCCCCCCTGGTGTCTCTCACCTGCACATCCTGTTCACAACGAACTGACGCCTCCAACTCAGCCAGACGCTTCTCCAATTCTGCTATCTGACAGGGCACAAAAAAACAAAACAAACCCCATTGAAATGCTTTACTCCCCTCTGCTGATCCACAAATGTCTGCTAGCTTGGAATCAAGCAGTCAAACTGCTTCTAAAGTTTTGCTTTGAATTGAGACGAGTCTTTTGGGAAGCAGGCGCTTCAAAGAACAGGATTGTTTTGGGTTTTTTTCATGGCACTAAAAGCAAATTAAGAGGCCAGGCAGTGAGAACTTGTGGCACAAAAATATCACCCCCAGCATCCTTTCCCAAAGATCATGCTGGCTCCTGCTACTGGAAGCTGTCCTTCAGAAATTTCTGGAGGAATACCTTGGATTTCTAACAGATGAACAAATCCTTCAGTGTTGAATACACTTTAACTTTACGGAGCTGACTAGAAATGAGATCAGCCAAGGTTCTGTTTTGAGGTGAATATAGAGCCAGCAGTAAGGAAATAGCTCCAGAAATCTGGAATGTTTGGAATTCCAGTTCTCCAGTGTTATTTTTCCTCTCTAAAGTCATCTTAATACAGTATTTCAGCAGCAAGCAAAACATCTTTGGGTGTGATATCAGCCTGGCTCTGGCCTTAACAGTTTCCATGCAGAAGTAATAGTGATTCTCATTCAGAGGTAAACTTTTGTCAATCCTTATGATTCAGTTACTTCCACTAGATGCCATATTTTGTTTTTAACATCACACACAGGCACACAGAGATGTGTGTGTAGGTTGTTTGGATATGTTTTAGGCTGGTTGTTAGGGCATCCTAAGGGGATAACTGAAGCAGTGGGTTTTGGTTGTGCTTTATGGTTTTTATAGTTCAGGGTTTTATTGTTGTGAACTGCCCAGAGTTGCATTTGAAGAGAGGCAGTCTTACAAATCTTTTAAATTTAAAAATAAAATAAATCAATATTCCTTTTTAATTTACAAAAGGAATATTTTTATAAAATGACACACATATTTTAAAACATCGTTTATAGAGGTCCAAGCATTCTGGAGCAGTGGTCACCAACCAGTGGGCCACTGGTGGTCCGTGAGAAAATTTTGGTGGTCCGCAGAGAAATGTCACCCCAAAGCATTCCCCAGTGCCGGCACAACAAGTCTCACAAAGACTCATTTCTGGCGGAGTTTGGAGGAGAGAAAGAAAGACTTCTGCTGCTTCTGCTGCTTTCCTTGCATGAAGCCAAAAGTCTCTCTGTCTCTCTCTCTCCCACTGAGAACAGAGCTGGAGACGGTATCCTGCGATCCCAAATAAAGAATGATTGATTGGTAGGAAAACGGGGTGGGGAATTTTCCTGCAGACTTTTTTTGGGATTTTCCCAGGGTCTCTGGTCCATGGGATTTAAAATTATGAGTTTGGTGGTCCCTGAGGTCCAAAAGATTGGCGACCCCTGTTCTGGAGAGTGGGTTATTTGTGAAATCATGAACATTAGCCCATCAATGCAGCCTTTATTCGTTTAAACAGCTCATGAGCTTGCAGAGTCCCTCCATCTTGGTCACCCAGGATGGTCCTGGGGAAAGGTAACTCACCTCTGTTCTACCTACTTCACATCCCACTATTCTAATGCATTTCCCCACCGTCTCAAGAAAGGACCCAGGGAACGAGCCATTTCCCATTCTTACTTTTGCCACTTGAGAGAATTTGTCTTGCTCAGGTCGAGAATGCAGTTCGTACGTCACGGTGTTTTCTGGGCCCGCTGTGACTTTGGCAGCACCTTTCCCACCAGCAGAAACACTTTTAGCAGTTTTTGTTGCTTCCAGTTGAAGAAGTAAACGCCTGAAAAGGCAGAAGAGCCCATGAAGTCTTACAGAACACCTGGGAAAGTTGCACCCTCACCCACTACACCAGCTGTGGCAACTATCTTGTTTCAGGTCACAGAGGGCAGATGTAGTTATACATCCTAACACAGGGGTCTCCAAACTTAAGCAACTTTAAGACTTGTGGACTTTAACTCCCAGAATTCCCTAGTTCAGCATGGCTGGCTGGGGAATTCCGGGAGTTGAAATCCACAAATCTTAAAGTTTGGAGACTCCTGTCCCAACAGGAGGCCATAGTGACATGGTGTTACCAAAAGATTTGTCTCAGCGTTCCAGAAAATCTCAACTCCAGCAAATAACTCCGAGACAGACATCTTCTCAAAGGTTCCTTTTATTAGAATAATAAACTGCCACATTTGGAAATCCCGAATCTGAAAGTTCCGGGTTTCCGTTCAATAAATAAAATATTACAAATCCACCCTCTGCACCTCTCTTTGCATCACATGCCTCAATCACCATCTGTCCCAACTTGAGACGTCCCTTCAACCACTCCTCAGCCAGGTGCAGAAATAACATGACCTTGACTTAGAGAAGAATACTATTACGTCTAACCACATACGCTCCAAAAAAGTCCCTCCTCCTCCCATTTTCCCAGGCTCAAAAATGTGGCAGTGTGGAAACATCTGATGCTAATATGGCTTCCAAAGCTGACAATTTGCTCTTCAAGTGTGATCAATAGTGGAGCTGCCTGTTTGCATTTGAACACAAGTTATTTCATTGCTCTAACACATGCAGCGTGCAACTTTTTGTTTTTATACAATACATATTAACCATAACCAAATGGAAACAACAGCCCTAACCCTAACCTAACACTCAAGTTATAAAGAATGTTTCTAGTTCTTTGGGTGTGTTGAAATGCACCTTCCCCTCCCCCAGCTTAAAATAGAAACATGAGCACAGTACGCATTGCTATCATGTCTACAAATATTTACAGGAATGCCAATTAAAAATTTCCCAGGTCAATGTTTTAACTGTTAAATGCTTTTAATTGACTTTGCTTGTCAAGAAGGTCGCCAAAGGAGATCACACGATCCTGGGCACTGCAACCATCATAAATATGAGTCAATTGCCAATGTCTGAATTTTGATTCCATGATAATGGGGATGCCTCAACGGTGGTAAGTGTGGAAAATAAGTATATAAGTCACTTTTTTCAGGGCTGCAATAACTTCGAACGGTTACAATGAGCTGCTGTAAATTGAGGATTACCCTCAGAGAGTCTTGAGAGAAAGAAAAGATATATTTGACCTTGAGCTTCCCTGGAAAGGGGCACTCGCGATCTCCTCAGATCCTTAAGTGCAGAGGGTCTGACTGGAAAAAGCTGGTGATAAAGGCTATTATTCCCTGAAGAAAGTCCTGGCCCTACCACAACCTACTTGGCCAGAGCACCATCAGGGTCCGTCAAGTTGATGGCCGCCTCGGGTCCCAACAGTTTCTCCAGATGGGTGGAGACCAATTGCTGTTTCAGGCCAGCCACTTGTTTTGCAAGAGTGACTGGTGTCAGTTTCTCCTCCGCTGAGGACTCTTTTACGCTGTTCTGAAGAAGCAGGAATACAAGTGTTTGAAAGCCTAATAATCAGCAGTTCCCTCCAACTTTAATGCAAGAATATGATCTGAAGAAGCACTTAATTTTACACACAGAGAAACTGAAGAAAAGACCAAGTCCTGGACAAATTTAACCTGACGGTAGGTCCAAATCAGGAAGGCCCCCTCACGAGGCTCCAGACCTCCTTAGTCTATCTTTGATTTTTACCTTAATCTTCTCCACTTCAGTAGTCAACTCCTGAACTTCATGCAGTAGTCGCTGATATTTCTGTTGTGGGGTCTCTTTCACATGGAGTCCTTCTCCTAACTTAATGAAAAAGGCAGAAGAGCGAGATTAGCACTTCAGGACAGCAGCTGGTAATGTAAAATAAGATAGCACTTTCCATTTTATCCCCATTGCTAAGTTATAGCGGGCTTGACAGAAATGTTTTCAGAAATGTACCTGGATTTTTCTCCCTGCACTGTCACCTAAGAGTGTGTGTGTGTGTGTGTGTGTGTGTGTGTGTGTGTGTGTGTGTGTGTGTGCATGTGTGTGTAGCTGAGCCAGAAGTAGACTGGAAGACTCCCTTTTCAATCAAATTTGTCCACATAAGTCAACAACTTACAATTTCATAATCTCCAGACTCATAGCCAGTTCTTTTGGATTTGCCAATACGATCAGAGAAATCTATTGAACAGAGAAAAGGGACAAAGTTAAATTTTGCATTTTTAGACCATATGAGTTGCACGTTCATATATTTCCATAAATTTAAGTTAAAGCAGATGAGTATTAAACTCCCCTCCCTTTGAATTCTGTAGTCTAAGCTTTCTATCATTTCCTCTTGTCACAAAGTGCCTGGAAACCCTGGCTGCAGTGCTGACACTGATGTAAACTCTGATATTGGTACTCATCATTTGCAAGTCATCACATCAACCGACAAACCCACCCAATACAGGTAGGCCTCGACACACAACAGTTCATTTAGTGACTATTCAAAGATACAATGGCATTGAAAAAAGCGCCTTATGACCATTTTCCATACTTATGACCATTGCGGCATCCCAACAGTCACGTGATCAAAATTCAGACACTTGGCAACTGGTTCATATTTATGACGGCTGCAGTCTCCAGAGGGGGTCACGGGATCCCCTTTTGCAACCTTCTGACAAGCAAAGTCAATGGGGAAGCCAGGTTCACTTAACAACCGTGTTCCTAACTCAACAAGTACGGTGATTCACTTAACAAATGGGTCAAGAAAGGTCATAAAACGGGGCAAAACTCACTTAACAAATGTCTCACTGAGCAACAGAAATTTTGGACTCAATTGTGGTTGTAAGCCGAAAACTACCTGCAGATGTATTTCGGTGTACCTAATGTATTACCACCGCCATTATCGTGCGGGTAACGTCCTTTTCTTTTTTTTTACACTTGTAGGCAATGATAACATGATTTACAAATTTTTTAAAAAAAAACCTAGTGGAAAACCGTACAAAATATGCTTAGCATTTCAGAGTCATATAAATATAGCATCGAATAATAAATTATCATTTTAATGGACAGAGATGTTTTTAATCATGACCTTTAAATCCTCTCTGTGGATTTTATGATAAGAGTATAATTACCACCATCACCTTTTCATGATACATTTTGTAGTTTGGGGGAGAATCTATTGCTCTTCCCTGGATCTACTGTAAGTTTCCATGGCGACAGGTACTTACTTACCTAGCCCTTTCGTACCCACTCTCTTGTCCTTAAATTTGTCATAAGCTGCATTGGGGTTGACTATGATGTGCTCCACACTGGTGCTAGTAAGCTCCTCCTATGCAAAGAGAGGAGACATATATTAGACAGCAACACCATCGGTTCTCCTCCCCCTCTCCAATCCACCCTCCTAACTGCACCCATTACTCTCCAACAAATTTATTTTATTTAGTTTATTTTAGTTTGTCAAGCATGTATGAGAAAACAAGTATAAGTATGAACATAACATATAAACATATTAAGTATAAACAGGTATAAGTATATACATAGTAAACGAGTATGAATAAATGGGAACAGTAGGACAAGGATGGTAGGCACGCTGGTGCGCTTAGGCACACCTCCTTACAGACCTCCTAACTTGTCTTAAAGGTCCCCAGAACAGAGGAGAAACTCAACCAGTGGCTACCCTGTCAAGTTGCAGTAACAATGTTGTTATTCACACACAACACACCATCCCAAACACATATACACACACACACACACACACAAAATCATCCCAAACAGCAATTCACTGGATATACAGTTTGAAATGCTATTGTTAAGAGTCAGAAGGGAATCTCTAGGTTGAAATCAGCTCTGCCTTGGTCAGCTGCAGGGAGGAATGGATTTCTCCTCCATTAGCCCGGTTTGGTTTACTGCTGTTTCCTAAAAGAAACTACTCTGTGGTTGTTTTGGATCATTTTGGTCTCCTCTACACCACAGAGAGATTTTCTTTAGCCTATAAATCTGGGCATGCTTAAATGCCGCTACAACCTGGTTTATATACGACTGGGAAAGGACTGGACAGTTCTTCGTTTCTCTATCAGATCTTCAACTCTGTAACTAAATAGAGTTGTTCATACAAGTAGACGTTAGCAGGGTACACAAATGCCTCTTGAATACGGAGGGAAACAGCTAATTGCCACATACTCTTTCAAAAAGGAAAAACATTCAGGTGTTTAGATTGGCACAATTCTAGCTGTCTTGGTCTCCAAAAGTTGACCAGAACTGTATTTGCAAAACCAAGATGAACGTTGATGTTTAACTTTGTCCAAGTCTACATGGCTACTGAATAAACTTTGTTTTTTTACTCATTTTTCTGCCCTTGAAAGATGAGAAAAGGAAAAAAACTCTTATTGTGTATATGGGTGGAAAGACAATGCCATTTACTTTTGAGTCATTTATTCATCATCATAGTAGGCTTTTGTTCTTCTACGTCCCGGGATAAAATAAAATATTGTCTACATACAAATAGACACGTAGAATTGCTTAGTTCATTTGTTTTTAATGACCCAGTCCATGGTTGATGAGCAACAGGGAAAAAACAAGCTTGTGGAACTCACACAGCAGCTTTCTAATTCTGGGCATTCATTATGTCTATCAACCATTATGATGATTAAGACCATTTTAATTATGAGATTTACTGATACTCCAGTTTTAGGATTAACTAGTTTTCTTTTATTATTTTGCGAAAACCATCTTCAGTCTTAGATGGAGGTGCATAAAAAGAAATCTATCAATAAGTAAAATAGGAAAATTCACATTGTGGCTGAAAGCCTATGGAGTCCACATTTAGAAGAAGAATCTGTTTTCACAGTGAAGACGCTGGCATGTTAATTTTAATGCAAGGATGCCAACAATCACTCAGCAAACACTAAACTTAAGAGTATCCCTACGAACCCAACTGTATACAGGGAGTTTTTGACTTACAACAGTTCATTTAGTAACAGTTCAAAGTTACAACGGCACTGAGAAAAGTAACTTATGACCATTTTTCACACTTATGACCGATGCAGCATTCTCCATGATCATGTGGCCAAAATCCAGATGCTTGGCAACTGGTTCATACTTATGACCATTGCAGTGTCCCGGGAGGTCACGTGATCTCCTGTTGAGACCTTCTGAGATGCAAAGTCAAAGGGAAAGCCAGATTCACTTAACAACCGGCTTAATAACTTATCAACTGCAATGATTTGCTTAATGAATTGTGGCAAGAAAGGTCGTAAAATGAGGCGAGACTCATTTAACCACAGAAATTTTGGGCTCAATTGTGGTGGTAAGTCAAGGACTACCTGTACCAAAGGCATTTTTAGAGACCACAAAAAGTATCTAAAATGATGGAAGCTAGTTCTCCCATTACAGGAAAGATGAAATTTTAGATGAGGGGGAAAAAAATCAAAGCAGTTGATTATTATCAAGTATTAATTTGATGTATTATTAGCTTGGAAAATCTGAACTAGTCTTTAAAAGAAAGGAATGGACAGGGTTACAAACAAGAATTATGTTAAAAAGACAAAGAAAGCTACCTCGGATTGACAGGATAATTACAGTACTGTTATAGCTCTCATCCATTTTAGAGAATGATACCAAAAAAATAACAATGAGGAAGGCAGGGAATCGAACTGAAAAATCGTTTTGGCCAGCCTTTCACAACAGGTTCCAGAGAAGCTTAATAGAGTAGGGTCAAAATTCTCATCCCAGCCTCCTTCTCCTGCTCGTCTTTGGGTCTTGAAGGATTGCCCTCCAATGACAGCCAATCCCCGCACTCAAAATATGAGAAAAGAGAAACGGTTTGTACGCGAAGGAACTCAATAGTGCGGGGAGAATAGGCTTGCAAGTAAGATTTGCAATAGCAGTACCAATAGCAGGACGTACCCATAAAAGTGAAATACGCACGTCAAAAGGTTACAGGATGAAAACATCCAGAGGCCTGACTGACTCACACGGGCTGCAAACATAAATGATCAGTAATAGGTTTATCCCATGAGCTTAAGGTGGTTCCTTTTATGGGAATTTTAAGAATGCCTCCCGCCTGGCCCCAACCTTTCTAGCATTCTCTACATAGCGCAGTGGAATATGTGCCCTGCAAAACACACACACACACACACACACACACACACACACACACACACAAAGGTGGGACTACGTTCACATGATGGTTTATCCAACTGGGAACAAAAGCTATTTTTTTTCTCTCTGCAGTGCACCCAGAGGGCAGTTGATGCCCTGTTAAAAGGATGGCACACTGCCACAAAAGCATGAGCAATCAAAAATGTGGCTGGGTTCATTCACTAAAGCTCGATGTAATCTTCTGCATCACTACATGTCAGGGAGTGTATGTGTCTTGTTGTTCAGAGATGGTTGCGTAGCTGTTGCATTTAGACTTCTGCCAATCTGTTAAGGTCGTTTGAAAGGGCCTTGCCTTCCGCCCGCCTCCCAACAGGAAGTCGGAGCAACCAATCAGCACGCAGGACGTACCCAATGCACTAAGTTAAGATTTGGGAGGTGTGAACATCAGCCTACATGCAACCTACGGCTTATCCACCAGCCCCTTTGCAACATAGGTATATATCGCCACCTACAGGCAGTTGTGGACAAGCCTAAATGAAACCATGGATAATGAGGCCCTAATTCAATACAGGTAGTCCTCGACTTACAACGAACAGTTCATTTCAAAGTTAGAACAGCACTGAGAAAAGTGACTTATGTCCATTTTTCACACTTATGACCTTTGTAGCCTTCCTGTGATCGTGTGATCAAAACTCAGAAAGCTTGGCAATTGATTCATACTTCTGACTGTTGCTGTGTCCCAAGGTCAGGTGATCGATCCCCTTTGGCAACCTTCTGACAAGCAAAATCAATGGGGAAGCTGGATTCACTTAACAACCGGGTTAGTAACAACTGCAATGATTGGCTTAACAACTGTGACGAGAAAGGTTGTAAAATGGAGTCAAAACTCACTTAACAAATGTCTTGCTGGACAGCAGAAATTTTGGGCTCAACTGCAGTCGTAAGTCAAGGACTACCTGTATGTGGCCTTACTATGCTGGCTGAGGGTGACTAGGCATGCTCAATTAGAACTTAATTCCTCCTCCCTGCACTTTACGCAGCTTTTTGGGAGGGCTGGAAGAGAGAGGCAGAAATGGGAGGTGGGGGGAGAAACAGCTTCCTTGCAGGACTGGAACATAACTCTGTTCTTTTATGATCCTAATTCCCC